>CM065592.1:98053733-98653733 GCA_033119425.1 Bufotes viridis | reverse complement strand
GTTTTGATCAACTTTAGACTAATGTGTACGATAACCCTTAAATACAGACCCCCAGACCAGAAACCAAATAAAATAAAGATCCCAGAATATTACAGGCTCCAGACCAAACAGATAACTACAAACCCAAGAGTCAATAAGGTGGTGTTAGAAACTAGACCAGGCCCCTAAACTATTACTGATCCCCAGGCCAGACCCCAAAATAAATTATGAACACCTCAGACCCAACACCCAAAAAAAATTACAGACCCAGTATGAGTAAAGTCTATAAATTACTCCCAGCATACAGGAGAAGGCAAATCGTACAGTCCATTGTCCATATATGCAGAACAAGAGCAGAACAGAATGAGAGCATATAATCAGAATTTCACCCAAATGTTGTATATCGGGTTAAGGATTTAATTTGCCAGCCTTGGATCTGTCTGCTAGATGTGGGCTGGTCCCACCCTTCTTAACTGGGGGAAGTGTAGAAGCAGCAAACAGGAATAAAATAGCCGTGTGGGCCAAGAACAGCCAGAAAAAGGCTGTAAGAAGGGCCAGTCTTTGAGGGAGAGAAGAACTGAATGTAATAGAAGGTAGAGCAGCCATTTCAAGGGAGAGTGCATGGACAAGAAGCCAGTGAAGGTATCACGCATCAGACTATAGACTAGAATTTGGATTGGATTATTAGCTTCAAGCACTCTGGCCATCTGTTACAGGACTGCACCTCACAGTTGGGTATTGCAGAATTACTTACTGAATAGATAGAGAGGAAGAGAAAATGCACTCCTTTGCCAAATTGGAAAAATGGCTTATTTTAACTTGAACAGGACTCAGAGGTGACAACCATACTGCCTATGCCTTTTATGAAGCCTTGGAAAAAACTATTTGATGCAACATTTTAAAGACTGTGCCAACTCTTGCAAGTGTGTGTATATGTACCAACTGTCTCGTTTCTTTTGTAATACTCAGTTGCACCAAAACTGGCCTCGTTATTGCACGGCATAATCACCTGCATTACCATAGCATTGTATTGGACTGCTCTGTATTTCAAGGGACCCCTGCATCGTACCCCAGAACCCACTTCCACAACTAACAGCCCACCTAGCACCATGCAAGAGACCCCAAACCTGAGTATGCCCTGAGGGGAAAAAGGATGCCCCCTCCATCCACAGCATGGCCCAGGGAGCACCAGAGTGAGGACCGCTACCATGAGTACTAGTATCACTCCCATCCTCTCCCTTTCCTGGGCTTTCTGAGTGTGCAGAACTGTGCCATCAACATTCCAGCTGTAAGCGCACATTTAAAATGTGCGTGCAGGCCTATACTTGTACTCGTGGACAGGCCAAGTTGACAATTGGTTATCCACTAGTATAACAAGTAGAAGTGCTGTAGTCTGGCATAGTATACTAAAGACAAGTGTGCACCATAAAGGGTTTATCCCATGACTAATGTAAAACATAAAAATCAGACATCATATATTATAAGACCACCTCTTTCTAACAAAGCTAGAACCAGCCCTCTACCTCTCATGGATCCAGAGATCTCCTCTCTCATTGCTCTGCTAGATTTATATCAAGCTGAAAGCTCAATAGGAGTGTCTTTTCTGCTGCTGGGGGCGTGTCCATGCTCTTCCTATCAGAGCTCAGGGGGCGTGTCCATGCTCTCCCTATCACAGCTCAGGAGGCAGTTGAAGGATGAAACTGAGCATGTGCGGCCATCTCAGTGAGCCGGACAAGGAAATAAGAAAAAAAAACAGCAGGTGGCGCTATGCAGATGCGCTTTATTGAATAACTTGGTGCCTATGCTAAAAATTTTATTACATGCAATGACAAAAGTATTCAGATCCAGGTGCTGGTTTGAAAACTACAGGAATATTTTTCATGGGACAACCCCTTTAAGTATTCTGCACTGGCTGCTGCACTGGCTGCTGGGCCTAGTGTTTCTAAACTGGGCAACTGCATGTGAGAGGGACTTTGGCAGTGTTCTTAACGTTTTGGACCTTTGTTTTTGAATGTGTCTGATAAAAAATACATTTCTGGACACATTTAGCTAGGTGGGGTTTCCTAATAACATCAAATAATTGTCATAATTTTCTGCCTTTGCATTACTGCCAACCACAGACATAGAAGTGAACCCATCACCAGGAAAATGCAGTGTAATCTGCAGGTGGCATGTTAGGAAGCAGGAGGAGCTGTGCAGATATATAGCTTTGTAGGAAAGGATTCGGTAGCACATGTAACCTTTTACTCTTTCTATATCTAGGAGTGATGTGGGCCATCCTACTCAGCAGTTAATAGCTTTCCCTATATACATAGTCATGTAGAGTTAGTGGTCTATAACAGAGTAGGACTGTGTAAATATCTGAAATACTTTTTGTGGGATAACCCCTTTAAAGGAGTAGTCTCTTCTTAGATAGTTATGGCATATTTGCAGCTGTTTCTGTACTTCTCATGGAAGTAAATGGAAACAGCCAGACACATGCACACCCACCTCCCCATTTGGTGCTGCCTGGATAATAACATGGTTGATAAGTTTGAAAAATGAAATGCTCCAAACAGGGGACTCGAAGATCCAATACTAGGGATTGTTGGGGGCCCGAGTAGTTGGACCCCTATCGATCCTCCATCCTGTGGGTAGGTTTTAGATGCTGCTTGTGGGAGAACGTCTTAAATAGAGGGGAGTCCGCTGTTGCTCCTTGGCCAGTGTAGAGAGGCTCTCCTTTGGAGGAACTGCCCTTCCTGCCATTCTGCAATGGGAATGACACTTTAAACCCTTTGATGTCATATCTGAATATCACAAAATTCTCTTTGCCTGGTCACCTTGGATTTCAGTTTCAGGTGGCCTTTTGAAAATGTCATTACTGTAGAAAACTTAGAGGAGACTGTACAGCCCTGGAATGCTGCACCTTCCATTGTGATGCTGTTTGCAAATATTTGTTATTTAAGGAATACTCAAAGGATAGAGGAATTGTCTCTTTGTTCATGGCTCAGGGTCATGCTAACATCAATCTGTAAAGACTAATAAACACTTTAAATGCTAATTTCACATTCAGATTTTGAGCACGTCTCTACTACAATCTGTAAAGCTAGCAACATATTCATTTCAGTTTACTTACCTCTCCCTATTTACCGCAGAAATAAGGACTCTTATATTTTTGCATTTTTGCACCCTCATTAATTAAAACCACAGACAAATGTTTGCAGCACAAATAATAATATCACATCTTCTTTTCTGAGACCATTATTGTAGCAAGTCAATGTTTGTATTTGGTATTAATCTAAAACAGACTGGCTGTACATATAGTCCCTTTCTAGAGTGCCATTCTGTAAAAATGTAGGCAAACTTTGATTTATTAGAATACATGGTCTCAGACAAGAAATATTACATAGTTACTGTTGAATACCGCGGTGGGCCGATCCCTCCATCCACTACCGCCCAGAGGTGCACTGAGCATGCTGCTACATAGGTACATATTATCTATACTCTGCCTGCCCTGCCCTCATAATAAACAGTGACCTGTGGACTGCTGGTGTGCTGCCCTCCTTGAGCGAAGGAACAGTGGTGCTGTGGTACTGGCAGTGTTGCTGTGCCACCAAAGAGTGCTGTGCAGGATCGGAAGTTCATTAAAACAGTGGTGTTGGAGAATCTGTCACACTGCTCATATGAAAGGAGCCAGGACACGAGCACCAGTTGGAGGCTTGGGGTTTGGTTGTCCACAAGCTTATTGAACCAAATATATTTCAAGCTGCTAAGATTCAAATTGTTTGTGTATTGAATAAAGGGTTAAAGTGTTTCTCTCCCTGCCATTCTTGAGTCCCATCAAAATTCCTGCGGGTGTCACCACTGGCCTGCACTTCACATGGTGACACTGCTTGACAACATGACATAGTTAGCAGGATGATGCAGTTATAATTACATCTAGGGATGAGCGAATCGACTTCGGATGAAACATCCGAAGTCAAGTCGCATAATACTTTGTTTGAATACTGTACGGAGCGAGCGCTCCGTAGAGCATTAGAATGTATTGGCTCCGATGAGCTGACGTTATTACTTCACGAAGTCTCGCGAGACTTCACATAATAACTTTATAAATTAATTTCTACTGTTAAAAAACATTTCCCAAAGTCGTACAGTATTCAAAACGAAGTACTATGCAAATTGACTTCAGTTGTTTCATCCGAAGTTGATTCGCTCATCCCTAATTATATCAGTCAGAGTTGCTGCAGAGTGACACCAGGGCCTAGACAATGTATTTTGGTGCCCTAGGCAGACTAGGGAAATTGCTCTCCTCCTCCCGATCAGATCAATTTAATATGACTTTACTTTCTAATATAGAGAGATAAACACATTTGAAAAGGAGCAGACGTTGGCATAACAAATGGAGTTTGGTCCAAACCATCATGATGACTTCTTCTGAAGGCTGTGCAGTTTACTATGCAGACATCTGCATCCAGGGGTATGCTGCTCCTTCTGCTATATAAGAAGACACCAGATAGATTAGATGGGTAGATGGGTACAGATTTTGCATTAGGAACCAGGAGATTCCTGTTACATCTCAGACTATGACTCATTGCTTCTGCAGACCATCTCCAAAGAAACTTCATATCTAGCTGCCCCCTTAACCACTTGCCTTCACACTAACGCCGATAGGCGTCTGGACGGCAGCGGTCTCAGGTCTCAGTGACGCCTATTGGCGTCATCTTGTGAGACCTGAGATTTGCTGTGAATGCGCAGGAGCGCGCGCTCACAGCAGCGCACAGTTTTCAAGTTAAATTACAGCCTGCCAGCGCTGATCATTGGCTGGCAGGCTGTAGATGTTTAAAACAACCAATGAAATAGGTATATCAGACACTATTTTGTAAATAGCATCTGATATACCTGCTATATGCTCCTCTGGTGGTCCCTTTTGCTTGGATCGACCACCAGAGGACACTGCTGATTGACAGGGCCAGGCAGCGCTTGCGTCCTGTGCTCTGGTGAAGTCTCGCACCGTTCAGTATTCGGCGCAGGCTCTGTGATTATAGCTGGCAGCCCGCAAGCGTCCCTTCCCTTACTGCGCCTGCGCAGATGGACGCAAGCGCTGCCTGGCCCTGTCAATCAGGACTTGGAGGGAGGAGACCAAGGTGGGAGAACGGAGGCTCTAGGAGCAGGAGCAACGCCCCCCTGCTCCTAGAGCCTCATTAACATATTATAAAAGTTAGATTTTTGGCGTAACAGGGGCACTGATAAAAGTAGGAATAGGCTACTTAGGTTTAGTTGACATTAGCACATCGCTAATGTCAGCTAGCTTAATAGGGTTAAATCTGGTGACAGAAACCCTTTAAAGCATTTACTTTTGATAACATGTCTCAGAAAGCATGGGTGTTAACTCTACTACATCTGTAACCAGGATCCAACCAGTTTCCAGAACAAGGCCTACTGGATTTTCTTGTTAAAAACAATGTTTCCAACAGGCCTCAATTAGCAAACTTAACTACAGATGTTTTTGTAATGATAATGTACTGTTTAAGCCATTTAGCTCACCCACTTTGGTATTAACTATCCCTTGTATAAACAGAACCTTCTACACACCCTCTTAGAAACCCCCTATCCTAACAATGTTTCTCTTCTGATAAGATTGGTGTGGGTTCGGTAAAATAGTTTAACATGAGTAAAAATAGCCTATCAGTCGTAATCATTGCAGCCCCAGTAATTACGTTTTTTTTATCTACTAAAACCAAAAATACTCTTATGTATTATAGGTGTGGTTTAAACTGTTACACTAGGGATGCTTCCCCCATCTCCTAGCTACAGGGTGGCCCATGAAAAAGTAGCCTGCCTCTAATATCTCCAATTTAAACTTCCTAATAGTAAGTCTGTCTTAGTTGTCTATAGTAACCAATCAGAGCTCACCCTTCATTTTTCCAGAGTGGCCTACTGTATCACAAACATGATGTTCTCACTGGAACAGCGAATAGTGAGATTGTGGAAGGCTATGTGCAAAGCATTTCGATTAAGGAAACGCAAAAGAAAAATAACTTTGCAGACAAGTACCCAGAGTCTGGTTCGGAAATGGCATCAAACTGGCTCTGTTGCAAACATGAAGAAACCAAAAACTGCCCTCTCCTCCCGTAGCATTGTGAGATCCGGGGAGACGACATCATAGGAATTGCCATGAGTGGGACAGCGAGGGGATGGAGAGTTTGGCCAGCCATATAAAGGCTGTATTACATACAGCAATACAGCAATTGACTGTCGGGAGGGAAGTGTACCATCCCAGCAATCACCTGCTTGCTAGCGGAGGAAACTGCTGCTATTTCATGCAGCGATCTCCTCCACAGTATTGGGAGGAGCGATCGGCTAATGCCATTGCTCGTCCCCATACTGTTTTTTGGTACTGCCATGTACCCTACTCTATATTGTATCAGCTGGTGTGCCTATTAAAGGGAATCTGTTAACTGATTCAAGTGTATCTAAAAAGTGGCAATGCATTCTAGTTCATTGTACCATCATCACAATTTGTATCTTAGAGAAAGTGCAGGTCCCAAATGTCAGAAAAAGAGGTTTGATATGCACATTAGGCTGCAAAGTGCCCAGCAGAGTGGGATTATCAGTTGCTTGTAGGAGCCCAAGCCCACCTTTTGCAAGTGCTCGAGCCCACCTATAAGTTTTCAGTTGCTCCCTAGAAATTAGTGCAGAGGAAATGTAGTACTGAAGAATGAGGCGAAAATTAAATGATACAAAGTCTTTTACGAAGTACAACATAGAACTTCAAATACATTCGGTAGCAGTAGACTTTAGGTGCAAATCTACTCTGGCACCAGTAAGGATTATGGAGACAGGTTGGATGAATATGGCACTTAGGTGGTAATGGCCTAGTAGTAACATTCTAGGTGATGGGTGTCTTGGCTGTAATCCCTCACCTTGCATCAGTGTCTAAAACCTGGTATTGGGGACAAGGCACACCATTAAGGGTTAACTAAATGTACTACCTCTGTGTTTTAGAAGAAACAAATAAAAGTTATGTTTTAAATCCTTTGTTTCTTATTACATTACATTGCCCAGTGGAGCAAAACCAGGTGGTAGACTGTAGCACAGAAATTGGCACAAATGGAATTGGCAGGGAATGGCACCTATTAAAATGGGATGGGAGTTATGGTACTGCTCTTTTGCTGCCCTCAAGGAGCAGAATTCGCAGCTGCACTGAGTTAGCTGCGAATATGCAATTGGTGTGCAATCTGCACAGAAAATCTGTAACAAATAAATAAATAAATTTTTAACTGAAATTAAATGGTTTCCAGTCATACAAAGTGATGGTATAGATCGCAGGGATATCATGCTCCACTGCTCCCACTTCCCCTCAATATGGCCAACATGCATTTTATCGTTACTATGCTTACCATACCATGCATAAAAATGTAATAAGTGATCAAAAATTCTACGTACCACAAAATGGTAATAAAACAGCTAGCCTTGCAAAAACAAGCTTGCAATGGAAAAATAAAATGGTTCTCTGACGTTTTTTTTTTTAAAGGTGTTTTAATTATGCATGGTAAAAGAAAAGCTACTGAACAACCCTAATTCAAAAAAAAGTTGGGACTCTGTGGAAAAGTTAAATAAAAACACAATGCATGATTTGCAAATTTCAGACCCATATTTTATTCACAATAGTACATAGAACACATATCAGATGTTGAAAGTGAGACATTTTACTATTTCATAAATAACTCATTTAGAGTTATTTGGCAGCAGCACATATAAAAAAAAGTTGGGACAGGCAACCAAAGTTTTAAAAAGTAAGTGGTACTAATAAAAAAACTGCTGGAGGAGCAATTTGTACCTAATTCACAGAGTATAAAAAGAGCATAATAGAGAGGCAAAGTCTCTCAGAAGCAAAGCTCGGCAGAGTTTTACCAATCTGTGAAAGTCTGCATCTAAAAACTTTGGACCAATTTCAGAAGAACCATTTTTTTTTTTTTGGGGGGGGAGTAAAAAATGGCAAATTGCATGTTTAAATTTTTTTTTTGTTACGGCATGCACTGAAAAGGAATAAAAAAAAAACGAATAGTTCAGACTTTTTCAGATATTGCAATACCTAATGTTTTTTTTTATTGTTAATATATTTTTATATGTAAAATTGGGAAAGAGGGGTGATTTAAACTTTTAATATTTTAATGTCCTTTTTAATTTATTTTACTTTTTTTGTAACAACTATTAGTGCCCTTAGGGGGCTAGTATGTGGGATCTTTTGATCCCCTCTCCTGTTCACTCTAATAGAGATCTATTAGGGTGAATAGGTTTTTTAACGGAATGGCTTATGCCAGAGACTTTGTTTGGCAGATCTTCCTCTATCAGCACTATGGAGCTCCCACTCATTTTCAGTTGGATGTTCACTGATGCCAAAATGAAACTCTACTGTAACATTGGATCAGCCGAGCCAGAAAAAACTATTTACCAATATTTGCACTGGCCTCCACGATATGCAGATCTAACATCCTGCAGCTTTTCTGCGAGGCTACATTAAGAACTGAGGAGTTAAAGGGTAAAAACCAGGGGGCTTCCAGGATGATGCCCTTGGGATTAGCCCCAAGTCAAACCAGTTGGTTGGTGCAGTGGTTCCACACTCACTACCAAAAACAGCAGCTTAAGGAAATAAACCACGTGTGTTGAATTTTTCCACTCCTGGTCCTCGGAATTTGTGACATACTAGATAGGACAATTTCTTAGTGTTCATGATTGTCCTAGAACAACGGTTGATTCCTACTGCTTAAATGAGTAAGGCTGCGGTGGACATAGGCTTTGTCTGGTATTTTTCTGCACTTTTAGTGGCACTTTTTGCACCTGTGTGTTTGATGTATTTGTAGTGGTTAAAACTTAATTCCAGATGTTAGCTGAAGGTCTTAGTGGACACCATAGTGCATGGCAAGGGTGTCTTTGACTGCATGATACAGTAGCAAGGCTCAAAGGTGTTAATGGAAATCCTTTAGCTGGAAGGCGTTGGTTTACAAGGTTATTTCCCTCCCTTGTTGGTTTTAGGAAACCTGCGAGAGAGTTGTAGCCTCTGGTGTGTATGCTTAAAGAAAACATGTCACCAAATTTGTTTATCTACCAGTTAAAACCATATAGCAACACATCTCCTTTTTTCGAATCTGATTTTATTTTCTGGTTACAGATTTTTTTAATTCTATTTCCTGAACATAATTATGGGGGCTGCCATCTTGCCTGAGATCTTCTTAACAGAATGTACAGAGCGTTAAAAAATTGCTTTACGGCAGCCCCATGGGCCATAGACACAATAGTCAGGAGTGAACCTCACTGACTTTTATGGGAGCGTTTTCTAGGCATACTTTGCGACCTGTGCAGAGGTCATTGTATAAGGAAAGAACAGACAAGCTTTGACAATCACCTATTGAGAATGGTGGATCAAGTCTTATCTATACACAAAGGTGACTGTCATTCTAAACCCCTGCTTGTAATACTAAGAAGATATCAGCAGTAAAGTGATCAGTGCAGACCAAGAAGTGATGCCAATTATTAGGCTTAGTGCCCAGTGTGAAAACTGCAGGAATTTTTGGTTTTTGTTTACATACAGATATTGACATGGAAAATTAAAAGAACATAAAAAATTCTTCAAAAATAAGTTAAACATAGAAACGTGATTTAAACAATAGGTCATTTTGTGATGACACATTCCCTTTACATTCCTGAGGCTAGTTAGCATACCTCTTCCTCCTCTTGCTCTTGTCATTAATATTAAATGGTAAATTCCCACTTGCCTCAAGTGAATCTATATATTGGTCTTATACCTGTGCTTCTTCCACTTTCTCAGGTGTCTCATCAGGACCCCCGCTTTCCGTGCTGCCCCCCCCCCCCCTTTTAATTTTTTCCATTTTTTTTTTTTGCTACTCTGGTTTTAGTTTGTTGTTTTCTTTCCAGTGTGATTGTTTTGTATCCAAGTCACAGCTGGCGGCGGTGATTATGAAAGTATGGAGAGGAGGAGAAGGCAGTCTTGCCCACTGGTAGATGGTGGTTGGCGTACTGCTTCTTTACCCCCTTTTGACATGTTATTTGTTTATTTACCTGTCAGGTGAAGTGGGACGGGTATCAAGATAGAGCGGAGGTGCACCCCCTGAGCTGCCACCCGGTCCCCTGTCTCTGCCTACTTCCACCACTCGCCCTAGTTGACGGAGCGCAAATGGGGGACGGTCCCTAACCTACTAAGTGCAAGCAGAGAGAAAGAGACAGCAGGAAAGAGGACAGCCACAGGGAAGTTACAATAAGCGGACAAGAGGCAGAACAAAAACGGAAGGCGAGGCGGGTCAACTAGCCGAGGTCAGTCCAGGAGGTCAAGTCAGAACAAGGGAAAAGGCAAAGACAAATCTGTAAACAAACCGAGGTCAAAATCTGAGAGGTAGCGTCAAGGTGCAGGGAGCAGGCAGAAGAGATGTCAAGAGGCGGATCGAGGTTCAATTCCAGAGGTAGCTAAATCACAATAAAGTACACAGCCTATAGGACGAAAATCACAGGCAACCTGTAGGCAGCAAGCCACCTGTATTTATAGTGGGGAGTGAGGGTCATTTGACGTGGCCAGCGTCACATGACCGACAGACCAACAAGTCGAGCACCGAATGGTCAGCTCGGCGCTCAAGGCAGACCTAGGAGCAGGAAGCCTCCCAGCTAGCAAAGCCACTCTGGGAACGAGGCCAAACACAGGTCCTCGCTCCCAAAGCTAAGCAGCAGGTCTGCAGGTGATGGAAGGCTGAGTGCGCCTTTGGGGCTCTGTTACATTACCTCTTCATAACTTTGACGGATCCACTCCTAAATGTAGGACAGCTTTCTAGCTATCTTACATTTAGACCATTTTCTGCAGGCCCCTCCCTTGCCCACACCACGCCCACTACTTTTTTAGACCTGCCGTGAGCAGGGAAAAGTTGTAGATTGAGGCGCAAAGGATCTTTGCGCCGCAATCTGCACCAGAAATATGCCTAATGTAGGTGTATTTCTGTTTCATAAATGATACCCATGGTTTTTGGGGAAAAGTTTCAGCAAAACTTTTAACTTATTAATCAAAATATCTACTTGTTACGTGGGAGGGCATAATTAGTGATTGACAGCTATCTGTGTATGCACACTCACACAGTGAAGGCTATCAGTCAGAGTATTACCACCGACATGACTCCTCAGCTCAGAGTGAACAGAAATTTAGATAAATTACAGGTTGTCACGAACCAGCGGGTGTGAACCCACTGTGCCACATATCCTACCTTCTCTAAGGGCATTGTCTAAGTGAAGACCTTGATCTTCACAGTACCCCTGATGGTGGGGATAGGCTTTCCCGAGGGGAACACCAGGTCGCTACCTCTTGAGGAGGATAGGCACACGAGACAGCTAGTCCAGGAGGTATCAGAGGTACAGGCGTTGTCAGCAGGCCGAGTCGTTACCAGAAGCAACAGTGCAGGACCGAAGGATGAGGCAGAGACTAAGTCAGACAGGTAAAAGGTCAGGGCAGATGCACAGGTCAGGCAATCTGGGTCGGCAACAGGAGAGTCAAGGCAAGCAGGCAGGGATCAAACAGGTAGCAGAGTCCAGGAACACAAGCTGATATCAGGAACCTTACCAGGACACAAGGAGCTTGACACTGAGGCATCTGGGAAGGGGGCTGAGCCACTTATATATGTGCAGGAGGGCTAGGATTGGTTGGCGAGGTCATATGATCCAACCCATAAAACACAGGAAGTGACGCGCGCCGACCTTTAAGGAAACGCTGCAGGAAACAAGCAGCAAGCATGCTGTGCCCCAGGCTGAAAGGAAACACTGGCAGCAGATCACTGCTGAACACGTCACCCGGGACCGCGGCGGTAAGCAAGGGAACAGCGGCGCACACCAGCCGCTGTTACACAGGTATTGCTGAATCTTTTGGCATCCAGGGTGTGCACAGATACAGGGGATTCTGCTGAGGTGCTGGATGCGTCCATTTGTGTTCAGCTCCTGCACAGAATACAAGGTTCCAGGAAGAGCCAGAGGAAGTGGACACTGGCATCTTGAAGGCAATGGACATGTGAGGTGACAGCTAACTATGTTTGCTTCACTGATATCGGGGTAGCTGGGAGCCTCCAGTAAACCAGCTGAAGGACAGTATACAGTCATGTATGCTTGTTAAATGAAATTACAAATTGACCAGTCTCTTTTAAGTATTTGCGGTAAAATCTGCATGTATATTTGCGGTGATTTTTCTGCCTTGTGGGGATGGACTCTGTGTTACGAGTAAAAAGCCCTTTTTAAGGGCAGAGAATCCATCAGATAATCACTAACAACTGTTCATAGGTGGTGCAAAGCAGACGCTGATTAGCCGATGAACGGGCTAAACAATCTGGAAATTGAATAGTTTTTGTAGGCATCTAAATCTTGTTTGCCAGGAGCAGATTGTGCTGTCTAAAGAGCAGTTTGCTGCCAGCAAACAACGAGTGTGTATGTGGAAGGGCAATAGCATTAGCGATCGCTCCTCCCCATCCAATGGAGGAAATTGCTGCATGTAAATGCAGCGGTACCCTCCACTGACAAGCAGGCACTTGCCAAGAAGCTTCCTCTTCGAAAATCGCCTACTAAGTTGTCCCACCTAAAGGGACTTTTAGTCTTCGCATGCCACATTTTTAACTCAGTGACCATTCTTTTACTTATTGCTACATCTACCAAAAAGTCTCACATATGGCAAGCCCTTTGTTCCTAAAGTATCCAAATCTGCTAATTATACCCTTGCAACCCACTAATTATACTAACCATTCATTCTTTGAATTTCCACATGCCGTGTTCAGCTATGGCATGATTTCCTGTGTTATCTACCATGAGCTTGTGTCCTTAGGAATCTGTATGTTTGAAGGCAAGTACTTAGATCTTTTGCTTGATGTTCTTGTGAATGTTCCTTCTTATCTAGCAGCGATCAATTCTGGGGAGTGTTTCTAAATGTTCAATAAAAGGAAAATTATTAAGGCATTTACAATTAAATTCAGCTTTGAACACATGTTGCATAATCTTCTGATTTCAGGCTGAATAAAATGAAAGTGAATATGAGTGCAATTAGGAAGTTGTTTTCCTTGTTTTGGTTTGCTCCATGTGAAGTCCATGTTAACACTTTGGGGGGGAATTTATTATTCCCCCTGCCACCATTTTTCTGGCATAAAAAAAGTGTGTACAACTTTTTAAAGACCACTACAACAACATTTTGTTGCAAGTGGTGTTTCTACATCGCCTTCACCACTTTCCAACGTACTGTGCTGTGAAGAGCCAGCAGTGCTCACCAATTGTTGGACCCCCACCGTTCTGATATTGATGACCCATCTTGAGGAGCGGTCATCAATATAGCTGTCCTGGAAAACCCCTGTAAAGTGTACTTACACCAAATCTCTCCTGTCTGACCTGATATTAAGCATGGAGATATGCTCATGCATGCTGTGTAATACAGTTGCCAAGGCAACTGTATGATGTCCGGTAGGTATCATGCACTGCTCCTATTTCAAGCAATTAATAGTCTTAAAATTGATAGTATTATAGTGATCATTAGGACCTGTGCACCACACTTGCCCGGTTTCATACTGTTGCCTTGTCGTGGCCCCATGTGCAGGTGTGTCTCTCCGTGCCCTACGTTAGAACAGGTAAGAGATTCCTTGGCAGTACACAATCTAACCAATTAATCCAAGTTAAGTAAAGCACAGTGCTCAGAGGTAGACGTTTTAGGTCCTGGGCCACAATGCAAAATATAAACCGGGGCCCCTCTAATCTTGTGACCTTTGAACCCCCTTAGGCATCAGGGTTGAGCGTGACTGCTGTCTTTAAATCCCATATAGGTACACTTTTGATAGTGGTTACAAAGTTTCTTAACTTTTCGTGTATATTTGTACAAGTATAAATAGTAAAATGCTGAAAATTGTGTTCAAGGCAAGAAATATGTTTTTATTGAAGCTGCACATAATAGAACGGATTCTTTGACTTGAAGGTTTTCTGGATATTGATGTGTAATTCCGTCCTGGGCAAATGTATATTTGTGGTGCTGCTGAAGCAAAATAAGAAATCATCTGGGAATTTTGCAGTAGATGGGGAGCTGTTACTTTATTCTTCTGACCCATAAACATCCTGTTCTGCTGACAATAAAACAAATTTATTGGACCAAAATCCAAGACTCAACTCGTATCTGCCGTGCCCTGATTTAACAGCTGTGAGTTTTCCTATGGCCACACATAAAATATGTATTCAGTAAGCAGCATATGCAGATAATAAATTTAAGCAGATTCATATTCTGTCTTCAATAGTAGAAGATATGTGAAAAGCTAATCTGTAGTGGTACCTGAACAGCTCTCTGCACATGGTAACTGTTTTCTAAAATACTTCTAATATAAAAATAAAGCAACTTTGCAAATGTTTTGATTAAAAATATCCTAGTGGTTTGTGTATGCAGCACATATTCAGACCTACTGTTCCCCTGGATACAGACTACAATCCTAGCTTAAGGTCAGACTACCAGTGATGGTTTATTTTAATAGCATGTGACTATGGAAACCCATAGGTCCATATAATGAATCTGTAGGCACTCTATGTGCCTAGATAAAGCACTATATTCTCTTTAACTGTGTATGCCAAACATATTCAATAACCCAGGGCAGGGGGTATTTGCAAATGGTTTGCTGTTTAATGCTTGTCATGCTATTTTTCCCTTTCCCAACATGTGATGTATTAGTTTGTCACATGTCAGGTGTTTAACCCCTTAAGGACCCGCGCTGTACATGTACGGCACTGGTGGACGTGAGGTACACAAAAGTGTAATATAGAGCAACCAAAAATC
Organism: Bufotes viridis; assembly: GCA_033119425.1. Lineage (NCBI taxonomy): Eukaryota > Metazoa > Chordata > Amphibia > Anura > Bufonidae > Bufotes > Bufotes viridis. Next base: position 98,638,942 of record CM065592.1, on the reverse strand, counting down.
ACATGTGCCCTAAACTAGTACCAACAAAACTGCCACCTTATCCCATAGTTTCCAAAATGGGATCGCTTTTTTGGAGTTTCTACTCTAGAGGTGTATCTGGGAGTCTTCAAATGGGACATGGCAACTTAAAATTATCCCAGTGAAATCTGCCTTCCAAAAACCATATGGCATTCCTTTCCTTCTGCGCCCTGCCGTGTGCCCGTACAGCAGTTTACGACCACTTATGGGGTGTTTCTGTAAACTACAGAATCAGGTTAATAAATATTGAGTTTTGTTTAGCTGTTAACCTTTGATGGGTTACAGGAAAAAATGATTAAAATGGAAAATCTGCCAAAAAAGTGAAATTCTGAAAATACACCTACATTTTCCTTCAATTCTTGTGGAACACCTAAAGGGTTAAAGTTTGTAAAATCAGTTTTGAATACCGTGACGGGTGTAGTTTCTAAAATTGGGCCATTTATGGGTGGTTTCTATTATGTAAGCCTCACAAAGGGACTTCAAACCTGAACTGCTCCATAAAAATTGGGTTTTGGAGATTTTCATAAAAATTTTAAGATTTGTTTCTAAACTTCTAAGCCTTCTAACGTCCCAAAAAAAGAAAATGTCATTTACAAAATGATCCAAACATGAAGTAGACATATGGGAAATGTAAAGTAATAACTATTTTAGGAGTATCACTATCTGTTTTAAAAGCAGAGAAATGTAAATTTTAAAAATTCTCAATTTTTGGTAAATTTGGTATTTTTTTTAATAAATAAAAATGAAATATTTTTACTCAAATTTACCACTGTCATTAAGTACAATATGTGACAAGAAAACAGTCTTAGAATGGCTTGGATAAGTAAAAGCGTTTTTAAAGTTATATCCACATAAAGTGACACATGTCAGATTTGCAAAAAATGGCCTGGTCCTTAAGGTGAAAAATGGAGGGGTCCTAAAGGGGTAAAGATGACGCCCACTCCGATACAAATGTGGTATACCTGTAATTGTACTGACTGGAGCCTGAAGAGAACAAGTCAGTTTTACTAGCTAGTAAAGGCCGTTAAAAAAAACTAATAAAATTGTGGCAGAATTCCAATTCTACTGCATTTGGATTTTTTCCAGCTTCCCACTACATCCTATGCAATATTAAATGGTGCCTTTAGAAAGTACAATTGGTCCCGCAAAAAACGAGTCCTAAGGCCTCTTTCACACTGGCGTTTTATCTTTCTGTCCTAGAGTTCCGTCCTCGGGGCTCTAGGACGGAAAGATACTGATCAGGATTATCCCAATGCATCCTGAATGGAGAGAAATCCGTTCCTGATGCATCAGGATGTCTTCAGCTGCAGATTTTACTCCGGCCAAAAATCCGGAAGACATGCCGTAACGCCGGATCCGAAATTAATGCCCATTGAAGTGCATTAATCCGGATCCGGCTTTAAGCTAAATGTCGTTTTGGTGCATCTCCGGATTTGACGTTTAGCTTTTGTGAATAGTTTCCATTGCAGCTAGGACGGTAAAGTCCCGGCTGCCATGGTAAAGTGTAGTGGGGAGGCAGGGGAGAAGGATACTTACCGTCCGTGCGGCTCCCGAGTCCCGGGGCGCTCCACAATTGCGTCAGAGCGCCCCATGAGCATGGATCACATGATCGCATGGATCACGTGATCCATGCGCGTGGGGCACTTTGACGTCATTGTGGAGCGCCCCGGGAGCTGCACGACTGTAAGTATCTGCTCCCCTGGCTCCTCACTACTTACTATGGCAACCAGAACTTTAGTAGCGTCCTGGCTGCCATAGTAACACTGAAAGCATTTTGAAGACTGATCAGTCTTCAAATGCTTTCAGTTGTCTTGCGTTGTGATGGATCCGTCTGGCATTTCCGGCGACGAAAGTGCACGCCGGATCCACACAATGAAAATTTGAAAGAGGCCTAACTTAGCTATCTGAAGGGAAAAATAAAAAAGCTATGGCTCCAAGAAAGCAGGAAGTAACAAAAAACCACAAAAAAAATTAAAATCTGTAAGCAAGGCAGCAAGGGGTTAATGTCATTTTGTGCTCTGTATACCCAGGATGGTAATGTCTGGAAGTTACTGAGTTAACCAGCTCTGGCACTGCCCCTAGGGCTGTGATGGCTAACCTCTGGCACTCAAGTTGTGGTAAAACTACAACTCCCAAGATGTACACTTGCTTGGCTGTTCTCAGAACTCCATAGAAATGAATAAAACATGCTGGGAGTTGTAGTTTCACCACAGCTGGAGTGACAAAGGTTAGCCATCACTGCCCTAGGGAAAGCTTGGATGTGGATCTCGAATCCCTCCTAGCTCAGTTAGAGTAAGTTGTGAGGTGGCGAAAGAAGTGGGAGGAAGCACATCCATGCACTCCCTCCTCACCAGATTGGATCAAAGTTCCAGACAATAATCTTTTCTGAAGATTATCTACTGAGTCAAATACCTCACCATTTATCTACAGTACTCAAGAAAGAAAGAGACAAGAAGGTTCAGAAATCTGCTTGGCTGAGCATCGGAGTCAGTAAGGTAACCAGCAAAAGGTAAATCCAGCACTCCAATGAAATGTCATAAAATGTAGTGTTTATTCCATACTTGTTTAAAATGCGATATATCAAGTGCAGAAACCGCACACTATCTGACACATTTCTGACCTCCTTAGCAATTAATAAAAAGGGTAGAAAGTCTACAAAAGACCAAACCAATACAAAAAAAGACAATAAATCAATGTCATAATAAGATCTGTTCTATAATTTAGTCCCTTTGAGAATGTTGTATCTAGCATTAAAATCCAGTAACCTTCTCTGTTTAATAGATGCCTGAGCTTTTACTTTTTCTAAACCTGACAAAATCAAAGTAGGCACATCTCCAGTCAGTAAGGTAACCTTCCTCCTAAGCTATTTAGACTTTATGTCAGTGAGGGGAACACTGTAAAGACACCCTTCACATTTGGCCAGTCATGTATTTGAATCCTGTACGCCTCAGTTGTGTACTACAGGCCTAACTGCAAAAGTGAGATTTCCAGCTATAGATATTGAAGGAAGAGACTTGAGAAAGACAGAGAGTGTGATAATTTTCGTCCTTACTCAAATCCATACAAAACCATTTGGGGAGATTTGCACTGTATAGTGTGAGAACTGTGTTTTTGCTATCGTTGGCGGTAATACAACTCACATCTACAGTAAAGAAATATTTATTCAGTTAAATCTGGCCTAGTTATTGTCTCCTGCACCATATGTCGACCATTGCACTCTATACGCTCCATGCTTTTCACCCATACAAACACTTTATCACGGGCACCAGAACTGCTATCTATGCCTGGGGTAAGTGGCTGCCTTCATTTCACTGTCAGCGTCGCTGTAGGAGAAATGAGGAATTACTCAAATCGATGAAAATTCTAATTGCTGACTCACCGATGTAACGTACAGCTGAGACTGCTCCTCCAGAGGAAGGGTTTATTTTTGGTTACACACTGCTTTGGCTAAGGCCTTATTCACATTTCTGTTTTTCAATGACGTGTGCTGTCCGCATTTTCTTCATACAGCACACGTACCCATTGATTTAAATGTGCCTGTTCACATTTCAGCTTTTTTCTTTACTGACCATGGGTCAGTAAAAAAAAATCACAGGAACATGCACTACTTTGATCCGTAATGCGGACCAAGCACACCCATTGAGGTCTATAGGTCCGTGAAAATCACTGACACACATCCATGCTGTGTGCATTTTTTACTGAAGACTAATAGGAGATTCTTTAGAAATTAGTTTTCAACTGAGCAGCGTCAGTGAATTACGGATGACACATGGATGGCAAAAACAGAGACACGGACCAACCACAGATCCTTCAGGGATGTGACATTGACACGGAAATGTGAACAATGCCTAATAGAGAAGGTCCTGAGCTAGTGATCTGCTTCTACCACAGTATATCCATTTGTCACATAGGGTTTGTACCAGTTTTCTTTGTAGCAGAAAGGAGTATGAAGCAAAAGGGCTAAAACTCAATGTAGTGAAACAATGTCGGACAGATTTACAGTATTGTAAGGAAGAGTTCACTACTGTGTTTCTTACTTGCAGGTTCAATTTCGAGACACAAAGGACGGTTACCATTAACACTAATAGATAGATAGGTCTTCATGTTAAAAGATGTCAAATCATCTACAGATTTTTAGAAGTTTATATCACAAATTTAAACGTTGTAATCTTAGCTTTTAGAAGCATATCTGTTGTTTAACTTTTAAGCATACAAGTGTATCATTCATCATTCATCAATGGGCCATGTCTGGCAATACAGCTCATAGAGTGGGTTCTGAATAGGAGCTTTTCCTGATTCACACATTCAAATTTGTTTTTTTGGATCTTGTCATGATTAGCAAATCCATATTCAATGTTTATTTTTCCACCTTTTTTTTCATGCAAGTCATTGGATTTCACAAAGTATTTTGGGACCAGCCTAAACAAAGTTGTGAAGAAATTATTGGGTTGGGTTGCGAAGTGTCCTAATTTAGGCCATTGCTCATATTTAGTAGAGGTTACATAACAGCTTATGGTGAAATGAAATTTCTCAGCTGTGTATCCTTTCAGGTGCCCAGAAATTGTGTGTTGCAATTTCCTTCTATTTATGAATGATAAACCAATATAACTTCCAGTAGAGACACATGGTCATTTATCAAACTGGTGCAAAGTAGAACTGGCTTAGTTGTCCATAGCAACCAATCAGATTCTACCTTTTATTTTTGACAGCTCCTTTGGAAAATGAAAAGTGGAATCTGATTGGTTGCTATGGGCAATTAAGCTAGTTCTACTTTACACCAGTTTGATATAAGACCCCAGTAGTCTTTGTAGTTCTAGGGGTCCCTATGTACTCTAATTGTCTATTGAGAATGTTCTGATGTTGTGTTCTAAAAAAATGTTTCTTTTCTTGAACGATAATATTTAAAGGGTTTTTCCAAGAGTAAACTATTGAAGACCTATCCTTAGGATAGGTCATCAATATCTGAGAGGTGGGGCTCCAGCTCCTAACACCTCTGCCGATCAGATGTTTGAAGAGACTTCAGCCTCTTCCTAGGCCAGTGACTAGTATTGAGCGAAGCATTCGAAGCAGAATATGGTCCAAAGTTTAGGAAAATTTCGATTCGCAATGAATCTGAATTTCCTTGTGCTTCATGGCAACTAATCAGTTTTTCCTAAAATGGCAGCTGCACGTGTTGCAAAATAAAAATAAGAAGCCCGGGAATGCGAGATCACCATTAATGCTGTGCAACCAGCCAGTCTGCAGATAGCCACCCCCTATGATGAGACAGCCCTATAAAACCCTAATCCTGCGCAGTCTCTGCCATTGTCCTGTGAGCTGAGTATAGGGAGAGACATGGCAACGATTAATAGAAAATTATTGGAGAGCGAGAGTGCAGGGAGACTTAGGCTATTTTAATGCTAGTGTTTTTTGCGGATCCATCATGGATCTGCAAAAACACTTCCGTTAAAATAATACAACCACATGCATCCGTCATGAACAGATCTGTTTGTATTATCTGTAACATAGCCAACATGTATCTGTCATGAACTCCATTGAAAGTCAATGGGAGATGGATCTGTTTTCTATTGTGCCAGATTGTGTCAGACTGTGTCAGTTTGGCTCAGTTTCGTCAAGCGGACAGCAAAACGCTGCAGGGAGCGTTTTGGTGTCCGCCTCCAGAGCAGAATGGACTGAACGGAGGCAAACTGACGCATTCTGAGTGGATCCTTTTCCATTCAGAATGCATTAGGGCAAAACAGTTTTGGATCGCTTGTGAGAACCCATGACGGATCTCACAAACGGAAAGCCAAAACGCAAGTGTGAAAGTAGCCTTACTCTGCATCAGCTTTATTTATTTATTCCTACATTTACTTATTCCTACATCAGCCGTAAATATAATTCAATACCAATAAGATGGAAGCCTTTATTATTCAAGTGCCAGCGTGCCAACCAATACCATCCGGTCTGCACCCCTTAGGGACATATTCTTATCGATATTGGATGATGTGGAAAAGGAGGAAAAGCTGATGGCAGAAGAAGGGCTCCCACCTGTAGGGATGTGTGTGTAGCAGAGCAGTGTTTGAGTGTAGCAGGGCTGTACATGTGTAGCAGAGCTGTATCTGTGTAGAGCAGTGATTTGTGTGTACCAGAACTCTGTGTGTGTGTGTGCGTGTCACAGACCAATACTTAAAAATAATCTAGCAAAACAAGAACCATGGCAGGACACAACAGAGCAATGACAGTAGACACATTTATTTGGATAAGTACATTTAATGAGGTGACGACATGCACCATTGCTGGTTGTTACAATGGTCAGCAGATGACACACTAAGGGTTATGGGAGCTGAACAAAACTATTCCCTCCCCTCCCTCCACTACGCTACACCCTAAAGTTATTGACCTTGACCCCTCCACTTCAGTAAACCACATTCCCTTCAAAGAGGACCTAGAAAATATTTTTTTTTCTGATTTTCTGTTTTCGAAAACTGGGATTTGTTTTATAGTCCAGTGCGTCGTATAAAGAGAAAATATGGTACGTGGGGAAACATATGTATTGTTGGGTGCTCTCTAGGCAGATAAAAAATCATTGTGAAACCTGAGAATCCCTCTAAGGATAATATAGTGTACTCTAAGTTTTCTATCATGGAAATATGAAAACTGGCAAATTAAACATTTTTACCATTCATTCAGAATTTGAAATCCACATAAATCTTGCCCAGACTTTCCAGTCACTACAGGTTGGGTAGTGGATGATTCTGACTTCTGTGATAATTAGGGATTAGCGAATCGACTTAGGATGCTTCATCCGAAATCGATTCACATTAAACTTAGTTGTAATTCTGTACGGAGCGGAAGCTCCATACAGTATTAGAGTGTATTGGCTCCGATGAGCTGAAGTTATTACTTCGCGAAGTCTCGTGAGACTTTGTGTAATAACTTTGTGAATTAATTGTTACTGTAAAAAACCTTGATACTGAACTTGGGTTTGAATCCAAGAGGTATCCAAGTTTGGTATCAAGGTTTTTTTTACAGTAATAATTAATTCATTAGGTTATTACACCAGATCTTGCGAGACTTCACAAATTAATAACTTCAGCTCATCATACCAATATAACCAGTCTGTGCAGTATTACAGCGAAGTTCTATGCAAATCGACTTCAGATGAAGCATCCGAAGTCAATTCGCTTATCCCTTGTGATAATCACTACATTTCTGGTGGGCTAAAGGTTGGATATTTCATCCAAGTTGCCAAAAAAATCTGGACATCCTGTATTTGGACTCAACAACTGAATCCATGTATGTAAGTGTGAAATGATCCATATAGGATAGCCATGCACTCTTTCCAAACTTCTCTGTAAACAAGGAGCGGACATGGACGGTAGAGTGTGGGGCTCATCATAGTACTCTTTGGCATATCACTACAGCAAACAACCTGTCCAAGTAATACAAGGGTGGCTTAAGCCCACCAGAATGGGAACAGCTCATACAGAGCGGCTCTCTGTTCAGGATTATAGAGGAGATCCACAATTGGGAACCCCCATCTATGATATTCATATACCCTAATGGAACATATGAACTGGAAATGAAAATTGTAAACCAGAAAGGTAGTGGTTGGGGAGTATAATAGCTTTAAAGAGGTTGTCTCACATCAGCAAATGGCATTTATCATGTAAATTAAGTTAATATAAGGCACTTACTAATGTATTGTGATTGTCCATATTGCTTTCTTTGTTGTCTGGATTCATTTATCCAGCAGATTATACACTGCTTTTTTCCATGGTTACAACCACCCTGCAATCCAGCAAGATTGGTATGAAGTTCACTTCAGAAATACATGAGAACACGATTACATTTCTTGATTTAAAAATCACCCTGGATCCTGGTGGCACTATAGGAACACAAACATATTGTAAACCTACATCCACCAATAACTTCCTACACTGGAAAAGTTACCCCCCCCCCCCCCCCAAACAATCAAAAAAGGGATCCCAATAGGCTAATACCTTAGAGCAGCGGGTGGGCATCCATGAATATCAACAAAACAGCGATTTTTATTGTTTCTGAAAGCCATATTTTTTAAACGTAACTATATAGGAAGGTACATTGTTATTAACTTAATAAGGGTATTCCTAACCATCTGAACATACCTTTCTCAATCCTCGACACTACATCTTTCACTCCACAACGTTTCACCCTATAAGACGCACGTAGGTTTTAGAGGAGGACAATATGAAAATATATATTTTTCATTACACCTCAGGTCAAACCACTAATCAGACCCCCAATGTTAATAAGACCTCCCTCAGATCAGACGTCAGCTCAGACCCCAAAGTAAATGACCCCAATCAGACCTCAAATAAGAGCCCCATGCCTCTCATCATCCTCATTATCATCAATGATGCCTCTCATCATCCCCATGAGATATGAGGAGATATATCCATAATGCCTCTCATATTCCCCATTATGATTCTTATCATCCCCTTTATTATACATGATGCCTCTCATCATTCATGATACCTCTCATATCCCCCATTATGATTCTCATCACCCCATTGCCTCAGATCAGCCCCAAGTTTCATAAAATAAAAAAGCACCTACCTCTCCTGCTCCTGGATGCCGCTGCTCCTCACCACCCTCGCTCTGTGTTCCTCCTGCTGTCAGCTGTGCTGTGAACTGGCGTGCACAGCGTGACGTCACAGAGCACCTCCCACTGTGCGCAGCCCTGCACAGCCTACAGCCGAGGACCAGGAAGCGGTGAGTACAGAGCCTTCACCGCTTCCTGGTCCTCCCCCTCCTGCTGATATTGCCACGGAAAACGAAAATGCGATTACACTTTACATGTGAGTTCGCACCTGGAAGAGCCAATATCAAAGGGCTAAGGAGCCACATATGGCTCTAGAGCCGCAGTTTGCTGACCACTGCCTTAGAGCAAGGACTGGAACTGCTTTGGGAATGTATCACTCCAGACAGAATGCAATCTACTTTATTGGCATTTTAGAGCCCGGGGTTACCTCAAGAAAATTTTACACAAAGTGAATGCCAGGGCCTGGGCCACAAATCGCAATGATCTTTTGAAAGAAACATTAGAACTACGAATAAAAATCTTAAATAGGCACTTTTGACCAAGAAAATAAAGTGGTTAATCATATTTTACATAGTCATTGGCTTATATTACAGATGAATGATGAATTGAAGGAAGCATTTAACCAGCGCAGATCTCTCTCACGCCACGGCCACCATAGCGCTGGAAGGCTCATCGCTGCTGCACGCACGCCATCAGAGGCGTGCAGCGTGTCAAGTCATTGTGCTCTTTAGTCAGCAAATGTAACATTTAGTGTGACTGGAGTGACCGCTGCAAACCCATCACCAGGGTCGCAGTCTTCACGTTGGGCCGGACATTAAATTAATGCTCCTGATGAATTACCGACACAAGTCGGCCGGGAAACTCGTCGAGCATTAGGACTGCATAATATACACTAATTCAGTCAGTATATGCAGGCTGACTGTTTTTCTTTTTTGTTTTAAGCCTCAATAGGGGGACACTCTTACCTTGTATTGTACATATGACCCCTTATACAATTTTTAGGGTGCTATACAATTATTAAGGACTGTAGCCCTCAGGGACTAGTAAAGGGGTCCTATACAATTAAAAGGGCTACAGCAGGAGTGATCCTCTATTTTTCATATGACTTTTATATACAATAAGGAGTGCTTTTTGGTAAGGTGAACCCAGGAACCAGCATATACGTCTGGTCTGAATTGTTCCAGTTCACCTTACTAGCCTGTATTGATGGAGATTTATTATTATTTTTTAATATAGTGAAATAAAATTGTTGGTCTGAGAGAGCGATCTTTACTAGCCACAGGAGAGGGGGTGGCATGAAAGGAAGGGGTTGTGAAAAAATTACTGGGGGAGGGGGCCCCATTCAAAAATTTGCTGTGGGGCCCAGTCATTTCTAGTTACGCCACTGTACACTTTCTTCTCCTTTCTCTTTCCTTTCTAGACTGAATTCCCTCCCTCTCCAACTCTTAGCAAACCCCAACTATATATTGTATGTGGCGCCAGCACCACCTAGGGGCGAATAGTTGAATTGACAATGCCAGCCTTATATTAGAAAAATACAATACATGAATTACATTAAATATGACATTTAGCAGCAATTTAAAGTTCCCACCTATAGCACATATTGGGACGCTGCACCCATAGCAGATTCCACCTTTCATTTTGGACATCTCCCTTGGAAATCTGATTGGTTGCTGTGGGCAACTAAGCCAGTTCTACTTTACACCAGTTTGATAAATTACCCCCATAGTCTATATAGCAAAATGTGCTTGGCCAAAGATCTATGTCGGCAAGACAATATAAGAATTGAGATGACAATTATCCAAGCATATTAGCAATACAAAATCTGATATTCTATATTTCATAAAGTATCCCTCCTTGTTGGCCATGTTTTTTGTGCTATTCACAAGAAGGTTCTGTGCATAAAATGGCTGTTGATGGAGGGTCATCTGACCAGGCAAATCCCTCAGTTTCCTCCATTCAAATACATAGCACCTGCCATGTGTACTTGCACGGTTGGGAGTTCAGTGCAGGTGTAGAGTGTTTGTATAGAAGAAGCTGAGTGATCAGTGGCCATTGTATGGATATGACCTCTATGCAGACAGCAGAGAAGATTTAACCAATAAGGGCACATGGCTAATGGAATATAGTAAATGGCATAGAATATTAAGAAAGGCTATATTAGTAAGTGTCATATAGTCCTCTTACCGTACCTACACATTGGTCACAAGTAGCCAGAAAGTGGTAAACACATTTAAGCTTTTTCCAGAAGTGACTTGACCCAAGAAAGACTGATCTAGATAAAATCTTACTACAAGAAGAAACCTGATGGATTTATTGTCTAGAGAGTCTGAGTCATAAGGGACTTAAAGGAGTATTTTGATTATAGCAAGTTACCGCCTATACACAGGATAGGGGATAACTATGAGATTGGTGGATAGGTCATAACTAGTTATAACTGGAATACCTCATTTATGAAGGGTTCTCATCCTTTCTATGAATAAAGAAATAATTCAATTTAGTTCAATGAGCCAAAAACTATTATTAATAACAAAAATAAGAAAATTCAAATCTATGCATATAATACCTGGGGCCTTATTTAGAATCAACAAGTATACAAGTCCATTTGGTACCTAACACTAAGAGTCGAGTATTACAGAGCAGCTATGGCAACAGTAGGAGATACTCACCCTTGCACCTCAAAACAAAAAGAGATAGCAATAAATCTGAAGTGCTCCATCTGACTCTGGAAGATTATGAAATAATGAGAAGTAAAGGTGGTGTTTATAGGTTCTTATAATGACATTTTTAAAATTGAAACCCAGTAAGTGGGTTATCTACAATAATACAGCATTAATCAGTGTAAATAATTAGGAAATACCATTAGGGTGGCTGTATTATGACAACTGGGATTACATTCTAAAGATCAGCTCAATAAGAAATGATAAAAAGAGCAGAGTTATAATTACCAAGCCAGCAACATCTAACAGATATTGCAGAAAAAGCATTGCACTAATCCCACTAGAAGAAGATTCTATTTAATATCAAATTGCATTTTTTTTAAATGTATTTTATGCATTTATATAGCGTTACTATATTCCGCAGCGCTTTACAGATATTGGCAGTGTGTCCCTAACACGGGGAGGACATACAAACTCCATGGAGATGTTGTCCTAGGTTGGATTGGAACCTAGGACTCTAGTGCTACAAGGCACTAACCACTGAGCCATCGTTAAAGGGGTTGTCCGAGTTATGGAAAAAAAAATATAGCACTGTAAATCTGATGGTCAGCGATATATAACTGAGCTAAGCAAGTTTTAGGCAAAAAATATCTATTTTTTTTTATTTCCCTGGTTCTCTTCTGGCCTTTGTTTACGTGCAATAACAACAATCTCTGCCCCTCTCCCTGCACTGCTAAGGGAGTGAATACAAGTGCTGCCCTGAGTGACATGTCTGCCTGCTGGGAGACTCAGCAGCATGTTGCATGTGTAGAACTACAAGTCCTAGCTGTACAACAACACTGCTAATACACACAGATCTTCCCCCTACCTGCAATGCTCTGCAGAACTCTTTCAGCTCCTGTGCCCAGCATTTGTATCCTCACTGCCTGCAACTACACAGTAAACACTTCAGCCCTGAGACTGTACAGCTGAAGGGGTTAAGAATCCTGGGAGAGAAGCAGAAATAAGCAGCAGCCGGCAGGGAAGGGGGAGTGGCCAGCACAGTGACGTCTCGTGTACAGGCTTGTGCAGGAACATTATCAGAGCAGGGAGAGAAGCTGACATCACAGGTCATGTGACCCTCAGTGAAATGTGAAAAACCAGCCACTGGAGATAACCTAAGTTAATTGGAAAGCTGTTACATTTGCCTAGTTAGAAACACAGAAAGAACAAAAAAATAACTCGGACAACCTCTTAAAGGATTTATTACTAGGAATTTATAGATAACTAATACAATGTGGGCATTCAGTCTTCCTAAGATGTGTTCCTTGTAATTGAAAATCTTGTTCAGTAGCTTGTCATTTTCTCCTTACTACAGACTATAAAGTGTCATACATATACTGTACAATGACTGCTGCATATCGATAATGAGCAAGTTTTAAATGACCTTCAATAAAGCTGAGCGAGGCTGAAGCTATTCCTCATTCTGTAGGTTAGACTGAAGCTGGCCTACAGCTCTGACCGATCACTCACTGTTGTGTAATTCTTCAGACCTTGGCTCTATACTGTTATAATCAAAGCATTTGACATGGTTCCTGGGGTTTGGCTCCCCAGACATTTTTAACTGATTAGAAGTCCTGCTAGTTTTCTTTCCAGGCTTCTCTACCCTCTATTTCCTGAACTGGAATGGTACCAGATTCTGAGTTCCTGGCTTGTTCCACATTATTTTGAGGTTTCGAAAAAGCTGAATTTCAGCATTTAGAATTAAATTTTCTTATTCTTTGAAATGTTGTCAATTCCAAATGAATATGTGATACATAAAGCTGTCATTTCCAGATCCAAGAGCAATTGCAATCTTTCTAATGGTAAAAGCTTGACTTGGCTATATTTAATCTGGATAGATTATGTGTGTGTGCTTTATCATATGCACCTCAGACTGTAGAAGTTAGCGGGAGAGATTTATCAAAACTGGTGTAAAGGAAAACTGGCTTAGTTTCCCAAAGCAACCAATCAGATTCCACCTTTCATTTTTCAGATTCCTTTGGAATGTAAGAGATGGAATCTGATTGGTTGCTATGGGCAACTAAGCCAGTTTTCCTTTACACCAGTTTTGATAAATCTCCCCCAGTATATTCGATTAGTTTCAGTGTGAAGTCACAGAATCTGATCTCAAGTGAACATGGCAGGAGGTTCATGCTAACATTGTGTTTTATCTCTATATATTCAGGTGGATCTCATAGTGTTTAAGGATCATGAAGAAGCTCTTCCTGGCTTTATTTACAGTGGTGTACCTGACCTCTGTACAATCTCAAATCAACCCATTATCTCTTGAGGAGCTTGGTTCAGATATTGGAATCCAGGTGTTTAACCAAGTGGTAAAGAACAAGCCTCATGATAACGTGGTCATTTCTCCTCATGGAGTCGCTTCAGTGCTTGGCATGCTTCAGCTGGGTGCAGATGGCAAGACGAAAAAGCAGCTGATAACCGCCATGCGGTATAAAGTGAATGGTCTGTATTTATTTTGTCTGCTTCTCATAAGTTGTAGTTGTGGATGAGTTAGATTGGAAATACTGTAAGGCGTGTACATTATGAACTGAGAGTGAGCACCTGTGTTTATTGAGCAGATTTAATAAATCTTTCATTCAGTATGGGGCAGTTTTGGGAAAATGTGTTAGTGTGTTTACCGGGTAGGCGAGGTATTCTTTTTGAAGGTAGATCTTCAGGCTTTAAAGAACTTTGCATTAAATATCAGTATTCAATTTCCTAACAATTCTTTTTTAAAGAGTACTATTTAAATGGTAACATAAATAGAGACACAAGCTCATATTAATTCACTATGCCTAAACCATTGCTGAAACCAAGCTTGTGAAACAGCACCTCTCGGAGCACTCTGCTTTTCTAGCATGTTGAATATTGATCCATAGAAAATAATCTGTACTTTGCATACTGGAAAAGCCAGGCAGAGCTGATCAAACCCAAAGTTGCAGAGCACTCTAAGAAGGTTAGGTCCCCGTTAAAGTGTCCCTAATTTATAAAACTTGCGGACATGGACAACACTCTCAAGATATCTTGCTGGGCAACTGTACCACCGAGAAGCCACCTTGTGTTCCTCTATTCCCTTTGTCCATTTGGATGAGAGCACCGAAAGGATGTACCTTTCTGCCGAAGAAGCAACACATGGGTCTTTGAGGTCTTTACAGTAAATGCTAAAACTACCTTTAGCAATATATTAGGGAAATCACTTTAAATAAGACATTGATTTAATTTCACTATATTCTGCCATCAATGTCCGACCATTGTGACACCATTTGCAAGCATGAAGCTTGCATGGTTGGCCTGATATACTCAATGACGAACCATGAGGTTCTTGATTGCGCCTCCTTTTTTATAATAACACAGAGCAGGTCAGTCTTGGGGAATATGAAACTCCCCACCATCTGTAATGTGTCCCAATGTGTCGTGCTTGCTTTTTAGATTTTCATGTAACTTATAATATTTTTCCTTTTTACATTTACTGCTGGAGATGTAATTTGATGTAAAAAAATTTTTTTTTTCAGTTGTTGGAAAAATACTAAAAAGGATCAACAAGGCAATAGTAGCAAAGAAGAATAAAGATATTGTGAGCACGGCCAATGCAGTGTTTGTCAACAGCGGATTTAAGATGGAGGAACCTTTTGTCAGTAAAAATAAAGAGGTCTTTCACAGTCAAGTGAGAAATGTTGACTTCCAGGACAGGAACACAGCTGCCTCTGTGATCAACCAGTGGGTAAAGAATGAGACAAAGGGTAAGTAGTGCACAGATGTTCTTCACTTACTAATGTCAGTCTTGTACACAGAATATATAAGAAGCTCAAATAAAAAGCAGTCTATCAATGGATCACGTGGACTTACTAATAATATATATTTGGATAATATGTTAAACTCTTAAAGTGTATGAGATGTATTAAAAAAATATTATATCTACATGTTGACACAGGATGAAAAATTTGAAAATATGTATAAATATTTTTTATATTAAACTGCTTATTTACCTCTTGAGAGCTGGATTGGTTAAAAAGAAGTAGAATTCTATCCTAGATCAATAGGTCTATACATATGTAAACTATAACATTATGGATGTATCACCTAGTGGCTTACATTTACACAAACTATAAATGTATGATGTTTGTGTGTGTTCGATACCTTATTTGGAATAAAGGTTCTCTATATATACACTTTGTCTCATGCACATGACCAAATGTATTTTGTAGTCCGCAATTTGCAAAATACGGATACCAGACGTCTTTCATCCCCATGTTTTGCCAATGCATTGTTTTCAATGGTTCTGTGTTCTGCATTCTATGGCCATGTATAGGACGTGTTCTATCTTTTTGCTGAATGGACATATGGGTGAGGAAGGCACGCATATCATCTGTATGCTTTCCTGCATCCCTATGTCCATTCCACAAAAAAAAGATAGAATATATGTGCAAACGGCAGTCCACGGACCCACTGAATTCAATGGGTTCACAAAAAAAGGGGATGGCACGTGGACTGCATCCATGTTTTGTAGATCTGCGATATGCGGACATGGTCGTGTGCATGGGGCCTTATTCTATGTCTGATAGAATATCAGTACAAGTTTATAACCATTATCAGTTTTTAGAGATCTGGTCTATAGGTCAGTATAAAATCAGGAACATGTTACAGATAAACCATAATCAGCCAATTGATTCTGTGGAGAATATGAGATGTACTGTCCATTCAGGGGTCTTCTCTTCCAATGTCTTACAGGTATGATCGACAACTTACTATCTCCAGAGTTGTTAGACAGTTCGATGACCAGATTAGTTGTAATCAATGCCCTTTATTTCAAGGGTCTTTGGAAATCTCGTTTCCAACCAGAAAACACAAAAAAACGGACCTTCCATGGTCCTGATGGAAAAGCTTATCAAGTACCAATGCTGGCCCAACTTTCTTTATTCCGAAGTGGTAAGTGGTAATGAAATAACCTGTACTTTAAAAATGTTTTGCTGTTGCCACAACGTTGGCAGATAACAGAGGTTAGTTTCCTGGTGAGCTCTTCTACTTTTATCTGACAAGTGGCTGATGTAGGTAGTAGTGTAGAGTGAGCATGCTCGGCCGAACTGGTATTCGACTCAAGCATCGCAGTGTTTTGACGAATACCTGTGCTCAAGTCAGTGTATTTAAATCTAATTTAGCCTTTATTTCTAAAACATTTCTGCCGGGATTTGAACTCACAACCTCCTACATTAGAGCCAAGAACATTAACCATTACCTATACAGCTACATGTTAACATGTAGTGAAATATCAAATGATACTTCTGCTGTATAGGAATACTTACTACATGACAAACTACTATGAGGTTTTTCTGACACAGTTTATCATTTAGCTTTATAGCCGAGTGGTTAAGGTCCTTGTCTCTAATGTATAAGGTTGTGAGTTTAATTCCCGGCAGAAACTTTTCAGAAATGGAGGCTAAATTAGATTTAAATACACTGGGTGTCCCCAAGCACTGACTCCATATATGGACATAGCTATATATGGAGTCAGAGAAGGGACTCCTAAGCCGTGGACTCACACTGGGGGATTACCTCACTGTACAGCGATCTTCTGCATAGACCTCAGTGGGACCCGGCACCCTCCCCTCTTCAGAGCAGGGGGTGCCTGGTTTAATGCTCGGGTTCTCCCATTGACTTCTATTGTGCTCAGGTGCTTTGTAGTACATCCGAGCATTCCAAAGTGTTTTACTCAAACACCAGAGCACCCAAGCAATTTGGTGCTCGATGAACACTAGTAGGTAGGGCTTATAAGGAATGGCTCCTATGGCAGACAGAGCAGTGCAGGAGGAGGGTTGGCCATTATAGAGCTCTATGGAGCTGTGTGAGGACTCATTTTTGCAGGGTGATCTGTAGTTCTTATTACTATTGGGATATGTATTTTTTTATAACTTTTTATTAAACTTTTTTTTAAAGTTAATTTAGCTATTCAGATTTTTTTTCCCATTAAAGCATTCACCGTACAGGATAGACACTTTATATTTTAATAGTTTAGATATTATTGGGGTTATTTATTAAACTGGTGTAAAGTAGAACTGGCTTACTTGCCCATCAGATTCCACCTTCCATTTTCCAAAGGCGCATTAAGTAATGAAAGGTGGAATCTGATTGGTTGCTATGGGCAACTAAACCAGTTCTACTTTACATCAGTTTGATAAATGACCCCATAGGTTTTTTATTATTATTTTTATATGCAAATATTTTTTTAATACCCTAACCCCTGAGTGGTTGTCATCTTTCAAGGGAACCTATCACAGACATCATGTTATAAAGCAGGAGGGGCTTAGCAGATTGATATATAGTTTTGTTGGAAAAATTCTGTACAGTTTATCATTCATTTAAATTACTTTTCATTCTGGGCATTGAAGTCTAAGAGGCGGTCCTATCAGTGATTGACAGCTATCTCTGTATACACAGCCATAGAGGGTAGGCTGTCAATCACTGATAGGACCGACTCCTTGATTTTAAAGCCCAGAATTAGCAGGAATTTAAATCAATGAAATACATTATAGCATCCTGCCCTCAACTCAGAGACCATGTTCAACATGACAGGTTCTCGTTAAAGACACAACTTCTGCCATGGTCGGAGAATGTTGGGAAGGGGTTAAAGTCAGTCTGAATTTCAATGTTAAAACAATAAAAATGCCTTGTGAGGTTATCTCAGCTGAATGTATTGATATCTTTCACTTTACATTCACTCTGTGCACTCTTCCTCTTTCCTCTGCCAGCCCTTTCCTCTCCTTGGTTGATATGACCAGGTTCCTGTATAGTCATCTTGACTTGTCCTGTCAATCAAGTGTGTGTGTGGTGGCAGGGGGAAGGGGGTCTGGAGAGAAAAGTAGTGAGTGGCCTGGGCACACTTTCGGTACACTTAAAGGGATTCTTTCACCCCCAAACCCCAATTTTCACTACTTACATCATTATTTGGTAAATAGTGCCCCCATTATATAGCCACTTACCCCATAATTTTTAAACTTACAGATGATGAGAAAACGAAGTTTATAATACCTGTCAATCAATAGTGAAGGAGCCCAGGGGCGGCGTCATACCGGCCGGAGCCCAGGCCGCGCGCTCATCTAACTTTTCTACCACGCCCCCTTTCACCCAGGCGGCCCGCCCATTGTGATGCGCTCGGCCTCGTCCAGAACTGGCCAAATCCCGCGCCTGCGCCGTGGATTATGTACTGTGGGTCTTTTTATTGTATTGCATAAAAATGTATGAGAAACACATACTCTGCTTTGAAAATGTATTTGGTGAAATTCCTAGGGAGGGAGGGAGGGAGGCAGGCAGGGTGACAGCCAGCTCCAGCGCCCACGACTCTTCCTGAGGCTCCGATCCTGCGCTGGTACACTATCGCAGTACGGGCCCCACGCCTGCGCACAGGGTAGCCCGATGCTTGCGCCAGTAATCGGGAATCCAGTGCGCAGGCGCGGACTGCCCGATCCACGGCGCAGGCGCGGGATTTGGCCATTTCTGGACGAGGCCGAGCGCATCACAATGGGCCGCCTGGGTGAAAGGGGGCGTGGTAGAAAAGTTAGATGAGCGCGCGGCCTGGGCTCCGGCCGGTATGACGCCGCCCCTGGGCTCCTTCACTATTGATTGACAGGTATTATAAACTTCGTTTTCTCATCATCTGTAAGTTTAAAAATTATGGGGTAAGTGGCTATATAATGGGGGCACTATTTACCAAATAATGATGTAAGTAGTGAAAATTGGGGTTTGGGGGTGAAAGAATCCCTTTAACTATACATGTGCATATGGATTACATGAGTTGTCCACTTTCAAGAAGACTGTGGACTGTGGAATTCATGGGCTTGATCTGTAATAAAGAATAACTGATTACATACTCGCTAGATCCCTTGCGGTGGCTCCAGTTCTTCCAGTAGGGATCTGTTTTCCTGGCTGCTGAGGTGGCATCACGATGACATGTGACCTCTGCATGCAACCTATGATTCCTTCAGTACTCCATTAAGTCCATCAATCTCGTGAATAGTTCTCAGCACATGAAGGAAGTGTTATCAGTGACTGACAGCTTTCTATATATGAACACTTAAGGGCTCATGCACACGAACGTATTTTCTTTCTGTATCTGTTTTTTTTTTTTTTTTTTTTGCAGACCGTATGCGGAACCATTAATTTCAATGGGTCCGCAAAAAAAAAATGGAAGTTACTCCGTGTGCATTTCGTTTCCGTATGTCTATTCCGCAAATAAATAGAACATGTCCTTTTATTGTCCTCATTATGGACAAGGATAGAACTGTTCTATTTGGGGCCAGGTGTTCCGTTCCACAAAATACGGAATACACATGGATGTAATCCGTATTTTTTGTGGATCCATTTTTTGCGGCCCGCAAAATACATCCGGTCCTGTGCATGAGCTCTTAGGCTGTATTCTTCCAGGAAATCGTCTGCTCGTCAGCGGAGTAGACCGCTACTATTACATGCAGTGATCTCCTCCACATTAAAGGGGTTGTCCAGTTTTCTCGTATTGGAGAAGACATCACTAACAGATTGCCAAGGTTCTGACTCCCGGCAGATCAGCTGTTAGAAGAGACTGCAGTGCGTTTTCTTCACTGTTTACCTCTTCGCTCCACTACTGCTCCACCGCTGCAATGTCGATGGAGAGCGGGTAAACGGTGAAGAGAATACAGTGCTCATTGGAGTGCTGCAGTCCCCTCTAATAGCTGATCTGCTGGAAACCAGAACCTCACCAATCTGATATTGATGACCTATCCTAAGGATAGGTCATCAATATAGAAAAATCTGACAATCCCGTTAAGTTAGAAAAAGCAGATATAAATGTATAATCTTTACTCAATCTTTCCCGGTAAAAATATATATCAATCTGCTCAGCTCCTCCTGCCCTATACCATGCTACGGTAACTGCAGATTGCGTAGCATTTTGTAGTGACAGTTTCTCTTTAAGGATACTGCTACCGAATGACATGTGTTGTGCGACATTTCATGTAATGTGTTTCAATGGTGTCGCAATGTGAAATGCAACAGACTGTGAAGAGACGGTTGCAAAAAATCCATCCAAGTCAGATTTTTTTGTGACTGTCATGTCGCAGTCGCAGCCCGTTGCATTGTGACACCATTGGAATACATTATATGAAATGTCTCGCGACATTCATTTCACCTTGTAGCAGTACCCAAAAAGTGCTTTTTCACAAAAATGAGTCAATGAATCGCTAAATGAAAGGTATCGTTACATTAAGCTGAGCTAGCCATAGAGCATGAGTAAAGCTTGAGGGCACTTTGAGTATTTGGTAGCTACACTTATTTATTTTCTATATTCTTCTATTAAAATACAGGATCTGCAAGTACTCCCAGTGGCCTGTGGTACAAGGTAATCGAGCTGCCTTACCATGGAGGCAGTGTGAGCATGTTGGTAGCGCTTCCTACAGATGAAAGAACACCACTGTCTGCTATCATACCACACATTAGCACGAAAACCCTGCAAAGCTGGATGACCATGACCCCTAAGAGAGTACAACTGTTGTTGCCTAAGTAAGCTATTTTTTCTTTTTCACACGGTAATTGCTACCTTGTGCACATATGTAATCCTAAAATAGTCTATGGTACGTATTAGGGATGTGTGAATTGGCTTTGGATGCTTCATCTGAAGTCGATTCGCATAAAACTTTGTTTGAATACAAAGGTTTTTAACAGTAGAAATTAATTTACGAAGTTATTACCCCAAGTCTCGTGAGACTTTGCAAAGTAATAACTTCAGACCATCTGAGCCAATACATTCTAATACTGTATGGAGCACTCACTCTGTACAGTATTCAAACAAGGTTTTATGCGAATTTGCTTATACCTATGCTTATACTTATGCGAATTTGTAGCAGATTTATGAAAGACTAATGACAGTACAGCTTTCATTTGTCAAAAGCAGAATCTGAAATGCAAGCTATGCTGTGATTGGTTGCTATGAGCAACAACGTTTTTCTTTTAGAAACTTTCATAATTCTTCGCCAGTATTGAGAATTTTCTGTGGCAATGTCAGACTGGTCCACCAGAGTACCAGAGGATTCTCCTGTGGGGCAAGGCTCTTATACCACAACGGGCCACAAAGCTCCAGGAGAAAAAAACATTTGGACCTTCCCTTGCAGACACTAGAGTCTATTTGTTTGACTCAAAACATATTAGACTTTATTGATGATATGAGGGTTGGGCCACAAGAATAGTTACCTCTGGTGGGCCTAAGGAACCCCAGTTCAACCCTGGCCTCTTGTAGCTCAGAATAAGGTTGTGGAAACTACCATTAATGAATAGTATGTTTGGTTTCCTCTTGCCTGTCAAACCTGTACTCCTGTACATAACTCTCACTTCTATGACTAAAACGCTGAAGATAATTATATTTACTTTTTGAAAATCCATATTTTTTCTAGGTTCACAGTGGAGGCAGATGTTGATCTAAAGGACCCTCTTAGAAACCTTGGTATCACTGATATGTTTGACTCCTGTAAAGCTAATTTTACCAAGATTACGAGTAAGTTGGAAGAGCATGAACTACAGAGAAAGTTCCCTTTCTAAACCTACATTACATACAAAACCTTTGCATAGACATTGAGAAAAAAGGGTGTTCTGGCTATAGATCAGTGTGGTTCCCAAAGGTAGGACTCTCACCGATCTAATGGTTATTCCCTGTCCTATAGATAGAGATAATGTGAGATAACAACCTTACCTCTTTAAAGGGACTACATCATCAGAAAATGACCTATTGTTTAAATCAAATTTTTCTGTTAAATATACTTTTTTCTAGAATTTTTTTTCAATTTCCATGTCACTGCCTGTATTTTTTTTAAAATTGCAAAAACATGCAGTTTTTGCACTAGCTCCTAGGCCTAAAATATGTTAAAAAGATTGTCTCATAACGCTGTAACTAAGGAGAAAGGAGACTAAGCCTCGACATCAGACGGCTGGGAAACAGCGCAGCAGGCTGGCGCTTTGTTGCTTCTGTAGCCCCCATGCACTGCAATGGGAGGCACTGAAACTGGGCTTAGTCTCATCTTGCCTTAGTCCCTTTAAGGCTGGGTTCACACGGGCATCATGTTTGACGCCCGGATAGGATGCGGGTGCGTTGCGGGAAAATGCGCGGACCATGTGATTGGACCATGTGATGTGACGTCATCACAGGTTCTTTAGACTGCAGCTAATGCTTGAAGAGAGAAGAGCGATCGCCAACTACACGATCAAGTGGCTAAGGTGAGTTCAGTTTTTTATTTTTAACCCCTTAATCCACATTCTACAAAGCATTCTTTATTGAGAATGCTATTATTTTCCCTTATAACCATGTTATAAGGGAAAATAATAAAGATCGGGTCCCGTCTCTTAGCAACCATGCGGGAAAATCGCACTGCTTCCGCACTTGCTTGCGGATGCTTGCGATTTACCCGCAGCCCCATTCACTTCTATGGGGCCTGCGTTGCTTGAAAAACGCAAAATATAGAGCATGCTGCGATTTTCACGCAACGCAGAAGTGATGAGTGAACGCAACGCAGAAGTGATGCGTGAAAATCACTGCTCATGTGCACAGCCCCATAGAAATGAATGGGTCCGGATTCAGTCCACCTCACGCATTGCACCCACGCGGAAATCACGCCCGTGTGAAAGGGGCCTAAGACTTCCTGTCTTTTGAGAGCAGCCACATGAGTCATAGACACAACAGGAGGGGACCCCATTAACTTCTATAAGAGATTTTTCTAGGCATGCTGCAGTGGTCAGTAAGGAACAGATAAGCTGAGAAATCACCTATTATGAATGGTGTATCCTCTGTTATCTGCGCCGCGGCAATTTATTTTACACTAATCCTCTTCTCTAACTCCGCCCAATGCGTAACTATACTCACCCAGTAGGTTATGTGTTTGAATTATGTGGCCCAATAGGTCGGATAACATAGGTGTGACATAATAACCAGCACAAGTAAGTGAACTGGAGCTAGTTTCTGCTTCACATAATACTGCACACAGTGCTATTCTATACACTAAATATTGCCAGGACCCAAATATATCCATCATGAGTGGCAGCAGATAGGATACTAGCCAGACCTGCTGATCTGTAGTGATGGACGAACATCGGCCGTGATGGTTCGCGAAAGTGTGTTCGCAATCAAACGTTCGCAAACCGCGTGTTCTCGGCGGGCCCCGTTGACTTTAATGGCAGGTAATCTTCGAAAAACCTTCAGGTCATATTTGCAACCACCAAATACTTACTAGAAGTGCACAAATAGTGCCACAACATGGACAGTGACATACCAGAGGGGGATCATTGGCAAAAAAATTCCCACAAAAAATATGTATTTTAATCAAGGGCCATTTTTTTGTGTCTTAAAGGAAAACTCTCAAAAATGTGCCCTGCTGGAGCCTAGAAAATTTTTATTTTTAGGCCATGGGAGTACAGGCCCCAAAAATGTGGCATTCACCTGACAGAAAATAACTTGTGATTATGTGGCTGGAGGTACATTAGGCGGTCACTGGATAAAATTTTTACTGTAGGCCACTGGAGTACAGGCCCCAAAAATTAGGCATTCACCTGACAGAAAAGGCCTTTTATGCCGCTGTATATACATAAGACAAGGACTATTCTTTGTTCTGGGTGGTGGCGGATATGTGTGATATATGTGTGGGCTGGCATGAGGAAATTCAATTACACGTGGTCGTCACAGGTGTTGAATTCCTCCAAGATCAATGCCTCATTCATTTTTAGAAATGTGAGGTAGTCCACACTGTTGTGAGCTACGCAAGTGCGCTTATCGGTCACAATCCCCCCTGCTGGGCTGAACGTCCTTTCAGACAGGACACTGGGGGCAAACCAAGAGTTTCATGGCAAATTGTGCTAGCTCTGGCCACAGGTCAAGCCTTGCACACCCAGTAGTCCAGGGGTTCCTCGCTTCTCAGAGTGTCCACATCGGCCGTTAACCCGATGTAGTCGGACACCTGTCTAGGTGTTCCCTAAGGCTGGATCCAGAGGGCGGCTGTCAATGGGTTGACTGCAAGAAGGATCTCATATCCTAATTGACCATCACATCTTCAAACCGCCCTCTTCTTGCAGGCACGGTAGGATTTGTACCCGCACCTGTTTCGCTGTGGGTGGAAATTCCTATGCCAGCGCCCGCAACAGTAGAATGCAGCATCTCTCACAGCAAGGCCTGGAAATGCTGCATTCTGCCAGCCCTGTGTGATGCTGGTAACATGTCCGCCGTTTTGGGTTTGAACCAGGGGTCTAAGTAGTTTGCCACCCAGTACTGGTCCTTGGCCTTTATGCTTTTTATACGGGGGTCCCTCTTCAAACACTAGAGCATGAAGGCCCCATTTGCACTAAATTGGAAGTGGTGGAGCGCCCTAGTTCCTGCTCATCGCCCAGGAGAATGTCGTTCTCGGTCTCCTCCCTCCAGCCACGGACAACACTAAGGATCTCCGAAAAGCTTAAAGTCCCCCTTAAAGCCTGCTCTTCTTACTCCTCCTCCCCCGAGCCACCGTCCTCCTTCTCCTCCTCCTCTTCAGACTCCTGCTGACTTGTCTCAGATGGAGTAGCCCCCCCTGGGAATTCATTCAGCATTGTGACTTCCTCATCTTCCAGCTCCTGGTCCTCGATGGCTTTATCAATGACACGATGCAATGCACGCTCCAGAAAGAAGGCATAAGGTACGATGTCACTGATAGCACCCTGGCAGGGACTGAACAGTTTGGTAATCTCATCAAATGGCTGCAGAAGTCTGCATGCGTCTCGCATGAGCAGCCACTGGCACTGTGAAAAGGAACCAAGCTCCCCAGAACCTGTCCTGCTGCAGAGTTCGTACAGGTAATGATTAACAGTAAGTTGCTGCTGGAGCCTGTGACCGCAGAGCTGAAACCAATGCAGGACCGGTGTGGCTCTTGGCTTCCAGGCACAACAACCGCAGCACAGCATGGCAAAGTCTCACCTGAGACGTCGATTAGGTTCTGGGGAGCTTGGGGGGCGCACCGGAAGAGGCAGTAGCAGTGGAAAAGGAGGAGTCAGCCAAGGAGGAGACGGAGGATGGAGTATGAGGAGGAGAAGAAAAGGCAGGCCTTCATGCAATCCTTGGCGGTAACACCAAATCCACAGAGGAGCCATGAGTGACATGCTTGACGGCTGTTGGAAGGTTCACCCCATGCTTGACGGCTGTTGGAAGGTTCACCCAGTGGGCAGTAAAAGTTATGTACCTTCCCTGCCCGTGTTTGCTAGACCACGAGTCTGTGGTCAGATGTATCTTGGCACCGACACTGTCTGCTGAACGTGGCCATATAGCTCTGGGGTGCCCTTCTGGGAAAAATATTTCCTTTCGGGGACCTTCCATTGCGGTGTGCCAATGGCCACAAATTTTCTAAAAGCCTCCGAGTCCACCAGTTTATATGGCAGTAGTTGGTGGGCTAGCAGTTCCGACAAGCTAGGGGTCAGCTGTTGGGCAAGAGGGTTTTCCGGCGTCATCAACTTTTTACGCTCGAACATTAGGGCCACAGAAGCCTGCCTTCTGCCAGATGAATGAGACAACGGCATGGTGGAAGGTGGAGTGGAGGACAAATGGGGGGAGAGAGGAGAAGGAGAAGAGGAAGGACATAGAGCGCCGAGAGTATGACTTTGTGGGTTCTGACTGCGTTGCTCCCACTGGGCTCAGTGATAGGAGAACAGGTGCTTTCTTAAGGCGGTTGTCCCTAGGTGAGTGTTGGGCTTACCGTGACTTATGCGTTGACGGCACAGGCTGAAGATGGCAACACTATTGTCAGAAGCTGACACGTTAATAAAAGCCCACACTGCGGAGCCATGTGGCGGCGTCCTGGAAATGTGCATGGTAGATGGCTCGCTCCAGATACATTTGCAGTCTGCTTTTTGCATCCTGTGCCCTGCGAGCTCTACCTGCTTCTCCTCCTTCTCCTCCCTCTCTGCTGCTCCGTCTCTTCCTCTGAACTCCCCTCCTCTTGCTCTCTTGTGGGCACTCACGTGACGTCCATCGACACATCATCATCGTCACTTTCACCACCAATGACATTTGAGATCTTGGAGTAGTCAACAACAGCGGGGACCTCCCTCCTTGGGCTGATCTGGGTATTGTCAGCAGACCGCTGGGTGGCGGCCGTTGCTATCTCCTCTTCCTCATCCAATGTCAAGAATGGCTGTGCATTGGTAAGGTCTGGGAATGGATGGGAAAATAATTCCTCTGACTCGAGTGAAGGAGCTATGGTGGTGGTGGTGTCTTTGCGGTGGTGTCAGAGAGTGAGGGGGGTGCAGATACAGAGGATGAGGAGAGTGCAGAAGCGGAAGGTTGAGTGAGCCACTCAGCCAACTCTGGTGCGCCCTTTGAAGTAATGGCACGCACCTTCTCCAACTTCCCACTTAGGCTCCGGGCTGGTACACCTGCCCGACCCCTACCACCCCTGCGGAACGGCCTGCTTCTTACTCTGCCTGTCATTTTTAAAATGACCCTGTGCCTAAGTCCCTAGAGAAGAGCAGTATTTTGTGGAAGCAGGTATATCACAGGCCTCAATCAATATTTGGTGGAAGCAGGTATATCAATCCCCTTAATCGTTATTTTGTGAAAGCTGGTATGTCACACCCCTTAATTACTTTTTTTGCCACAACAGTTATATCACACCACCCTGTTTATTTAGGGAAACAGGTATATCGCAGCCCTCATTCAATATTTTGTGAAAGAAGGTATATCACACCCCTCAACCATTTTTTTTTTTGGGGGGGGGGGGGGCCAACAGGTATATCACACCCTTTGCAATTAGTTGTTCCAATAGCGTTTGTCCCTCTATATAGCTGCAGTGTCGCAGCAGAACCGCACACAACTGCTGCACAATGCAAATGCACTATAATATACAGAATGTAAAATGGCTGCCAGATCGTGTTCTGTTATAGGGTGGGGGTGTGTCCATGTGCTTAAACGTCTCAATTGGCTGTCCTGTCCCACCTGATGGATGTGTCATGGGTCAAAGTTCGGCACAATGCAAAAGAATATTGCGCTGGCGGACATTGCCATATGTTCGCATGTTCGGCCAATTGCGAATGCGCAAAGTTCGCCGCGAACCGCAAGGCCATCTTTACTCATCTGTTCCTTCACCCACACAGCACTATGTATAAAATTATGGCGTGGATCTGATACTTTTAATCACATGAGTGGGGCTGAATTATTTTTAATTTTGATTAATAAAGATTTTTTCACATTTTATTTTAGTTATGGGTTCCTAATAAGGGCTTATAAACATGTACATGTTATTTTTCCGTGTCCGTTCTGTTTTTTTTTTTGTCCGCATGGCCGCTCTGCTAAAAAATAGTCCTATTATTGTCTGCATTATGGACAAGGCTAGGACTGTTTTATTAGGGGCTGGCGGTTCTGTTCCGTAAATTGTGGAATGCACATGGCCGGTATCCGTGCTTTGGGAATCACAAAACATCCAATGTTCGTGTGCATCGGATTAATTGGCTTATAGTCTTTTTGTGTTGCCTATAGACATTGCCTATGGTTCCTCCGCAGTGGGGACTATGAGACAGTCTGACCTTATAAACACCATTACAAAGTGACTTTTTATTTCTTGACTAAAGAACTTTTGGCATAGTGACATGATTTATGTGAAAAATAAAATTCAGACATCATATAGACATCTTTCTAACAAAGCTAGAACCAGCCCTGTACCTCACATGGATCCAGAGATCTCCCCATTTATTGCTCCAATTATTCTGCTACATTCTCTTCAGCCTTGCAGCTCGAGGGGTGTGTCCTTTCTCAGGGACATGTCCTTTCTGCTGCAGCCCACTCTCTCTGTGACATTCACAACTTCTAACAGTAGTAATGACTGGCGGCAGTTGAAGGATACAAGTGAGCATGTGTAACCACCACAGTACATGGTTGTTCACATTACTATACAGAGTGAACAGCAGGGGGCACCATTATAATGAAATAAAGAGAATATCTCACAACTTAAGCTTTTTTGTAATAGAAAGTAAATGACAAAAGTAACTCATCTTTCATGCCGAATTATATTAAAATGACATGATAAAGTGTTATGATGAGAACCAGACTGGTTGTCAGGATATGCTTCGTAACAGCCTCTTATAAAACTCTGTAGGTAGTTTTTCCATAGCAATGAGTTTATCTTAAAGGGGTTATCCCATAATTAATGTAAAGAAATGAAAATCAGCCATCATATAGTACATGATAACCTCTTTCTAACAAAGCTAGAACCAGCCTTGTACCTCACATGGATCCAGA
Source organism: Bufotes viridis (assembly GCA_033119425.1). Classification (NCBI taxonomy): domain Eukaryota; kingdom Metazoa; phylum Chordata; class Amphibia; order Anura; family Bufonidae; genus Bufotes; species Bufotes viridis. The sequence continues at coordinate 98,610,420 of CM065592.1, read as the reverse complement.
GATCTCCACATTCATTGCTCTGCTAGATTTATATCAAGCTGACAGCTCAAGGGGAGTGTCTTTTCTGCTGCTGGGGGTGTGTCCATGCTCTTCCTATCACAGCTCAGGGGGCGTGTCCATGCTCTTTCTATCACAGCTCAGGGGGCGTGTCCATGCTTTCCCTATCACAGCTCAGAAGGCAGTTAAAGGATGAAACTGAGCATGTGCGGCCATCTCAGTGAGCAGGTCAAATAAATAAGAAAAAGAACAAACAGCAGGTGGCGCTATGCAAATACATTTTATTGAATAACTCTGTAACTGTGCTAAATTTTTAATTATATGCAATGACAAAAGTATTCAGATCTAGGTGCTGTAGAATATTTTTCTTGGGACAACCCCTTTAAATGAATCCACTGTGGAGTGGAGAAATACAGCGTAGCACCAGTTAGACCACAACATTTCTTATCTCTTCACACAATAGTTTTGCAGTGGGACAATGCAGTCTGGTAGTACAAATGGCCTATACCACATTAGCATTGTGAAAACCTACGGGGAAGATTTATCTAAACCTCTGCAAAGAAACACTGGCTTAGTTGCCCATGACAACCAATCCGGTTCTGCTTCTCATTTTTCAGAACTCCTTTGGAAAATAAAAGCCTCAATCTGGTTGCTATGGGCAACTAAGTCCGTTATACTTTGTACCAGTGATAAATCTCCTCCATCTGCAGTACGTTGCAAGATGGTTTCCACAAGACGAGGAATCAATTTCTACTTGTCCACTTCATTTTTTTATAAATGGTAACCTATGGTGTGCCAGAGGGAAGAAAATAATATAATAGGACAAGCAAATAAATTATAACTCTATAAATGTCTTATTTACTGCTGTCAAATATAATAAAACAGTTTATAATAACATAATAAATATGACACTATGGCACACAACTGCAGCAACAGTACAATAGAATACCACATATTTATATAAAAACAAAAGATAAATTATAAAGTTGCGTAAAGTCGCCTTCAGAGGTCGAAACTTTCATATGGTCTGCAGAGAATTTCATTTCATGTATTGTACACTGATGCCATCTGATGTCAAAGACTGGAATCATTCAAAGTCTGTGATCACATCGGGATAAAGTCTAAGGCCCCTTTCACACAGGCGAGTATTCCGCGTGGGTGCAATGCGTGACGTGAACACATAGCACCCGCACTGAATCCGAACTTCAATGGTGCTGTGTACATGAGCAATGTTTTTCACGCATCACTTGTGCGTTGCGTGAAAATCGCAGCATGTTCTATATTCAGCATTTTTCACGCAACGCAGGCCCCATAGAAATGAATGGGGCTGCGTGAAAATCGCATAGCATCCGCAAGCAAGTGTGGATGCGGTGCGATTTTCACGCATGGTTGCTAGGAGATGATGTTAGTAAATAGGGATGGGCAACCCTATTAAAGTAAATTCACTGCATTATTTTCCCTTTTAACATGGTTATAAGGGAAAATAACAGCATTCTTACTACAGAATGCTTAGTAAAAGGACAATTAGGGTTTAAAAAATAAAAAAAATAAACTCACCTCATCCACTTGATCGCGCAACTGGTATCATCGTCTTTCTTCTTCCTGCAGGACCTGCAAAACTGACCTCCGCTGACGTCATTGCGCTCATCACGTGGACATTTTACTAAGCATTCTGTATTAAGAATGTTATTATTTTCCCTTGTAACCATGTTAGAAGGGAAAATAATAAAATCAACATAACATCTAACGCAAACCCGAACTTCAGTGAAGAAGTCCGGGTTCGGGTCTGGGTACCACATTCAGTTTTTTATCACGTGCGTGCAAAACGCATTGCACTGGCGTAGAAAAAGTTGCACAACTGAATGCAATCACAGACAAAACTGACTGAAATTGCGTGCCTACTCGCACGGGTTTCCCGCATTGCATCCGGCCCTCACCCACGGCGCTCGTGTGAAAGAGGCCTAAAAGAGTGGTCAAATTAACCCTCTATGAACTGCAGATTGGCTAAAAGGGCTCAGGCTTCCCAAGCCATGGCCTAATGTTGCAGTTTGTAATCAGTTTAAGGCTTCTTTCACATGTCCGTAGGTGTCACATGCCCGTATTGCGGGCCGCATTTGTGGATCTGCAATACACGGGCACCGTTCCGTTAATGGGTCCGCAAATCCGGAGATGCGGAATGGTGCGGAACGGAATAACGGAACGGAACACTACGGAAGCACTATGGAGTGCTTCCATGGTGTTCCGTTCTGTACTTCCATCCCGCAAAAAGATAGAACATGTCCTAGCTTTTTGCGGAACGGGCAGATCGCGGACCCATTCAAATGAATGGGTCCGTGATCCGCTGCGGCTGCCCCACGATCGTTGCCCGTGCATTGCAGGCCAAGATTTGCAGCACGGGCACGCGACAACTACGGCCATGTGAAAGAGGCCTAATGCTGTAAATGCTGTAGAGTGGTCCTTCAAGTTACAATATTAATTGGTTCCAGGATGACCATTGTATGTTAAAACCATTGTAACTTGAGTAATTGGTTCCAAAGCCCCAAAATGTCATCCAAGATAAGAGAAAATGAAGATTTAGGAAACATAAGCAGATAACTAAGAAAGATAAAACAAGTCCTTACATATAACAGTCAGGAATGGCTGCTAACTAGCAACTAATACAACCGTTTTACCAGAGAAGCGGCCTTGATTGTTTGGATCTCACTCTGAGACATTGTATGTTGAGTCTGGTTTCAACATACGATGGGTCAGAAAAGATCATTGTAGGTTAAAAATATTGTATCCTGAGGCCATTGTATCTTGAGGGAGCACTGTATATTTGTTCCAGCAGCAGATCTTCTATTGCCATCTAGTGGACAGATAAAGAAATTGTTTAACTCCTGATTTCATAGATGTATTTCTACATTGCTCACTTACATTGCTTTACAAAAGGAAGCGAGCAAAACATTACAGCTTGAATCTGCTAAACACATCATTATGTGTCCTGTTACCAAATACGCAATGCACAAGACATTGCACTACTATAAATGATATTGCTGATAGTTTGTTGCAGTTGTGATTTAGCTTAATTCACTCTCCACCTTTACATTAATAGGAGAGCAAGTTTATGTTTCCCATATACTGCAGAAAGCTAAAATTGAAGTGAAAGAAGATGGTACCAAAGCCTCAGCAGCCACCGGTAAGAACCGCAGTGATGAAAAGCTCACTTCATTTTATTACGCCATCAGATTGAATGTCATAATCCAGACTCATGAAAAGTATTATCAGTCGGGTAGTATGCCTGATCATAAGATTAGTCACGTCAAACAATCTTCACTAGTGTTAGAGCTCCAGCAGGAGTCCTTATGGTCCTGTACACCACTGTGGTGCTACCTCTGCAGGGCACCAACCTAGAACTACAGCTATATTGTCCTGGGGAGGTGGTGGTGCGGGTTCGCTGTTTTTGTAAAACTTTGTAAATGTAAAAAACAAACAAAAAAAACCCCATAAAGCTATACTAAGTGCTGCACCCCATTGGTCTCCTCCAAGAGCTATTTACCAGATCTATATTTGCCATAGCCATACATATAGCTTTTTAACTAGAGCAGGGTTCCTCAACTCCAGTCCTCCTTGATTCTTGCACAATTCCTTCAAGGTGTTTTATTTTTCCATCCACATATCTGTGTGAGGCCTTATTACTGTAGTTTTCATCTGCTAACCTTTTGCAATGCATGGTAACATATGTATATTTTGCCATGGTTGCTGCCAAAATTATTGATGAGAAATATCCACCATGGGCCAGCTCCAGATATATGTAGCCTTTTGGGTGACTGAATCAGTGGCTTATTCATTCATCCATCTATCACTCTTTGAGCTTGACATGTGTAGAGGATTTTTTTGCCCAAACATATTGCCGGTGTAACGTGGTATCTCCCTACTTCGTGCGATTTTCCTACCTGTCGCGCTGCAAGTGACGTTGAAGGCGTTCCTGGCGTTTGGACGATCTGCGCATGCGCAAAAGGGCAAAGGATGGGAAAATCTCACATCGCAATTCTGGCTGCACACGGGACACTGCGCATGCGCTGGAGAGCCACGGTAGGGACATATTACGGCCCAGTGCGCAAGGACCTAGGGGAGATCAGATGGCCATTTATATATATATATATATTCATCTAACAGAAAAAAATGGCCATCTAATCTTCCCTAGGTGCTTGCGCACTGGGCCGTAATATGTCCTTACCGTGGCTCTCCAGCGCATGCACAGTGTCCCGTGTGCAGCCAGAATTGCGATGTGAGATTTTCCCATCCCTTGCCCTTTTGCGCATGCGCAGATCATCCAAACGCCAGGAACGCCTACAACGTCACTTGCGGCGCGACAGGTAGGGATATCGTACGAAGTAGGGAGATACCACGTTACACCGGCCCCTAAGCCCTTGAGTACTGGTATCTTCTTAGGTTGGCCTTCTTTTGATTGCCTGTTTATTGCCTTATGCACTTGGATCATTTGTGTTTTCTATATTCGTATGTCTGTTCTGCAAAAAGATAGAAAGTGTCCTATACATGGCTGCAAAATGTGGACTACGGACCCATTGAAGTCAACAGGTCCGCAAAAAAAACCCAAAAAACAGATTCAACACGGACATTACATGGATGTCATCCAGGGGGATACATAAAAATCATTGGGCCCCAATTTGAATTGGGTCCCCATGCCCAGTTCTTAGCCCCTCTCACTATGCACCCTTGACTCACCTACTTGTCCTGGAACCCAATAGATCCCATTATAATGAATGCAATAAAGTATGTGCCAGCATTGTTTGGCACATGGCAGACACAGCGATTCAGGTAATTCTGTACCTTTGCTGGAATAGAATACCAGAATCTGATAACAAAAGTTCACATAGTCTTACCCAATTAACTCTGCCGGTTGCCTATTACATAGTGTGCCACTGCCATACCTCCCATGAACTGTTCCTGCTGTGCTGCTTATTATATAGTGGCGCACTATATAATAGGCAGCACAGCAGACACAGTTCATGGGGGGGGGGGCGGCTTTGGTGGCGCACTATCTAATAGGCAGCACAGCAGCAAGCACAGTTCAAAATTGTGGGGGTTATGGTGCACACATAAGCAGACAGAAAGCACAGTTCATAAGGGGGAGCTATGGTGCCACCATAGCACCTCCCTTTATGAACTGTGCCAGTGCCACCTTAGCCCCTCCTTATGGACTGTGCCTGCTGTCTGCTCTGCTGCTTATGTATGCAACCATAGCCCCAACCCCTATAAATGAACTGTGCTTGCTATTGGCGCTCATAGTAAATACTGCCCCCCAACTCTGAACTTTGGCATTTCAGTGCACACTGCTGCTAACTTACTGTGCACTTGCTCTTGCTGTCACTGTGTGGCAGAGCAGATCTTCAAACAAACTGAATCCTGGAGGAGATAAGTCACTCTCTCTGCAGGATGACTGGTGTCTGGAGGGTGATGCTGGTTCCCAGTCACGGCAGTCAGGTCAGGTCACAGCAAGGCGTGCAGCAACAGTAGTCCCACAGCACGGCCAGCTCAAGTTCCCCTGCTGGGCGCACCACTAGGCTAGCCAATCAGCAGCATGCTCTGCCACTGCTAGCACAGCACTGCTAAATGCTGATTGGCAAATCAACCAGCGCCCAGCAGACAGAGCGGTCTAGGCTGCAAGCAGGGACTGTGACTGCAAGCAGAACATGGACTGTGTAAGGGGCCCACCCAAACATGGGGGAAGCAGGGAGCAAAAAGACATGCCCCAAACCATGACGTAATCATTATCAAAATACATATGGTTGTGTGCATGAGGCCTAAGAGGAATCTGTTTATTTGTGCCCAAATGGCAGAAGTTGCTGTAAATATTGTTTTGATTCATTTTCAGCCGCAATTTTGATAGCAAGATCATCTCCTCCCTGGTTTATAGTGGACAGACCATTCTTGTTTTTCATCAGGCATAACCCGACAGGTGAGTTTTATTCATACATATTATATTAGATATTTTGTTAGTCATGGGTGGGCTCTGTTCACATCTGTGTTGGTGGTTCCATTAGAAAAGTCAGTCGCCTCTTTTGTTGTTTTTGAAAAATAGAATAGTTCTGCCTACAGAGAACTGTGTTTGTTTCCTGTCAAAACTGGGCTGTGGAACCTGATGCACTCCATTTTAGAAGTCAATGGGGTCTATAGGCTGGTGTAAAAGATCCTGCATTAAGCTTGGTTTCCTTTTATGATGGAGATGAAGACAAAAGATGCATAAGACTGGGTCCACATCACCATTTTGTTTTCCGTTCTTCTGATCCGTCAGACCAGAAAAAATAAATAAATGGATCCTGAATTTTGAGCATCCCTTGTGTCAGGAGTCGTTGCTAGGGTCTCAAATGATCAGGGGCCCAAGCCCCAGTGCATATGGCCCAATTTACTGTTGACCTAAAGGCCCCCCTCCCTGCACACTCTAGCACTAAAGACATGGTACTGTACTTGCTATACAGCAGCACCTACCTCTCGCAACCAGGGACTCCCAGGTGATGTCTCCTCTGATGTAGATCTTCTTTGTCATCATCATCTTCTCTATTCAGTCCAGACAACTTCTTTCAGCCACGCCTCTTTTCTGCAGAAATCTTAGCTTCTTCACTTTTCTATCATCATCCAACCTGGAGTCCCAACAGTGTTATCCTGCTGCTCGCTGTGCTTCCCAATACCCCCAAATACTATCCTGAAGAAATATTAGTGCACCTCAAAGTCCCACCAATAGTAATTCCCTTCTAGAATGTCCTCATTAGTAATATTGCCCCGTACAGTGCCCCCAACCATGATAATGCTCCCCAAGAGTGCCTACATTAGTAGAAGAGCCATCCAGTATCTTTAATGCCCAGTAGAAATAAGACCCCCTATTTTTCCCCCAGTGATAATAAAGCTCTCTACAGACCTTTCAGTAGTAATAGGGTCCCCCATAGTTCTCTTAGTAACAATAGGGTGGATCTATAAGTCCCTCCTATGGAGCCCACAGCAGTAATAAGAATGCCTAATGTCCCCTGGATTTAAAATGCCCCTACAGTGCCCCTATTATTTATATCACCCTCTAGTGTTATAATAATTGGAGGCACTTCAGGGGCCATTATAACAATAGGGGGCAATATAACTATTGGGGTCACTTCAGGGGCCATTATATCACCCCCTTCTGTTATAATGCTCTCCCCACAGTGTCCCCAGTATTTATTCACCCTCTACTGTTATAATGCTCACCCTGGAGTGCCCCAAGTATTTATATCAGCCCCTACTGTTATAATGCCCCTACAGTCCCCTTAGTATTTATATCACCCCCTGCAGTGCCCCCTGTAGTTATAGTCCTCCCATTAGTGTCCTCAGAAATTATAATTCCTCAGCCCCTCCACCGTACAGTCCCATGTAAATAACACTATTTCCCTCCGCCATAGAGTCCCATGTAAATAACCTCACACTATCTCTCCAGCCCACTCCAAAATACAGTCCCATGTACATAACATCACTTCACTTCCTTCAGCCCCTCCTATATGCAGGCCCATATAAAATAACATCACCCCCTCCTCAACCACCTCCAACATGCAATCCCATGTAAATAACAATACTCCCTCCCCCAGCCACCTTACAAATACAGTCCCATGTAAATAAAATCACCCCTCCTCAGCCACCTCCAACATGCAGTCCCATGTAAATAATATTTTCCCCCTCAACATTCAGTCCCATGTAAATAACATCACACCCTTCCACAGCCACCTTCAATATACAGTCCGATGTAAATAATGTAACCTCCTCAACATTCAGTCACATGTAAATAAGGCTACTTTCACACTAGCGTTGGTGCGGATCCGTCTGTTTATTTTCACAGACGGATCCGCACCTCTAATGCAAACGTTTGTATCCGTTCACAACGGATCCGTTTGCATTAGGTTTAAAGAAAAATGACAAAGTCCAAAACGGATCCGTTTTGAATTACATTGAAAGTCAATGGGGAACGGATCTGTTTTCAAATGCACCATATTGTGTCATTGAAAACGGATCCGTCCCCACTGAGTTACATTGTAAAAAAAAAAACAGATCCGTTAGGCTCCGCCTCTTCCAAAACGGAATAGAGGCGGAACGGAGCCGAACTGATGCATTCTGAACGGATCCTTATCTATTCAGAATGCATTGGGGCTTAACTGATCCGTTTTGGACCGTTTGTGAGAAACCTGAAACGGATCTCACAAACGGAATCAAAAACGCTAGTGTGAAAGTACCCTAACATCACTCCCTTCTGCCCTAACATACAGTCCCATGTAAATAACATCCCTCCCTTCAGCCCTAACATACAGTCCCAGTTAAATAACCACAACTCGCAGCATTACTCTGGCTCTCACACTGAGAATCTATCCCTTCACTTACCCCTCCTCATGTAGCAGACCTCACCACAGCTTCTTCCCCAGGACTTCTCCTCTTGACTGCTGAGCTCCGTCCTCTCCTGTACTGGTAACATGATGGTGACCTCATTGCAGGTCCTCAACCACTCCCTTCAGCACTGATCACATGGACTGTGATGTCATCACAGGTCCTTCACCTCTTTCAGTGCATTAGATTCAATTGTATTGCTGTTCTGAGGAGGGCAATACAGTTGTATCTACAGTGGAGGAAATAATTATTTGACCCCTCACTGATTTTGTAAGTTTGTCCAATGACAAAGAAATGAAAAGTCTCAGAACAGTATCATTTCAATGGTAGGTTTATTGTAACAGTGGCAGATAGCACATCAAAAGGAAAATCGAAAAAATAACTTTAAATAAAAGATAGCAACTGATTTGCATTTCATTGAGTGAAATAAGTATTTGAACCCCTACCAACCATTAAGAGTTCTGGCTCCCACAGAGTGGTTAGACACTTCTACTCAATTAGTCACCCTCATTAAGGACACCTGTCTTAACTAGTCACCTGTATAAAAGACACCTGTCCACAGAATCAATCAATCAAGCAGACTCCAAACTCTCCAACATGGGAAAGACCAAAGAGCTGTCCAAGGATGTCAGAGACAAAATTGTAGACCTGCACAAGGCTGGAATGGGCTACAAAACCATTAGCAAGAAGCTGGGAGAGAAGGTGACAACTGTTGGTGCGATTGTTCGAAAATGGAAGGAGCACAAAATGACCATCAATCGACCTCGCTCTGGGGCTCCACGCAAGATCTCACCTCGTGGGGTGTCAATGGTTCTGAGAAAGGTGAAAAAGCATCCTAGAACTACACGGGAGGAGTTAGTTAATGACCTCAAATTAGCAGGGACCACAGTCACCAAGAAAACCATTGGAAACACATTACACCGCAATGGATTAAAATCCTGCAGGGCTCGCAAGGTCCCCCTGCTCAGGAAGGCACATGTGCAGGCCCGTCTGAAGTTTGCCAATGAACACCTGAATGATTCAGAGAGTGACTGGGAGAAGGTGCTGTGGTCTGATGAGACCAAAATAGAGCTCTTTGGCATTAACTCAACTCGCTGTGTTTGGAGGAAGAAAAATGCTGCCTATGACCCCCAAAACACCGTCCCCACCGTCAAGCATGGGGGTGGAAACATTTTGCTTTGGGGTGTTTTTCTGCTAAGGGCACAGGACAACTTATTCGCATTAACGGGAAAATGGGCGGAGCCATGTATCGTGAAATCCTGAGCGACAACCTCCTTCCCTCTGCCAGGAAACTGAAAATGGGTCGTGGATGGGTGTTCCAGCACGACAATGACCCAAAACATACAGCAAAGGCAACAAAGGAGTGGCTCAAGAAGAAGCACATTAAGGTCATGGAGTGGCCTAGTCAGTCTCCGGACCTTAATCCAATCGAAAACCTATGGAGGGAGCTCAAGCTCAGAGTTGCACAGAGACAGCCTCGAAACCTTAGGGATTTAGAGATGATCTGCAAAGAGGAGTGGACCAACATTCCTCCTAAAATGTGCGCAAACTTGGTCATCAATTACAAGAAACGTTTGACCTCTGTGCTTGCAAACAAGGGTTTTTCCACCAAGTATTAAGTCTTTTTTTGTTAGAGGGTTCAAATACTTATTTCACTCAATGAAATGCAAATCAGTTGCTATCTTTTATTTAAAGTTATTTTTTCGATTTTCCTTTTGATGTGCTATCTGCCACTGTTACAATAAACCTACCATTGAAATGATACTGTTCTGAGACTTTTCATTTCTTTGTCATTGGACAAACTTACAAAATCAGTGAGGGGTCAAATAATTATTTCCTCCACTGTATCTGGCAGGCAGTACATTTGGGGCCTGGGTCAAAGCATCCGGGGCCCCCGCCTTGTGATCATTTTGCACCTGTGTTTGTTAGTTCCATCAGAGATCTGTTATTTTATACGGGAGAAAAAGTCCTGCATGAATCGGGCAGTATAAAAAGCCTTTAAAAAGAGTGACGATTAATTTGTTACATCATTGACCAGCGCTCATTATGGCCAGGCATCGGTCTATGTACAAAGACTCTCTTAGCCGTAAATGAATGGGTCCTGAGGCTCACAAGGGTGGTAAAGGGAGTGTATCTGTCAAAAACATGTATAAACATCCTAGTGTGTGCATGTGTGACTATAATGTCTTCTGTTTTATTCCAGGTGCCATTCTCTTCACAGGACAAGTAAACAACCCTTAAGGGTGAACAACTCGCATCATAAATTCTGAACCCGGTGTTTTTTGTGCATTACTCTAGTTTTATTTTGTGAATGATCATTTTAAATGGGAAGGCTTCACTGTGCTTTGAATGATATTTTATTGACCTTTGTATGTATTTTGATACATATACTCCACAAATTAACGTTGGGTAGCCGCCACTCAGATCGGAAACCCGCATAACCCTCACCTAAATTAACCAATCCGGACATGTATATAAAATATTACTTTATTAATGTCAACACATAAAAAACAAGATCCTCACAAAAGAGTATAAATAGTACATATAAATATGGTTGGTGGTGTAAATAACACGCAGGAAAAGCCCCACCAATATATAATTCATTGGTATGACGCCATACATGCTCAATAAGGGCCGCTAGTGTGATTCAATATATCAATTATACATATAGTATGCAAATCAAGAGCATTTGTTTTGCCCAGGACAAATAAAACCACAAGTGAAAGGATAATGCACATAATATTACATAAAAAATAAGCCCATCATAGCGCAAGGTTGTACCTGATGGTGTACAGTGACTCTGGTGCCTCCCGCGTCCCGACGCTTGTCTCGACTCAAATGGCTTTTTCAAGGGAACGTGTGCACACGTTCATTCTAGCGGCCCTTATTGAGCATGTATGGCATCTTACATCCGGGGCCCCCGCCTTGTGATCATTTTGCACCTGTGTTTGTTAGTTCCGTCAGAGATCTGTTATTTTATACGGGAGAAAAAGTCCTGCATGTATCAGGCAGCATGAAAAACCTTTCAAAAGGGTGCCGAAAGGATAATGCACATAATATTACATCAAAAATAAGCCCATCATTGCTCAAGGTTGTACCTGATGGCGTACAGTGACTCTGGTGCCTCCCGCGCCCCGACGCGCGTTTCGCCCCAAATGGCTTTTTCAAGGGAATGTGTGCACACATTCACACTAGCGGCCCTTATTGAGCATGTATGGCGTCATACATCCGGGGCCCCCGCCTTGTGATCATTTTCCACCTGTGTTTGTCAGTTCCGTCAGAGATCTGTTATTTTATGCGGGAGAAAAAGTCCTGCATGCATAAAGAGCCTTTCAAAAGGGTGCTGATTAATTTGTTCCGCGTCCCGACGCGCGCTTCGCTCCAAATGGCTTTTTCAAGGGAATGTGTGCACACATTCACACTAGCGGCCCTTACTAAGCATGTATGGCGTCATACCATTGAATTATATATTGGTGCTTTATCTCTTGTGTGGGGCTTTTCCTGCGTGTTATTTACACCACCAACCATATTTATATGTACTATTTATACTCTTTGTGAGGATCTTGTTTTTTATGTGTTGACATTAATAAAGTAATATTTTATATACATGTCCGGATTGGTTAATTTAGGTCAGGTGTATTTTGATACAGTAACTCACATTGCTGTCTTTGTTTTTGCTCTTTTTTTAACTACTGAACATTTTTTTTCTTTAAGATATGTAGGTTGTTTTTGTAGATCTTTTACTGTACATCGTTTTTGGTATCTCTGAGGTCGGTTGCATCGGAAGAGGTCAGTTGCGTGGAACGTACACTGGTGTCTATTGTATTTAATTGTACAGTATTTGAGGTTGGGGTGCTGTTCACTACCCCAGCCTTCCTTGGCAGTACTTTGCTATACATTCTACATATCAGATTTTTTATTTTATTTTTAATTTGTGAAGCAGTTCTATATATTTTGTGAAAACTGGAGAATTGACTGCATTTTTGTTTTATATATTTCCTGTAACAAATGATGCATGTGTTCTTTCAAATAAAACACTCCAGACTGCATCTCATGTTTTGAGGTGCTTTAAAGTATGTCCAAAAGTATGTTTTTTATTACTTCATTGTTGTAAACCTCTGATAAAAATTATTAGACTTCATAAATGTTGGGGTTCAACTTAGGCCTCTTGCATACAGTCCGGGAGCGGGCCATATGTCCCGGAGCGGCATTGATCGTGCGCACGGGAGCGCACAGCATCATAGATTACAATGATGCTGTGCACGTCGGGCCGCCCGCGGGGCTATTGTCCCACACTCCTAAGGCCTCTTCATCAGAATGGCGGGCCTGTGGCTTCAACCATCTTTTTGTATCCTGTGATACAGATGTTTTAGGTACTTGCTATGCCAGAGGCAAATTAGAAAGAGGCATAATTACCAATATGTACCAATCCATACTAATTATGAAGTTCAGTTCTGTTCAGTCTGAGTTCTCTAGTGCTTTCAAATTTCCAGTTATGAGCAATTCTTTTTATCGTCTGTGTACTTGCACAGACAATATGTGAGGAGGAAGGGGATGCAATGTCTGGACAAGAAGCCTAATAGACTTAAATTCTTAGTGTAAGGCCCCTTTCACACGGGCGAGTTTTCCGCGCGGGTGCAATGCGTGAGGAGGACGCATTGCACCCGCACTGAATCCGGACCCATTCATTTCTATGGGGCTGTGCACATGAGCGGTGATGTTCACGCATCACTTCTGCGTTGCGTGAAAATCGCAGCATGCTCCAGTTTCTGCGTTTTCCACGCAACGCAGGCCCCATAGAAGTGAATGGGGCTGCGGGAAAATCGCAAGCATCCGCAAGCAAGTGCGGATGCAGTGCGATTTTCCCGCATGGTTGCTTAGCAACGGGACCAGATCTTTATTATTTTCCCTTATAACATGGTTATAAGGGAAAATAATAGCATTCTTAATAGTCTTGCATAGTAAAATGAAGATGCAGGGGTTAAAAATAATAAAAGTTAACTTACCTTAGCCACTTGATCTTTTCAAGCTTCAGCTAACAACTAAAGGACCTGTGATGACGTCACATCACATGGTTCAATCACATGGTCCATCTTACCATGGTGATGGACCATGTGATTGGACCATGTGATGTGACGTCATCACAGGTCCTTTAGTTGTTAGCTGAAGCTTGAAGAGAGAAGACAGATCGCAACTACGCGATCAAGTGGCTAAGGTAAGTTAAGTTTTATTATTTTTAACCCCTTCATCTTCATTTTACTAAGCATTCTTTATTAAGAATGCTATTATTTTCCCTTACCCTTATAACCATGTTATAAGGGAAAATAATAAATTCTCCAGAATACTCTACCCGAAACCGGACTTCAGTGATGAAATCCGGCTTCGGGTCTGGGTACCAAACATGGCGATTTTTCACACGCGCGTGCAAAACGCATTACAAACGTGTGAAAGAGGCCTAACATGATGGGACATTTCTAAGTGATAAAATTAGTCGGCTTCTGCAGCATATCTGCTACTAAGGCATCACCATCGCCACACCAACTCCACCATATACACCTGAGACTTACACAGAGGTGTCCACAAACTGCTGATCCAGACCCACTGATGCGTGAATTGCTGGCTTTTACATATGAGGTTCCTGGATTTCAGGATTAAACGTGCTAGACTTGGAAATTCACTGTTCAAGAATATTTGGTTGGGCACAACTGTAAAATCTTCTTTATATTCAATTGCAATACACAATCTTTATTCCAGTCTGTTTTGTATTGGTTGACAACACCCGGGATCTGCCTGAAATAAAGAATAGGTAAGTACTTACCACTTCACTTTGGTTCTCCCAGCTGTAATCTATTTACCCAGCTGCAGTGGTGACATCATGTTGATAACACGTGAGTGCTGAGACCAATGACTGGTTGTAGCGGTGACATGTCAACATGACGTCACCATTGCAGCTGGGTAAATCGAGCCTGGCTGGGAGAACCAGAGTGGTGGTACGGGTTCTGTGGTTCATTATTTCAGTAGGATTCTGGGGGTTCTTCAGTTTCCTCCTGAAACTGGACAACCCCTATTAATACTGTTGAAAAAATAAGTGGTACCACAATCAGTTACACTGATCAAGTACAAGTGTCTAGTGTCCCCTTAAAGGTTTTTGTTTGACCCTCCTACCCCCCCCCCCCCCTAACACACAGGAATTTTAGCTTTAGCTTGACAATTCTAAAAAAACAAAGCCACTTACCCAAGTCACCGGTTCTCCATGCCAGCACCAAAGGTCCTGTTCCTCTGCTTACAGTTCCCTATGGACCTGTAATGTGCATGCAGTGACCTCTCCACAAGGGTTTGACCACTGAGGCCAGTGTATGGCTGCTGCGGTGCATGTGACAACAGTTGGTATGTCACACTTCTGGTCTACAGGGGACTGGACCCTAATGGTAGAACAAAGGACTAGTGACTATGTAATTGTTTTTTTTTTTTTTTACTTATTTGGGAACTGCCCAGGACACATACAATTGCTGTGGTGTTTGGACAACCCCTTTAAGGCCATTTTCACATATCCACATTTTAGAACCTGTATTACAGTCAAAAGAACCAGAGCCCTACAGCTCCACTAAACCAAACTTTATATCACCATTCTATTATCAATCGATTAAATTTGTAGCAGGTCGAGGGTAATGACTGTAATGTAGACGTGAAAATTCTATGCGCTTTTTCCAATATAGAAGTTGTTGTAGGTATCTGAAGTGCAGTAGGGTAGCATAAATATGGCTTTTGGCTGGACCATATTCTTTCACCTAAGTTTTAGCAGATAATTGTCAAATGCTGCCATTTTTAACAGTTCTGTAGCTACCATTTTGCCAGTCAGCCAGACATGAAGACAAGCACTGTTTATTTTCCCTTTTGTCTCAATGAGCAAGAACAGAGACCTCTCTGGTGGACCTGGCCTGTCCACAAATTACGTGGATGGCTTTTATGTAATATTACACTGCAGTAAAAATGTCTTGCCAGATGACTCTTCTCTGAGAGATGCTGAAGCCCAACCTGCGGCAATCAGCTCATCACTGTGCCTACTTCTATTTACAATGCCGTTATGTTCATGAGATGACCACCTTCATAGAAATGCTCAGCCTCTGCTCTTTGAATTCAATGTAAAATGGTACAGAAATTGCTAAATTCTGATCTATGTCAGCTAGGGTGTGAAAAGCCGGAAAAGCTATTAACAACAAAACCATAACATCTTAATAAAGCATCTGGCACGACCTTTCCACGTGAAATTTTACTGCAGTAATCGGAGATCAAGTTTTAATAATTTATTAAACATAGTACAGGATTTTATTAAATAATATGATCTAGCAAATTAAAAAGGATAAAGGAAACATCCAGTATATTCTCATACTCAGGCACGGACACAGACAACAGAGGGCCCCTGTACAAAGAATGTGCCTGGGCCACCCCCCATGTCAAATTCACAACCTAACCTACTCCATCCTAACATTACATACAGCAATACAAAACATACAGGGGAAGGCTACTTTCACACATGTGGCAGTACGATCCGGCCACCTAATCCAGCAGAAAATGCAAGGAATCGGCTGGACACAAACCACATGCAGCTGTTTATGTCCAGCTGATTTTCTGCATTTTGCCAGATTATGGCCGGATCTCTGCCAGACCCCATTATAGTTAATGGGGCCGGCAGGAATTCCGTCTGCATCCAGCAGTGCCAGATCCAGTGAATTCTGAGCTGGAAAAGCCTGCCAGAATCACTAATGCAGATGTGAAGGTAGCCTAATACAGCTCCACATACCTCTTGCAACCAGTGACATCTCCTTTGATGTAGATGTTCTCTTTCTTCATCTGCCATTCAGACCACATCGCCATGATGATTTCTATCAGTCATCTCTTGTCTCTGCAGAGTTTGACAGACATCTTAGTTCCCTACTTCTCAACATCGCATCATGCACCTCCAATACTGAGATGCTGTGCTTCCCAAAACTATACTGCACAAACACATAAACCCCCTTGAAAATACTAGTTACACACAGATAGTGCCCCCTTCAATAATTATTGGAACGCAATGCTCTAAAAAAATAACTGCACCCAGCAAATAGTGCCCCTGACACTAATACTGAATACATAAGGTCCCCCAAAAAGAACTGTGCTAAGCTGATACTGTGCCAGGGTACCGCCACAGTAATAGTGCTTCCCAAAATCCCAACAATAGTAATAATTCTCGCCAGAGAGCACTTAGTAGTAATAGTGCTCCTGCAGTGCCCGCAACAGTAATTGTGTCCCAGAAGTAATAATGCTCCCATAGTCCCCCAGTTGTAATAAAGCCCACTATAATGCCCTTGGTAGTAATAATTCTCTGTATAATGTGCGCCAGTACAAAAAATGCTCTATATAGTGCCCCCAGAAGATGCCCCCTGTCCCTATAGTGCCCTCCATAATGTGCCAGTAAAAAATGCCCCTATAGACTGCCCCACATAGATGCCCCCATAATACTCCCCCTTCTCCATAGTGCCCCCCCATAATGCATGCTAGTATATTGGGCCCCCCCCCCAGTAGATGCCCCCATAGTGCTCTCCCCCACTTCTCCATAGTGCCCCCCATAATGTGTGCCAGTATATAGGGCCCCCAGTAGATGCCCCCATAGTGCACCTCCCCCCCACTTCTCCATAGTGGCCCCCATAATGTGTGCCAGTATATAGGGCCCCCAGTAGATGCCACTATAGTGCACCTTTCCCCCCACTTCTCCATAGTGGCCCCCATAATGTATGCCAGTATATAGGGCCCCCAGTAGATGCCCCCATAGTGCCCCCCCATATCATGTGCCAGTATATAGGGCCCCTAGTAGATACATACCCTTTCTCCATAGTGCCCCCCCATAGTGTGCCAGTATATAGGGTCCCCAGTAAATGCCCCCATAGTGCTTCCTTTCTTTCTCCATAGTGCACCCGCATAATGTGCCAGTATATAGGGCTCCCAGTAGATGTCCCCAAAGTGCCCCTTTCCCCCCCCTTCTCTATAGTGCCCCCCATAATGTGCCAGTATATAGGGACCCCCCACCCCCTTTCTTTCCATACTATACTAAAAATAATGAAAACAATAAGCTCACATACTTACCTGCTTTCAGTGATGTGATGCAGGCCTCTTCCAGCCTGTGTCCCGCGCTGTACGGCTCGATGACGTCATCGCGCCGCATGCGCCGGCCTCTGATAGGATACAGGCACTAGGCCTGCAGCCTATCAGAGGAACAGGCAAGGGAGACTCCTCTCCCCTGCCCCGCCGACCATTCATCTGTGTCGCTATCCTGAGGACGGCGATACAGATGAATATAGAGATGAGCGCTTACAAAATGGAAGCGCTCATCATCACTTCTGCTGCCCTGCCGCCGTCAGAAAGGCCCCTTCTCTTGCACTGGGCCCCTGTGCAGCCAAACCGGCTGCACAGGCGGTATATCCGCCCCTGCTCATACTTTTAGAATAGTAGATGATACAGAAGATGCCATTATACTCAGTTAGGACCATTAAGACAACATTTTGGTATAAAAACCAAAATAAAGCAGAAGCTCTGATCCAGTGCTGCAATATTTTCCTAATTTCAAAGAATAGAAACAAGATTCTCCAGGTGGACTTTGCAATATATTCATGGCATGGTAGAATTTTGTATATTCGGCGTCCCCAACCCCAGTGAGATCCACAAAATCTCTAGCTTGTAGACTGGGAAAACCATTGAACGTAGGGACTATCAAATGGTAATTAAGGCTAGTTTCACACTAGGAGTAGAACAGCCTGCAGAAGAAGAGCTCATATGACACCATCTAATCTTTTGGTTAGCACTCAATTATAATCATTTGTAATTTGGAGGAGTTTTTACAAGCGTTTTAGTAGAGTTAAGCCTCATTCACACGTCCGTGAAAAGGTGGTCAGTGATGCATCTGTGAAGCTGTCCGTGAAGGATCCGTGTTGCATCCGTGTGTCCGTTTTTTGCTGTCTGTGTTGCATCCGTGTTTCACTGACATTGAACAGCTGAAAAATTTTCAAAGAATCTCTTCTTAGTGATCTGTGAAATACGGATGCAACACGGATGGCATCCGTTGTTTTCATGGACCCATAGGCTATAATGGGCGTGATGGATCCGTGAACACAGACAAAATAGAGCATGCATCCATGTTAAAAACATGAATCCACGGACCGTGCTAAAACACTGATGTGTGAATACACACATTAAAATGAATGGCGACGTGTGCTGTCCGTGGAGAACATGTACAGCACACGTCCGTGAAACACTGACGTGTGAATGAGGCTTTTTTGAGTGAGGTTTCTCTGCCTCCTCATTGACTATGAAATCCACAACCAAATTTATTTCAAAGAATTAACATCACTTCTCATGCAAATGCCATTGTTACGCCGTGTACAAACAATGTTTTTATTTTAGTTATTTTTTTACATCGACGTCAATGGAAAACACTGCTGCTGAAACAGTAACAGATTTTAGCTGTGTGAACATACCCTTAGGCCCCTTTCACACGGGCGAGTTTTCCGCACGGGTGAAATGCGTGAGGTGAACGCATTGCACCCGCACTGAATCCGAACCCATTCATTTCTATGGGGCTGTGCACATGAGCGGTGATCATTCTGCGTTGTGTGAAAATCGCAGAATGCTCTATTTTGTGCGTTTTTCACGCAACTCAGGCCCCATAGAAGTGAATGAGGCTGCTGGAAAATCGCAAGCATCCGCAAACAAGTGCGGATGCGGTGTGATTTTCCCACATGGTTGCTAGGAGACGATCGGGATGGGGACCCGATCTTTATTATTTTCCCTTATAACATGGTTATAAGGGAAAATAATAGCATTCTAATTACAGAATGTTATGTAAAAAGGGGAAGAGAGGGTTAAAACCTCTTCCTTTTGATCACGTAGGTGCCGGGATCATTCTTCTTTCTTCATTCTGCTGGGTGAAGGACCTTCGGTGACGTCACTGGGTCACATGGTCCAATCAAAAGCTTCCATGATTGGACCTTGTGACCCATGTGACCCAGTGATGTTACCGAAGGTCCTTCAACCAACAGATATGAAGATAGAAGATGTTCCTTGCACCTACGCGATCAATGGGAGGAGGTGAGTTCATTTATTTATTTATTTTAACCCTCTATTGCCTTGCTAACATAGCATTCTGTATTTAGAATGCTATTATTTTCCCATATAACCATGTTATAAGGGAAAATAATAAAAAATATTGAATACTCAACCCGAAACCGGACTTCAGTGATGAAGTCGGGTCTGGTTACCAAACATGCAGATTTTTCACACGCATGTGCAAAACGCATTACAAAATTTTCTCGCAACGCATCCGCCTCTTATGCGGGCGTCAAACATGACGCCCGTGTGAACCCAGCCTTAGGGTCCAGATTACTTTCAGTTTTTCTGTGCGGAAAAACCACAACATAATACAGTACCAGCAGAGTGTATTAGATTAGAAAAATCTCATGGACACTTTGCTTTTTTTCTTTGGTGCAGAAATTGACCTGCTTTGCAGATTTTGAAATCTGCAGCATGTGAATTGTTGTTGTGTTTTTGTGTGTCGATTTCACTCTTTCAATTGAAAAACCATATAAAAAACGCACAAAAAATGCACCAAAAATGCAATAAATAATGCATATTTATGTGCGGTTTTGGTGCCGCCACCCTTGAAGTACCATTGCAGCTCTGCTTTTGCACTAAAGTGTGTTGGGTAGCTTGATGCATATGGCATTCAGCCTGAGCCCTGTGCTTTTCCATGGAATTATTCCAGAAGACTGGTAGTTTTATTGGGGTTGTTTTAACAGGAACCTTGAGAGGATTGTATTCTCCCCACTTGTTTGGATCTATCATGTTAAATTAGATTTTTTTTTTTTTTACGCTTCTGGTAAAACTTTCTTTTGACACCTAGAGAATACAACCAGATTCTAGAGAATTTTTTTTCAATGGATTTTTGTATTTACTATCACAGTCAGTTAGATATAATCATCTAATGCAGAAATACATACAGTCAATGAACTTGTCTCTACTAGTGTTGATTGAGCATCAAAGTGCTCTTCAAAGCACCTGAGCACAATGGAAGTCAATGGGAAAACCCGAACATTAAACCAGGCACCCCCTGCTTTGAAGAGGGGAGGGTGTCAGGACTCTAGTTTGGCTTAGGAGTCCCTGCTGTGACTCCATATATAGCTATGTCCATATATGGAGTCAGTGCTTGGGGACACCCAGTGTATTTAAATCTAATTTATCCTCTATTTCTGAAAAGTTTCTGCCTAGATTTGAACTCACAATCTTGTACATTAGAGGCAAGGATCTTATCCACTCACCTATAAAGCTGAATGCTAAACTTTGTCAGAAAAACCTCATAGTAGTTTCTCTTTCTGATGTAGTAACTTACTACATCAGAAAGAGAAACTACTATGAGGTTTTTCTGACACCGTTTAGCATTCAGCTTTATAGCTGAGTGGACAAGGTCCTTGCCTCTAATGTACAAGATTGGGAGTTTAAATCCAGGCAGAAACTTTTCAGAAATAGAGCCTAAATTTAATTTAAATACACTGACTCGAGCATCGCGCTTGAGCAAACGGGGTGTTCGGCCGAACTCCGTGATGTGCCGAGCATGCTCGCTCAATACTAGTCTCTATCCAATTATGACTAGTAATTCTCTTTGAAGATCTGCTGTGTTCAACGTTCGGTAATAGAGTAATAGTTTTCATACGACTGGCCTGTTAGCACAACATGTCAATGGATTTTTAATGTCCTGTTAATCTGTAGTGCCTCTTATCTAATAAATCACTCATTTGCATTATCTTGGTTCCCATCATGTTCCGGCCTAATGATTTCCTGTCTGTGATCTCCTTTATTAAAAGCTTCCTCCTCTCTTTAAATTGTCAGTATTCTAAATATGTTCATCTTCAGAGTCAGTATAAAGGAAGTATAACCCCCCTCCTTCCACAGTGCATTAAGATCTTATCAGACATGAGAACAAGAGCAAATGCAATCACTAAGTATAGCAATGTGTACTTTCTATAAGGACTGATTTTTATATGGTTGTACATGCCACAGAGCGGTCTTTGGAGAGAGGGGAACTGGTCCTGTTTGATCCCATCCCCTTTACTTTAAAATATCCATACACCTCGGTCTAAAGTTGATCAAACAGTCTATTTCAACCAATCATTTTTTGGGTGAAATTTAACAACAAAATAGTGTTCAGGTTTGTTTTAAAATTATATACGATAATAAAATAAAAGATCTTTCTTTTAGAGAATGTTTCCAGAAAAAACTTTCAACCTTTGCGCAGTGTCAGTGAACATATATGGCCAGTTTCAGCAACTGTAATGGCCAAAGTATGGCCATGATTATGGCTATGTCTGTGAAATGATTATTCACCAGAAAGTCATTCATTGCCGTTCAGCAATTTACTTGTAGTAACGCCGGTTGTTTGCAAGACTGCAAAAAGTAACTTTATCTATGTATATCAGTCACTTTTCTCAAATCCTAATCAATGGCTATTGGTACTTCCGGGACTTGAGTAGGGCAGAATTACATAACAACTGGACTGTCGAAAGAAAGGATACTGATATTTTTGCATGTTTCAGACAAAAAATACTGAATAATAAACTCATCGACAAATGACAGAAAACTCTATGAGGATGGAAACAGGTAAGAGAGATGAAGTCTGGCAATGGAGCTGATAGCAATGGTATGAAGATGGCATGCAATGAATGCAGGTAAGAGGAATCAAACCTAGCAGAAACTGACCCTAAACAGCCAAGTCCAAATAGACAAATATAGAAAAATATTACAAAACTCAAACAAAAGCCTGAACCTACAACAAACAGAACTACAATACAGACATCAATAAGACTGTGGAACCACATACCCTACTTGATGCACCCAAACAAAGCAAATGGATTAGGATTTAAAATTATGGAAACAGAACAGAGCATTCACTATACCTGGAAAAGCAGCACAAAGAAGTATTTATAGGCATAACCTTACTGCCTCAGTTGGTGAGAAACAGGCAAGTGATCCCTGTTGACAGGGGGTTAGAAAGTGGTGGTAGAAGAAAGACCAGAGAGAGTGTCATACAGTGTTTGGTGATTTTCCCATGCCAGTATTTTGGTCAGTATTTTGCATCAGTCTTACTAATGCTAATTAATAAAATGCTAAGGTTTTCAGGTCTTTCATGGTTTGAACCCACTCCTAGTTTTGGCTTGTGAATACTGATGCACAACTCTGACTAAAATATGCAAATGCAAAAAATTGTCTTAAACTTTCTCCCAGAAACCAGTCTGTGCTTACTTCTTACACTGGGCAGGACTTGTTTTTAATTTTTGGACAATCATTTTGGTACAATAGAACACAGTGTAATGGACAGTGGGTGTGGATCCACTTTGCTAACTAACCAGTTTGACTTTGGGCTAAACCTAAGGTTGTTGTCCTGGCTGTTACCTGGTATTCACCCTTTAACCTCTGTACAGGGATCTGGACTTTGCAACAGGGAACCAACTAGGCTGCTACCTCCTGGAGTAGTCCTGGCGTAGTTGACAGCTAACCCACAGGGTTCAGAGACACAGGTGCAAATCAACAAGGACTAAAAGCATAGTCTGAACACAGTCCAAGGTCAGGGCAGGACTAGTATGTGCATATTTCACATAGCGATTCCAAGGTTGGGGCAGGCTGAGTACATACGTAGTCCGAGTAACAGTTCCAAGATTGGAGTAGGCGTCAAGGTGCAGAATCGGTAGACAGGTATAGTACGCAGGTAGTCGGGCAAGAGATAAAAAAAAATATATATATACAAAACGAAGGGGTCAGATGTAGCCTTTGAAGTTTACAAAGGGCTTTACACAATCTGTAAAAAGGAAATGAAGTTAGCAAAAAATACAAAACGAGCAGCAGGTGGCAAAAGAACCAAGGTCTGAGAAGGTAGGTTCACTAAATAATGGTAAAGGGGGGTTAGTTACTGAAGATAAGGAAAAGGCAGAGTTACTAAATGTTTTTTTTAGCTCTGTATATACAAAAGAAGAGAAAGGAGCTGATATTTGTGGTGCTGGGGCTATTAGTACATCCAGTAATATACTCAATTGGCTAACTGTAGATATGGTCCAAGCTAAGTAAAATAAGGTAAATGTGAACAAGGCTCTGGGTCTAGATGGATTACACCCAAGAGTTCTTAAAGAACTCAGTTCAATCATTGATGTGCCCCTGTTTATAATTTTTTAAAGATTCTCTAGGGACTGGAACAGTCCCAATTGATTGGTGCATGGCAAATGTGGTGTCCATATTCAAAAAAGGATCAAGGTCCTCCACAGGTAACTATAGACCAGTTAGTTTAACTTCTGTTATGGGAAAAATGTTTGAAGGACTCTTAAGGGACTATATACATGAGTATGTGATTGTAAATAATATCATAAGTGATAAGCAACATAGGTTTACCAAGGACAGAAGTTGTCAGACTAACCTGATTTGTTTTTATGAGGAGGTGACTAGCAGCCTGGACAGAGGGGTGGCTGTGGATGTAGTGTTTCTGGATTTTGCAAAGGCTTTTGATACTGTCCCTCATAGACTTTTGATAAATAAAGTAAGGTATATAATCTTGGAAAGTATAGTTTGTACTTGGATTGAAAACTGGTTGAAGTACCGTGTCCAGAGAGTTGTGGTCAATGATTCCCTATAGAATGGTCCCGGGTTATAAGTGTTGTACCCCAAGGTTCAGTGCTGGGTCCTCTATTATTAAATTTATTTATTAATAATATCGAGGATGGGATTAATAGCACTATTTCTATTTTGCAGATGACACTAAGCTATGTAGTGTTGTGCAGCCTGTGGAAGATGTTCATAAAATACAAGATGACTTGGACACTCTGAGTGATTGGGCATTAACTTGGCAAATGAGGTTCAATGTGGAAAAATGTAAAGTTATGCATCTTGGTAGTAATAATCTCCGTGTCTTCCTTCTGGGATTCGTGTCCCCACCTATCCCTTGGTTGAACTTGATGGATGTATGTCTTTCAACCGTATTAACTATGTAACTATGTAACCTTTGCTGGTTACTAGTGACAAGAAAAGCTCAACGCTCAGGCAAAGGGATAGATCCATAGCCCAGCTAAATAGGAAGGCTGGTCAGCAGTCATCAGCTGGACAGGGGGCAAAAGAGAAGGATTAACACTCGCAGTGCTGAAAGAGAGTTCATTGAGCACTTGTCCCAATACGCACAAGGAGAGTAGAGCAACACCCATGCCTGCCAGAGACAGCAGGACAGCCACGAACATGGGCTGCTAGCCTAACACACTGATCATGATCGTTGCTTATAGTCTGATGCCATAAATTTAAAGAAACTTTTGATTTTAGAACATTTAGATTTCACACACAGAGATATTTTCTTTCCAGCACAATTGACAAATGGTGATTTACTCAAATGATATAATGGTATATCATAAATGATATAATATACACCTGTATCAGTCCTCTATTTAAAAGCTAAAATGAAGCTATAATTTTACATTCATTTTCCCTGAGAATTCTTGTATTTGTAAGAAATCATACAAGTAAACAATGATTATCAAACAATGATGCTACATTTGGGATGAATTCCTGTAGGCCCCATAGCAATGGTAACATGCTGTTCAGATAAAAAACAAAAAACGTGCAATTTGAAATAACATGCATAGTTTTGCTGCTTGGCTCACTACTAATGCCATTTAACATATAAAATTACATCCAAAGAAGGAAAGGTATTAATGTTCATGATTCTTAAACCTGATAATGACAGCAGTTGCAAATATATGTACATATATTCAATTTTGTGACACAAATTTGGTAGTATCCTTGAGCAAAAAACACTGAGTTTCAAACTGGAATCATCATTCATTTTCAGACCCCCTGATACAACTTGCTCCTAGTTTCAAGCGATCCTGTCACCTGGAATTTACTTCATAAACCATGAACAGGACCTGACAGTGGCCCACAAGACGTTTCCAACAGTGTTTCCTGAGCTTTTCCTGTATTTAAAATCATCTAAAAATCGCCTTTTAAAATCCTTGCAGAAGTCAAGATAGAAGTCAAGGGGGCAGCGGCCTCCTTGACTCCAGGTCTGCCTTCCCTGCCCTAACCCTGCCCCTCTGCTGCAAAACTGACATTAGCTAAAGTTGCCGGGACCACGCTCGTACAGCCCGCACATGTGCGGTATGCCTCCTGTAGCAGCGCGATCCCGGCTCTCCCACTGTGACTTGCGCATCTCCTGTACACTATCTGTGCATGCGCCCATAGTGTACAGGAGACGCGCAAGTCACAGCGGGTTTATTCATGGTTTATGAAGTCAATTTCAGGTGACAGGTTCGCTTTCAGTCTCTTATGATACTGAGATCTATGTGTCCAGGATGCTACTGCCTTCCCGCTGCAAACTGCTATTTGTGCCTTCCTCCTTATATTCCAGCTGTGTGATATGCTCTCCTTGGATGGTTTTCCGTTTTCCATACACATCTGCCATGTGCAACCTTTTTCGGTAAAAATTAGATTTAATCGTAATATATTAGTGGTAAATTACATTAAAAACTGCTATTTCCTGGCGGAGAGCCTTTATAGTGGTGTAGAACACTGTGCCTTGCAGTAACACACATAGGGAGTCTGCTTTGGTAGTGGCAGCAGCATGAGTAGGCCACGGAGTGGCACAATGAACGAGTGTGGAGGTAGCGGCAGCATGAGGATATCACAGAGCAGCACAATGACCGAGTCTGGAGGTGGCAGCAGCATGAGTAGGACACAGAGTGGCACAATGAAAGAGTGTGGAGGTGGCAGCATCATGAGTAGGACACAGAGTGGCACAGTGACCGAGTCTGGAGGTGACAGCAGCATGAGGATACCACAGAGCAGCACAATGACAGAGTCTGGAGGTGGCAGCAGCATGAGGAGACCACGGAGTGGCGAGGTGACATAGTCTGGAGATGTTAGCAGCAGGATACCACAGAGTGGCAAGATGACATAGTGTGGATATGGCAGCAGCATGAGGAGACCATAGAGTGTCAAGGTGACATAATGTGAGATTGAAGCAGCCTCAGGAGGATACCACAATGTGGCAAGGTGACATAGTGTGGATATGGCAGCAGCAGGAAGAGACCACAGAGTGGCAAGGTGACATAGTTTGGAGGTGGCAGTAGCATTAGGAGGCCCCAGAGTGGCAAGGTAACATAGTGTGGATTTGGCAGCCGCATGAGGAGACCACAGAGTGGCGAGATGACATAATGTGGAAATGGCAGAAGCAACAGCAGCAGCATCAGGAGGATACCACAAAGTGGCAAGGTGACTTAGCGTTGAGATGGCGGCAGCAGCAGCTGCATCAAGAGACCACAAAGTGATCCGGTAACAGAGTGGAGCGGTGGGTGGCAATACCAGTACCCGCTGATGAAGGTGGGTGAAATAAGGAGCACTTGGCATCAGAGGTATGGTATCAGGCAGGTTGCAGCATCAAAGAAGTAGCTGAGGCAGGTAGTCTGAAGAAACCGGTCTCTTGATTCAAAATGTTGGTGTGGCACCATGGATGATCTAGTCTGATGCATCAGGAATTGGTGGTTGGAAATCCTGGCTGATCCACGCTTAATTTATCTTGACAAAGATCAGTCTCTCCACATTTTGGGTGGACAGGCGACCATTGCTACCACCATCTGTTCCAGGACATAAAGCAGTGGAATGACGTCATTCATACCGTAGTCCTGGCGACTGACAAATAAAGTGGCATCCTCAAAGGGCCTGAGCAAATGACAGGTGTCACGCATGAACTGCCACTGGCTGATATCGAAGTTAAACAGGGGAGTGCTCCTATCCGCTTGCATCATCAAGAAATCGTTGATAGCATTTCTCTGTTCGTATAGACGGTCCAACATATGTATGGTGTAATTCCATCGGGTAGAAACGTTGCATATCAGCCTATGTTGGGAGATGCCGTTCTGCCGATGCAGCTCAAGGAGGGTGTGCTTTGCGGTGTACGAGTGGCTGAAGTGCATGTAAAGTTTTCTGGACATTTTTAGGATGTCTTGCAGATGGGTGGAAGATTTCAGGAACTGCTTGACAACCAGATTGAACACGTGTGCCATGCAGGGCGCATGGCTCAGCCTTCCTTGACGCAGTGCCAACACCATGTTCTTCCCGTTGTTGATCACCATGGTTCTGATTTTCAGTTGTTGCGGAGAAAGCCAGGATTCGATTTCTTGATGCATCACACAGAGCAGTTCCTCCCCTATGTGACTCAGTTCGCCAAGGTAACCCAGGTGTAGAACAGCGTGACACTGCCGAGCTCTGCACATGTGGTATGCTGGAGGGGCACTGTGACTTGTCCCTGCAGTGGAGGCTGAGGACATGGTGTAGGATGAGGAGGCAGACACGGACATTGTCGTAGGACCAATGGAGTGACAACGTAGAGGCAGAAACTGTGTGACCTGTCCAAGTTGCTGGTGTGGCTGGGCAGCAACTACATTCACCCAGTGGGCCATAAAGGACAAGTATTGTCCCTGCTGTAGTTAGAGCTCCACATGTTGGCGCTGCCGTGCACTTTGACAGACACCGACAGTCTCAAAGACTGGCCCACCTTCTGTTCTACATGTGTGTACGGGGCTGGTACTGCCTTTTTCACAAAGAAATTACTGCTTGGGACTTTCCACCTCGGCTTGACACAAGACATCAGTTCTCTGAAAGGTACAGAGTGCACCACTTGGAAAGGGAGGGATTGAAGCACCAGCAACTTGGCCAGGGGCACGTTCAGCTTCTGCGCTGTTGGATGCATGCATGCATACTGTTGTCTCTTGGCAATCACTTCGGTGATATATTGCTCACAGAATGACGGACGAGGAGTAGAAGCAGGAGCATCTGGACCTTCAGCTGAAGTGGTGGAGCCTTGATTGGCTGAAACTGGGTGCATGCCACTGGGTAATGTAGCGGTAGCTATGGCAGGCCGGACCGCCACATCGGAGCCACGGTTCTCCCAGGCCACTTGATGGTGACACTGCATATGTCGACTCAGGGCCTTGGTGCCAACATTGGTACCCTGGCCATGCTTCACCTTCTGCCCACATATTCTACATATAGCCCATGCCTGTTTGGCTCCCGACCTCCCACTGCTGCCACCCTGCTGACTCCCGGCCACGCTAGCGACTTGCTGGCTCTGCTGCTGCTTGACAGGCAAGCTGCCACCCTCTTCTCCTGATGGTGACGAAGCCCCTTCTTCACCTGGCTCCCAAGTGCGATCGGCCTTATCATCATCGAGTAGTGTCGAAGGCGGATCTTATACACAGTTTTTGGGGGTGTCCTAAACTTTTTAGATATTGGAAAGAAATTGAAATTTGTATTAGAATTTCTGGGCGTTCAAGTTTTTCGAAGATCCAGTAGTTTGTATATTAGGAGCTACAGAACATTTAAAATTAAAAAAAGGGATACGGTTGGTTTTAGGCAAAGTACTATTTCAAGCTAGACTTCTCATACTTCAGAAATAGATAAAAGTAGATCCTCCTACAGTGGGACAGTGGCAAGAAGCAGCTGCTAATTTGATCAAATTAGAAGGGAAGTACGAGAGACATAGTGAGAGAGCAGAAAAAGTTGACGAAACATGGAAAAAATGGTTGAACCAAGGCCAGTTGTGATGTGTTGTATAATTTTCCCTTTTTTTTTTTTTCTCTCTCCAAATGGTGGTGGGTGGATATTGGGGTATGATGTCATTGTATTTGTACTATCGATTTGTGTAATATGGATCTTTGTGTTTTTGTAAAAAAAAAAAAAATCATCGAGTAGTGTCTGCACATCACTGATGTCCCCCTTAACGGCCTCTGGGTCAGAACCTGACCACTCGCAAAATAAGCTCCCATGCCCCTCTCCTTATCACTACTTGCCTGACTAGAAGAGGAAGCAGCAGATGTCTCCTCCACATCTTGGCTGGGCAGTAGCTGCTGACTGTCCTCTAGTAGCTCTTCCTCACTGAAAAGTGAAACTGAGCCCACTGCATGTAGTACTTCTCGCGAAGAGGGAACCTAAAAGGACAGAGGCAGGTTGAGGACAGGTGAGGGCACAGGGCCTGCTCCCGGGCCATGCCAACTAAGGGTTGTGTCTGACGAACCCACCAACTGTTGGCTGGGGGTGTCTGATGTCACTTGGAATGATGTGGATGAGTGAAGTGCGTATATATATTTCTTGAAGTACAGAAATGCGCCCCTATATGCTTTCACCAGAAATAACTGCAACAGTGCAGTGCGAATATACTTTTCTTTTTTTAATTAAATAAACCCCTATACTATTTCACCAGAAATGACTGCAAATGATTTTAACGTAAATAACAACAAAAGCGACCTGCGTATATATTTATCTTTTTACACAGATAAAAGCCACTAAAGGCTTTTCAACATAGCACTTGCACCCCAATAACTAATTGCTGGAATGCCAGACCTGTATTAGGAAACTATCCCCAAGTAATGTTTCCCTGCACTTGTAAATTGCTTTTTCCACAATGAGGATTTTCCTATGAATTTTCCTAGCATCTGCACATGTCTCTCCCTGCCTGTGAAAGGATTTCTCTCACTATCCTTTCCCTGCACTAGTAAATTGCTTCTTTCCTTTTTTTTTAACAATTAGTTTTTCTTTCACTCTCCCTAGCTCCTGCATACACGTCTGTCCCTGAACAAAGTACGATTGTGAATGGCAGAATCTAAGATGGCAGCCGTATTTATAGGGCATCATTGGCTGCACGCATGGCATTATAGGTCATCCCGCCTTTCCAGAGTTCCTTGCCCCATGTCCTCACACGTGTATCCACCATGTTAGGAAAAATTACAATTCGTTACCAGGAAGCTCGAGGAAATTCGCATTCGTTGCAAATCGAATTTCTCCTGAAATTCAAAATGAATTCCTCTTCGTCAGCTTCAATTCACTCATCTCTACTCAGGATAAATTGGTGCACTGAAGGAGCACCTTGGCTCTGAAACGCGTTTGGAGAATAGCAGTGAAAATAAAGCATCAATCTCGGTTTGACATAGAAGATATTCTAACCCCCATTTTCTTCATCTTCTTACACCGTTCGCAAAAAAAAAAGATATGCTTACTTGAGGACTTCAGGACCCGATAGAAACTAACCTGCCCGTATCACATGGGACGCCACATGGGAGGTTTAGATCACGTGGGACACCACGTGGGTTCCTGCAAAAAGACAAGCAGACACGGAGATCAACAAGTAGTAAGAACGGACACTTTATTCGGGGATATATCGACACTACAGGACTGGTAAAGTACTTCTATGCCATAACACAAACCTGTGCATATGCATAATGAAATATAGAGGTTGACTAAGATACTAAAAAGATATGCCCTACTGATACTTAATAATAGGCTCTCTGCAGGAACGTTATTTGAAATATCAGTAACACCGAATGCTTATATGCAAGTGTGACAACTGGGAAGTATATCAAGATTATGAGACTATTCTAAGATGAATTGATAAATTCTATATTATCATCCCAAGTTGAACTGATTAATAATCTACAATTGCAGACAGTAGCGCTACCTTCAGGCTGGTAAACACCAGCAGAATTTAGAGACACTATATCACCAACTTAACAACAAATATTACTAACCTAAAGGGTCTAGGCTACAAATTTACACATGCTCATTTTTATTTTCATTTTCATCTTTAATTATTTTTATTGTATTTTTATGTATGTATTATTTTATGGGAACGTTCCAAGATGTGTCAATAGTGTTAGGTGGACGATTGATATACATTTTACCACTTAATACCCACCTATCACACAGGTGTTCTTTGTACATTAATTGTTTCTCAATAAACTTTTAAAATGTTTTGTTTAAAACTATTAAGATGGGTCCATATATAACCAGAAGATAGAGTTCCCCCGAAACTATTCTTTCTCTAATAGATTTATGTCAGACCATTGAATTAAAGATCTGATACAGAACTTAGAAACATGCATTATTTCTTTACATTGCTAAAATCAACAGGAACAACATGCATTAGTTGGGCAAGAGTACTTATGCATTTTTGAACGCCCCTAAGAATGCAAGGGGTGTACAAATTTCACCCATTGAGAAAAAAAATAAACGCACCAAGAAGGAGTTGCTGGAATGTAATGAAACTTACTATGTGCGAATGTACTGATGATTAGTGTTGAGCGAACCTGAACTGTAAAGTTTGGGTCCGTACCGAACTTTGCGAGTTCCCAGAGTTTGGTGTTTGGGTATTTAATAAAGCTGAGCAGAGCAGCCAATCAACAAGCTTTTAAGCTGTGGGCACTTAGAAGCCATCACAGCCATCCCTAGTAATGGTATGGCTGTGATTGGCCAGTGCATCATGTGACCTAGCCTCTATACAAGCTGGATCACGTGTAGCACCGTCCATCATCTCTGAGTAGTGCAGGGACAGGAAGCAGGCAGCTGAAGCGAGGGAGCGTGTTAGGAATCTGGCTATTTGTTATGTGGTTGACCTATAATGATTTTTTGTGGGTGCAAAACACCAGCTTTGCACCCCTGACACAGAAATATAATAATAAATCTGGCTGTTAATTCTGTGGGTGACCTATAACGATTTTTACCCCTGACACAGAAATATAATAATTAATCTATGTATATAATATAGAAAACCGCGCTGCTTCAACTTGAGTGCAGTTCACACTGAAGGAGACAAAAGGTATCTATCAATGTGATTCCTGAGTTTTGGTTCCCACTAAGGTCGATGCTCAAATCTCCTAAAAGTCAAAGAAGAGACGGCTCAACATAGTGAAATACCGCCAACTGAGTTTAAATAACATGATTTATTGTACTCACAAGATCCATAAAACAACAGGCATATAAAATGTGCACGTCTTCTCATGAAACGCCCGAACCGGGTTTTGCCTCCGCTTCGTCAGTGGCACCTGTAGACTCATCTAGATTGCTCCTTTTTCAGGACACTATGGGCGTTACTACAGCCATAATTTGCATGTTTACAAAATTCATTTGAAATAACATTCAAGCTCTTTAAATACTAAATACTGGAGGCCACATGGACACTCCAGCATGTAAACCACAGATACGTTCAAGAAAGCTCTCCCATTACTTTGTGTACGGTCCCGTTGCTCCCAGACACCACAGTGTTTTTTCCTGCAATGTCTGTTAACTTTCAGACGGTTCTTGCACGGTAGACAAAAAACGCACCATGTGAATCGGTGTTTCATACCTTCAGTAGGTTGTGTAGGTATAAAGCTGTTTACAAGCTTATTTTTTATACTTGATGCTCTTTTGAAGGGATTCGTGGGAATTATGTCTCCTAGTATGGGATCATTCTTAAGCACAGACCAATTCTTTTTACCAGCTCTCTTTATCTGCCCTGCATTACTGTTGAGTTGTGTGATGAAGCTCATACGGAAATCTTTATCCTCTTGATTTTACTGTTACCTTCATTCCCCCTACTCTGATTTGTGTGCATACTTTCTTCCATAACTTCTGTGCACAAAGCTCTAGTTCTTTCCTATTATAACCCTTTTCCAAAAACCTGTTTTGTATCATATTACTTTGTTCCTCATAGTCATCAATATTAGTGCAATTCCTATACACTCTCTTAAGCAGTTTATAGTGGAAAATAGTAGTGGAGATATAAGCATTGACATCTGTTGGTTTTTAGTTTACCTTCTTCAGAAAAAATTGTCAGGTCTAAAAAATCAACAGAATCATGGCTTACATTTCCTGTAAACCGCAAGTTCCAATCATTTGCATTTATGTAACATAGAAAATCCTCCAAACCTTCACATTCTCCCTTCTATATTAACAAAAAGTCGTCTATATACTTTTTCCACACAATCAATTCCCTGTTGATATTTGTTCTTCCCAATATAGTCTCAACCAAAAAACCTTTTGACCTATGGGGGTCACACATCAACCAACTACTCACACCTATAACTACATATTATGTGTTTGGACCCAATAATTACACCTCAGATGGTAATAATTATAAATCTTTATTAATCCTTTTATAAAAGTTATTAAAATTAAATATTTTACAATATGCAGATGGTCTAATAGAGAGTCACAGACATCAATGGAGGAATAACGTAGGTGTTACACAGATTTCGTAAGAGGGAGACAGGAGAGCATATACACTTTAAATGGTCATAATAAATTACACTAGTATGGAGTCCAACAATTCATCATATTACCTATCGTGTCACAAATATATAGGGAAATTCATAGTTTGAACAAAATAAAGTGCATAGTGCAGTGTGAATTCCAACAATAGCAGCTAGATGGCAATGCTAGATCACAATTAGTAAATTACACTAGTGTAAACTCCAACTATTAATCATATTACCTATCTTATCACAAATACATAGGGAAATTCATGGTTCAAACAAAATAAAGTGCATAGTGCAGTGTAAATTCCGACAATAGCAGCTAGGTGGCAATGCAAGGTCACAATTATATCCCCAAGTTGGAAAGATAAATATCAGATAGTGACGTAGCCATTACATGAACTCCTTGTCCCCTCCCTGTGTCCCACACCTACCTCGACGCGTTTCGCCAGATGGCTTCGTCAGGCTTCCCAATATAGGCCTTATGTATTTATCTTCCCATGAGGCCATAAACAAATTAGCAAAACTGGGGGCGAAACTTCCGTGTATTGATTAAAACTGCAGCGCAAAAGGACAATACTGATCTGGGGACTGTAACTTTTGTTGCAGATTATTGTCTGTGTTTTGTGTTTGGTAGTGTTTTTATATGTGATTTTTTTTCCATTTTTTTTAGTTTTTTGGGGGGTTATTTTTATTTATACTTTGATATAATAATTAATCTGGCTGTTAATTCTGTCGGTGACCTATAGTTATTTTTTGTGGGTGCAATGCACCATTTTTGTACCCCTGACACAAAAATATAATAGTTAATCTGTTTGTTAGTTGGATGGGTGACATATACCCATTTTTGGTGTGAGATGCACGTGCACTTTATACGTGACAGGGAAATTAATATAGTTAATCTGACTGTTAGTTTGGCCGGTGACATATACCCATTTTTGGTGTGAGATACACGTGCACTGCATATGTGACAGGGAAATTAATATAGTTAATCCGTCTGTTAGTTCAGTGGGTGACATATACCCATTTTTGGTGTGAGGTACACCTGCAGTGCATACGTGACAGGGAAATTAATATACCATAGTTAATCCGTCTGTTAGTTCGGTGGGTGACATATACCCATTTTTGGTGTGAGATACATGTGCACTTTATACGTGACAGGGAAATGAATATAGTTAATCTGACTGATAGTTCGGCCGGTAACATATACCCATTTTTGGTGTGAGATGCACATGCACTGCATATGTGACAGGGAAATTAATACAGTTAATCCGTCTATTAGTTTGGTGGGTGACATATTCCCATTTTTGCATACGTGACAGGAAAATTAATATAGTTAATCTGACTGTTAGTTCGGCTGGTGACATTTACCCATTTTTGGTGTGAGGTACACCTTCACTGCATATGTGACATACACCCATTTTTGGTGTGAAACACACTTGCAC
The DNA here is from genome assembly GCA_033119425.1 of Bufotes viridis. Taxonomy (NCBI): domain Eukaryota; kingdom Metazoa; phylum Chordata; class Amphibia; order Anura; family Bufonidae; genus Bufotes; species Bufotes viridis. The sequence continues at coordinate 98,575,469 of CM065592.1, read as the reverse complement.
TGAATATTTTACAGGGAAATTAATATATAATTAATCTGACTGTTAGTTCGGTCGGTGACATATACCCATTTTTGGTGTTAAATACACATGCACTGCATTTGTGACAGGGAAATTAATATAGTTAATCTGACTGTTAGTTCGGCCGGTAACTAGATATCCCCCCTCGGAACTTGCGCACTGGGCCGTAATTTTTCACTACCCCCACACTGCGCAGGTGCGGAGATCGGATGGATGTTATGGAGTTAGCCGCGCTTGCGCACTGGGCCGTAATATTTCCCTACTTAGGCTCTCTGGCACATGCGCAGTGTCCCGGTGTGCAGCTGAACTCCGCTGAGATTTTCCCTAAACTGTCATTTTGCACATGCGCAGATCGTCACAACTCAGGAACGCCTCCTCATTTCCGGTGCGACCGGTAGGGAAATCTCACGAAGTAGGGATATGTAACGTTACAAGGGCACAGATTGTTGAGAAAGATTCAGATGGAAAGTTATCAATAGAGCTGTACAACAGTAACCTGCAGATTGTCACTTCAATGTAAAATTTAACATTTTCAATAAAAATTTGGAAATATTAAATACTAAGGGCACAGATTGTTAAGAAAAATGCAGAAGGAACGTTATTTGTAGAGCTGTATGATGGTAACCTGCAGATTAATGCAGCCCTCAAAAGCAAGTTGGGTTTGTCAGTTCCAAAACACAAATTAGATTGTGGGGCGGGTAATCAGTCCAAGACCTTCAAGCAGCAGCAGCAGCAGCAGCATGGCAGCATGATACTACGGAGTGGCACAGTGACATAGCGTGGAGATGGCAGCAACAGCAGCAGCATGATACCACAGAGTGGCATGGTGACATAGTGTGGAAATGGATGATCTAATCTGATGCGTCAGGCATCGGTGGGTTAAAATCCTTGCTGATCCATGCCTGATTCATCTTGACAAAAGTAAGTCTCTCCACATTTTGGTGGGACAGGCGAGTTCTTCTTGGGGTAACTATGGCCCCTGCCACACTAAACACCTGCTCTGATGCCACACTACTGGCCGGGCAGTACAGCTTTTCCAGGGCAAACTCGGCCAGTTGCGGCCACAAATCCAGTTTGGCTGACCAGTAGTCCAGCGGATCTTCTATGTCTTCTATGACGGCTGGCAGGGTGCTGTCCAAGTATGCCACCACCTGCTGGTTCAGGTCCTGCTCCAGGTCTACCTGCTGCTGCTGCTGGTGAGTAGTTTCTTCACTATGCGGGTGAAGAAAGCTGCTCATCATGGACTCTAAACTTGCTGATGGAGCTGGTACTGTTCCTGCCATCCCACCCCTCCCCAACAGTCATGGCAGTGGAATAAGAGCACAGAGGGCCCCCCCCCCCGGTCAGACCTGCGAGAGGATGGACGATGGCGCAGATAGGCAGCGGCCAACTGACTACATAGGATGTCTCTGTAGTAGTTCAGTCTCTCCTCCCTCTCAGTGGGTGTAAAAAAAAGCCCCCATTTTGGACCGGTAGCGAGTCTCCTGTCCCCTGATAAGCCATATTCACCAGCATCTGTTCCAGGACATGAAGCAGTGGAATGAAGGCGTTCATCTCGTAGTCCTGGTGACTGACAAATATCGTGGCCTCCTCAAAGGGTCTGAGCAAATGGCAGGTGTCACGCATGAGCTGCCACTGGCTGACATTGAAGTTGCACATGGGAGTACTCCTATCCGCTTGGATCATCAAGAAATCGTTGATGGCCTTTCTCTGTTCGTACAGTCGGTCCAATATATGGAGGGTGGAATTCCAACGGGTGGAAACGTCACTTATCAGCCTATGTTGGGGGATGCTGTTCTGCCGCTGCAACTCAAGGAGGGTGTGCTTTGCGGTATACGAGTGGCTGAAGTGCATGCAAAGTTTCCTGGCCATTTTTAGGATGTCTTGCAGATGGGTGGAAGACTTCAGGAACTGCTTGACAACCAGATTGAACACGTGTGCAAGGCAGGGCGCATGGCTCAACCTTCCTTGACGCAGCGCCGACACCATGTTCTTCCTGTTGTCAGTCACCATGGTTCAGATTTTCAGTTGTCGCATAGTAAGCCAGGATTCGATTTCTTGATGAATCACACAGAGCAGTTTCTCCCCTGTGTGACTCCGTTCGCCCAGGGAAACGAGGTGCAGAACAGTGTGCACCACCGTTCCCTACACATGGGGTATGCTGGAGGGGCACTGTGACTTGTCCCTGCAGTGGAGCCTGAGGACATGGTGTAGGAGGAGGAGGCAGAGGCGGACATTGTTGTTGGACCAATGGCATGAGAACGTGGAGGCGGAAACAGCGTGACCTGACAAGTTGCTGGTGTGGCTGTGCAGGAACCACAATAACCCCGTGGGCCGTAAAGGACATGTACTGTCCCTGACTGTAGTTACAGCTCCACACGTCGGCGCTGCCGTGCACTTTGGCAGAAACCGACAGGCTCAAGGACTGGCCCTCCTTCTGTTCTACATGTGTGTGCAGGGCTGGTAGTGCCTTTTTCGCAAAGAAATTATGGCTTGGGACTCTCCACCTTGGCTTGGCACGAGCCATCAGTTCTCTGAAAGGTGCAGAGTCCACCACTTGGAAAGGGAGGGACTGCAGCACTAGCAACTTGCACAGGAGCACATTCAGCTTCTGCGCCGTTGGATGTGTGTACTTATACTGCTGTCTCTTGGCAATCACTTCAGTGATCGATTGCTGACGGAATGACTGATAAGGTGTAGAAGGAGGCGGAGCAGGAGCATCTGGACCAACAGAAGATGGGAATGACTGACAGCTCCCTTTGGCTGAGGTGGTGGAGCCTTGACTGCCTGAAACCCAGTGTGTGCCACTGGGTGAAGCAGCAGTTGCTGCGGCAGGCTGGACCACCACATCGGAGCCACGGTTCTCCTCTGCATCTTACACTTAGCCATCTTTAAGTACAGTACACACTGATGACAGATTCTCCTTAGCACTGCTCAGTGTACATAAGGGGATCTTTTAGAGGTAGCTTTTTAATAAAAATACACAAAATTCCCTAAAAAAGTATATTATAAAAGTAATTAAATGTCCCTATATGCTTTTTTAAAGATTGAAATAACACTTAGGCCCCTTTCACACGGGTGAGAATTCCGCACTGGTACAATGCGTGACGTGAACGCCTTGCACCCGCACTGAATCCGGACCCATTCACTTCAATGGTGCTGTGCAGATGAGCGGTGATTTTCACGCATCACTTGTGCGTAGTATGAAAATAGCAGCATGTTCTATATTCTGCGTTTTTCACGCAACGCAGGCCCCATAGAAATGAATAGGGGTGTCATTCGGATGCAGTGTCATTTTCACGCATGGTTGCTAGGAGACGATAGGGATGAGCAACACCATTAAAGTCTATTTACTGTATTATTTTTTCTTATAAAATGGTTATAAGTGAAAATAATAGCATTCTTAATAGAGAATGCTTACTTAAATGTGGATTGAGGGGTTAAAAATAATAATAAAATAACTCATCTCATCCACTTGATCGCGCAGCTGACTTCGTCTTCTTTGAGGACCTGCAAAAGGACCTTTGACAACGTAATTGCTCTCACCAAAATAGAGGAATCCTTCTATCTTCATTCATCAAATGTCCTTTTGTAGGTCCTCAAAGAAGAAGAAGAAAGAAGACGATGCCGGCTGCGCGATCAAGTGGATGAGGTGAGTTATTTATTTGTTTTTTTTAACCCCTCAATCCACATTTTAGTAAGCAATCTCTATTAAGAATGCTATTATTTTCCCTTATAACCATGTTATAAGGGAAAATAATAAAATCTACAGAATACCGAACTCAAACCCGAACTTCTGTGAAGAAGTCCGGGTTTGGGTCTGGGTACCAAACATTCAGATTTTTCTCATGCGTGTGCAAAACGCATTGCATTTGCGCAGAAAAATCATGCGATTTCCCGCAACGCACCCACATCCTATCTGTCCCTCACACGCGACGCCCGTGTGAAGGAGGCCTTAAACTTTAAGGCCTCTTGCACACGGGCGTCATGTTTGACGCCCGGATAAGATGCGGGTGCACCTGTGGTGACGTCACAGGGTCACATGGTCCAATCATAGAAGCATTTGAGTGGACCATGTGATCCTGTGACATCACGGCAGGTCCTTCAACGGATGAAGGACCTGCCGTGATGTCACAGGATCACATGGGTCACATGGTCCACTCAAATGCTTCTATGATTGGACCATGTGACCCTGTGACGTCACCACAGGTCCTCAAGCATCAAAACTATCAAGAGAGAAGACGTTCTGGGGCTCTGCGCGTACAATGGGAGAAGGTAAGTTCACTCTTTATTATTTTTAACCCTTTAAAGCCCGGGGCACATTGCATTCTGTAATTAGAATGCGATTATTTTCCCTTATAACTATGTTATAAAGGAAAATAATAACGATCGGGTCCCCATCCCGATCGTATCCTAGCAACCATGCGGGAAAATCGCAACGTATCCGCACATGATTGCGGATGCTTGCGATTTTCCCGCAGCCCCATTCACTTCTATGGGGCCTGCGTTGCGTGGAAAACGCAGAAACTGGAGCATGCTGCGATTTTCACGCAACGCAGAAGTGATGCGTGAAAATCACCGCTCATGTGCACAGCCCCATAGAACTGAATGGGTCAGGATTCAGTGCGGGTGCAATGCGTCCTCCTCACGCATTGCACCCGCGCGGAAAACTCGCCCGTGTGAAAGGGGCCTAAGAGTGTCAGAACCACCTCATTCCAGTCAATTACAGGGCATCTCAGAGTCTTAACACAACTATTTAAACTTTTGCTTAAAAAAAAAATCACTGCTCAGAGCGCTCTGCTCAGCTTTTCCAATGTACAGAGATGCAAAGAGGCAGAGCATTCTGAGCAGTGCTTCTACGCCTTCATTTTTTAAAAAAAGGTTTAGTTACCCTTTAACTTCTGTCCCTTTTTCCCAGTGTTTTCATGCTTTGTAACATTTTGTGGCATACACTCTTAGTAACATTCTTGCATTCTGAATCATTTGGACTGTTCTTCATTGATTGCCACTCCTGGGGTTTCTTCCTATACTGCGAATATCGTGTTAATATTGCTTTGGTAGCTGATTACACTTTCTATTTTTGAACTATCTCTAATTTATATCATCTGATCTGTTGCTTCAGCAGAATGCCCACTAGATGGCGCAAATTGATCACTAAAAGACATTCCAATGTGTTTAAAATAGTATTGGTTTGCAATTTAGTCAAACAAAGGGATTATGCTGTGCTCATCCTCTGCACATTCTAATATTTAATTTTAATAAAGCCTTTATGAAAACGTTTATAACATGTCTCAATGGCAATTCATCTATACCGTCCAATCCACAAACATATGTTCCTGCTAATGGGATGGATAAATGATGCTGATCATAGAGCATCTAGTAGTGATGCGAGATAAGCAGAAATATTACTGTAAATGCACATTTACATTCCTTTTCGACAGTCGGCTGCTCATTCAGTGGAGGAGACTGCTGCATTTACCTGCAGCGATCCCCTCCACAGTATGAGAATGAGCAGTCTGTATTTTGATCACAAGTGGTGAACAAATTGAAGTGAAAAAAATCGACTTTGATTTGAATGATTCGCCACAAAGCCGAATGTTCTCGCTCTTCGTGGCAACAAATCTATTTTTCCTGAAATGGCGTTAAAAGAAAATAATACATACTCACCTCATCCATTTGCTCGCGGAGAGGCTGTCGCGGCCATCTTGATTGAAGAAACCGTGCAAAATCTTGTGCGGGGTTACATCAACGTGCTGGCCGGGTGTGGTGACAGCATCACGTCACTGAGCAAGATTTCGTGCGGTTTCTTCAATCAAGATAACCAAGACGGCCTCTCCGCGAGCAAATGGATAAGATGAATATGTATTTTTTACATATTAACCCCTGAAAGGCCTCAATTTTAATTTCAGATGCAGCAATCAGCAAGGAACGTGGCATCTGAGGGGTTCAGTGCCGTTCCCCATCATTGCACCCACTACATACAATGCAATGTGATTCGTGACAAAGTACTTCATAACTAATCGAATTTCTTTGTGAAATTCGGCGAAGCAGCCAAATTGAAGTTTTGATAACTTCACTCGTCTCTAGCGATCTCTCATCCTGATATAGCTGCATTGTTTCTTGGTAGAAGATCGCTGTTTAGAGAGCACGATCAAGAAACGATAATTTAGGTACCTGCATGAACAACAAGGATCACCTGCTCGTTCATCAGGTAGATCGGCGGCGCCTATACATGTGCAGATTGTCGGGAAAAAGCGTTCGCAGGAATGTTTGCTCCTGATCATCTGCCTGAGTATCAGGCTGTGTAAATCCACCTTAAAGGGGTTGGCCACTTTTCGGTTGCTGGTGACCAATGTGTTTGTAAGATGATTATATGACACTTACTAATATAGTCTTTGTTTATATTCTGCTCCATTTTCTATACTTCTTAAAGGTATGCCCCCTTGTTTGCCAGGTCTTTTGTGCTGTCTACACAAACGTCCTGTCCATAAAATGGCTGCTGCTGGAGGGTCATGTGACCAGGCAAATCACCTACACATGATGTTTCCTCCATTTAAATGCAATGTACCTGCCATCTGCACTTGTACTGTTGGGAGTACAGTGCAGGTGCAATGTGTTTGAATGGAGGTGAGGGTGATTTGCCTGGACACAAGATCCTCCATCAGCAGCCATTTTATGAACAGGAACAAGTGTGCATATCTTATAAAATATAGAAAAAGGCACATCATTTTAACATAGGCTATATTAGTAATTGCCATATAATAATCTTACAAACACATTTGTCAATAGTAGTAGCATCCTGGTGACGCGACCACATCCTTAGGGCTCATGCACACGACCGCATGTATTTTGCTGTCCACAAAAAACGGATCTGCAAAAAATACGGCTGACGTCCGTGTGCATTCTGAATTTTTTGGAATTGAACAGCTGGCCCCTAATAGAACAGTATTATCCTTGTCCGTACGTTCTATTTTTTTGCTGAACAGACATACGGAAACGGAATGCACACTGAGTAACTTCCATTTTTTTTTTTGCGGACCCATTGAAATTAATGGTTCCACATACGGTCCACAAAAAAAACTAAACGAGTGGACAAGGAAAGAAAATATGTTCGTGTGTATCAAGCCTTAATAACAGGATGCAATGCTCTGCTTCTCCCTACAGGGGGCATTTGCTAGGGGAGATTAGCAATGGGCTGATTAGCTTAGCTGATTTATTACTGTGTACAAGTGCTTCTGACTAATAGAGCCGAGGCATGGACCTATCAAGTTCTTATCTATTTAAATCCCTTCCTGGCTATACACCATTGCCAGTGATGGTCTTGTATGGCTGACTAGCTGTGTTCCTTGTTCCTCATTCCTGTTTCGCTTATTGATATCCTGTATTTTTGACTTCGGCTTGTCTTCTGACCACTCTCCATCTCCCGTTCTGGTACTGCATAGCCCGTCTGGTTCTGAACCATTTCTGATGACTGTGGTATTGTGTTTTTCTGTCTGTGTGTGTTTGTCTGTCTTGCCTTAAATAGCGTAGGGACCGTCAAACAGTTGAGGTCTAGACAGGGGCGTAATGATCGCGGTCGCAGAGTGTGCGACCGCGACCGGGCCCGGCGGGGGAGGGGGCCCGCTGCGGCAGGCGGGCCCTGCGGCAGAGCGGAGTTAACTTAATCCAGGTGCAGGCCATGCTGTAAGCATTCATTTTCCATAGAGTCTATAAGCGGGTCGGGCGGGCGAGAGAGGGAGGCGATTCAGAGCTTTGCAACATGTACGCTGGCCAGCTCCTCCCCTACACTACTACAAACTATGCTCCCGGCCCGAGTCCCCTCCCCTCCCCTCCCCTGTCCCCTTGTCACTCACTTCAGTGGAGTCACTCCCAGTCCCCACCCCTTCTTCAGCGGCACTGCGGCAGCACAGACAAATGTGCAGCTGGACTGGACTGGTCTGGAGTCTATGCTGTCTGCGGCACGACACTAGTCAGCACAGCAGCTGCAGCCTGCTTGATTCACCTGCTGTGAGTGCTGCAGTGCTGATCTGTGTGTCGCGGACCACGGTTCAGCCAGCTGCCGGCGGCTGTTTCTCCACTCCCCTCCTCCAAGCTACAGTGGCATGACGGGCCCTCCCTCGTCTACAAAGACACACACACCCCTAGAAGCCCACATGACCAGGACAGCTAAGGATGCAGGGCCCGGCCCTCTCATACACTGACTGCCTGGTCTCTCCCGACGTCTAGGGCTTGTACTGCAAGTAGGTAAGAACAGTGGGGAGTTGCAGTCCAGGGCCTCACTGTCCTTGTCCATATCTACGCTACTGATGTGACAGACACCATCTGTGTTGTGTCAGTGATTTGTCACAGACCCATAGACTTTAATGGTTTTTTTTGGTCTACATCACTGACCAAAGTAGTGCCTGTCTCCATGATTTTTTCACAGACATATTGAAATCAATGCTGCAAAAATGGAAATGTTAGCAAGGCCTAACTTTTACACAGGCAGGTCAATATCACTCTTAATTAGCGGTGAAGTGATTGAAAATGCTGAAGAGTACTGGCGGATCTTTGACGGGAAATGTCTAAATCTACCTATCCTTAGTTTTACTTTTGGTTTACAGTTGGTGTCAGGGTATATTCTGTCATTTTTACATTGGGTCCTAGGTACTGCAGTTATCCATATAACAAATGTTCCAACCACAAATGAAACAAATAGAAAATCGACACCTGATACAGCTGTAGATATACATATAACATGTTTAGGCCGGCTCACATCTGCACTGGAGGTTCTGCTTGAAGCCCTAGTCACAGAAATATATCATTTTTTGCTTGAAAAGAAATAGATTAGTGCGCTGCGCTATTGTTTCAGGTAAAATCTCAGACACCATGATAGAACCCGACAGACCTCATTATAAATCAATCACGTCCACCGCGCACTGTTGATGTCTGTCATGTGCCTGATCCAGCTACCCATCATTTTCTGCTTTCTGTTCCTATGTTTAGCACAGATGTGATCCCAGCTTTAACTTTAAGGACACGAGTGTGGATTTCTGTGCACCAGATCTGCACCTAAAACCATGTTACTTGCAGTTTTTGAGGTGGATTTGCACCAAAAATCACACAAACAATTGACATGCTGCATAGTTCTAAATCTGCACAGCAAGTCAATTTCTGCATGGAAGAAAAGAAAACAAAGGGGGACATTTATTAAGAGTGGCGTTTTAGACACAGGTCTTAATACCCTCTGTGCTGGCGGTGGATCCGACGAAGTTATGTGGAAGCGCCGTGTATCCACTGTATCCGTGTATCCACTGTCAGTCTAAATCTACGCCAACTTTCTTGCTGGCGTAGATTTAGAACATTTTCTACGCCTAATACAGATGTAGAAAATGATAAATGAGATGGGCCCGACAGCCTTCACTCCATCACTCCAACTGCCCCCCCCAGACGCTAGCAAAGTCGCAGATTGCCTTGCAAATAACCTATCTCAGTTGGTAAATGACCGCCAAGGTGTACATGAGATTTGTCTAATCTGATACACTTTGCTGGTCCTGTATTACTGTACTGTATTAGACTGGGGTTTTTCTGCACATAAATCTACACAGAAAAGATGTGGGTAATCCACACTGTGTGCAGGACTTTAAAGGGGTGGGATCTCTGGGACCTCAAACAACCCTGATGGGGTCCCTCTGTCTGAATGCAGCAGTGGGTTGAGCAAGTATGCTGTTGCTCTAGTTATTCTTGATGGGACTGCTGAAGATAGCTGAGTACAGTTCTCCCATAGCGAATAGGTAAAGAGGAAAGATATTGATATTGAGAGTTGTAGTTTTACAGCAGAGTTGAAGAGCATTGTTGAAAGAGAACAATGGTCTAAAGCAGGCATGTCCAAACTGCGGCCCTCCAGCTGTTGCAAAACTACAACTCCAAGCATGCCTTAATAGCTGTAGGCTATCCAGGCATGCTGGGAGTTGTAGTTTTGCAACAGTTGTGGGGCCGCAGTTTGGACATGCCTGTTCTAAGGCATAGATGCCCAACCTGCGGTCCTCCAGGTGTTGCAAAACTACAACTCCCAGCATGCCTCGACAGCCTACAGTTATCAGGGCATGTTGGGAGTTGTAATTTTGCAACAGCTGGAGGGCTAGAGGTTGGGAATCCCTGGTCTAAGGTGTCACAATTTCTATATCCTACTCTAAAATGATTAACAGCAGCCCTCACATAGAACTGTATTTTATAAAGGAGTAGGCCGCTCCTGCTTTTCTAGACAAGAACAGGAGTAGATCATTATCTGATGTTGTGGTTGATGGGTAGGGCCTAGGGTGACCACGTGTCTCGGATCGGCCGGGACAGTCCCGCATTTGGAGAGACTGTCCCGGGTCCCGGTCACCCTCATTCCGGGACAATGCAGTGTCCCGGAATGATCACTGAGCTGCAGTTATGGCACACAGCCGCACAGGGCAGGGGAGGGAGAGGTGTGTCCCTTCCCCTTCCTCTGATAGGCTGTGCAGGGCCGGCAGCCTATCAGGGGCCAGCGGACCGGCGCAGGCAGCGCGATTACGTCATCGCGCCGCCTGACTCAAGCCCTGACTGAGCCACTGCCGTACAGTCAGCAGCGCTGGAGGCAGGAACGGGACACAGCCTGATCGTGCTTCGCTGCAGCCAAGGACTCAGGACAGGAGGTAAGTATAAATCAAGTGGTTTTTCTTTGTTTTTTTTTGTTGTCATTTGTCAATAGCTGTGGCTGGCTACTGGGCCTGGGGGCTGGGGCACATGATGGGGGGGGGCAATTATTGGGCCTGGGTTACATGATGGGGGGGGGTAATTATGGTATGGCAAATAATGGCATTGGCTACTTGGACTGTGGACAATGGAATGGAGTGGACTCTGGCACTTATTGGGCCTGGGGTACATGAGGGGGGGGGGCTAATTATGGTATGGCTACTTGGACAATGGAGTGTGGACATATGGCTAGTGGCTACTAGCACTGTCACTGTGTGTGGCACATTATAGGGGGGGGGCTATGCTACGGCTACTACTGGCAGTCAGTGTCAGTCTGGCACTTAAGGAGGGGCCTATGGCTACTGGCATACTGGCACATGATGGGGGGGGGGGCTCTGTTACTTATTGTTACTTATTGTTTTTCGCCCCAGGGCCCCATTTCACCTAGAACCGGCCCTGGTAACAGTCACTTCTTTATACTATGCGATCGCCGAATCAGATCGGCATCGCATAGTACTGTCCTATTTGTGTGTGGCTCCTCCCCTGCCTTGCTGCGCGGCCGAGTAGCGGGACCGCGACCGCAATATGATCTTGTTAAAGTAAGTGTCCCTAAATGGCAGTTAGGAAATGTGGGCACCCTAGTAGGGCCCTGATATTGCTTGGTAATGATGTCTGGAAAGGAGTAGGTCAGTCTATGGTTGCAGCCTGAAACTTAGTGCAACTTTATTTTTTTTTACTTAAAGAGGTTATCTAAGACCTAAAATGCTTCCCCAAATTCCTAAGCCCCTCACCAGATTGTACTTACCTCACTCCCTGGCACACATGTCGTTTTTGATGCTGGCATGGCGGCCGCTGCATCTCCCCCATCTCGCAGATGAAAACATCCGGCGTCGGAGGGGTTGGGGCAGCCAATACCAGGCCGCGACGGGAACGAACCTCCCTAGCAAGACCTGCCAGATGTTTTCATCCGCATGACAGGGAGATGCATCGGGGCTGTGTCGGCATCATAAGTGACGCGGGTGCCGGGGAGCACGGTAAGTACAATAACATATGTAAAATTATTTTTCCATGTCACATATGTACATAGCTTCTAAAAGGAGTTGAAAGCTCTGATATGGTGACTCACACCAGATTATCAAGCATATCTGTGCTTCAGGGGACTGATTGAGAGAGGAAATGACTCCTTGGGTGACCATGTGGCAAACAGGTAAGCTTCATTAGGACTAATATGGCTGACAGGAAGTTGTCAGATACCAATTTCCTGTACCAGATGTTTGGATTTGGAGAAGTCTGGAGCCAAGTTTACAAGATAAAGGTGGCACAATTAGGGTGGCCACTTAGACCACCGTCAAAAGCCGGACATTACAGTCCTGCCCTCTGGCTCAGCTAACTCATGCCTGCGAGCTGTTAGTCCACACCCCCTCCATTAACTGCAGCCGACGGAGATTTAAATCAAGAAATGCAGAAGAAACTTCAGGTCAGCTGCGGGGGATGGGTGGGAGGATTACTTTCTCCTTGCAGCTCAGACAGCACAGTGCTGCTTTCTGAGTGTGAGCTGTTAAAGAAGACATCTCTGCGTCCGTCCAGGGCCTGCACCGGATGGAGAACAGGGAGTCAGAAGCCGGACTGTCCAGCCTAAAACCGGACCTCTGCTAGGGTGGCCATTTGCTTCACCCTCAAAAGGTGGACACTGTAGCCATGCCCCCGAGACCGCCACGCCCCAAAGTCCACACATCACGCCCCAAGTCTGAAAGCCATGCCCCCAGGTCTGCAAGCCACACTCCCAGATGCTGGGGAGGGGGTGGGGGAGGGGTAGAGCTGGAAGATGGTGAAGTGAGCTGCACTGGGGCCTGGAGTGCTTCTCTCCCCCTCATTCAGCCAAAGGGCTCTATGGACTGACTGGAGGTAAGAGAAGCCTCAGTCAGTTAATATGTTGCTGCAGGTCACGCGCAATGCTGCTGTCTAAGCCTGAGCTGCTGAAAGGGAGGATATATCTCTGCGTCCATCCAGGCCCTGTGCCGGACGAAGGACAGGGAGCCAGAAAACCGGACCGTCCGGCCTAAAACCGTCCGTCTGGCCACCCTAGCACGGCACATAAGGATTCAGGAGCACAGTCAAGTTTTACATTTGGGATTCAGGTACACTGGTCCATATAGTGATATCTGCCAGCTTTGTTCTGAGCTCTTCATCTAGTCACAACATTTCTCCACATCTATGAGGGATTTTGTTAATTTGCTATCTTTCGCGATATGACAATAATTATTATTAAAGAGGAAAAGACCGCGCATAAACTGCTATTACACACAACTAATCCAACTAACCAGGAAGAGCAAACTTACTTAACCAGAATTTAAACTATCACAATGTTAACACTGAGCTAAAAAGCGCACTTATGTCAAAGGTTACCCCCCCAACCTAAAAGGTACATTGGTTTCCAGAAATGGTTGAACCCCCTTCTCCTTCTCCCTGGTCTCCGGTGGGCATTTAAATAAATTAGCCGTTACAAAGATGCCGCCCGTGAACTGATGTCCAGGAATTCGGCTTCCCTTCCAGCATCGTAAACAGTTTTATCTGCCACGGTAAGTGACTTGTAGGCTTCGGCTTTGAGAAAGCTGAAAATAATGAAACGATTGAGTTATCCTCCAGAGACTTCAGCCTGCCATTCAGGACAAGGACTTTCTCTACCTACGATGTGACATGTATTAAATGGAGGAAAATATTTTTACCTTGACAGTGTAATGACGCCTTTTGAATTTGAAATCAAGATACAAAATGTATGTACGGATATATATAAAAAGGCGGTTGGTTTTATAGAGCATGGCTTTGGTGCGGTTGCTGGTGTTTTCTTTTTAGAATCAAAGCCTATTGGATTCTAAAGTATAAAAAGTATATCCCCTTCCTTCAAGCTTATTTAAAGGAAATCTGTCAGCAGATTTGTACCTATGAAACTGGCTGACCTGTTACATGTGCACTTGGCAGCTGAAGGCATCTGTGTTGGTCCCATGTTCATATGTGTCCGCATTGCTGAGAAAAATGTTTTGCTATATAAAAATGAGCCTCTAGGAGCAATAGGCGCGTTACCGTTACTCTTAGAGGCTCTGCGCTCTCTGCAACTGCCGTGCCCGATTTGATTGACAGGGCCAGGCGGTGTAAACTTCATCACACCTGACCCTGTCAATCAAAGTGCAGAGGACATGGCAGTTGCAGAGAGAGCAGAGCCGCTAATAGTAAAGGTAACGCCCCCGTTGCTCCTAGAGGCTCATTTGCATATGTTAAAACACCATTTTTCTCAGCAATGCGGACACATATGAACATGGGACCAACACAGATGCCTTCAGCTGCCAAGTGCACATGCAACAGGTCACCCAGTGCCATAGGTACAGATCTGCTGACAGATGCTCTTTAGAACATTGCCTTTTACATTTTTTGCAACATGTTTTTCACAGACAAAATGAAACTTGCATGTATAGTTCTCCTCCAGGCTCAGGGTTTTGCTGCACTGTTTGTGTAGCTTCCATGCAATGGTATGGGAGCTATAAAAACAGAGGAGTAATGACCTGTTTCCCCAACTCTGGTTACTCTGGCTGGTGCTTAAAGGGGTCTTGTCACGAAACATATTCTACATTTTTCAAACCAGCACCTGGATTTATAGCAGTATAGCTGTCAGGAATAATCCTGCTATGTCTGTTTAGTTCAGATTGTCTTGCCCTCAAGTTCTCCCTCAGTTAAGATGGTGGATTGTGTCTCAGCTGGGTGCCATCTTACTTCCTGTTTCACATTTAAACCTCTCAAGCCCGTTACTAATTGCTTAAGTATTGTGTTTTAGCTTCCACTTGTGCAGTCCTCTTGCTTGGAACTAGCTCTCTGGTTTGTTCCTCCTCCTTGCGGTTTACCCTGTTACTCTGTGACATCCTACTACCTCCTGTTGCCGACCCGGATTGCCTGACTAGGTTCCTGTGCCGCCTGCCCTGACCCATTGCTCGCCTGACCTTGGCTCTACTGCATCCTTCAGTCCTGCAACCTCCTGTTCAAGACTCCGGTGCTTCCTGTGTACAGGCCTTGTCCCTGCCATTGGCATCCAGCAGTATTCCACTACTATCGTGACAATAGCGCTACCTGCTGCTTTCCTTATCCTTCCCTTTCCTTAACTTTTTGCCCGTCTCACTGAGCTGGCTGAACGTGCTCAGTTTAATTCTTCAATTGCCACCAGCCATATGTTCGGTTAGAAGCTGTGGCAGTTACAGGGAGAGAGCTGCAGCAGAAAGGACACGCCCCGAGCTGCCAGGTTGAGGATAAACTAGGAAAACAATTAGAGCAATGAATGGGGAGATCTCAGGTCCCATGCAAAGTACATGGCTGGTTCTAGCTTTGTTAGAAAGGTATTGTCATGTACTATATGATGTCTGCTTTTCATTTTTTACATCAGTCATGGCATAACCCCTTTAACACCATCTCGTCATAGAAAGAGCGAGCTACGACAACCCCTTTAATCATCATGGTATGCCCACCGTTTGCCACTTGTTTTTTTCACTTCTGCATTATTTAAAAAAATATAAAAATTGAAGCATCTTTACAAATAAAATCTTTTGACCCTCTACCGTTTTGTGTTTGCAGCATCTATTCTGACCTGTTTCTATAACTACTGCCCTCAACCTAATTCTAACTAGTCCGATCCTACAAACATACTCCTTTCCATCTGTCCTCCACTTCTCGCTAACATATATTTGGTAGGTTAGCAAAAAGTTGACAGATGATAATGGGTACGATGGTGTAGACCAGGGATGCTCAACCTGCGGCCCTACAGCTGTTGTAAAACTACAACTCCCATCATGACCTGCTGTAGGCTGATAGCTGTAGGCTGTCTGGGCATGCTGGGAGTTGTAGTTTTGCAACGGCTGGAGGGCCGCAGGTTGGGCATCCCTGGTGTAGCCTATAACTGTGGATATTTACAGGTCAGCATGGACGCTGTAGACACAACATGACAGATTTTTGTTTGTGAAGGCTGTTTGCTAAAATGCTTTATTTTCTACTATTATTTGTAGCTTTGAGCGAATCGAAGTCCACAAAGTGGACTTTGATCCGAATTTTAGGGAAGATTTTATTTACTGTGGAGCCTAATTTCCTAGTGACGGTAGCAAATCAATTTCCCCTGAAATGGTGTCAAAAGCAAAACAAAAAAATTATACTTACCTCATCCATTTGCTCGCGACGGGCCGGCGGCCGCCTTCCTGCTCGAAGATCTCGCACAAAATCCCATGTGCTGTGGCATATGACGTCACCACGCCAGCCAGCGATACTTCGCACCAGATCTTCAAGAAAGATGGCGAAGGCCGGTGCGTTGTGAGCAAATGGATGAGGTAAGTATGGTTGAAATTATTAATTTATTTTTTTACCCCCGACTATTGCTATCAGATGCTGTGATCATGTACAATCACCGCTCCCTGTCATTGCACCCGCTACTTACAAAGAACTGTGCTCCGTGAATCAAATTTTGGAATACTTTGCTCATCTCTAGCCATTTGGTAAAAACAATTTTTTTAATTTAAGATGCAATAAATGTTCCATTTCAGCTTTATTCATACCGGGTGCTCATGATATTATAAGTGCTGTATTAATGAAATTGAGCCCAAGAATATGAAGCGGAATCTCTTACAGTACATACTGTTCAAAGTAAATTAAGCGAAAAGTTATATTCTGCATGTAATTTCCCCATAACTGTGTCGCATGTCGTTAAAAGGCAATACACATGGAGCATTCAGGAGTTCAGAAAACAAAAAGGCCTCTGTCTAATTATCGTCGCGTTGGATACGATAGCGCTTATATTCTAAATTAGTTAACGAAGCTTAGTTCCAGCCTACTCAGCTTAAGACTTTCAAGTGGTAGCGCTACAGAAGAATTTATCATAAAATTACAGTATAATCCTAAATCGTCAGCAGGTCAGATGGAAAAATAGGGTTTATCTTACATCGCTATTAATCTTGAAAGTATTTAAACTATTTCCTTATGTATACCATTAGCATCCACATGCAAAGAGCATCAAGTGCTCTAAGAGTGAGGCCAGAGGGTGATTGTAGGGCTTCTGGAGATTATTGACCCTATTCTGTAATTTCTAGTCATCAGCCGCTTATCACTATTATATGGCGGATATTTTAGAGCATGTTGAATTTTTAGTTCTGGTTTGTGATTTTCTTTTGGGCGGTGGGGAGCAAAGAGATACTTAAAATTTCTGGGCCACCATGCAAAATGTAATCCAGTGCTAAACTTCCCATTCATCATCTATCATTCCTAGTACTCGGGCCTCCTATGTGGACCCATCAGGCACCAGGGACCAGATGTGACTGCAGCCTTTACTTAGTTACGTTCTATACTTACACCCTAGTTTGGTGAGCCCAAAAGAAATGCTCTACATTTTACATGTAGTAATGCAAATACATTTTCGAGAAACTGCTCTTTAAAGGGGGTATTTTGGTTCAGGATCCTCATTTCCTGGCCATTGCGGAATGGTTGTAAAGAGTGCCTCTCATCCTGGAGGTCTTGTTGGGAAGGCATTAAAAAAAGAAGAATTCAATGTGACAACCATGTACGAATAGAAGATATCAGGGAAATTCTCATTGCTCACTATACAGACAGATGTACGAATGGCGGTGTTTGCATATTACCATGCATTAACGGAAGTATCCTCTGGCACAGAAAAGTAATGGGGTTAATAAACGAGATGCGTGTTATAAAACGTGGGGTTTGTCAGTTCAGCATAAAGCAGAAAACAATGCTGAATGAAATAAATGTTATTCAGCTTCATTGCAGCCTTTGCCTAATGAGTACATTGTATCCTCTGCATCTCCAATTAATGCAGCTTTCAGAATGGGTGTCTGAGGAGGGACGGGAGCTGAAGTAGCATTTCTCTGTGTAGCATGATAAATGCGCCAGTCTAAAACAAAGACATCACGGCTGTCAGCCTGCCCTTGTGCCTGTCACCGAGGAGAAGCACTTTTTGTACTAAATGCTTTTCAGACTGTCAAGAGGTTTTCTGGAGAACAGCAGTTTTGTGTTGTAACAAGGTGGGATTTTTACTTTATGGGTTTAATAAAATAAAGCTGTCATTACACAGTGAAGAGCATACCTGAAAGGAAACTATACACGAAGCGATCCTCATATCAAGATGTATCTTTGCTTACTTTGATTGACTATTCTATAGATAAAATGTATACACAATGTCATGCTGGAAAAGCCCATATCTGTAAACTTCTTAAAGAGGTTGGTCACTCCTAGAAACACTTTCTACAGACCCCCAAAGTGGCTAGACAAGCAGCAGCAATCCTGCTTACCTGATCCCTGCCACTGGGTTCTAGCGCCATCACTGCAACACCGATCACAGACATTAGCCCCAGATAACTACTGTGTGAAACAGCAGGCACTGCGCATCTATGGCGCTCACTCAACTCCAGAGCTGGTGCCATCTTTAAGGAGATGACATCCACCATACATGTACAGTATGAGGGGTTAAATTGTCTAACTTGGGTCAAACGTTTTGGGTGGTCTTTCCACAAGCTTCTCACAACGAGTTGCTGGAAATTTGGTATATTATTCCTCACAGAACTGGTGTCACTGAGTCAAGATTTTACTGCAAGAAAATTTAAATTAGCACACCCTCACAGGTGCACATCTATAAAGCTAGCATGCAGACAGCCAAAAAAAACAAAAACGTATGGCAGCACACCATTACACATGCAAACAATAGAAATAGTTCTCTTAGTGTTAGGTACCGATCTGCAGAAGTCACCTTGATGCCGGTAGATGGGCCCGACACACGTTTAATCAAAAATGTGCGCAAAGAGCTTCCATTCTTTATGTATATTTCGTATAATACCACTTTAATCCAGAATAATCCCTAATCTTCAATTCTGTTGTTTGCATGGGAAATGTTGTGCTGCCATACGTTTTTGTTTGCTGTCTGCTTGCTAGCTTTATGCATGTGCACCTGTGACTATGGATGTCTTAGTCTAAATTTTCTTGCAGTATGTTTGAAGGGTAGCTCCCTCCTTTAGATTGAGCACTCCCTATTCATCTGCCCAGGGCTTCTGAGCTGAGTTTAAATGTAGCTGGTTCCTACACTGTCCTGAACATTGTAGGCTTAGGTTAGGTCCAGGAGAGGCAGTTCTGTTAGTGTCAGGTACCCATTTGCGGAAGCCACCTTGGTGCTGGTAGATGGGCCCGGCACACATTTTATCAAAAATGTGCGCAAAGAGCTTCCATTTTCTATGTATAGTAGGTATTGTACCACTTTAATCCAGAATAATCCCTAATCCTCAATTCTATTGTTTGCATGTATAATGGTGTGCTGCCATACATTTTTATTTGCTGAGTCGAGTTTCTAGGCATCTTTACTTGCATGTGCTTTTTCAGTTCTACCCATATATTTTATGGGATTAAGGTAAGGGCATTGTAATGAACAATCCATTATCTTCACTTTATTGTCCTTAAGCGATTTTGCCACAACTCTAAAAGTATGCTCTGAGTCATTATCCTAGTGTTGAGCGCGAATATTCGAAAATCGAATTTTTTTAGCGAATATCGGCACTTCGCTAATTCGCGAATATTTCGAATATAGCGCTATAAATTCGCTATTTCGAATATTCGTTTTTTTTTTTTTTTTTTTTTAGTTATATTTTTTTCTTTCCTACTTCCCAAAAGTAGTTCTTACCTGTCCTGAGGATTCCTGGCTTCCTGGCTGCTCTAGTCAGTGCCCGTTGCCGCTTCTGCCGACTTCCGTGCTCATGTGGAGCGTCCCCATCCATGGGAGAATCTCCATATACTAAAATGTACTGTCGGATTTGAGGAATTACGTTGAAATCGCAATGCGATTAATTCAAGTTATATTAATCGCATTGCGATTACAACTTAGCACTGCTATCTTACATAGGCTAGAATTAACGAATATGGAATATAGCACTAGCAGTGCTAAGTTGAAATCGCAATGCGAATACTTTAAGTTAAATTAATCGCATTGCGATTTCAACTTAGCACTGCTGCTATATTCCATATTCGTTAACTTCGTTAATTCTAGCAAGCTGACCCATTATAAACCCAGCTCTAAGTTGAAATCGCAATGCGATTAATATAACTTGAATTAATCGCATTGCGATTTCAACGTAATTCCTCAAATCTGACAGTACATTTTAGTATATGGAGACGTTCCCATGGTGATGGGGACGCTCCATGAGCACAGAAGTTATGGTTGGCTTGGTAGAATTAGTGAATAGCGAATATGACGAATGTATTCGTCATATTCCTCAAAACGAAGATAACGAAGTATTCTACATCTTCGTTTTAGCTACCTATTCGTCTTGTCATCGTCAACTTCGCTATTCGCTAATTCTAGCAATTAAATAGGAAGGTTGACTTACCAGACAGCTGTGTTAAATTCGCTATGCGATTTTTTTTTTTTTTTAATACAATAATTATATTACTTGATAAAATTATTATAAGTATTCTATTTATTAAAAAAAAAAATCGCATAGCGAATTTAACACAGCTGTCTCTATAGTCAACCTTCCTATTTGATTGCTAGAATTAGCGAAGTTGACGAATAGGTAGCTAAAACGAAGATGTAGAATACTTCGTTATCTTCGTTTTGAGGAATAGACGAATACATTCGTCATATTCGTCATCCTCGCTAATTCTAGATATGAAACCAATAGGAAAGTAGCCTTAAGTACAAATCGCAATATGCGATTATTTAAATCGCATGTTAATCGCGATAACTAGAAAAAATGACGAATATTCGATTTCGACGAATATGAAACGAATATTCATTCGAATATTCGCGAATTTCGTCGAAATCGAATATGGCACCTGCCGCTCATCACTTATCCATTAAGAAGAGTCATTTGTAAAGTCCCTCCGGCAGCAAAGCACCCCGACAACATGATCCTTCCACCCATGAGCTTCATGGTTGGGATGGTGTTCTTTTTTTTTTAACTTTTTATTTTTTTAAATAAGTACAAAACTATTTTTTTTTCACATACAAGTAGCAATCAACAATTATTATCACTTTTTTACTTCCCCTTAATCAACTAAATCACACCCTAGCCTCCCTCCCCTTGCGATGCGTCTCCAATCCCTCTATCAACCCAATCATGAGGGGAAAAAAAAATCTTAGTCCATCTTAGTCCATTTTAGCTGAATATTTCTTTGCTTGTATAGTATATTTTCATATTTTTTAACCTTGTGGTATGGGCTGAGGTGTGCATGAATGCGGAGTGGGGAGGGATGCCTACCAACCTTCCATGACCTAACTGGCTGAACTGTGCCCGTAGCCAGTGCGGGGTAGGCCTGGATATGTGGGCCACCCAAGAGAGTGGAATGAAAGAAAGAGGGGTCGGGAGGGTGGGGCACGAGGCGACTGTCCCGGGGGTGAGGCTGCTTGGGGTAACATAGAGAGCAGCCCCACCCACAAATCCAGGCTGTAGCCAGCCTTAATACTTGTGGTATGGGCTGAGGTGTGCATGAATGCGGAGTGGGGAGGGATGCCTACCAACCCTCCATGACCTAACTGGCCAAACTGTGCTCGGAGCCAGTGTGGGGTAGGCCTGGATATGTGGGCAAAAAGACTACCAACATTGCTAGGCACGACATTTATTGAAACTGAACAGGACAAGTCACAATGCCAAAAAACAAAAGCCCTGGAAATTTCAACCTGCGGATTGGGAATAAACCTAGCATAGCACGAGGACCTCCAGCACCCCATCTTGCGGATAACATGTGGGGGCACCTGGTGTTTGGAGGCCGAGGAGGTGGCTCCTATGCGTAACGAATGTCCTGAGATTACGTCCGGATTATAGCCTAATCCTGCTACTAACGGGCGGATGTGAGATATGAACTAAGCCGAAGTGAGGGGCCTTCCTTGGAGTGGGAGAAGCAGGCCGTCTGGAGAAAAAGGTTGAAGGAACTCAGCAAGGTCTCCCAGTACCCTAACCGGGCACCAACTATTTGACGTAGGGAAGAACTTGATCTCGATGGGAGGACCCACCTGATTAGTCTTGGAAGATGGGAGAGATAACAAAAATTGGCCACCATGTCGAACGAGATGGCGTTTGAGGAGAGTGGAGCACGTAATGGCGCTACAGATAAATTCCCCCGGCCTTAGGAACCCATAAAACCCAAGATAAATTGCTGCCTTGATGATGAGACTTGTTGGGCGCCCAAAGGGGGAACCATCTAGGGCCGGGATTGTACTGTCTTTTTGGATGCCTCTAAGGGTAGCCCTGATGGCCTGGTTGGACATGATGGTATGGCAGGAAGGATCATCGAGTAACCTGTAATGCTGGATCCCTGCTAAATACACCTTTATAGTGTTATGCGACAGATGCAGGTGAACATGGCAGTGGGCGATGAACGCCATGAGAAAGGTAACATCGTCTTGGCTGTTCTATGGGTGGCTGAGCATGAAGCGCCGGTATGCCTCGTATCCCATACGATAGTTCCTGGCGGTGTTCTTAGCTAAAGATCCTTGCACCAACTTCCTCGTGGATGCCACCAGCTGCCCTAATCCATGGTCAGGAGACTGAAATTGAGTCCATAAGGCTTAACCCAGGAGTGAAAAAATTGCGTGGACCTGCCCCCACAGTTTTTTATTTTTTATGAGCCCGAAACAGTGCATTAAATTACTGGCAGGCAGGCAGACCCACACAATGTTTTCTTTACGCAGATATAGACAATTTACAATGAATGTTTTACCAGCCACAAGCACAACAGCACCTTCATGCAACCTGGGAAGTGAAGGACCCAACCTCCTGCCCCCCAAAACGCGTGTCAGGCATGCAGGGACTGCTGATCTCCAGGTGTCTGGAGAAAACCCCCCAGCGTGTATGCCGGAACCTCCACATAACCTCAGCCCAGACAATTGCCCAAAACCTATCCAGCTCTGGAGACTTGACGCCTATAGAGATAAAAGCAAGGGAAGAGGGAGGACTGGATGGGTCAAAGCCTAGCCAGAGCTGTGGACTGTGCAAATGTCATGGGCTGTCCCTGGAACTACTGGCATCCTGAAGGACACATGCTGTAAACCAACCTTACTACTAAAAGGACATCGATAGCAATAAAAACAAAAAATATAAGAACACTGGGCTCTGCGGCTTTTGCAGGCAGCGCCGCAGGCCGTGCCCAGCATGAGTCAATGGCCTTACCTGAAGTGCTGTAACTGCCCCGCTGTGAGACCCCGGTAAGTTGCATGGCGCCTGTGCTGCCACGGGAAGGCAGACCGGAGGCTGAAGGAGGGAGGAAAAAACCCAGGCCGAGACCAGTGCTGGCAGGCCGGTAAGACTGTTGCCCCCGGCCAGGGAAGCTGCAGAGCCGCGACTTACCACGGAAGTGACGTGACCTAAGGAGGACGCTGTCGCACCGGAAATTATGATGAGCCGACTGGAGGAAGCTGCACGAGGTGACCGTCCTGGGGGTGAGGCCGCTTGGGGTAAAATAGAGAGCAGCCCCACCCACAAATCCAGGCTGTAACCAGCCTTACTACTTGTTTCCAGAGTTACCCATGAAATGACATTTGAAATGTTACATGAAAACCAGACTCTGGTAATAAAGAGTCTGGCCCAAAAACATTTTTCTGGTTAGGAGAATCTTTTTATATTTACAACAATTTATCTTGGAAAGATCACCCAGTATACAACATTCTACAGTAAATGGAACCATCAGTTTCAATTTGTGGATAATAAAATTATTAATCACATTCCAGTATTTTTTTCAGCTCTGTGCAAGACCATAGCATATGTAAGTGATCAGCCCCAGGTGCATCACACCGTGGACAATTAGAACTCTCTCTTAATCGACATTTATTTAACCATTTCGGGGTGACATAAACGCTGTGCAAAATGTTAAATTGATCCTTCACTAGAAAGTTCAAAGCTGTCTACTGGTAAGAGACTAGTTTTTGACCAGTTTATATCAAGGCCCGAGACCTCACGAAAGGAATTAACTATTTGAATAAGTCTTGGGAGTATTGTATTTGTATGATCAATAAAGAATAAAACATCATCAGCATATAAAGAAATGCGGTCATCAACCCCGAATGTTCCAAAACCTTCAATCTTACAGTGTTGCCTAACAGCTAAAGCTAGGGGCTCAATATATATATATCAAATAGTAATGGAGAAAGCGGACATCCTTGACGGGTACCTCTATTCAAAGTAAATCTTGTTGTCAAAGCCGCATTGATATTTCATCTCACCATCGGAGAGTTATACAAAAGCTTAATCATGTTTATAAACCTATCTCCAAATCCCATTCTCTCCAAAACCCTCCAAAGGAATCTCTACTCCACCCTATCAAAAGCCTTGGAATCATCCAAGGACAGGATGGAGCGACAAGTTTTCATATTATTGTTTGAATAGATGAACATGGTACCTTCAGACCTTTGGAAATTGCTCCGAAGGATGTACTAGACATGTGAAGTTGTTTTGATGTGTTGGTTGAATTATTTAGATTTTCCTATGAAGTCAAAGGGACAAGAAAGCTTTGGAGGTAGGCCTTAAAATACTGCCACAGGAACACATCAAATTAACTTAAATGATGTCAGTTAGCCAATCCACAAGCTAAGAGCCATTGGGAATGTGAAGCTAAAATAAATAAATGTCTCTAGTATAGTTCTTTCAAATAGTACTGATCCTAAGACTGACCTAAGAGAGGGAATGTGGACTATGATTAAATGTCAGGATCAGGAACTGTATAAAATGATGTATATAAAATCAAGACTTTAGCTGTAGTTTCTTCTCTCCCTTTTAAGAACATGGCTGAGCTTGCATGTGAGGGTGCAAAGAAACAGCTGTAGAATCTGTAGAATTAAGGACCAGATTAATATACTTCTTTAAGTGTGTTTCTGTACACATTGAAATTACAATAAATTCATGCATCTGACCAAATATAAAAATATATGGTTCATGCGACCTTTACCCCATACCACTTGTAGTGTCTCGATCAAGGATATCTGGGCAGGTTACAATGTAAGATCCAGTATATATTTAAACTTTATATACATTGCTAGATGCCGCTGTGTTTACTGTCCTTCACCGATCCTCCCTTTTGTGCTGACACTTGTTTATAGGGTAGGGTAGGAGATCTTAAAAACTATTATTAAGGAATAGCGCACCCCGGCCGGCAGCACTGCTCTTCTGTCCGACTCGCAAAACTCGCGCTCAGTCTGATGAAGGATAGCGATCTATCTAAAACGCGTTGGAGAAAGTTAGACACTCCTGGGTATCCATACTCAAACAGTGACGTCACTGAGCGCTCAGACTGAGCATGAGTTTCACGAGTTGGACAGAAGAGCAGTGCTACTGCTAACCCTGACGAAGGATAGCGATCTATCGAAACGCATTGGAGCAAGTTAGTCACTCCTGAGTATCCGTACTTAACCCCTTAAGGACCGGGCTCATTTTCACCTTAGGACCAGGCCATTTTTTGCAAATCTGACCAGTGTCACTTTATGTGGTGATAACTTTAAAACGCTTTTTCTTATCCAGGCCATTCTGAGATTGTTTTTTCGTCACATATTGTACTTCATGACACTGGTAAAATTAAGTCGAAAAATTTCATTTTTATTTATAAAAAAATATCAAATTTACCAAAAATTTTGAAAAATTAGCAATTTTCCAAGTTTCAATTTCTCTACTTCTATAATACATAGTAATACCGCCCAAAAAAGTTATTAATTTACATTCCCCATATGTCTACTTCATGTATCGATCATTTTGGGAATGCCATTTTATTTTTTGGGGACGTTACAAGGCTTAGAAGTTTAGAAGCAAATCTTGAAATTTTTCAGAAATTTTCAAAAACCCACTTTTTAGGGACCAGTTCAGGTCTGAAGTCACTTTGTGAGGCTTACATAATAAAAACCATCCAAAAATGACCCCATTCTAGAAACTACACCCCTTTTCCACAAGAGTTAATGGCAAATGGAGATAAAATTTCAGAATTTCGTTTTTTTGGAAAATTTTCCGTTTGAATCCATTTTTTCCAGTAACAAAGCAAGGGTTAACAGCCAAACAAAACTCAATATTTATTGCCCCGATTCTGTAGTTTTCAGAAACACCCCATATTTGGGCGTAAACTGCTGTATGGCCAAACGGCAGGGCACAGAAGTAAGGGAACGCCATATGGTTTTTGGAAGGCGGATTTTGCTGGTCTGGATTTTTGACACCATGTCCCATTTGAAGCCCCCCGATGCACCCCTAGAGTAGAAACTCCAAAAAAGTGACTCCATCTAAGAAACTACACCCCTCAAGGTATTCAAAACTGATTTTACAAACTTTGCTAACCCTTTAGGTGTTCCACAAGAGTTATTGGCAAATGGAGATGACATTTCGGAATTTCTATTTTTTGTTACCTTGCCTCAAAAAAAGTGTAATTTAGAGCAACCAAAAATCATATTTACCCTAAAATAATACAAACAAAACTGCCACCTTATCCCGTACTTTCCAAAATGGGGTCGCTTTTTGGAGTTTCCACTGTAGGGGTGCATCAGGGGGTCTTCAAATGGGACATGGTGTCAAATAACCAGTCCAGCAAAATCTGCCTTCCAAAAACCATATGGCGTTCCCTTCCTTCTACGCCCTGCCGTTTGGCCATACAGCAGTTTACGACCACATATGGGGTGTTTCTGCAAACTACAGAATCAGGGCAATAAATATTGAGTTTTGTTTGGCTGTTAACCCTTGCTTTGTTACTGGAAAAATGGATTAAAATGGATAATTTGCAAAAAAATAGCTGTTTTGGGACAGTTTTGTATTTTTTGTTATTTACATCGTTGAACTGACAGGTTAGATTGTGTGCTATTTCTATAGAGCAGGTTGTTACGGATGTGAAAATACCAAATATGTCTACTTTTTGGGGTTTTTGTTTCAGTTTTACATAATAAAGCATTTTTGAAAAAATGATTTTTAGTGTCTCCACATTCTGAAAGCCATAGTTTTTTGTTTTTTTGGCAATTGTCCTATGTAGGGGCTCATTTTTGCGGGATGAGATGGCGGTTTGAATGGTACTATCTATGACTTTTTGATCACTTGCTATTACACTTTTTGTGATGTAAGGTGACAAAAAAATGACTTTTTTTTACAACGTTTTTATTTTTTATGTTTACGGCGTTCACCTGAGGGGTTAGGTCATATTATATTTTTATAGAGCAGGTCGTTATGAACGCGACGATACCCAATATGTATACTTTTTTTTATTTATTTTGGTTTTACACAATAATATCCTTTTTGAAACAAAAAAAATATGTTTTAGTGTCTCCATAGTCTGAGAGCCATATTTTTTTCAGTTTTCAGTTTTTAGGCGATTGTCTCAGGTTGGGTATAAGTTTTGCGGGATGAGGTGGCGGTTAGATTGGCACTATTTGGGGGGTCATATGACGTTTTGATCGCTTGCTATTACACTTTTTGTGATGTAAGGTGACAAAAAAATGGCTTTTTGACAAAGTTTTTTTTTTTTTTTTTACAGTGTTTACTTGAGGGGTTAGGTCATGTGATATTTTTATAGAGCAGATTCTTACGGACGTGGAGATACCCAATATGTCTACTTTTTTTAATTTTTTACATTTAACACTGAAAAGCATTTTTGAAACAAAAAAATCATGTTTTAGTCTGAGAGGCATAGTTTTTTATTTTTGGGCTCATTTTTGCGGGATGAGATGGCGGTTAGATTGGTACTATTTTGGGAGGCATACGCCTTTTTGATCGCTTTGTATTACACTTTTAGTGATGTAAGGTGCCAAAAATGGCTTATTTACACCATTTTTTTTTTATGGCGTTCACGTGAGGGGTTCAGTCATGTGATATTTTTATAGAGCTGTTTTTTACGGACGCGGCGATACCTAATATGTGTAGTGTATTTTATTTTTTTACTTTTTATTCAGTGATTTGTGTTTTTTTATTTTTACTTTTTCACTTTTTACATTTTTTTGGACCCAGACCCACTTGGTTCTTGTAGATCCAGTGGATCTGGTGTCTATATAATACAGAACAGTACACTATATAGTGTACTGCACTGTATTTTTACTTTTCACAGTCTGGTCAGACTTCTGCCTTTAGCAGAAGTCTGACCGGAGTTACTATACCATGGCAAGCAGGACGCTTCTGAAAGCGTCCTGCTGCCATGGTAACCATCACCCACTGCCATTAGAGAGCAGTGGGTGATGGATAGGGAGGGAGGGGAGCTCCCTCCCTGTTAACACCTTCCATACCGCAGTCCGTCCGGACCGCGGTAAGGAAGGGGTTAAACGGCTGGCATCTGCAGCACAGATGCCAGCCGTTTTTCTATCAGAGTGCCAGCAATGTGCTGGCACTTTGATAGAACCACTAGACACCAGGGAATTATTACAAGGGAGGCCTCCCGCACCGCCTCCCGCCTCCGCAACCACCCCCCCATGCACCCCCGCCGCCATAACAAGATTGGGGGCTGCAGGGGGGGTTAAAATAATTACCTTTGGGGCAATTAACTCTCTGATCCCCGCGGTCACAGACCGCGGGGATCAGAGATCGCTGAAACCGCTGAAAACCGCAGGTCTGAATTGACCTGCGGTTTGCAGCGATCGCCGATACGGGGGGGTCACATGACCCCCCTCGGCATTAGAACATGGTTCCTGCTGATCTACATCAGCAGGAACCATGTTGCTACTGCGCCCAGATCGGGTGCAGTAGCAGTTTAAACACAGGGCGTACATGTACGCCCTTGGTCCTTAAGTACCAGGACGCAAGGGCGTACATGTACGCCCTTCGTCCTTAAGGGGTTAAACAGTGACGTCACTGAGCGCTCATACTGAGCGTGAGTTTCGCGAGTCGGATAGAAGAGCAGTGCAACTGGCCGGGGCACGCTCTTCCTTAATAAGAGTTTTTAGGATCTCCTACCCTATCCCATACACAAGTGTCAGCACAAAGGGGAGGATAGGTGAAGGACAGTAAACACAGCGGCATGTAGCAAAGTATATAAAGTTTGAATATTCACTGGATCTTACGTTGTAACCTGCCCAGATATCCCTGATCAAGACACTACAAGTGGTGTGGGGTAAAGGTCGCGCGGAACCATATATATGTATATTTGGTCAGTTTGTGTTTGCAGCAATAGCGGTACTGCTGGGGTATCGCAGTGACAGAAATACAATAATAGAGGGTACAAGCGTCAGTGGAACATAGCCCTATAAGAAATTCAAGCATCTATTTAAAGGGTCACTGAGTTTTCTGAAAAGTTTGGATATGTCATATAGAAGAGGCATATCAAAAGTTTTGATTGGTGGAGCTCTGAGTGCTGCAACCCCCACTGATTACTAGAACAAGTAAAAAAATGTACGTATATTGTGCTCTCTCCTCATTGCAGGTGAGCCAGAGTAAGGGCTCATTCACATAACCATATGGTCTGTGGTGCCCACATTGTGGACTGCAAATTGTGGTCCACAGTACACAGGCACCGGCCTTATGAACTCTACGCTACGGATGTAGTCACGGATCGGAAGTCAACAGGTTTGCATCTGCAGCATAGAGTTCACACGGCAATTTGCAGTCTGCAACACGGGCAGGGCGACCATGCGGTCGTGTGAATCGGCTCTAAATAGAAAATCTATAACCCCATCTTTCTTTCATCTCCTCGTTCTAAGGATCTGAGAGAGCTCAGGGCTTAAACCCTCACTGATCAAAACCTTTCACATGCCTCTATAACATATCAAAAGTTTTTTGAAAACTCAGTGACCCTTTTAAATAAAATTTCTTCTAAGTACTCTAGTTTGTTATTTAGGTTAATATGATAGAATAAACTTGACAAACACTGGTGGACAGTAGAGATGTCCCGAACTATTTACCGACGAACAGTTCCCGGCGAACATCGCATGTTCGCGTTCGCCGCGGCGGGCGAACATATGCGATGTTCGGTCCGCCCCCTATACGTCATCATTGAGCAAACTTTGACCCTGTACCTCACAGTCAGCAGACACATTCCAGCCAATCAGCATACCCTCCCTTCAAGACTCTCCCATCTCCTATCAAAAAGCAAGGACAGCATCCATCTTAGATTCATTCTGAAGCTGCAGTGTTAGTTAGAGCAGGGAGAGTGCTGATCCTGCTGCGGCGGCCCCATTCACACATCCGCAATTTTGTTCGCAATTCTGCGGAATGGATGCGGACTCATTCATTGTGAATGGGGCCGGACATGATGCGGAGAGCACACTATGTGCTCTGCGCTTCCGCATTTGCGGAGACACGGCCCCAAACTTCCGGGTTTCGGCCCCGAAAAATCCGGCTGTGGCTCTGCAAAAGATAGAGCATGTCTTATTCTTGTCCGCAACCTGCGGACAAGAATAGGCATCTCTATGGGGAGTGCCAGCATGGTGTGTTGCGGATCCGCAACACACTACAGACGTCTGAATGGGTCCTTAATAGAGAAAGTGTCAGCTAGGCCAGTGTTCTGTGTCCACTTCAGTCCTCAAAGACTCATCTCCTGTTAGGACAGCGTCCTGACAGCACCCCAAAAAGCCCATTTTAGGGCTGGTACATCAGTCTGCTTTTATTTATTTTTTCTATATATATATATAGCAGTTGCCTGCCCGTGTGTGAGAGGCCGCAGGCCCACAGACTGTACTGTGTGCACACCACTCATATAGGGTGGCACAATACCTTGCAGATAAAAAAGTCATTTAATTTTTACCCTTTAATATAATTGCAGTTGCCTGCCATTGTGTGTCAGGCACACAGACTGTACTGAGCCCACTGCCAGTGCCCACCACTCATATCGGGTGGCACAGTACCTTGCATATAAAAAAGTCATTTAATTTTTACCCTTTAATATAACTGCAGTTGCCTGCCAGTGTGTGTCAGGCCCACGGATTGCACTGTGCCTTCTTCCCACCACTCATATAGGGTGGCACAGTACATTGCACGGCGCACGCGCAGTGACCTAAAATTCAAACGAAGCAGACCAAGCATGGGTTTTTTTTCCATCTCCCGGTTCCAAAAATATATTCACTACACTGGCCCTGGCCCTGATAAGGGACAAAACAGAGATTAAACTGATAGGAATAGTACTTAGTTAACACTAGTGGCATTGGTGGCAAATTCCATTGCAAGTGCCCAAAATTAGAAGGAAGCGGACAGAGCAAGCTTTTTTCTCTATCTCCCCATGCAAAGATTCAATTCAATACACATCCGTGATAGGGGACTTAACAAAGATTAAAATGGTAAGAATAGTAGTTCACACTATTTGTATTGGTGGCACAGTACATTGAGCGGCACACGCGCAGTGCCCCAAATTGAAACTAAGAGGACTGACCAATCATCTTTTTCCATCTCCCGGTTCCTAAAATCTATTCCATACACGTCCCCTAATAGGGGACATAACAGGGATTAAACTGATAGGAATAGTACTACTTAACACACCACTCATATAGGGTGGCACAGTAGTTTGCACGGCGCACGCGCAGTGCCCCAAATTGAAAGATAGAGGATCGACCAACCATCTTTTTCCATCTCCTGGTTCCTAAAATCTATTCCATACACCGGCCTCTGATAGGGGACAAAACAGAGATTAAACTGGTAAGAACAGATTTTTTTAATTAAAAAAAAAGAGGACAGCCTCTGCGGAGCTGGGTATTTTTTGGTCGCGTTACTGAACGCTCATGCACAATGACTGTAGGCTCATGCGTCCTTTTGCGGAGGTGACGAACCTGGTTAGTCAAACCCAAGGCAACATCATCGACCTCATCCTGAGGAAGGGAATTCCTATTCCCTTCCTCAGTGGCAGCTTTCAGGAATTCCCGAAACGCGTCTGGCATGTAAGCAACACTCTCCCAAAGAAAGGTGTAAAAAGAGGCCGTTGACCATCATCCATTCTACATCTGTTTGAACTTACACGAACCAGCGTACACAAATCCCGCGAGACTTGGACGCAAGTCAGGTGACGCTGATGTCGGAGACCATCGCTGGTGGTAGAACAAGTGTCCATGCTAAAGTGCACCGCATAGTAAAACTTATGGTCTGTAAGTATACACAGAAAAGCCCAGACAACATTAGGTAAGAAGCGTTTACCTTTTATCACCAATATCATGGTCGATATGAGAGTCATAGACTGCTAACTCATGATAAAAACCTGAAATCGCCACTGGCGCAATTGAGACCAGCACAAAGACATATACACCAATACAACTATAAGTCAATCTACAAAAGTGGACTTTATTTATACGTTGCAAATACTGGTAAACACAGTGTGGACACAATTGAAACAGGTGTTTATGTTGCAGTTTTCCATCACGTCGTATAGAGTCTAACCTTAACCAGTTAGTGAACTACGAACGGACTGCATCGGATATACCCAAACATCATTGTGTGTATTTTGGACACATTTGGTACTAATAGGGCAGTCGTGGGCGAGGATATTTATGTCTCACAAAGCCCAATCTTGATTTTAACTGGTGAACTACATATGCTGGTTCTGATACATGAATCATTGTGTACCATTGAATGTCATGTGTATAATTCAAACACACCTTATAGTGTAGTCATCTACGTTCTATTACCTTT
Organism: Bufotes viridis; assembly: GCA_033119425.1. Lineage (NCBI taxonomy): Eukaryota > Metazoa > Chordata > Amphibia > Anura > Bufonidae > Bufotes > Bufotes viridis. The sequence goes on along the minus strand of CM065592.1, from coordinate 98,543,190 downwards.
TAATTGTTACTTTTTTACTGACATCGGATTTATATCAATCACTGTGTAATAAAATTATATTGTATGAAATTGCTGGCCATTCAGTTATCCATAGGCTCACACACATATAGAGTGCCGGTCTAACTTTTGAATATATTTTTTATCTTGTTTCTGTGGGGGTGAAACAGCCCATAGACCTGAGCACCTTCCTCATAGACACTGGGGAGTGAGCTATTCCCATCTAGTGCTATCCCAGAATTCAATATATGTTTTTTATATGTTTATATGCCACACCTTTAAAATCCTGGAGAGACAAGAACAAGGTGCTGAGGTTAAGTTCTCGGAAATCCAATTAAAGGAAAAAAAAAAAATCCAACTTTCCTGTTGAGTCTGGGTCAAGCTTCAAATTATGTCTGTCTGCTCCATTTAGGGCTGCTTCCTATAATGCATTTGAATGAAGAAATACAATTTAAGGCTTCTTATCTACTCTGCCCCATTCTGCCAAGAACGATTAAGTGCAACTAAAAACCCCACAATTAAAGGGCTGAGATTAAGAAGCAGAAGTGAGTCATAGATTTACTATTTGTTAACGCATTCAGTGCCAATTCATGGTCTTAAACAGAGGAACATGAGCTTCATCTGGAAATCCACCATAGAAGGATCAGCGTATATCAATATGGGTTTTAGAAATTGTTAGGAAAGTCATCAGTGTGGCATTAATCTCCTACTTAATAAAACTAAATTGAGTCATGATTGCAGAAATTGTAGATAATATTGGCAAATTCAGATCTGTTCCTGCATTCTCCATCCAACAGAAGTCTTGCAATGAAAAGCCTGTTCTATTATTAACCTGCTGTATTAGCATCATTTGTCATCGAATCTTTCCTGCCAGACAGAAGTTGGTATCAGTGTCAGTGAGGTGCCTATCTTCCTGCTCTTCACCACTCATTGTCTTCTATAGAGTATGTAGGACTAGTTCCAAATCAGCCTCTATTCCATGTATAGAAGAAGTAATGTATGATATCTGGGACGCTCTTAGGCATAAATTTGCAGTGTTAACAAAACCAAGAAAACAAATATGCTTTGTTGATTGAGTGCTATAAGAAGTTTTCTGATTCCGGACTTGCTGAAACCTTAGAAATAATACAATATTGTGCTGCGCACTGTGCTGATAAAGCTAGACTCCACTTTCTTGGCGACAAATATTTGAGACTTTTGTGTGGCGTTTGCAAAAGACCCGAGCAATCATTTCTTGTCTTAGCATAATAATGATGTACAATGTAAGGAGCTTTTCTAGTGAACACAGGATAGTCACAATTATACCTACTTATAAATCTTCCTTCCCGAGAGATCAATTTTCTTATTAAGACTAATAGTTAACTGTAAAAAGCTTACACCTCTCAGCAACAGTCATCTGCCAACAGGTTTCAAAATTTAACAAGAAATTATTAATCTATTCTTATATCTAACTTATGAAAACAGATAATTTCCCTTCAATTTTTGGAAACTGTACGATACAATACAACTTGGATAAAATATATAGCTTTTAGACAATTTATTTTGAATGTCTGTTTTAGGGAACATTTGGTTCCCCTGCTAGAGACCTTTATATGTTATAGCTTAGCACCTTGTCCTACGCAGATATTTGTAGGGTTGGACTCATCCACAAGTACCAGGTAATAACTTGATAATTTAACCAAACAGCAGGATACAACCCAATCTAAAGCTGAAATGTAAAGCGCGTTATACCCTATGACCCTTTTATGGAAAACAATAATATGAAATTATGGGCAAGGCAAGCCAGGCAAATATGTTAAAATGCAATATGCCATAGAAGTGACTGCTTTAGTGCCCACATGGTCTCAAGAAACAATGCCCCTTTTACTAGTAGTAAAAATAGCTTGCGATTAGGGATGAGCGAACCACACTGTTCGGGTTCGTAACGAAGATTACAGTGTCCGGGTACCCAAACCCGAACCCGAACATTGGTGTTAATGTCTGTGTTTGTGTTCATTGTTCGGATTTTAAATAAAGCTTGTTGAAAGGCTGCAGTGCAGCCAATCAACAAGCTTTTAAGCTGTGGGCACTTGAAAGTCAGGTATCACTGAAAAGGCAAACTACCCTTAAAACATAACTTAACTTAATAATTGTAAACTAAAATATTCTCACATCAAAAACAAATAAATCATAATTTCAGATATCAGATGATGCAAAAGAGGCTATTATTACAGTATAGAAGAATATTATGAGGTATATACTAAATTGCTGCCACACTTGTGGTCACTTACAGTTCTTTGGACCTTGGAAGTGGGGGCATGCAATAAACTGGATTACACTACAGTTGGATGCCAGATGCTGCAGCACTGATCCTTATATCGTCCAGGAGGAAAAAAAAGACAAATCCGCTTGTAGGCAGTTCGGATACTTTCCCTAATTCTCTATCATGTCCCTGCCTAAAAGCAGAGTAATCGCCCCGACAGGGGCGGCCCCACTTATCGATGGTTCTCCCTCAGCTAGGAGTCTCTTCCTATTAAAAAGAAATCCCATATGTTGTACTGCCTGTATATAGCAGGAATCCCCATACACTGTGACGCCTCTATGTTTCAATACGTCCTGATGCATTTTCCCTTTGTCCACATGAATAGGTTAATCAGGGGACCATCTCTAAACAGTGCACAATGGTGCATGGATGAAGGGAGCCAGTGGATGTACTGACCTGCAGCCCTTGGAAGTCATCACAGTCAATGCACAGTATTGGCAGGGCTGTGATTAGCTGGGGCACCATGTGACCCTGCATGCATAAATGTCAGATCACAAGGTGCACTAGAATTGTCAGTGTCCTGGAATTGTTGACCTTCAACATCATCTAAGCTGACATCAGACACCTACAGCCAGGATTCAGTGGGTTCCTCTGACACCAAACTTATTTGGCATGGCCCAGGAACAACCTCTGTGTCCTCACCTATCCTGCCACTGCTTTCTTTTTTGCTGCTCCTTTTGCTCGGGAAGTAATGCATGCTGCCAGCTCTGCTTCCCTTTTCAGCGAGGAAGAGCTTAGTGAGGACAGTCAGCAGCTACAGGCCAGCACAGACTTGGACTAGAGGTTCGCTGTGTCCTCCTGTAGGCGTGCAAGTAGTGAAAATGACAGTCACGTGCGAGCAGTTGTTGTGAGCAGTCAGGGATGCGGTCATGAGACTGGTGAGGGTGACATAAATGACAAGCAGATAGTAGTAGGATAATGATGTAGCCAATCGCATGTGGGAATTGGGTCAAGAGGGGGCTTCATCATCATCATCAGGGGGTGAGAGTGTCAGCTTGCCCATGAGACAGGGCAGGGAGGCAGCGTGCGACTGAACCAGCAGGGTGCAAGTGTGGCCGTAAGATAGCATGGTGGCAGCAGTGTGAAATCTGGAGCCAAACGTGCCCGGGGTACACCGTCTGCTACTCAGGAGCATACCTGTCTGGAAACAACTAGCAGTGCATGGCTTCATAGAGGCAGCGGCAGGCAGTCAGCACAGAGTTGTGGGGGTAAAATGCCATACTCACCAGTGTAGGAATTTTTCATTAAGTTCCTTGAGGATGTCAGCATGGCCGTATGTAGGATCTGTGGGCAGATGTTGAAGCGTGACCAGAGTGCAAATATTGGCACCACGGCACTGCATCAACACATGGAGAGTCACCAACTAGTGGCCTGGGAAAACTGTGGTACAGCCTGATGCACCTCCCAGCAGAGAGGAAGCGTGCGACAGATCCAGAAGGGTGCAAGTGTGGCCGTAAGCCAGCAGGGTGCCAGCAGTGTGAAATGTTGAGCCAAATGTACCCGGGATAGACCATCTGCTACTCAGGAGCGTACCTGTTTGGAAGCAACTAGCGGTGCATGGCTGCATAGAGGCAGCGGCAGGTAGTCAGCACAGAGTTGTGGGGGTAAAATGCCATAATCACCAGTGTGGGAATTTCTTATTAAGTCACTTGAGGAGGTCAGCATGGCTGTCTGTAGGATCTCTGGGCAGATGGTGTAGTGTTGCCAGGGTGCCAATGTTGGCACCACTGCACTGTGTCAACACTTGGAGCGTCACTATAAAGTGGCCTGTGAAAACCGTGGAACTAATGTAGTGGCACAGCTTGATGCATCTCCCAGCTGCCTACACCCCTTCTCCAGCATTCAAGGCTCCACCACCTCAGCAGAAGGGATTTGTGTTTCCTTCCTATCATCTACTTATCCCAATGCTCCTACTTGTCGTCACGCGTTTCACCAGCAATCGATCCCCGAGGCGATTGCAAAGAAACAACAGTATGCATTCACTCATCCAACAGCGCTGAAGCTGAACGTGCTCCTGGAAAAGTTGCTGGTACTACAGTCCCTCCCGTTCCATGTGGTTGACTGTGTACAAGGTGGAAAGTCCCAAGCTGTCACCACATCTCTAAAAAAAAGCTGTACCATCTTTGTATACGTACGTACAGCAGAATGTGGGCCAGTCCTTAAGCCTGTCAGTGTCTGGTACAGTTCATGGCAGCACCGACGTGTGGAGCTGTAACTATGGTCAAGGACAATATATGTCCTTTATGTCCCACTGGGACACCAGCACACCAGCAACTCGGCCAGGGGATAGCAATGCTGCCCCTGCATTCTCTTGTTATTCCGGAATCAGCGTCCTCCTCCGCCTTCTCATCCTCCACCTTGTCCTTAGCCTCCACTGTAGGCACAGTTCTGAGTGGCCCTCCAGTATACCATCTATGCAGAGCATGGCAGAGTCACTCCTTTCTGAACCTGGCCAGTCTGGGTGAACAGAGTCACACCTGGCAGGAACTGCTCCGCGTTCTTCATCAAGAAATCAAATCCTGACTGTCTCCTCACCCACTGAAGATTGGAACCATGGTCACTGATAATGGGAAGGACATTCTGTCTACGCTGCATCAAGAGGGCTAACCCATGCGCCCTGCATGGTGCACTTTTTTAACCTAGTTGTAACCCGATTCCTGAAGTCTTCCACACAACTGCAAGATGTCTTGAAAATGGCAAGGAAACTTTGTATACACTTCAGCCATGATTATCGTGCAAAACATGCCCTCTTAGAGCTTCAAACGCAGAATGGTGTTTCCCAACATAGCCTCATATGTAACGTTTACAGACATTGGAACTCCACGCTTCACATGTTGGACCGACTATATGAGCAGAGGAAGGCCATTAACAATTTTTTGATGATGCAGGTGTACAAGAGTACTCCCCAGTGTAACTTCAGTGTTAGCCAGTCGCATCTCATGGGTGACACCTGACGTTTGCTTAAGCCCTTTGAGGAGGCCACTTTATTTGTCAGGTGCCAGGACTATAGGATTATTATGTCATTCTATTCCTTTACCTTCTATATAAGATGCTGATAAATCTGTCTGGCCAGGGGACAGGAGACATGGCGTATACATCTCATGGCCACCTGAGCCCTGTGGGGGCTGAACTAGTGGATGATAAGGATGAGGAGGAGGACATTAATACCCAGGAATTGCATACAGATATAGGTGGTTTATCTGCCCAAGTGACAGGAAGGAACAGGAGGAGCAGCAGAAGCATGAGGAGCTGTAAGGTGATGAGGAAGACCAGGCAGAGGACCCCAACATACTGCGGCAGTATGCAGTGGGGATGAAGGCAGGGAGTCCCTCTGATTCCCTTATGCAAATAGCCAGATGCATGTTGAGTTGCTTGCTTAGAGACAGCCACATTTTCATCATTCGGCAGAAGGATGACTACTGGCCCCTCACAATGTTAGACCCTCCCTACCAGGCCAAAATGAGGTCCTTTTTTACACCTGCTGAGAGGGATGATAAGCTCAACTGCTATTGAGACATCCTATGTAGTCGGTTGGTTGCTGCCTATGTGGGCCATCACCAATCCTCATGATGGTCTGAGCGGTGGGACTCCCTGCACTCACGCTCCTCTGCCATGACTGCTGGAGGGGGCGGGGGGAGCAAGAGCAGAACCAGCTCTGTCAGCAGAAGCTTAAGTCTTGAGTCTCTAATGAGCACTTTTCTTTACCCATATACTGAAGAAACCACACAACAGCAACAGGACATGGAGCAGAACCTGCAGGTGGTGGCATACTTGGACTGCACCCTGCCACCCCAGATTCAAGATCCCCTGGAGTACTGGGCAGCCAAACTTGATTTGTGGTCACAACTGGCCGAGTTTTCCGTAGCATTAGAAGGGGTGCATATTTACCCCAACAAAGAGAACTTGCCTTTTAACACAAAATGTTGAGAGATTAACCTTTCTAAAGATGAATCAGGTGTGGATCAGTCAGGATTTCCACACACTGATGCATCAGACTAGATCATTCTGTCAGTAAGGTTCTAATTGCAGTATGCTGTCACACCAGAATATTGTGAAATATGGCCTGTTACTTCTAGCCATGTGCTTTAGTCACTATTCTGATGCTGCCACCCGCCTGATGTTCACACACCTGCTTCCTCTGCTGCCATAATCTCCTACTGCCACCACCTTGTGCTGTTACTGCCACTGCTGTTGACTGGGCCACTATGTTGACTCCTCATGCAGTTGCCACCCTCACTGCTCTTTGACTGGGCCACTATTTTGACTTCTTGTGCTGTTACCACCCTCAGCAGTCTATTCCCGGGCCACTAATGTACCTGGTTGGCCTTGTTTACATCACCGTTTATTTTGGCGTTCTTCTGATCTATCTATTTGGAAGCCAAAAGCAGCTTCACATGTTATCTCTGTTTTGGATCCACTCCTGTTTTTGCCTTACAAATACTGATCATTTACTGAGAAAATATTGACCTTGTGAAGCCAGATGTTCAAAAGACTGGATTTGTTTTCTGTTTTTTTTTGTTTGTACTTCTGACGGATCAGAAGGAGGGAAAAATAAACAATGACGTCAACACAAAATTACTGCTGACATCCTCCCCACTCGGTGACTTGGCCACTACATGTACTACTTGTATGTAGTAGCTAACAAAATAGGTTATCTATCAATCTATGTTGAAGCAGAAGACGGTGTAGAATGAGACAACTCTTTCACTCTATAGAAGAATTATGCAAAATTAGGAGCCAATCTTACTTTCAGATAAGGGAATATGAAAAGATCTTTACCTGTTCTGCGTTTTTGACCTGTAACTGACCAAATAAATGAAGTGTGAACTGAGCCTAATAGTGACGTATAGTCATTTCACAGCTAACAGAAGTGATTTAAAAACATGTGTTTGCACTGCCACAACATGGCTTAAAAGAACCTTTTTAGAAAGGACTAGCTATGCATGTTGCTACAATGCACAGTGATGTACACGGAGATACAATCTCCCTGCAGGCTAGGATATAGCTGATTTAATGCTCTTCATGACAAATTAATTCAGAACTAAGCAAATTTCTTGAAAAAAATTTGGCGAAGCGTCCAAATAAAATTTTTGAAAAATTCCCCCATCTCTACTCCTAAACAGGCACCCGGGACCTAAAACAGCCACCCAAAACACTAAAGCCTTATTCGTACGTCAGTATTTTGATTAGTGATTTCCATCAGTGATTGTGAGCCCAAACCAGGTCCAACTCTAAACACAGAACAGGTGCAGATCTTTCCCTTATACCTTATGTCTGGGGAGGCGCCAATCCTGGTTTTGGCTCACAATCACTGATTGAAATCACTGGCCAAAACACTGATGTTGTTGATGAGCCATTATACAGCATAATCTTTAGGCAAGGCAGGGATGTTCTTTATAGAAGTCTATGGGCTCATCTCAATTCAATCCTCTGTAGCAAGGAGAGAGAGCACATTATCTGCACGCTTCTCCCCTCTTGTTCTACGGATCATGGTGGTCTCAGCACTCAGACTCTCAACGATCAAAACCTTTGATATGTCTCCATAATATATCAAAACTTTTGCGAAAAGTTTTCGACCCTTTGTCTTTCGGACTATATTACAGAATAGCAACTTTGTACTTAGAAACTCAAGAGCTACCATGTTAATGGCTGTAGTTTGCATTAATAGTATTTAGTTTCCCTTCTACATGAGTAGTCATGGTTTGGTTCCAGGAATTACATTATTTCATCTGTAGACTGATTTATTGTTAGAAGAATGGCTGTCATAATGTATTAAATATATTACAATGCCAGTTTTACATGAATTATATCCTTATACATTATAATTCTATTGCTACCTATGAAATGGGTGGCATTACAGTTTTCAGTGTGGAGGAATGCCATTGGACTTGCAGAGAGATAAAGACCACCAAAGATTATTCTTGTATTGAACTAATCTCCAAAGCCTGGTTCTATAGAACGTGTCAGATTATTAGTGCGTTCTAAGCCTTATAATTACTACAACTCTCCACCCATTGATTTTTCCTCTTACACACTTGATTTCGCTTCCTTTATTTTAACTACCCTTATTCAGAATATCTAAGGTTTACTATTTCACCTATTTATACCTAAGCCAAAAGGAAGAAAAAACTTCTGTAGTTGGCAGTGGACACCGAGCCAAATTCCTCAACCGACCCCATCAACATGAGTGATTAGCTAGGTATAAGAATAAGAGTGTTGTAATGCTTCTTTTTGTCTAAACCAAGAAAAATATATTTATTCATAAGGAACCTTAACATAAACTACATATGCATCTTTCTTTAAATTACATATCATATTTCATCTTAAATTCCCCTGCAGAAGGTGTAGTCACTCTTGGACTAAGGACAAATTCCATCGTCTGATTACTGTTTGCTTGAAATAGGCATCTTTTGACTGATTACTTATGTTTAAAAGGCACTTTTTGTTAGGACTTTGGACTGCCTCCCCTCTCTGCACTACATCTCTGCTGCATGCTGGCATTCTCTACTAATAAATACTCATTTGTTGCTCCATGTCCTGTGAATACTTGTGTGATGGTAATCACATCCTCAAACATAATTTTCCATATGAGAAAATGCAGTTTTTTCCTAGATTTTTCATCATGAGAAAATACAATAAAAATCAGCCATTTTCTTTGGTTTGTTTTCTTTAAATTACTTGTTTGTCATGCTTAAATGAGTATTACTTCCGAAGGCCTTTTCTTTTCCAAGTAGAATTCATATATTTTCTGAAGAAGTTAATTTAAAGCAAAACTATCCCTAGGAAATGTAATATTAGAAATGTAATAGCAAATATTCCTGTGCTTGCTATTAGGGGTGAGCGAATCACGTTTCTGATCCAAGATGTTCTGTCTCCGTACGGCATTTATATGTATGTGCTTTGTGGAGGAAAAATTCGAAGTCCGAAGTCTCGCAGGCTTCGATTCTACAAATTTAAAAACATTTTAAAACAGGAAGTCAGATCCGAAGCCCGATTCACTCACCCCAACTTGCGATAACGAATAACAGCTCGCAACATAAGATGTCACTTTGATCTCCCTTAACTCCAGCTGTGCTTACCTCATTAAAGGCACCTTACTAGAGATGTGCCATCATTGTCTATTTCTGGAGACTTGACCTGGCACTTCTGCACTGGCATTTCTTAGGCTTCTTTCACACATGCGTTTTGTGCGGATCCGTCATGGACGGATCAGTTCAGATAATACAACCGTCTGCATCCGTTTGGAACGGATCGGTTTGTATTATCTGTAACATAGCCAAGACAGATCAGTCTTGAACAACATTGAAAGTCAATGGGGGATGGATCCGTGTTCTATTGTGCCAGTTTGTGTCAGTGAAAACGTTTGGCTCCGTGTCATCAGACGGACACCAAAACGCTGCAAGCAGCGTTTTGGTGTCTGTCTCCAAGGCGGAATGGAGACTGAACAGAGGCAAACTGATGCATTCTGAGAGGATCCTTTTCCATTCAGAATGCATACTGAATCCTTTTGGACCGCTTGTGAGAGCCCTGAACGGATCTCACAAATGGAAGGGAGTGTGAAAGTAGACTTACTCTGCAGGGGCAGAGGGGGATAGGATGTGTGGTAGTAGGAACCCAGTTACAGTTTTTGCACGTGGCTCAGGGGCTTCAAGTTGCACCTCTGCATATGATACAAAGTGCTGGTTATGGCATATGACATGCTCATCTAAGGCTAGCTTAGAGGGATAAACGGGTGGAGTATGAATTTTGACACCACAGGTATTATGCAGAAATTAATGAGCAGGAGACTGTGCATTCCAATAAGATGGGCATTATCCACTGCTAATATTGTTAGATGGGTTCTTTTAGTTACTGAAATGCCAATAATGTGGATGAAAACTGATGTTTGGACACACTGCAGGGTTGAGAAGGGTTCAGATGGGAAAGACCACCTGTTGAATTAGCAGAGTAGATTTTGATGTATTGTTTTACAGGTACAATTTTGCTTTCAAGCAGCCTCTCATGTACCAGTACAGCCATTTTCTGAGAGCCATATGTTCTTAATTTTTCTCTCAATGAAGCTGTGTGAGGGCTTATATTTTGCAGGATTAGTTACCAATTTTATGAATAATTTTTTATTTTATACTACTTTTACATTACAATAAAAGCATTTTTGAACAAAAAAATAAATCCAGCTTTTGCATTTCCATTTTCTGAAAGCTACATTTTTACCCCCACAATGGTCTCTGTAGTATCCCTTTTTTTGTGCGGGATGAGTTGACATTTTCAGTGGTACAATTTTGGGGTACATTTGACTTTTTGACGGCTTGATATTGCATTTTTTTATGGCGTTCACATGAAGGGATAAATCATGTGATATTTTTATAGACCAGGTTGATACAGATGTGATAATCCCAAATGTCTATTGTTTTTTTTTACAATAGCAAATGGCATGGTGGTGGAAAAGGGCGATTTTTAACTTTTCTATTTTATTTTTAGTCCCATCAGGGAACTTCAACTTCAGAAAGTTTAATAAATGCACAGAACCTGTCAGTTTGCATATGTGTTTGCATATGTGTGCAGGTAATCACAGTTTTAGTGTGTACACTAAATCTTTTCTCATTTTTAAATGAGGCATAGGTAAACATTGTAGAGGTAAAAGTGAACTATATATACTGTAACCTAGAAATATACAACTACCTTTTATTCTAATCTCCCTCATTGGAAGTGATCAAACAATAAAGCAGAATAAAGGCTGATTTAACTAGTTCCTTGCAAGACCATGGGATGATTTTAAAGATAAGGGTAAAATAGGTATTTCTGGGAAAAGGTCAAAGTTCCGATTGGGGTTGCCCTTGTCAGGGCGAGGCCTTGGTTGGTAGGATTTTAGAGGTTGATAGTTTAACAGGACATATTAGGCACCCTCATGCTGTTGGGGCACATGCAGGTAAACACCTGACATAATATTCTGAAATGGAAAGGCCGTTCTTTATTATACCATGAGATATGCTGCATTATTTCTTGCTCCACTTGTTCAGGGAAGTATATCTGTATTTAGGTTTCATTACTGCTTTTATTGTTTTTTTTAAAGTTTTTTTACTGGGTTTTTTATGAACGCATTAAAAATTTAGGACAAATATAAAATCTTTTTCTTTGGATTTTGTCGTTTTGATTTGGTGGTGTCATGTCGATATATTAAGTTATGTTTTAAATAATTTTGTTGTCCTTCATTTTAAAATTTTTTCTTACTAAAACATCTGTTCTGCTAAAATTTGATTACGTATTGATAAAAAAAACAGATTTTTACGAGACCAATGATAAAATATGGCATGAGTTTACAATACATTTTATCAAACTTGTTGATGGGCCAGTAAATGTACTTTAAAAAAAAACATATAGTACAATAATCATGTAAAGCAATCCTAGATTTAATACTATAGAACAGGCATGCTCAACCTGCGGCCCTCCAGCTGTTGTAAAACTACAACTCCCACGATGCCCTTCTGCAGGATGATAGCTGTAGGCTGTCAGGGAATGATGGGAGTTGTAGTTTTGCAACAGCTGGAGGGCCGCAGGTTGAGCATGCCTGCTATAGAAAAACATAACTAAAATATAAACAATCTGAAATATGAGAGAATATTATATTTCTTATTACATATTATTAAAGGGTCTGTCCAACATTTTTATTGTTCTGAGAAGTCTAAAAGTAAAAAGGAAGCTACTTTACAAATTGTCTTAATTAAAATATTCTATTATTTCTATATGTCAAGCTCCTATGCGGAACTATTTGTCTCTATGATTATAGACTGAAAACAAACCTTTATGTTGTCTGACACCTCACTTATACACCCTTCATCCTGTCCTATAAATATTTTTGCTAATGTACATTCAGAATGTTCATTTGAATGCATTATGTCAATTTAAAAAACTGAATGCAAAATTGTATGTCTTTTAAAGGGAATGTGTCGTTGAATTTTTTTGCCAGTTAAAACCAAATAGCCAGACATATTTTTTATTCTATTTTATGAACATGATTATGGGGGTGGCCATCTTTCCTGGGCTGCTCTGAACAGCTTTTAGAGAGCATTTAGAGAATTGCTTCACAATAGCCACATCGGCCATAGAAACAATGATTAGGAGGAGACCTCATTGACTTCTATGGAAGAGTTTTTTAGGCATGCTCTATGACCTGTGTAGAGGTCATTGTACAAGGAAAGAATAGATAAGCCTTGATAATCACCCATTGTTTTATCTATACACAGAGGTGATATAATTACAGGCAAGAACAGAATGACAAATAAGCAGGTAACTGCAGTAAAGTGATCTGTACACTGAGAAAACGACAGGATTTTGTATTTTTTGTTTAATTATAGATAGTGACATGAAAAATTAACAATAAGATCAGCAAACATTCTTTAAAAATATGTTTAACATAAAAACATGATTTAAACGTTAGGTCATTTTCTGATGACACATTATTCAGAAGAATTTTTTTCCTACTTTACCTGTCTTTTGACTTGCTTAGTAACTAATGATGTAATCACTGAGATTCCAAAATTGTGTTAAAGTTAACTGGATGTTTTTAATTTTAATCTAAATGCAGGAGTTGCAACAGAGATGTATCTGTCTTTACTGTATACTTTTCCTTCTTCTGGCTTTGGCACAAAATACTGTCACAGACATTGCATGTGTGCTTCCAGCCTCAGGGTTGTTTGAACTTAGGCTACTTTCACACTTGCGTTTGGTGCGGATCCATCATGAGCCAAACTGATGCATTCTGAGTAAATCCTTATCCATTCAGAATGCATTAAGGGCAAAACTGATCTGTTTTGGACCGCTTGTGAGATCCCTGTACGGATCTCACAAACGGAAACCAAAACGCCAGTATGAAAATAGCCTTAGAACCCTCAGGTCTCAGGTTAGGTCTTATTGTTACATAAGTCAAAACAGAGGGTTATTTTTTCATGTCACTGGGGCTGTAAGTAAGTACATAAGGTAAACTTTAAAAGAATAATATACCAGTAGGTTTGGCTGTAATGATAAATACTAGTGATGAGCGGCAGGTGCCATATTCGATTTAGACGAAATTCGCGAATATTCGAAAGAATATTCGTTTCATATTCGTCGAAATCGAATATTCGTCATTTTTTCTAGTTATCGCGATTAACATGCGATTTAAATAATCGCATATTGCGATTTGTACTTAAGGCTACTTTCCTATTGGTTTCATATCTAGAATTAGCGAGGATGACGAATATGACGAATGTATTCGTCTATTCCTCAAAACGAAGATAACGAAGTATTCTACATCTTCGCTTTAGCAACCTATTCAGTCAACTCGCTAATTCTAGCAATCAAATAGGAAGGTTGACTATAGAGACAGCTGTGTTAAATTCGCTATGCGATTTTTTTATTTTTTTTTTTAATAAATAGAATACTTATAATAATTTTATCAAGTAATATAATTATTGTATTAAAAAAAAAAATCGCATAGCGAATTTAACACAGCTGTCTGGTAAGTCAACCTTCCTATTTGATTGCTAGAATTAGCGAATAGCGAAGTTGACGATGACGAGACGAATAGGTAGCTAAAACGAAGATGTAGAATACTCGTTATCTTCGTTTTGAGGAATATGACGAATACATTCGTCATATTCGCTATTCGCTAATTCTACCAAGCCAACCATAACTTCTGTGCTCATGGAGCGTCCCCATCACCATGGGAACGTCTCCATATACTAAAATGTACTGTCGGATTTGAGGAATTACGTTGAAATCGCAATGCGATTAATTCAAGTTATATTAATCGCATTGCGATTTCAACTTAGAGCTGGGTTTATAATGGGTCAGCTTGCTAGAATTAACGAAGTTAACGAATATGGAATATAGCAGCAGTGCTAAGTTGAAATCGCAATGCGATTAATTTAACTTAAAGTATTCGCATTGCGATTTCAACTTAGCACTGCTAGTGCATAGCTATACTCCATATTCGTTAATTCTAGCCTATGTAAGATAGCAGTGCTAAGTTGTAATCGCAATGCGATTAATATAACTTGAATTAATCGCATTGCGATTTCAACGTAATTCCTCAAATCCGACAGTACATTTTAGTATATGGAGATTCTCCCATGGATGGGGACGCTCCACATGAGCACGGAAGTCGGCAGAAGCGGCAACGGGCACTGACTAGAGCAGCCAGGAAGCCAGGAATCCTCAGGACAGGTAAGAACTACTTTTGGGAAGTAGGAAAGAAAAAAATATAACAAAAAAAAAAACAAAAAAAAAAACGAATATTCGAAATAGCGAATTTATAGCGCTATATTCGAAATATTCGCGAATTAGCGAAGTGCCGATATTCGCTAAAAAAATTCGCTTTTCGAATATTCGCGCTCAACACTAATAAATACAATAACTCTAACTTCAGATAATCTAAAGAATGTATGTTCCTGTTGCATCAGTAACCTTAGATGTCCTCTTCTTATTTGACCTTTGAAGATAAAAGATCTTACCAGTCTAAGGGGACACGTAGGAATCGATTGTCTTTCTGTAATGTTGTAACGTGTTTAGAGAGACATATACTGGCAGCATTATGTAGAATTAAGACACGTTCAAAAATGCTAAGACCGAAGATTTAAAATGCTCAATGACATTTTAATTTCCTTACAATTACACAGTGTACTGGGGCATGGCCGAAACATATCTTAAATTATAAAGTCATTAATATCATGTTCTCTGGTATTATAACCGCAAACAAGCTTGTTAGTAAAAATAAATGACATCTATCTATCATTGATTCTTACTAATATATGCAAATTGTTCTCACTGAGGTAATTTTCATAGATTTTCATTATGTGAACCATGATATAATTTTTCTAATTTAGTATCCTCCATAAATGTATCAATGCTGCATTTTTCTGAACCCCATTTGCTATTTTCATGCATAGTTGAGTAGTAGCAAAGGCAAGAGTCTTAACTTTACATGAAAACATAGGAACTAAGGTGCAGAAAAATGGCAGAACTTACTCCGGGCAGGAGTCAAAATTTGAAATATTTGGCTGTTATAGAAGGCAGTTGTTCACTAAAGGGCTGGAGAGCAGTACAATCATTAGTGTTTGCAGGCAACAGTAAAGTATGTGGAGGTTCCTCGCAAGTTTGGGGCTGCATTTCATCAAATGGAATTAGGGTTTTGGTCAGGATTAATGGCGTCATTGATGCTAAGAAGTACAGGCAGGTTGCTTAAAAATTAGATTCAGTCGGTTAACTGAATTTTCCGAAACGATTTGATTTGAATTTATTTGCGGCGAAACACGTAAAAAAAAATGCTATTTCCTGGCTACAGAGAGCCTGTGTATAACACTGTGCCTTGCAGTAACATGCATAGGGAGTCTGCTGTGGTAGTGAAATAATACTGTGAGTCAGTGTGACAAACAGATGACCTACTGTTAGATAAAATAATTAAATTAAAAGGAAATTTATAAACCCCAAAAGAGCTGTAGAATAGAGATGAACGAATCAAAGCTGACGTAGTGGAATTCGATCTGAATTTCAGGAAAAATTTGATTCATACTGAATGCGACTTTTCTGGCGCTTTGTGGTAACAAATCACATTTTTCCTAAAATAACTGCTGCACGTGTGAGCACATGGAGAAAGGAAGTATGGGAAGGCGGGATCACCCAGACTTACATGCATGATGCAGCCAATCAGCAGCCTGCCAGCTCTGTGATGCCCTATAAATATGGCGGCCATCTTAGATTCAGAAATTTTCCAACATTCTGAGTGCAGGGACAGACATGAGAAGGTGCTAGGGACAGCAACTGGAAAAACCTAATTGTGAAAAAAAAATCTGAAAAAAGATTTATAAGTGCAGGGTTCGGAGGATACGGAGGAATCATTTCACAGCATCTTAGTGCAAAGAGAGATGTCAGATGGCGCTAGGGATTGTGCTAGAAATACGATTTACAAGTGCAGGGAAAGAATAGGAAGTAATAATTTTACAGCATCTTAGTGCAGGGAAAGACGTCAGAACTTCGGCGTTAGGGACAGTGCTAGAAAATTTACAAGTGCAGGGAAAGATAATTTGGGGATCCAAATAGCCAGTATACAGCTCTGACATCTCACAATTTGTTCTTGGGTTGCAAGTGCTCTGTTGAAAAGCCTTTGGTGGCTTTTATCTGTGGAAAAAGTGGCGTATTTCATTACAAAAAGAAAAATATATTCTCAGTTCACTTCTGCAGCTATATGTGGTGAAAGCTTTTAGTGGCGTATTTCATTACAAAAAGAAAAATACATTCTCAGTTCACTTCTGCAGCTATATGTGGTGAAAGTGTTCAGTGGCGTATTTCAGTACAAAAAGAAAAATATATATGCAGTTCACTGTTTTAGTTATTTGCAGTAAAAGCGTTTAGTGACGTATTTCAGTTCAACAAGAAAAATATATACGCAGTTCACTGTTGCAGTTGTTTGCGGTAAAAGCATTAATAATGTATTTCTGTACCACAAGAAAAATATATACTTGTTCACTGTTGCAGTGATTTGTGGTAACAATGTTTAGTGGCCTATTTATGTACTGCAAGAAAAATATATACACGGTTTACTGTTGCAGTTATTTGCGGTAAAAGTGTTTAGTAATGTATTTCAGTACTACAAGAAAAATATATTAGCAGTTCACTGTTGCAGTTATTTGTGGTAAAAGAGTTTAGTGGCCTATTTCTGTACAAAAAGAAAAATATATTCTCAGTTCACTTCTGCAGCTATATGTGGTGAAAGCGTTTAGTGGCCTATTTCAGTACAAAAAGAAAAATATATATGCATTTCACTTCCGCAGTTATATGTGGTGAAAGCGTTCAGTGTCCTATTTCAGTACAAAAAGCAAAAAAATATACGCACTTCACTGTTGCATTTATTTGTGGTGAAAGAGTTTAGTGGCCTATTTCAGTATAAAACGAAAAATATATACGCATTTCACTTCTGCAGTTAATATTATTTCAGTAGAAAAACAAAATATATTCAGCTTTCACTTTTGCAGTTATATGCTGTAAAAGCTTTAGTGACGTATTTCGGTAGAAAACTACATTTGCTCTGCGTTTAGTGCCGCAGTTATACGTGGTAAAGCCTTTAGTTGCGTATTTCAGTAGAAAACGGAAAATGTATTCTTATAAAAATGTATCCTTAATAAGGAGGGGACCACGGGTACACGGAAGCAGCGGCGGTAGCAGGCAGTCAGTGCGTAGTGTTGTCGGTAAAATCACCTACTCTCCGGTATGGCAGTTTTTTGTACAGCCTCTGAAGGAGGTGAACATGGCCATATGTAAAATCTGCGGGCAGAAGGTGAAGCGTGCCCAGTGTGCCAATGTTGGCACCGCAGCTCTGCATCAACATATGCAGCATCACCATAAAGTGGCCTGGGAGAACCGTGGCTCTGATGTGGTGGTCCAGCCTGCCACAGCAACTGCTGTATCACCAAGTGGCACGCCGCACCCGATTTCAGGCAATCAAGGCTCCACCACCTCAGCCAAAGAGAGCTGTCTGTCCTTCCCATCGTCTGCTGGTCCTGATGCTCCTGTCCTTCTTCTCGTCGTCAGTCATTCCGTCAGCAATCGATCACCGAAGCGATTGCCAAGAGACGACAGTATGCGTGCACGCATCCAACGGCTGCTGTCCAAGTTGCTGGTGCTGCAGCCCCTCCCTTTCCAAGTGGTGGACACTTTTCAGAGAACTAATGGCTTGTGGCGAGTTGAGGTGGAGAGTCCCAAGCCTTTAGTGATGTATTTCCGTCGAAAAACACATTTTATTCAGCGTTAAGCACTGTTGTTATATGAGGTAAAATCTCTATGATGTCTCCATGATAAATCTGCAGTGTGGGGGCCCTGTGTGGCTTCTACACACTTTCAAAATAATCCTTCAGTGGGGTGAATAGATACCGAATGACCGGGATGCTCCATGACCTTACCAGAAGCTGCTGTTGGGAGCAGCGGCTCATTTCTGAGACGTCCGTATAGCGCTGGGGGAATCTGAAGACCCTCTCCATCTCCGTGCTCTGTTATATGTGGTAAAATCTTTATTGACGTATTTCGGTCGAAGTTATTTGTGGTATTTCAGTCGCAAAACAAATTTTATTCATCTTTCAGAGATGCTGTTATATGTGGTAAAACCTTTTAGGACGTATTTCAGTAGAAAAACTAATTTTATTCAGCGTTCAGCACTGTAGTTATATGCAGTAAAATCTCAATGATGTCTCCATGATAAATCTGCAGTGTGGGGGCCCCGTGTGGCTTCTACACACTTTCAAAATAAACCTTTCAGCGGGGCGAATAGATGCCGGATGGCCGGGACGCTCCATGACCTTACCAGGAGCTTCTGTCGGGAGCAGTGGCTCATTTCTGAGACGTCTGTATAGTGCAGGGGGGAGAATCCAAAGACCCTCTCCATCTCCGTGATCTGTTATATGTGGTAAAATCTTTATTGACGCATTCCGGTTGAAGTTATTTGTGCTATTTCAGTTGCAAAACAAATTTTATTGAGCATTCAGCGCTGCGGTTATATGTGGTTAAACCTTTTGGGGCGTATTTTGGTCGAAAAACAAATTTTATTCAGCGTTTAGCGCTGCAGTTACATGTGGTAAAATCTTTATTGACGTATTTTGGTAGAACATATTTTATTCAGTCTTCAGGCTGCGGTTATATGTGGTAAAATTTTAATTGCCGTATTTCGGTCAAAAAGCACATTTTAATCAGCGTTCAGCACTGTAGTAATAAGCAGTAAAATCTCCATGATGTCTCCATGATAAATCTGCAGCGTGGGGGCCCCGTGTGGCTTCTACACACTTTCAAAATAAACCTTTCCGCGGTACGAATAGATGCCGGATGGCCGGGACGCTCCATGACCTTCCCAGGAGCTGCTGTCGGGAGCAGCGGTTCATTTCTGAGATGTCTGTATAGTGCCGGGGGAATCCAAATTTGGCATTAGCAATACTGATGGATTATTGAGCAAATGCTGACTGAATGAAGGCGGATGCTCCACAGACAGGATCCGTTTTTTGTGGGTTATTGTTCTGACGGATGAGAGGATGGGCAAATTAATCAGTGATGTCAACACAAACTTACTGCTGACACCCTCTCCACTCTGTCAGGGGGGCTCTACTTGTATACGCGTTTAATAGAACAGGTTCTGTAGAAATCTATGTGGAATCAGCTGGCAACAGTATAAAAGGAGTGTGCTTCTTCTTGGCGCTAACATCGACCTGTAAGACTGAGTTCATACTTGAGTTATTTAGTCCGTTTTGGTCCCGTGACTGCCCAAATAAGTGAAGTGTGCAGCAATTCTAAGAGCGACGCCTGTCATCTGCATGTCATGTAGACTCACAGTATTATTTCACTACCAAAGCAAGCCTCCTTATGCGTCTTACTGCAAGGCACAGTGTTCTACACCACTATAAAGGCTCTCAGCAGCCAGAAAGGAGCCATTTTTTTTATATAATTCACCTCAAATTTAGGGAAGTCTTTCCTACCACTGTCCCTAGTGCCTCCTAACATCTCTCCCTGCACTAAGTACACTGGAAAATGACAGAATCCAAAATGGCTGAGGGTATTTAGAGGGCTGTGAAATCACAAGGGCTGGCTGGCTCCTGATTGGCTGCATGTATGGCATTGTGGGTGATACCTCGTTCCCAGAGTTATTTGCTCTATGTCCTAACATGTGCAGCAGCTATTTTAGGAAAAAATATGATTTGTTACCAGAAAGCGTGAGGAAATTCAGATTCGGTGGGAAACTAATTTTTCCTGAAATTCGGATCGAATTTCACTTTGTCAAGTTTAATTCGCTCATTTCTAGTGTTAGTCTAAATATACACCTTGCTACAGAACTGAGCTATGAACACTCAATCGGTTAAATATAAAATATAATGTCAAACATAATTTTTGCACTGCAAGCCTGTTCCACTTGAAGGATCAGCTAACTGTTTGCTCCCTCAAAGGTTTTAACTTTCATGGCTAATGATTCCTGAATAATAAGTAGGCCTTTATTAATATGACATATTACCTCTGTAATAATGCTCCGAGTTTCCACCTTCCTCAAACACTTTTTAATGAGCTAAGTCGTTTGTGCCATGTTACTTAACCTCTGGACTACAGGATGCCAGTACATGTGCTTACTGCCTATGCAAGCCCCAGAGATCAAACTAGAATATTGCATATTCATTTCATAGGGCAGTTGCTGGTTCTATGAATGTTCTTGGCACATTTAACTATGTCCTTGTGGAGTTTTGGCATCTTTATATGAGCTTAGTGATGTGTGTGCAGAAATGTGCAAGCTGAATAAAGACCGGTCATTTTCTAAGTCTGTATGTCATTGGAAGGACAGAGCTTTCGGAATATGAAGGTTATTTTCACTGTAGTGAATTTCTTTCCGACCATAGATCACTTTAAGTTGTGGCATAGTTATTGGGAATTGTCATCTATATAGAGGAAAAATGGGCAGCTTTGTCCTTTACAGCCCATTCTGTTATGTTGGTTATTAAATTACATGTGTACTTGATACTATTGGAAAAGGTAAAATGAGTCATTTTTCTACAGTTCCAGCATTAAGTAAATAATACAGCTATAAAATGATTTATAGTACGTATCATGCAATTTAAAGAAATGCCGCATTAACATCTTCAGCAAAAACCTAATTACAATCCACAGTTATAACCAGACATGTTGTTGTTTAAGGTGATAGTATCAGCTCTGTTGTGTGATTTGCTTTTTCGATTAAAAATGCTGTGGAGAAAAGTCCTTCTGGGTGAAAATGGCTACACCAATGTAGAATCAGCAGGTGCATAGTTACCAATCCTGTCTTATATCTACACGCACTGTAAATAGTGTAAACTTAAACAGGCAGTCTAAACATGCACCAAATTCATCACAGTAGCTCAGACTTGATGATAAATTACAGGCATGGCTGCACACTTTAGCCTAATCTTACACCAACTATTGATTGTCAACTTGGCTTACTTGTCAACATTTTTGTGCATTTCCTGTTCCCAATATGCCATACGTTTCTCCTTTTTCAAGTTGCCATGGATTTTTCTCTGGGTATTACTGGCACAGAAGACATTACATTATAGCTGTCTCAACCATTATAGAACATGTGTAGCCTTATACCTTATGAACATTTGTGCAGCAAGACTCAAGATACCAAAATCTACTGTCAGTAGGCAAACCAAGGTGAATCTATGAGATCAATTTACTGGGAATTGTAAACATTTTAAAAGTTTGCATGCAATTTCTTTTAAACATGAACACCTTTGAGGTCCCTTTTTACTAACATGCATGCATTTTTGCATGTGGGTTTTTATTAACAATGTTGCTACTAGGGATGAGTGAATCGACTTCGGATGGAACAATACTTCGTTTGAATACTGTACGGAGCAAGCTCTCCGTACAGTATTAGAATGTATTGGCTCCTATTAGCCGAAGTTATTACTTTGCGAAGTTTGGCGATACTTCGCATAATAACTTCATAAATCAATTTCTTCTGTAAAAAAATAATTTCCCAAACTCAGGTTCAGTTCCAAGGTACAACTTGGAACCGAACCTGAGTTCAGGAAATGTTTTTTTACAGTAGAAATTAAGTTATGAAGTTATTATGCGAAGTCTCTCGAGACTTCGCAAAGTAATAACTTAAGCTCATTAGAGCCAATACATTCTAATACTTTAAAGAGCGCTCACTCCATACAGTATTCAAACAAAGAATTATTCGAATCTACTTCGGATGTTTCATCAAAAGTCGATTCGCTCATCCCTAGTAAAAAAAAACTACTATACAATGCAATAAAGGTATTACTATAATTAAAACTGATGTACAGATGGCTCTCTGATGACACAGTCTGGTGTGCGGTGCCACGTATATAGGTGACCCCAAAACAACCAAAGCAGAAAAACAAATATACAAAAAATACGGGCACTCAACTATATGTCTCTGCAATGAACCTTTTAATAATAAAGTTGATACTAAAAATATAAAATGGAATAATAAATAATAAAAAAAGGAAATAAAGGAAATAAAAACAACACTGTGGATCTTCAAAACCCAATATAGAGCCCTACAAGCAAATTAGGTCCCGCAGGGGACAGTGTAGTGAATGAAAATATTATATGGTGACCAATTTGGATATGGAGCCTATATAAATTTCAAAACCACAGAAAGGATTGACCTTCTGCATTATGTTCAGTAGATGCTCTGGGCATTCTCTCTGATGTAGATTACTATACCTTAAATGTGTATTGAACCTGGGCATGTATTCTATGTAAGAATACACTGTTCAGTTTATCCACTGGGTCACATTTTGTTTAACTGGGTCACAGTTGATTAATCAGGAATGGTGAATAATTTGTTAGTGTGCTATTCACAATCGGAAACTTTGGAGTGAGTTAGATCTCTGACCATCAGGGGCTTATAGGTGTCTGAAAGATTACAATCAGGAAATTCTTCCAACCATAGCATGGGTAAAAAAAAACATTTGCTGCCCCAACCCAAAAAAAACATTTGCTGCCCCAACCCAAAAAAAACTAGTACAAGTAAAGTTAAAGCCAGTAATTCTAGAATGATGTGGTTACTAAAGGTAAGTATGGAAATGTAGAAATCATGGGAATATATCCAACTGTCAGTCAAGGATAATCAAATAAGTTTTCTTTTTCCCTGTGAGGCAAAATTGAACTTATGTAAGTAGTTAACATATGTCTTATAGGAGTGGAATAGTTTCAACTGTTTGGTCCGTCCAAGCTACGTACTACATTACCAGAAATAATGTCCTCCTTCCACATCAGCCCAATTGGAAATCCATAATTCTGCTCAACACCCTGCATTGATGAAGAGCACAGAATAATCAATACATCTTAATCAACACATAATTATTGCATAATCTTACTAGAGATTCAAAAAAGATTAATGTAAAAGGAAAGATGTCATGGTACATCACAAGGTATGTAGGAAAGTGAGGTCCAAGCCAAGCTTTTAATTGCTGCATTTCACACACAAAGCAATGACAGCATTGATTAAATCTCAAGTTGTAAATCTGTACATGTCCTTTTGTCCATCGCCACAAAATGCATTTTTAATTTTCATCAGACAAAGCTAATGCATGATTAGAAGCTCTTTATGGGAAGTGATAAATTATAGAGCAGCTCAAAATACAACTGACATTAATAAGAGTGGATCAAGAAAGTTAAATATTGAGCAAATTAATTCCATAATGACCACCAATGCCTTTTTACAGTGGTCAGAAAGTGGTCTTATTCTGTCATGTTTTAAAAATGTAGCCCAGTAAACTAAACACTGCACAGAAGATCACACACCCTTGGGTAAAACTGGCCAAACACATTTGGTGAATGTCAGCCAAAGTCGCCTATTTCTAAAGGACTGGCCCACCAGATGTTCATACTCTCTCCTGATACAGATTGCATGGAAAATCTTGAATTTTAACATGCTCCACCCTTTTTTCTCAGGGAAAATACACCATCACCAGTTGTCTGGCAGCCGCTTTCTCCAGTTTCCCTATGGAGAACACATACACATATATGGTGGAATCAGGAGCAATAGCTGTCTGCCTGAAAAGCATTTGGCTGACAGATATCTAATCATGACAAGCCTATTGCAGTGAGTCTGTGAGTGGAGAGGAAGAGGACACAAATGGCAGTGAAGGCAATCATAGTAGTAGTAGTACTCACAGTTGCAGTCCTCGCTGTGACGATCTCTGGAACTTTGCAAGGATGGGATGGTGCACCCTTGTTTCCTTGGGGCACACCCTGGTTTGGAGGTTTCCTGCCTGCTGTTAGTTTGGAGTGCCCTTGGTTTTAGTGGGTTTTGGGAGTGCAAGGCAGGGTTCCTGTGAAGAAGGCAAAGTATAATGCCTTTGCGATGTAGGTGTTGATGCATGCAATGATGAGGCCAGTTTCAGAGTTATCAGAATGATTGCTTTACTGGTAATTTCAGCTGTTCACAAAAACAAGTACTGAATGAGGTAGGCACAGTTCTTATAATACACATTGCATAGGCATCTTTCCCAAGGCTGTGTATAGGAGGTGTAGATGTAAAATGATCCCCTCTGAGTCTTATGGAGATAATCTGTGCAATACTCCCAATTTGGCCAAGAGGTGCAACCTTTCTCACTATTTTTATATCTGTATTTTTGCAAACTGAAGGCCAGTCTGTACTTTCAAAATGATGAAGGACCTGAGGCTTATTGTTCCAACCAAAATGCAGGGAAGTCTATAGCCAAAGTACATTACCTTCTCTGACAGATGCTTTGTACTCTTCCTTGTATGACTGAGAATCCTTTCTCTCAGAGGTAGGCAATATCCACAGTTTCTTTCTGGCTACTCTTGGCTCACGGTGCAGGAGTATCCCTGTCTGCTGCTTCTCCTTTCAGACACCAGCTACATACCATACTATACATAACACCCTTGTGTACAGCTATCTGGGACTGACAACTATCTTTGTATACACACTTACAAAGAGAATACTATTAATCACTGATACCACCTCCCCATGTACAATGAAATCAGAAAGAATAGAAATATAATTGTATAAATTGCAATTTTTACTGAATCTTTTCTCGCTGCCTATAGATAGTGTTTCATGGTGACAGGTTCTCTTTAGGCATTGTAAGTAGGATGTATGACAAAATGATCCTGAAATCTTCTAAAGGGGTACAGATTTGTGCGTATATCTCTATTTATTTGCCTATATACCATTTATCTGTCACCTTTCTATTTTATTTATCTGCTAGGTACTCCTACTCAGTCTCATCACTGTTTTACATTTTTCTAAGCACCAATTTCTGAACATCATGATGACTTTTAGATGACATCCAATGCTCCCCCAGATCACAGATGAGTTCAGTATTAAGGACTGTGCGTACTTCAGGAAACACTGTTTAGACTAAATTTACTAGTGCCTAAGATTATACACTTGTAATCATGTATTTTAATGCTAATGGTGTCTTGCACCAGTTTAGTACTTGCAGATGTGTTTAAAGGTGGCACAATATTCTCAATTGCTTGTAATGGAAATAGCATGAGATGGAAATCCCAATCATGTCTAGGCCCATTCTCCCATGCAATGACATTACTGATTTATTCCTCATCGGGATAAAACTAATCTACTAACACCGTTCAGAATCATCCCATGTGTAATATGTGCCCTCTGGCAGCAGCAGATTACATACCACATAATACCGTACATGGGGAAGTCACTAATGAACCAGGGGATGTAGTTTCCTGATTGTTAATCTCTAAATTAAAGCTAATTTGAAATATAATGTAATGATGGCAAATATATAGTTTTGCTATTCAACTGTGCATAAATTGGTTATAATTGACTTAAGAGAGGTCTAATTAGAGTTTGTAGCTGATGAAGCCTGAGATCGTCTCAGCTCATGAACTTAAATTCTCATGTTGAATTTACAATCACACTTTAATAGCAAGGTTGGTCCTCATAACTTAAGTCTTATAACTCTATTGCTTTGTTAAGTCATTAGCTTAAGAGTATCCAGTTCCAGAAAAGGTCAACTCAGTGTTTCTCACTGACCCATAAATAAATTTATATTTGGGAAATGGATTCTAAAGAATCAAGCTGTTTTTGGTTACTCTGTCCTGGAATCTGTATATTGCACGGATTCAAGTCAACAACCACATAAGGGCTAATGAATTCAGTTCAACATTACCAGATGTGAATTGTCTCCCTGGCATCAGAGACGTATGGCCACCACAAATTTTATTAAATAGATGGATATAAGGTCCCACCTGATTAAATGGCCATGTGATTAGTGTAAAATGGAGTTTAGGCAACATTATAATGTGATAGCGACGAGCGAATCAAGTCTACACAAATCAAATTTGTTATGAATTTCACCCTATAACTTAAATTTCTACAAATTTTAAACTTTTGTAATTTACCCAGCACAAATAATAGCCACCATTTTACAGATGAGAAGACAGAGAAGAAGACATCGGCCACCAAATAATTTTTGGACCATTTTTTAAATTGAGATAAAAAAAACAACAACTACAGAACAATGTGTTATTAAACAGGCTGCCTGTAACCACCCGCTACCATCCATATGCTTATAGTCATATATGTTGCTGTCACTTTGACATTACTAATCTTATCTTGGCATTAAAGAAAATGAAAGGGGTTGGATACAGTCCTAGGAGATGCCAGAGTCTCATACATGACTTTTCATGGCAATTGAGGCACTTGAGATTTTGATCAAATTGATTCGGACTGAATTGAATCTGACAACTGTTTTGACTTAAATCAGACCCAAAATACGGGTTCACTGTAGGGAAAGCGGTTCGGTTCTAGGTTAGGGCTCACTGTCCATATCTGTCCCTATCTACAGTGTCCCTACAGTGGGACAGTGAGCCCTAACCTAGAACCGAACCGCTTTCCCAACCTACTTGCAGTGCAAGATCTAGGTAGCAAGATTGCAACTGGTTGACAGTCCCTATGCTACTAAGGTGCAGAGACAGACACATGCAAACAGATACTGTAAGTGGCAAAGGCAATCTCCTGTTAAGGTATTTTGTACCCCAGCCCTGCCATTTTTGAAAAGTGGCAAAAACCTCTAAAAGTCACAAATTATGGCATAAATAAGGCGTGCGCCATAATTTGTGACTTTTTTATGACACATACGTGGCATAAAACCTTTGATAAATCTCCCCTTTGTGTGTTATTTGTCCTCATTGTGAGAGTACTAACATTTATGCTAAAAATTATTCTGCACTAATTGTGTTTGCTCATTCACATACACACTATAATTGGTCAGACTGATCACACAGTATATAATTGGCGTAAGCAGCCATGTCATGTGCAAGTATACAGTATATCACAATACTGGTTAATCCATTTGAGGATGGCAATTGATTTACATTAGTTACTGTTGTATTCAGTATCAGATAGACATTTCAGGAGGCTATACAAAAATGGGCAAGATTTGCTAACTGTCAATTTAGACAAGCAGTCTAAAGATGCATCATATTTATCACAGTGACTGGATGATACATCTGGTGCAAGGCTACACATTTATGTGTATTGTTATACCACCTATTTGTTGGTATACATTGTGGCCTAATGTTGTGCTGCAAAGCCACGCCCTTCTCTAAACCACCCTCCTTTCCCACTAAGCCACACACCCTCAGTGGATGAGGAACTGTCATTGATTCTATTTGCCATACTTAACCCTAAATATGTCTAAAATAAAATGTGTTAAATCATGGAGCAAATAATGGCATAATCCAAATGCAGTCACATCAGAAATAATGCTTTGTGTCTTGTACCACTTCCATTAATAAACCCATAATATAAACACTATATGTTATTGAACTAGAACCTAAATATCTATAGTAATTATATACATATAGTGCTATACTATATGTGTGTGACAATGGAAGAATTTACTAAAACAGACATGTGGGGAAAACTGATTCTCTTTCATCTCGGTTGAACCACTGCAGATTTGTGTATTGTGTATACATTAATGATTACATCAAAAAAGTATTTATGATTTACTTAGCAAATTTGACCTTAACCCCATAAGAACCTGGTCAATTTTCATTTTGATATTTACACCCTCTACCCACACACATACAATTCCAAGAGCCAACTTTTTTACCTCTCTGTTTACATAGCCACAAGGCCTTTTTTTTTTTCTTTTTCTTGTGGGACAAGTTGGATTTTAAATGGGACCATTTCCTACATTGAAAAATGGGGAAAAAAATCTTTGAGGGCTGAAAATGAAAAAATAAAATAAAAATGATAACCTTGTTCTGCAGGTCAGTACTTTTACAGCGATACCAAATTTAGTTTTTATTATGTTTTACTACTATAAAGTTAAACATAACTTTTTTTAGATTTAAGTCTGCAAGAGTTGTGTGGTGAGCTGTAGTTTATATTGGCACCATTTAGGTGTTTATACAACTTTTTAATCAATTTTTCCAGGGGTACAAGGGACAAAAAATGGAAATGCGATTATTATTTTCTTCATTACAGAATTAACTGTGTTTAATAAACACTTTTATATTTTAACAGTTCAGATACTTTTGGACTTGGTGATACCAATTCTGTTTATTTTTTATTGTTTATTTATTTTCATATGTAAAATTTGAGAAATATCACAGAACTGAACAGTCAACTGTCAGTAAGTCAAGATACCAGGGAGAAGTAATCAAAAAAATATCAATTCACAGCAACGAAAAGAAAAGTAAAACTTAGAAAGAAAAGTAGTGGCTTCTCACTTGGTTGTTTGGATGGGAATCAGGTGCTCTATCGGTATAAAGCATACCCGGCGCTAAAGTGAATATAAGTTATAGTAGTAATAGAGGGATGGCACTCTGAGCATATGGTGTATAGAACTGGTATTTATTTTTTGATTCTTTAAGAATAGTTTAAAATAATATTTATTAGTAATTTCTTAAAAATTAAGAAAATTAACATGGCTGATTCAATTTCAGTGGCCACTGAATTCACTATGAGCTCATACTGTATTGCGTCATTACACAATACATGTGTATATATATCCTTATGGGGTTATATGAGGGTAGATGCCAAAAAATCAATATAGGTTCACAGAAAGTTCATAAAGTTCATCCCAAAATCAAAAAAATCATAAAAATTCATAAAAATACATAGAAAGTTCAGTACAGCAATTCAAAAATTTAAAAAATTGTAGAGTTCATATAGGTGCATGAAAATTCTTAGAAGGTCCTTGAAACAAGTATCCAAAAGAATTGTATATATAAGAAGTAATCCGATGATTCATAGATCTAAGAGTTCATTTAGTTAATCTATGTGTCCTCATGGACAGTACATTACCACTCCTTCCGCTCGATCGGGTTGTTGGCGTCCTCGTGTGGTGTTCGCCGCGCGGGCGGCTGACTCCGTGTGTCTAAGTATGACACTTCCGGTGACGGACTTCCGGTATTGGGTGGCCGGCGTCCGCGTGTTCTTTTGGCGGGAAAGGCACTATATCGTGCCGATGGGTATACGTGGCTGTTTCCAAATATTGGATCCTATTGAGAATTGGATCAAATTTTAGTGCTTCAGCTAGCTGGATTTTGAGATGGCCCCCATCCCCGTACCTTAGTTTTTGAGAAACGAAGGAAGACCGGGTGGAAAACTTAACCTTTATTCCTATTCATAAAAAACAAAAGAAAAGCAAAAGTAAATATATAACCCCAGCAAAATTCCCTATCGTATCTCTCACTATCCCTGTCTTAAAGTGGAACTGCCACCCTAATAAGAGAAATCCCATTGTCTTCTTGATTGACACTTCAATGCATGCATCTTATTGCTGGTGTGCTTTTCCGTTTGGAGTATAGCTATGTCTGACTGTTTATCATGCACTGCACGCACACCAGCACAGCCCTTCAACTAATCCTTCAACTAATCCTGAGGGAACAATGTGACTGATAGACATTTTTACAGACATCATTTGCCTAACATGAGTATTATGTGCCTCATATGCTGAATATACATATCTTTATGGGCCATTTTAATCTTGACTTTCATATCAGTAGATTGAATATATGTCCAGATACATATTACCTTGCTGTATTGACTTTAGGTAGGGACAGACATGGAAAGTGAGATTAAACCTAGAACCCAACCACTTTCCCTACCTACTTGCAGTGCAAGACCTAGGTAGCAAGATTGCAACTGGTCGACAGTCCCTATGCTACTAAGGTGCAGAGACAAACAAACACATAGAGACAAATAACACAAAGATGAGTCGGGGTCAGAACCAGATGGGATGCACAGTACAAAACAGAGAGACAAAGAGTCATCAAAGGACTAGCCGAGGTAAAAAACATGAGTAATCTAATCAGCACAGAAACAAGATCCAGGAATCTAGCTAGTGAGCTCAAACAAGACTATCACCGGCACTGGTGTATGGCCGAAAAAAGGGTCTAAACTGAGCAGAGAGTCCCTGGATCAGCACCTGATATGCGCTCAGTTAGTCAGAAATACTAGAACATCTGAACAATCAACTCACTGCTAATCTTTTCATGCACACGGCCACTTTAGGGAGACACAGAGCATTTAATCCTGTTGCTAAGGATGCTGTTGCATCACCAGGGGGTGTGGTTCAGCAGCGCGTCTCTCCTGATTTGGTCGTGCCAATGCTGAAGATCACACCGCTAGAGCTTGGACAGATAATTTTATGACACCTGCATGTGGTCAAGTCATAGTGCTACATTACATGTACCTTGAGCACATTATTTTTGACCATTCACGTTGTGCTCTCTTGGACAATCTATTCTATTTGAAAGTTGCCTGCAATATATGATTACCCTGGTACTACAATAATTGAAAATGCCATTATCCTTCCCTATTACACTTTTACCCCATGATAACTGTTTATTAGGGGCTGATCTAGTCATCAGAATATGTGACTATACCGCTGATGTATGGTTACTGGGTTATATTTCGATCGTTTAAGTATGTCTGGCATTACTAAAGCCCCAGATAAAGCCCAGGGAATAGACACCTGTGGGGGAATGTGTTGGGCAATGTGATAAGTGTGTAATTACTGAGAATATTATGTACATCTAAGGGAAGGGATAGTACCCTAGGACCTTCACTGTGCACTGACTTTCTATTTATAGAGTATATATTGCTCTGAGGGTAATGTGCATATCTATAAGAGTGGAGAGCATCCAGTGTTCTTAGTGTATAATGATCTTTCTATTAACAGGAGTGTCTTCTATGACAGGACTCAGGACTTTCTCCTGTTCTTGTCCAGTCTAAAAACCTATACATAATTCAGTCAGATTTGGTATTTGACTAGCTATGGGTAGACTGCCCAGAATAAAATGGAAAATTATTTACTTATCAGGCACTTCTCCTCCTCCCCTGCCTCCTCAGCTGATTATTGACTCCCGGTTCACTGTTAAAAGCTATCTTGCGAGATGAGGCTAATAATCAGCTTACTGCTAAATCTAGTTACATGGTATTCATAGACATCTGTAGAGAGGGGAGGGGGAAGACGAAGAGTCAGCTGTGGATTGAGACACATGCTGCTGGCAATAGTTAATTTTCTATCTGCCTTGGTGCTGGATTCACAGCTACACTGCTCAGTAGTGTAGTCTAAGAGTGTGCTTCAGGGAAATAGGAGACAGGGTATCAGAGGCATCATAGCAGCTAATATTCCTTCACTGGACTAGAGAGAAATAACAATTAGAGCCTGTAGAGAGGAAACTGTTAGACAATGCACTATACAAGTCATTTGATGTTCAGGAACTGTGTTATTCAGAAAATGTATCCAAAGTAACTAGTATACTTTGAATTGTACCGCTGTTTTAGACACAAAAGTTAGATATATGCTATTCCCACTTCACAAAAACTCAAAGTTGATTTGCTAGTACCATATAGGTACACCCCATTTACATTGGTTGCTTTATGTAAGATCATAGTATCTGAAGTAACATAATCGATCCATGTTGTTGGTTCCTGCATGCATTAAGGGTCTAAAAAGTCAGGTCATTGTACTATTCCCTACGGATATGTGAAGACATGTTCTTGTGTGGCAGATGAATAACATGTGTTGGCATGGACCTCCCTAATTATTCTCTAGAATCTGAACTATTTTACAGTCCTTTGGTTCCCAGATATTCAAAACATTCTAGCAGGCTACACTTTCTGTAACAGAAGCATAGTGATACAGTACTTAGTTCCTAGAAAAGCAACGTCTGGAGCGCCAGCTAAGGAATGAAACACTGACAATAACTCCGACTCATATGTTAAAAAACTTTGTGTGACATTGTCCTCTGAAAATTTATCTCACAAAAAAGTTATGTGAACAAGACATAAAAGTAACACTAAGATTTAAATAATACAAAAGAAAAAAGAAGTTGGCAGAAAAGGTTTTGGTCTCTTTGAAGCCGAGGGGGTGAATCCACGGAAAATGTAAAAAACATTTCCCTTTTATGTGAATGCAGAAATAAGAAGCAACAAAGATAATGGAAGCAGATAATATGATAACAATGTAATGCTGAAGTGCTGAACTTTGACATAAAACATAGATTAGATCAATACATCATTGAAAAAATATCTAAAATGTTTATGGATATAAGGTATTAAATAGATAAGGTATTACATAAAGTTGCTAATGGTTTTAAAGGAATATTATCATTACAACACTGCACAAGAGAATAATAATAATGAATCAATAATAATAATAATGAATAAAAATGTTTTATTCTCTGTCCCGTTTGAAAGATAAATGATGTAAATTCTAGTGAAGGTAATCTTTTTACAGATGGCTGTAGTTATGAGTTATTGACTCCTGGTCCTTTGCTGTGTCAGGTGACCAACACTTTGACTCTCCAACTAACACAATGTTTTATGTGTGGACTGGAAGACAGTTTTTTTCATTCATTCCTAGAAGTTGTGTTAGTTGGAGAGTCAGAGTGTTGGTCACATAACATGGCTGAGAACCAGAAGGGAGCGGATAACTCTTAACTACCCATTGGTAGAAAGATTGCAATCACTACAGCTTTCTAACAGGCTAGAGCAGGGGTCAGCAACCTTCGGCACTCCAGGTGTGGTGAAACTGCAACTCCCAGCATGCACACTTGCTTGGCTGTTCTCAGAACTCCAATAGAAGTGAGTGGAGCATGCTGGGAGTTGTAGTTTCACAACAGCTGGAGTGCCGGAGGTCGCTGATCCTTGGGCTACAGAATAAAAAATTTGTGTGAGTGCTTCTTTCAAGGAACATCCAGCATAAAACTGTATATTCTATATTGTAAATATTTTTCCAGGGCAGGAAGCTGTATATAGATTTTCTCACCATGTGCACATGTACAAGATGGCTAAAGTGTATAATTGTATTTATTCCCAAATGCTGCATTGTTTTGTACATAAGTAGGGCTCATATTGTTACAGTGTAATAGTGCTGTACCTTAATTGTATATTACTGCCCATGCATACATTATGTAAGAATATTTGGGGAAGTTAGCAAGCCCTGCACTCCAAAATTCTTCAGAAAATTGTAAAATATGGCTTTTGCTACTTTTTTTGGTCACTCGCACATTTGCTACTTTTTTTGCATTTTTACACCACTACAGTTTTGAAAAGTAGGTGGAAAAGTCAGCGAGGTTAGTTATGTTATTATGCGTCACTCTAGATTCATCACTGGTGTGGTAAGGTGCAGGGTGCCGTCGTGGATGGCAGGTATGTGTCACCGAGGTCTACCAGAGCGACTCCCCACATTTGGTGGAGGATGCGGGCATGCGCAGTGAGGCTGGCGTGAACGCTGAAGTTTTGTTTTTCTAAAGTGCATGGAATATATTAAGCCAGCAAAGCTGCAAGCAGGAGTTTCTGGCAACATGGAGGCTGCTGTGAAGGCTCTCATAGAGGCTAACGTGCAGCAGCGGGAGACCAACCAACTACTGCTACAACATGTGATGGCGTTACAGGCGGCAGGAGCGTCCCACCACGTCCATGATGCCCGGAAAGCGGTCCGTGCGGCGATCCCAAAATTGACCCCCGCAGACGACGTTGAGACGTACCTGGCGGTTTTTGAGAAGGTCGCCGTGAGGGAAAAGTTACCCCGTGACCAGTGGGCCGAGGTGGTTGCTCCGTTCCTGGCATCCGGACCCCAGCAAGTATTTTTTGAGTTGGCAGACGACCAGGCTGCTGACTATTCCATGGTGAAGGGGGAGATCCTGGCCAGACTGGGGGTAAACGTGTTGGTCCGGGCTCAGCGGGTCCACCAGTGGGACTTCAAAGTGGCTGAACCCGCCAGGCCGCAGTACTATGAGTTGCTGCACAGGTTGCAAAAATGGCTGCAGCCTGAGGTTCTAAGTCCGACTGCTATGCTGGACCGGCTGCTGGCTGACATGTTTTGGAGGGCCTTGCCTTACCCCCTTCAACACTGGATCGCAGGTATCCCCCCAATGCCCTTGAGATGGTCGACCTGGTGGAGCGATATGAGGCCACCAGAAACCTGCAGGGGGTTCTTTTGGGAGGGGGCCAGTCAAACCCCGGAAATCTCCACCCCAGTCCCGGCGGCCGGCCAAACCCGCCCGGGATGTACCTCTTGCAGATCCGTCCCCAGTGGTCTGCTGGCAGTGTCGGGAGCCTGGACACATAAGGGCCAACTGTCCACAGTGGGGGAACCTATGGAGACTAATTATGGGTACCGGGCTTCCATGTATGCCCGGAGACTGTGTGCGACCGGCATCCCGGGACAATAGACAATCGTCATCTGTGCCAGGTGCAAGTCGGGGATAACCTGGCAGTGGCGCTGTTGGACTCAGGAGCCTGGTAACCCTGGTAAGTGCTGCCCTGGTACAGCCCACCCAGTATACGGGCCGGACAGTGGGTGTGGTGTGCATACACGGAGACTTAAAGGACTATCCCACTGCTGTAATGTCTCTGTCCACGGCGGTCGGCACCTGGACTTGTGAAGTGGCGATCTCCACAAAGCTGCCCTATGAACTAATAATTGGGAGAGACTTCCCTGGTTTTCCGTCACTGTGGCCTGAGATGAAAGTGACTAATAGCCCTGAGACAGGGGTAACCCTAGCAGAGTGGCCTGATACCCCTGGAAGGCCAGAACCCTGGGAGCCCGAGTCTGAAGGGCCAGCGGTAGGGTGACCACTGCTGCAGCGGTAGTGGGGAGACAACCCCACTGAGTGTAATGGTGGGAGACACGGAGGACTTGCCACCGGGACCTGAGTTGGCAGACCTCAATGTCTCCGGGAAAATTTTGGGACCGCACAACACCGGGACCAAACCCTAACCAGGGCCTGGGAGAATGTGCTGGAAATTGATGGTAAACCCCAGAAACCAGGGGCTGAATTAATGTTCCCACGATTTATTGTTCTGCAGGATATGTTGTATCGGGTGAACCAAATCCGAGGTGAACCTGTTGAACAGTTGGTGGTGCCCACAGCGTATCGCAAGCTTGTCATGGAGCTTGCCCACCAACATGTTCTTGGGGACACCTGGGGTGGCAGAAAACCCAGGACCGCATATTGCAGCGGTTTTATTGGCCCAGTGTGTTCAAGGAAGTAGAAAATTATTGTAAGTCCTGTCCAACCTGTCAGGTAACTAGCCCCAGCCACATTTCCGTAGTCCTCTGGTACCTCTGCCAATTATTGAAGTACCGTTTGAGCGAATTGCTATGGATTTAATTGGGCCTGTACCAAAGTCTGCTAGGGGCCACCAACACATTCTGGTAGTTCTCGACTATGCCACTCGGTATCCGGAGGCGGTGCCTCTGCGACATACCTCAGCTAAGCTCATTGCCAAAGAGTTAATGGAGATGTTTTCCCGTGTGGGCCTGCCAAAAGAGGTTCTGACAGACCAAGGGACCCCTTTTATGTCCAAAGTAATGAAGGAACTGTGTAAATTGTTGCGTATAAAGCAGTTACGGACGTCCGTTTACCATCCGCAAACAGACGGTCTTGTTGAGAGGTTTAACCAAACTCTAAAGAATATGTTAAAAAGGGTGGTGTCTAGAGATGGGAAGGACTGGGACCTGCTTCTGCCCTATCTCATGTTCGCAGTGCGAGAGGTACCCCAGGCCTCTACTGGGTTCTCGCCCTTCGAACTGCTTTATGGCAGACACCCTCGGGGCCTGTTGGATATCGCCAAGGAAGCATGGGAACAACAGCCTGTCCCCCACAAAAGTGTCATTGAGTATGTCACCCAGATGCAGGAACGGATAGAAAGGGTGTTGCCGTTGGTCCGGGAGCATATGGAGGCAGCGCAACAAGCCCAGAGTAGGGTGTATAATCGTCAGGCTCGGGTACGGGGCTTCAATCCGGGAGATCGAGTGTTGGTTCTGGTACCCACCCTTGACAGCAAATTCCTAGCTAGGTGGCAGGGCCCCTATGAGGTGGTCGAGAAGGTAGGGGAAGTAAATTACAAAGTACACCAGCCAGGCGGCGCAAGCCGGAGCAGGTGTACCATGTGAATTTGCTAAAGCCGTGGAAAGATAGGGACACGGCCGACGACCACAGCCCCCGGCCAGGGCTTCTAGGTGAAAAGGGTCCAGCCCCACAGTTCGAGGCCTGTGAAGCCGTAACCACGGTAAAATTGCAGACAGCCTGTCTTCCACACAAGTTCAGGAAGTTAGGAGTTCCTCAGTCGGAACACGGATGTGTTCTCGGACCTCCCTGGCCGCACGTCTCTCATCCGACATGACATCGTCACTGAGCCTCAGGCCAAGGTCCGGTTAAAACCATACCGGGTACCCGAGGCTCGGCGGCGGGCCATCGCGGAGGAAGTGCAGTTAATGTTGAAGCTCGATGTCATTGAGGAGTCGAAAAGTGAGTGGGAAAGTCCCATAGTCCTAATACCCAAGCCGGATGGGACGTTGCGGTTCTGCAACGACTTTCGCAAGTTAAATGAAGTATCCAAGTTTGACGCGTATCCCATGCCCCGAGTAGACGAGCTTGTTGAAAATTTAGGACAAGCCCGTTATTTTTCTGTGCTGGACCTCACTAAAGGGTACTGGCAGGTACCCTTAACGGAGGCGGCTAAGGAAAAGATGATGTAGTCATCCACAGCACCGACTGGGAAAGCCATTTACCCAAGGTGCAGGCGGTAGTGGATGCCCTGAGGAAAGCTGGACTAACCGCCAATCCAAAAAAGTGTGCGATTGGGTTGGAAGAGACCAAATATCTGGAATATGTAATTGGGCGGGGAGTCATCAAACCTCAGGTAACTAAGGTAGAGGCCATTCGTAGCTGGCCCCGACCGGTCACCACCAGGCAGGTAAAGTCGTTCCTGGGGATTGTAGGATACTACATGAGGTTTGTGCCCCACTTTGCCACAATAGCAGCGCCATTGACAGACCTGTTGAAGGGACGAAAGTCTGGGAGGGTTAGCTGGAGTGAGAAGGCGGAGGAGGCTTTCTCCGCGTTGAAGTCGGCCCTGTGTGGGTCCCCGGTTTTGGTGACACCCGACTTCAACAAGGAGTTTGTCGTACAGACCGACGCCTCGGAGGTAGGCCTTGGTGCGGTACTGTCGCAGGAGGTCAACGGGGAAGAACATCCCGTTGTCTTCCTGAGCCGTAAGCTCAGTCCCGCCGAGTCCAGATATAGTATAGTGGAGAGGGAGTGCCTGGCTATCAAGTGGGCACTCGAATCTCTCCGCTACTACCTGTTAGGAGGAGGTTCCGTCTGGTGACCGACCATTCCCCCTCAAATGGATGAGTCAGGCCAAGGAGAGGAATGCTCGGGTCACCAGGTGGTTCCTATCCCTTCAAAATTTCAAGTTCTCCGTGGAACATAGGGCAGGTCGCTTGCAGGGAAATGCAGATGCCCTTTCCCGCGTCCACTGCCTCACATGTGTCCACCCCCTCAGGGTTGAACAAAGGGGGGTGTGGTAAGGTGCAGGGTGCCGTCGTGGATGGCAGGTATGTGTCACCGAGGTTCATAGCCTCGGTGAGGTAAGAGCCCGTTTTTGTTGATGTCAGCAGCAGCTAGTGCTACTGACAGAGTTTAAATAGCATGGCTGCAAAGCCGATCCGGGCCGGCTCTTACCGGGAGCAGCTAAAGTGTAGGGTGGGTGGCTGCTCCCACGACCCAGTCCTGGTTTTGGGCTGGGTTTAAAAGCTCAGCCAGCTCAGCAGCTGGAGGCTGTGATTATCCTGGAGCTGCTAACAGGGCTGAGGAGTTCTCTTTCCTGGAGGAAAGAGCTCAGCAAGGAGGTGTTTTGTTCCTGGCTACCTGAAGCTGGATTCTCCTGCGGCTGGGCCGACAGCGTGGTGCGAACCTGCACCTACACCTCCCAGGTGACTGAACCTGTGTTGGCCTGTTTTTGTTTTGCCACGTTATTTCCGTTGTGTGTGAACTGTCACCAAAGAGACTGTTTTTCATTTATGGTGTGCAAGTGTGAATAAAACACTGTTTGTTGCACAATCTGGACTCCTTGTTTTGCCTCTAAACTGCACCCGCACCGCTGTCTACCAGAGCGACTCCCCACACTGGGAGATTTGGGAAAGCAGCTCATAAAGCAGCAAACTCCTGATATTAATAGGACTTTCTATCTTAGAGACAACGGGTCCAAGACTCCCCACTCTGAGACAGTAGCCAAAACCTGAAGCTAAAGAAAGCATTACAGAATAAACAGTCAAGGCCAATGACTGGAGCCGTGCATACTGCTGAAACCAAGAAAGAGACATTTTGAGTACCGTTCTGTTACTGCAAATCCACAAAGTCTGGACTTCATTTTGTTCCTCGCTCCAACTAAATCTCTGCAATGGTGACTGACCCCCAGGAAGCGACAGCCTGAAGGTAGGAGCACTGTAACACAAAAATTTGTCGACAGTATACCACTTGCATTCTACACATCACATTGCACATGTGCCATTTGATAAATTTTTATGCCACCGCAGACTCAAGGAAATCTGACTTCAAATATTACCTTCACAAATTCCCCCATAGTGCCAACACAGTAAGCCTTCTATTAAAAAAGCAGCAGAAACTCCCCATACATGACTAAAATATAGTAATATCCATCACAGATTTCTTCTGTAAAAATACACAAATATGGGTAAGTTGGTAGCTGTAGCAATACGTATGTACTAGCAAATACTGGAAAAATACTAGCAATGGCTAAATATATTTTGTTTACCGAAGGTGTTGTCCACACATAGGTCAGTCTCATTATAGTCTCTTTACCTTTCAATCACAGTTTTCTTCTCTGTTATGTAAAAAGACAAAACAATTAATAACATAACTGTAGCAATAAACCTGCAAGTACTATGAAATACTGGAAAAATACTAGCAATTGCTGAGTTCTTTCTGGTTACTAAAGGGGGTTGTCCTTTTTTGAAAAAACCTTTGTGTTAGAAGGATCTCCTGAAAATAAGATGATTGCATGATGTCCCACTGATGAGACATGTAGCAATTGACTGTAATCTTCAGGGAAGCCTGACCACAAGTATTCAATCCCCCTTGCGCTCCTCCACAGAGGAAATAAAGCATTACATGGCACCCACTGAAATCAGTGGTCTCTTTGTGTAGTACATGGACATGGCAGGATCTCCAGAGAGACAAATTTGTAGCCATTTTCTACCCTGAAAAATTAATGTTGGTACCTACAAGGGCAATGGAATATGGTTTGTTTATTCTGCCTTTTTTCCTCAGAGCTTGGTGTTAACATTTATCATAAATGTTTCTATGCAGTTGGGGGTTTCTGACTGTCTTAAATGGTCCTGTACTATGTGCAATGATATGATATTCTCTCCTTGCTATATGGTAACAGTGAAAATTGGATTAAAATAAAATTTGACATAGGATACGTTTATCCCTCTAAATGAATGAAATCAAATTTGATAGACAATGCTTTGGTCCTGTCACTGGTCTTCATTACAGAGCCTTCTCAGAACCCCGGTTACTGTAACCTCAATGGTAGGGGGGAATTTCTGTCTGTTAACATGAAAATAAAGTCACTTTTGCTACTTTGTGTTGATCTGGAATTGGTTAGATCCTAATTTGGAAGAATGTAAACACCATTTCCTATGGCTTGAAAACCATTATATACATTTTACTAGTGGAAATGTTTACAGTGCCTGCCAAGCCTAGCTAACATGGATTATACATTGTCTACTTATCAAGCAGCAGATGGGTTTAATTCCAAAGGTGTCCATGGTCCAGAAACCACTAACAACCATCTGGTCTCTCATGTCACTATAACTCAGCTCAATAGCAGGTCATTTTCATCTCATCTAAAAGGCTCAGTTTAACTTGAAATAAGTTGAGTTATCTTGTGCCGAGTTAATATGATAAAATGTCACCTGTCATTTAATAGATTCCTTGTGTAATAGCTCCATGTATTATTTGTCTTGGATCTCATCAATTGTTATATCTTTGTATCTTAGTCATGGATGTCATTTTTGACTAAATTAATTGGGACTTTGTTTTCTAGGAGGAGATCTGATCAGTCATCTGTGGAAATTGTTATTAAAAAAACACAAGAGAACTAGAAGGATGTACTTTGTATATTCCAGGGATTTACTACATAATTCTTTGTAACGCATTGACTTTTTAAAGAGAACTTGTCACCACTGTAGGTTTGAGTTCACTAAACCAACAGCATTTTGCTCTGCAACTAGGGTTTAGTTTTCCAAACATGCCCATGTGACAACCAGCCGTTTCTGCATTAGGATGGGAAAGATCTTATGAATTAATGGAGATGAGTCCAGGACTAGTCACATGGGCACTAAATATATCTATGTAATGATATGCTGGTGGTTTAGTGGTCACACATATAATGACAAGTTACCTTTAAAATAAGGTATTTCTGTGGATAGCTGTTTGGCTCTTTTTATCCTTCAAAACCATGGCTGCGCTGGTTACTATGTCTGGTTACTCCGCATCACCTACTAGTACTACACATGATTCCTAATCAGGATAGTCATGATTCCCATATCTAGTAGTAATGCTTGGCGGAGTTACAAAACTTCTCAACTCCCTTAAAATTTAACTTTTAATCCCAAGATGTAAAATTAGGCACAGGCTGGGAATGGTGATGGATGCCACTGTATAAAATCTATCAGAGGCATCTGTTACGTATACGTTTTTATATGAACCCAGCCTAAAACTCTTCTCTAAAAGATCCCTACAATTTCCTTGCCTAGGGAGTGGAATAGCCACCCTGAAAAGAATAATCCAACTGTCTTCAAAACTATCCCTATGATATTAAAGGGGTTGTGTCACAAAACATATTCTACAATTTTCAAACCAGTACCTGGAACTGAATGCTTTTGTAATTGCATGTAATTTAAAATTTTGTATAAAATGTACCTGCATAGCGCCAGCTCCTGTTTGTTGTTTTCCTTTTTTTTTGTCCGTCTCAATAAGCTGGTCGAATGTGTTCAGTTTAGATCTTCAACTGCCAAAAGCTAAATGTTCTGTTAGAAGCTATGGCAGTTACAGGGAGACAGCAGAGAGGACACACTCTCTGACCTGTGAGCCTGAAGATAATCTAGCAGAGCAATTGGAGCAGTGAATGGGGATATCTCTGAATGTGAAGTACAGGGCTGGTTCTAGCTTTGTTAGAAAGGCATTGTCATGCACTATATGATGTTGGATTTTCATTTTTTATGTCAATCATGACATGGCCCATTTAAGGGATTAAGTATAGGGAGTATAGGCAGCAGGATTGCACCAGGGGAATATATTTACCAAACTGATAGAGTATATAAAATACTTAGATGGCAAATTAGAGTATCCCCAAAACAACAGCCCCCAGATATTCACCCAAAAGTACCTATTCGTACTCAATGTTAATTAGGCCTAGTGATGATGAGGACTAACAAGCCTGGAACAGTAGTGTGCAAGTTGGAATCCATGACGCTAAAATCATTGGCTTATACACCACTAGTTGGATACTTAGTAAATAAATAATTAGTCTCTGATGACTCTCCTAAAATGAAGAATAAACACATGGTGTAGATTTGTAATGGCAATTATGACATGTAACTAACTACCTTTGGTTTTAATATGAATGTTCAATGTGTAAGGGGTGCAGACTGGAATGCATTGGTTTGCATGCTGGCACCGGAAAGATAAAGGCTTCCTTCTTATTGATATTGAATTACATATCTTACTTTATGGCTGATGTAGGAAATTATGTAGGATGTAGGAAAATTTGGGAAAAATTTAATAAAACTGACGCATAATAAGTCTCCCTGCACTCTCTCTGCAGCCCTGTGCGCTCTCCCTGCACTCTCCCTGCACAACATTCTTCTATTAATCATTTATAGCATTTTCTCCCTATGCTTAGCTTATAGGACAATGGCGGAGACTGCAGGGGAGTAGGGTTTTATAGGGCTTGAACTTCACAGGGGATGGCTATCTGTGTATTGGCTGGATGCATGGCATTATGGGTGATCTTGTGTTCCTGGGCTTGTCTCCTCTACTCATAGTTTTGCTTTGTAACAAGTGCAGCTGCCATTTTAGGAAAACCTGATTCGTAACAACAAAGCACCAGAAATTTGGGATTCTAGAATCAAAGTTTTCCAAAACTTCAGACCAAATTCCGCTTCGAATGCTTCGCTCAACACTACTGTTCACTAAAGTGCTTGTAGGATTATTATACGGCACTAATATGGCATTTGTTGAAATTCTGTGCCATTTTCTATATTTTATAAGGTATGTCCCTTGTTTGTCAAGTCTTTTGTGCTGCCTATAGATAGGTCTTGTCCTAAAATGGCTGCTGGTGAAGGGTCATGTTATCAGTCAAATCACCTCCATGCAATATCTCCTTCATTCAAATACACTGCACCTGCCATTAGCACTGTTGGATGTTTAGTACAGGTGCAATGTGCTTGTATGGAGGAGGCTGAGTGATGTGTCTGGTCACACTAACCTACATCAGAAGCCATCTTATAGACAGGACCTTATTTTGAACAGCACAGAAAGGAAGCGTGGCTTAGGGGGACGGCACAGAATATCACCAAAGCTGTATTAGTAAGTGACATATTTATCTTACCTACACTTTGGTCACAAGTAGCAAGAAAGTGTGAATGGCGACCAAATGTCATGTGGCCTCTGTTTTCCTGCTTTTAAGAACTCAAACTCTTTTGATGTATACACTTGTGGTATATATGAGCTGTGCATGCCTTAACATATTAAAATTATGTTGTTATTGTCTGTATTGTCTTCAAAAATTGAAATGGCACACCCCCATGACAAAAATTCTCAACCTAACCTCTTCCCTACTAATTTTACATACGTAATTTTACATATGTAATTTTACATACAGCACTACAAAACATACGGGGTAATGCCACATACCTCTAACATCCAGTGAAGTCTCCTGTGATATAGACATACTAGATCGCCATGATGACTTCTTTCAGTCATCTCTTTTCTATGCAGAGTTTGACAAAACAAAATCTTAGTTTCCCACTTTTCCATCATTCTCCCACCTTGTGAACCCCCATCCTGACACCCACAATACTGTTCCCACTGTGCTCCCCAATACTTTACCGCAGAAACAGTTCTCCTGAAAATACTAATACCACACAGATAGTGCCCCTTTCAATAACTTTTGGTACACAGTGTCCTATAAAATAACTGCACCAAGCAAATAGTGTCCTTGACACTAATAGTGTAAAAATAGTGCCCCCCAAAAATAATTGTGCTAAGTTCATACTGTGATACTGAGCCAGGGTGTCCCCATATTATTAGTGGTCCCCAAAGTTTCACTAATTGTAATCATTATCTGCCAGAGTACACCTAGTAGTAATAGTGCCCCCAACAGTACTAATGTCCTCACTGTGCCCCAGAAGTAATAATGCTCACATAGTGCCCATACTAGTAATCATGTTCCCCATACTCCGCCAGTAGCAATAAAGCTCACCATAATGCCCCCCAGTAATAATAATTAGTAATAACTCACCTTATAATGTGTGCCAGTAGAAAAATACCCCCTACTGTGTGCCAGTACAAAAATGCCCCCTTATAATGTGAGCAAGTACAAAAAATAACCCCTTATAATGTGTGCCAGTGCAAAAAATGCCCCCTAATAATGTGCACTAGTACAAAAATACTGCCTTATAATACCGTATGTATCCCTTTTTAGTGCCCCCAGAAGTGCCAATGTCCCCATAGTGCCCCCATAATGTGTGCCTGTACAAAAAAATGCCCCCTTCTGTGTACCAATCCAAAAATAACTCCTCTTAGTGCCCTCAGTGGAGTCAATGTCCCCATAGTGCCCCCATGATGAATTACAATTAGGGTTGAGTGAACCCGAACTGCAAAGCTTGGGTTTGTACCGAACTTTGCGAGTTTGGGTACCAGGACCCGAACCCAGACTTTTTCACTGAAGTTCGGGTTCGGTGTTTGGGTGATTTTATTATTTTCCGTTATAACGGAAAATAATGGCATTCTTAAGATAGAATGCCAAATAAAATGGGCAACAAAGGGTTGAAAATCATTTAAAAACTCACCTCTTCCACTTGATCGCGCAGGTGTTCTCTTTTTTCTTCAGGACCTGCAAAGGGACCTGCGATGACGTCACCGTGCTCACCATGTGGGGAAGGGAGATGTTGGTCCCGTGCCCTACGGCAACATTCAACTGTATCGCCATCCTGAGGACAGTGATTAAGTTGGATATAGAGAGATGAGCGCTTCCACAATGGAAAGGCTCCTTTCCCACTGCCCCACCGCAGCCCCCGCTGCGTCTCCAGGGTCACACCTTATGAGGCAATTGCCTCACCTTGACCAAATGATGATGCAGCCTTGCTTGTATGTGAGTCGGATGTTTGTTTTGATGTATTCTTTATATATTTGCCAGAAAGTTACATGAAGTTGGACACGGTTTTCAGCAGTCTATGCAACTGCAATCAGGTTGCCAAAATAGGTTGTTACTTCCAGCATAAAACCAGATTTTTGGTATTTGCATTTCTGGTCTGGTGATTTTAGGAAGATACAGTGGCATGCAAATGTTTAGAAACCCCTGGTCAAAATTACTGTTACTGTGAACAGTTAAAGGCATTGTCTCACTTCAGCAAATGTTATTTATTATGTAGAGGAAGTTAATACAACGCACTTACTGTATTGTGATTGTCCATATTGTTTCCTTTGCTGGATTGATTCATTTTCTTATCACATTATACACTGCTTCTTTCCATGGTTAC
Organism: Bufotes viridis; assembly: GCA_033119425.1. Taxonomy (NCBI): domain Eukaryota; kingdom Metazoa; phylum Chordata; class Amphibia; order Anura; family Bufonidae; genus Bufotes; species Bufotes viridis. The sequence continues at coordinate 98,498,268 of CM065592.1, read as the reverse complement.
TACCACCCTGCAATCCATCAGCGGTGGCCGTGCTTGCATACTATAACAAAAAGTGCTGGCCTCTCTGGTGGCCGGGACTGTGGGAGCTCATATAGGCTTGTGCTTTTTCCTATAGTGTGCAAGCACAGCCACCGCTGATGGATTGTAGGGTGGTCTCTAACCATGGAAAGAAGCAGTGCATAATGTGATGGAAAAATAAATGAATCCAGCAAAGGAAGCAATATGGATTATAGCAATACATGGGAACACTTTTAGGGTTTTAAGTTCCCAATGTGCCCCTGTACACCAGGCACCCCCCAAGAGCATTTTACTGAAATAGCCAGATATATTATTACTGTGCACTATTTATATAGATTTGGCACTGGTACACGCAATCTAAAAAACTTCTTTAAATGCATCTACAATGATAAATTCCCGCCAATGTATAGCCCAGAGTGTCAAAGACAATAATGTTTAATGTTGAGAGTTGAAGGGAAAGCAAAAAGAGGGCAATGCTCAGGAAAAAATGGGTGCATAATGGATGTAAAACAATCACACCAGTGGACATAGTAATTATCTAAATATAAGGTGGGGGCTTAATAGAGCTACATTTCACCCTATGTCTGTATAGATTCAGCCTGTTCTAAGTGTTTTTTCTAAGAATAATTTTGAGTTGCTATCACTTTTACAATTATGACTCGTGCTCAATAAAAGCTTAATGTATACATTATTTTTTTCTATGTTCCATAACAGATATTGTAGAAGCAAATTAATTGATTTTCTAGACCTTACTGCTGAGCCTTAAACTAAAATTACATTTGTAAGTATTGACAGAGCAGCCAGAGCCTGTAGAGCAGAAGAAGTAAGTGATTATCAAGCATATGATGAATGTTAATTGGACGACCTTCTCAATAGCACCTCAGGAGAACTAGGCGATGTTGGAGGGCGTCCAGTTTCATTTTTGGGATTACTTCTGTCTTGGGCAATCTAAGGTTTCTTATAATTTGCATTCAATCAATAGCTGGACAAATAAGCTAATTAAATTGGCTTGTTGGGATGATTAAAGCAGCTGCATCTTTATCTTTTTAATCCTTTGCAAGTTTAATAAAATAGGTAATTATAGTTATTCAATACAAAGAAGCTTATTGATAGGCATCATGGGAGTCATAGGGCAAGCGTTCCTTTGGGATGTACATCGAGGTGCTTCATGCAGGTTCATTGTGATCACTGTTTTAGAATACCATGTCTGGAGCATAATTTACTAATTCATATATAGACTGGATAGCATTTTTAGTACAGATTTTGGGTTGGCCACTTTCTGGCTACTTGTGACCAATGTGTATCTAAGATGACTATATGGTGCTTACTAATATAATCTTTGTTGATATTTAGTACCATTTGTTATATGTCATAATCCATGCCCCCATTGTTGGGAAAATCTTCAGTGCTGTCTGCACAGATGTCCTGTCCATAAAATGGTTTCTGATGGAGGGTCATGTGACATCACCTCCATTCAAACACACTGCATCTGTGCTAAACTCCCAATATTAAAAGTGCAGATGGCAGGTACAGTGTATTTAAATGGAGGAGACATCACATGGAGGTGATTTGCCTGGTCACATGACCCTTCTTCAGCAGCCATTTTATGGACAAGATTTATGTGTGAACAGCACAAAAGACTCTGTAAACAAGGTGGCATATCTTGGGAAATATACAAAATGGCACAAAATATCAACAAAAGCTAGGCTATCTAAGGCTAGTTTCACACTAGCAGCACGGACCTCCAGCAGGTTGTTCCGTCGGGTGAACAGCCTGTCGGATCACTCCTGCTGCTAGTGAGCGTGTGCCCCTGGACAACTGCTCCAGCCCTATTGACTATAATGGTGGGCGGGGCGGAGTTCCGGTGGCGGCATGGCTGCGCACGATGAGAGGCTGCTGGAATAAATGTCGAACACGTCGTAGTTTTAAAGTCAATGGGTCAGGAGCGGTAGTCCGGGGGCACACGTTCACTAGCGGCAGGTATAATAATATATAGTATGGTAGATTCATTGTAGAAATGTCTGTGATTATCATAGAAATGTATGGACCGCAAAATAGGAAATCCAAATTAGACATAACTCATAAGACATTAAGTTTGAAAAAAATCTCTTGTCTACGCACTCCAGACTAGACCTCACCCATTACCAACCAAAAAACTAATTCTCTTGCTAAAAGGCCCCAAAGCAGACCCTTATAAAGACCAAAAGGTTTGGGTCTGTATACAGGGTAGTTGAACTAGCACTTTAGAAACCTCATCCCAGATGTACAGATACTCACCTCTAGCAGTTCCTGGCAGGGCTTAATAGGAAGGCAGCAGAAATATCTTAGACTGTGATAGTAAACTATTGCAGTCTGTGGTATAAACAATGAAATAATAAATAATATATAATATAATATAATATAATATAATATAATACATTTTTAATATATATATATATATATATATATATATATATATAGTTCAATCACCTCCCTCTAACCCATTTTACATATAGAAGTAAACAATAAAAAAGAAACTAAACTATGTCCAAACCTTTAGTTAACAGAACTGAAGTATCGTTATGCATCACACAAGGAAATGAATATGATGCCTATATTCCATGCGAATATCACTGTGATTCCTTAATGAATCATTTGACTCTTACTTTGAGAAAAATTATTTACACGTGCCTTGTCTAAAAAAGATTATCTTTTTCTCTTTTTTTTAGAGATACCAGTTTGCCATAAAGAAAGTTATGAACCTGGAGCATGAGAAGATGCAGGACGCGATTTTCTTATATCTGTATATATTCGTGATTATTTGTAATTTGGCTGTTTCCATGGGCAATGTTACTTACATGGGGCGGCGGCGGCTATATGTTTCTGACATTTGATTTCCTATTTGGGACGTCTCTCTTTGGTTTTTATTGGGTGTATAGTTCAGGATCTGACTGGAGGATCGGGGTCGCTTGCTGCGATCCACGATCTCCCTGTTCTAACAGGACAGCCGTTTTTCGCTGCGGGGGATCGCGGCGTGATGGCATGTCCCCCGATTTCTACAAAACACCACCGGAGTGTTCTATATTGAGGTGCACCATTATGGTTTGATATACTGGGTGGTTGCACTCTATTTTCGACTCTGTGTATTTCCTACCATATGTGATAGCGTCCCGGTTACTAAGAGGCGTGTTCATGTCACGTCACTGAAGTCTGGATTCTGCGCATATTCGCGGGAGGCCACGCCGTCCATGTTTGTTTCTGGCCCTGGTAACTAGGTTCTCTGACGAGACTATTCTTTGGATCTCGCGAGACTACACCAGTTTGGCGCATGCCCAGTGCATTGACATCCACGCTCAGCGGACCTGCTATTCACTCATGCTCCAAGTATGTTTTTAACTAACTTTTTTTCACTCATTAGATGTAATCAGGTGGATTTGATTAATTAATTTCACAGGATTATGGATTTATATATGAATAGTACACTGTATGGATAAACACTTAGCACGAGCTTTGTTACAATATTTATATAATGTGATACAATCATGTTACTGAATTTTATATATCATGGTCTATTGTTTATTTGATATTTTGACTTAATTGCATTAATCACTGCTTTAATGGAAACATTATTGAAGGCACTATATATTTTGGCATTTGAACACGTGTGAACATGGCTTGACAAAGGCTCCATAGTGAGAGCTGAAACGTTGCTACTGCTTTTGGGTTAATAAACCACATTTATCTTCACGACATCCGGAGTGCTGCCTGCCGTTTCTTCATTCTACATACGCCCTTGGTCAGAGGCAATTTTGGGAGGAATTGCACCCACCTTTTAGTGTGCTGCTCACCATTTTTCTACTTACTATTACTGGACCCGGTAAGCGAGCACCTCTATTATGGACAATGCTAATATGGATATATCGAACCCTGATGTTTTTTCTTATTCGAAAGAAGATGAGGAAAGGATCTTGCAGAGTGGAGACAGAGATGTCACTTTTTTATCCATGCCATCCCTGGTGGAGGTTAAAAAAAGTTTTGAAATTGAATCGAAACGCTTAATTGGACTGGAACTACACTTAATGACCCTCAGTGAGTACCACCATGTTCATCGTATACCCAGAGGCTTAAGATCACATCTGAGACCAGATTTATTTTTGAACAATAATGACTTTTGTGCCAGATTTGCCCAGATTTCAAACAAATATGCTTTTGACATCATCTTATTAAATGTGGAATTTTTGCAAAAAGAAATATCTATACTACGGACTGTCCTTGATGAATTGAGGATCAAGTTATCCCAAATGTTGAGCACAGAAGAGTTTGATACTTATTTGGCTACGAATAGAGCCATTTTTGACAAACATAGGGATGAGTTGCAATCCAAAAAGCGACAAAAATGGACAAGGGATACGGAGGATTACACGGTGGGCTATGTATATAACTGGCAAGGTGAAGCAAGGCGACGCAGAGTGGGTGGCGACAAGAAAAACTTTAATGGTGGCTACAAGCAACAACAACATCGTCGCAAGGGAGAAACACAAACCAAAGAACAAATCCAACATGGAACTACCACGGATAAGACCTCTTTTTTAGGCGTCGGCCCAACAGCACTGGAACCAGGAGGGGCGGAAGGCGCCAGCGCAAGTGGAGAAAAAGGGAGAAATCCCAGATCTCAGAGACTGAGGACTGCCAAAATGAAAACCTAGTGGTAAATATTTCGAAAATTGATTTAAATCCTGATCAAATGTCTGTTTTGAATAAAGGGTTATCCTTTTGTCCAATAGCAAAAACTAATTGGTTCAATGTGGAACTGGATTTGCATAGATTCTTTCGATCGATTAAGTTAAAAATTTGGTTTTCTAATCAGCAGAATAGGGGTCCTTTTGTTACTGAACACAGGAGTGAATTATCATTACAGAATGTGGGTTTATTCTTAAAAAGTGATTTTGATCCGGTGATCAATCACCCAGCCTTGGATGCGTTTATTATCGCAGTCAAGAGGGATATTGATCACCTCCAAACATCTTCTGGGGATCAGGTGTTACCAGAGGGTAACATTACTACCCAGGAGATAAAGGCTATTAGGGACCTGTCCATGAACCACAGCCTCACCATCAAACCGGCTGATAAGGGTGGTGGGGTTGTGGTCATGAACAGTGACTATTATATCTCCGAAATCAAATCTCAATTGGATGATGTGACTGTATATCAGAAGGTACAACAGGACCCTAAGTTCCACTTACTGCGCAAGTTGAGGGACATATTGAATCATGCAAGGGATGAGGGTTTAATTGATGATAAACTCTTTTCTTATTTATATTCTGACAAACCGGTTACTCCCATATTATATACCTTGCCGAAAATCCATAAAGATTTGTCTAAACCCCCGGGGCGTCCTATCGTCTCGGGGAGGGGATCATTATTTTGTAATATAGCCATTTTTCTGGATAGGTTACTTCGCAATTTTGCGGTTTCGGCAAGGTCATATGTACGGGACACAGCCGACTTTTTGACAAAGATTCAAGATTTGAAGATTCCTGATGGGGCTATATTGGCATCTTTTGATGTCTGCAGCTTGTATACGTCAATTGAACATAACCTGGGACTTGACGCTGTCCAAACCAGGTTACGGTCCACTAATTATTCATTACCATGTCAGTTATTCATTATGACTCTGTTGGAGTTTGTTTTATCAAACAATTACTTTTTATTTCAGGATGAGTTTTTTGTACAGCGACGGGGCGTCGCGATGGGGTCCAATGTGGCGCCCACCTATGCTAATATTTACATGGACCACCTTGAGACGACGTTCGTCTATGGGTGCCGCCACTTCAGCCATGTGCTGGGGTGGTGGCGCTACATTGACGATGTCTTCTTGGTGTGGGTGGGCGCCACAGAGGACCTCACGCGATTTCATGAATATCTCAATGAGGTGGATCCCAGTGTCAAATTCACTTTAGTATGTTCCCAGAACACTATACAGTTCTTGGATACTGAGGTGACCATTCGGGGCCACTCTCTAGTGACGGATCTGTATGTGAAACCTACAGATCAGAATAATCTTCTGAGATTTGATAGCCATCACCCCAAATCAATGATTAAGTCACTCCCCCATAGCCAATTGTTACGTGTGACCCGTATTGTGCAGGATCCTGCTCAATTGAACACGAGACTAGCAGAGATGACACAAAAATTTCAGAAGAGGGGATATCCCAGAAAGTTGCTCTCCACCAGTATGCATCGGGTTATGAATCCAGATGATACTGGTGGAGTTCGGGATAAAAGCCCCAGGATTCCTTTTGTCTCAGATTTCAATATCAATAGCTGCCATGTTTCCTCAATTTTAAGGAAACATTGGCGGACATTGTCCAATGGGTTTGAGGAGATAGAAGAGTTTAAGCATCCCCCTCTATTCTCATATCGGAGGAACAGCAATATAGGAGACAGATTGGTTAGATCCGATGTCGGTTCTTTGAAAAAGACGACTGGTTTCTTTGGATCCACCCGCAAGGGTTGTTTCCCATGTCATAATTGTGTTAACTGTAACCTAATGATACGAGGCGATACATTTACCAACCCTGCCTCGGGATGTACGATCAAGATCAAACAATATCTTACATGTGATACGACACATGTGGTGTACCAATTATCCTGCCCGTGTAATCCTTTGGTACGTGGGTGAGACTACTTGGGACATCAAGACCCGATTAAATCAACATCGGTATTCGATCCGTAAGGCTAAGATGAATTTACCGGTATCCCGCCACTTTAAAGAAGCGGGACACTCAGAGAAAGATCTGCGATTTAGGATCCTAGAAAGCATCCCTATATTGAGAAGGGGTGGGGACAGAACAGCTCTTTTGAAAAAACGTGAATTATATTGGATTTATACTTTAAAAACCTTGAGACCACATGGACTTAATGTGGAGTTTAGGGTGACATAATCTGTATTGCCATTTTGCACCTTCCTATTTCTCTGACTCTTACTTTGAGAAAAATTATTTACACGTGCCTTGTCTAAAAAATATTATCTTTTTCTCTTTTTTTAGAGATACCAGTTTGCCATAAAGAAAGTTATGAACCTGGAGCATCAGAAGATGCAGTACGCGATTTTCTTATATCTGTATATATTCGTGATTATTTGAAATTTGGCTGTTTCCATGGGCAATGTTACTTACATGGGGCGGCGGCGGCTATATGTTTCTGACATTTGATTTCCTATTTGGGACGTCTCTCTTTGGTTTTTATTGGGTGTATAGTTCGGGATCTGACTGGAGGATCGGGGTCGCTTGCTGCGATCCACGATCTCCCTGTTCTAACAGGACAGCCGTTTTTCGCTGCGGGGGATCGCGGCATGATGGCATGTCCCCCGATTTCTACAAAACACCACCGGAGTGTTCTATATTGAGGTGCACCATTATGGTTTGATATACTGGGTGGTTGCACTCTATTTTCGACTCTGTGTATTTCCTACCATATGTGATAGCGTCCCGGTTACTAAGAGGCGTGTTCATGTCACGTCACTGAAGTCTGGATTCTGCGCATATTCGCGGGAGGCCACGCCGTCCATGTTTGTTTCTGGCCCTGGTAACTAGGTTCTCTGACGAGACTATTCTTTGGATCTCGCGAGACTACGCCAGTTTGGCGCATGCCCAGTGCATTGACATCCACGCTCAGCGGACCTGCTATTCACTCATGCTCCAAGTATGTTTTTAACTAACTTTTTTCACTCATTAGATGTAATCAGGTGGATTTGATTAATTAATTTCACAGGATTATGGATTTATATATGAATAGTACACTGTATGGATAAACACTTAGCACGAGCTTTGTTACAATATTTATATAATGTGATACAATCATGTTACTGAATTTTATATATCATGGTCTATTGTTTATTTGATATTTTGACTTAATTGCATTAATCACTGCTTTAATGGAAACATTATTGAAGGCACTATATATTTTGGCATTTGAACACGTGTGAACATGGCTTGACAAAGGCTCCATAGTGAGAGCTGAAACGTTGCTACTGCTTTTGGGTTAATAAACCACATTTATCTTCACGACATCCGGAGTGCTGCCTGCCGTTTCTTCATTCTATAAAGGGGGATGCATTTCACAGCTTTTTTTTAAAAGCACATCAGTTAATTCAGGTATAATAATATATTATGGTAGATTCATTGTAGAAATGTCTATGATTATCATAGAAATGTATGGACCGCAAAATAGGAAATCCAAATTAGACATAACTCATAAGACATTAAGTTTGAAAAAAATCTCTTGTCTACGCACTCCAGACTAGACCTCACCCATTACCAACCAAAAAACTAATTCTCTTGCTAAAAGGCCCCAAAGCAGACCCTTATAAAGACCAAAAGGTTTGGGTCTGTATACAGGGTAGTTGAACTAGCACTTTAGAAACCTCATCCCAGATGTACAGATACTCACCTCTAGCAGTTCCTGGCAGGGCTTAATAGGAAGGCAGCAGAAATATCTTAGACTGTGATAGTAAACTATTGCAGTCTGTGGTATAAACAATGAAATAATAAATAATATATAATATAATATAATATAATATAATAAATTTTTAATATATATATATATATATATATATATATATATAGTTCAATCACCTCCCTCTAACCCATTTTACATATAGAAGTAAACAATAAAAAAGAAACTAAACTATGTCCAAACCTTTAGTTAACAGAACTGAAGTATCGTTATGCATCACACAAGGAAATGAATATGATGCCTATATTCCATGCGAATATCACTGTGATTCCTTAATGAATCATTTGGCAAAATCTGCATGTAGCATCATTGTCACAGATTTTCCGTGCAATGAAAATCCACAGAAAGAATTGACATGGTGTGGATTTCAAAATCTATACCGCAGGTTGATTTACATGTGGACAAATTCACCAGAGCATAAATTAGATTTTTTTTAAACCTCATACATTTAGCTGACATTATATTAAACTGTGTATCTTCTGTGTACAAATGTTACTCAATACAAAGAGATTCAACTCAAATCTTCAAGGACATTTGCATGTAATACGCAATGTGTGCCATGTGTGAACACAGCTAAATTTTTCATACTTCACGGGTGTTTTTCTATGAATGCATGTTTTTAAATTCATATGTTTAAGCTATGAAAATATTTTTTCCCGGAGTGATAGACCCATAACGCAACATACCCCAACATACCCTAACTTATAATGGGGGTCCATCAGAATTCTGTTGTGGTGTCGTTTCATGGGAAGGACAGTGCTAGATGCTACACTAGTCTTGCTGTCATTTCAGATGGAAAAGCTAAAAGAGGATACAAACAGAGCATCTGACACTAATATGAATCCAGCATATGGCAGATTATTTTATTTGCTTTAATGCATAGTAGGTAATCTTACAATTCAGTTGCATTGGGGATTTTAACATTACGAAAACTGAAATTAGGATTTAGCACCGGACATGAATGGATATAAAGCTTTTCCAAACAGAGTCATGTCTTTGGCACACTATTATAACAAAATTTATGTGTCTTTGATTCCTTTCCTTTCCTGGCAATTGAACAGAGAGGAATCTGACACCCACATAGGGATTATTGATCTCGATGAATAAATATTGTACAGGCATGTGAAATGAGTAGTCTAGTGAAGAGAGGACATGTTCAACTTTCCCTAATAATTTATCTATCTTGTAGATGTCTTCAAAGAAGACATACCTTATAGAAAACATACCTGATGTAATAAGGAAGGACCTAAATGTTATATATTACAATACAATTACACTATTACCTTCTATGCAAGATGCTGGACTAGACTAAGGGCCCCTTTACACAAGCTGACTATTGGGCCGATTATTGGGAAAGAACGTTCTTACAAACACTCATTCCTAATAATTGGCTCATGTAAAGGCACGGCTGCAAACACTTATTCATTGGATGAAAGCATCATTGCAGATGGCAAAATTATTGTTTCTGGACAGCAAATCCTCCTGTGTAAGCAGCAATCACTTGTCCCCATACAGAGGAGAAGTTTCTTGTACCTCCTGTGACAAGCAAGCAATTATTGGGAATAAGTGAGTGGATTTTTTACTGTCCGGAGCCTAATTACAGTTGGGTTTGGGGATGGACATACTAGGTGAGAACCTCACAAAATCTAGTGCTGTAGATATGCATCTTCCAAGTCCACTATACAGGGTATTGATAGGTGAAACAGGAGCCTAATTCGGTTAATAAAGCTGTGATTTGTGTTTTAAGGAAGAAATACAATGAAATGGATTGTTAGTCTAGGTTATCATATGTCTAGATTATGCATATTATTCCTGCAGGTGTTTTACATGTCTTCCCTGTTCATTGGAGAACATTTATCAAGAGTCCAAAATACATATTTGTATTTCCACCGAAATAATTCAAAATATTTTTTTACCGCATATAACGGCAGTGCTTAATGCAGAATACAAGATTTTTGTCCAACGCAATATTAAAAAAAAAGATTTTACCGCATATAAGTGCAGAGCTTAATGTCGAATACAAGTTTTTTCTCCACCGAAATAATTAAAAAAATATTTTACTGCATATAACTGCAATATATTTTTCTTTTTCTACTGATATACGCCACTAAAGGCTTTACCACATATAACTGGAACTGTGAACGCCGAATATATTTTTCTTTTTCCACGTATATACGCCAATAAAGTCTTTTCAACAGAGGGTTATAGGCTGTCAGTTTCAAAAAAGCAACGGCGTCTGAGTGATCAGAAATAAATGCGACGTAGCAGAGGAACTAGGTCCTCGCTAGAAGAGCGAGACGCGGTTCTCGTGCCATTTCTGTGCTGCCGAAAAGTCCCCATAGTGTCTAATAAGCAATACCACAGATAAATGTGGGCTGGTGTAAATTAGTTCGCTTTTTGTGCAGGGTTAGTGCATAGTGTATTCATCTGTATTGGTGCGCTGCTCTTATGGACGTCATCACATCATCGCGCAGTGTGTGAAACGTAAATACTAAATTTCAACACAACGTAATTCAGTCCATACCACAAAAAGGACTTTCCCACATATAACTGCAGCGCTGAACGCTTAACATATCTTGATTTTTGTACAGAAATACGCCACTAAAGGCTTTACCGCATCTAACTGCAACAGTGAACACTGCATATATTTTTATTTTTCTACTGATATATGTCAATAAAGGTTTTTTAAGATGTAAGTGCAGCAGCGAATAATGAATGTATATTACTTTTTCTACTGATATATGTCAATAAGGGTTTTTCTACATACAAGTGCACCAGCGATTGGCGAATGTATATTTCTTTTTCTACTGTAATACGCCAGTAAAGACTTTACCAGATATAACTGCAACAGTCAACTGAGAATATATTTTTCTTGTAGTACTGAAATACGCCTCTATACGCTTTCACCAGGATTAAGTGCAGAAGTGACCTGAGAATATTTATTTCTTTTTGGACTGAAATGGGCCACTATATGCTTTCACCAGTAATAACTGCTACAGTGCAGTGCGAATATATTTTTCCTTTTTTTACTGTAATAGGTCCCTATACCCTGTCACCAGAAATAACTGCAGAGTATATCCTTCTTGTTGGATGGAAAAAGGCCACTATAGGCTTTAACCAGAAAACAATTAAAGAGTGAAGTGCCTATATATTTTTCTATTTTGAATTAAATACGCCCCTATATGGTTTCAACAGAAATCACTGCAACACTGCAGTACTTATATATATATTTTTCTTTTTTTACTGTAATAGGCCCCATACCCTGTCACCAGAAATAAATGCAGAAGGGACCTGAGAATATATACAGTATTCTTTTTTGGATGGAAAAAGGCCACTATACGCTTTAACCAAAAAACAAAGCGTGAAGTGCATATATATTTTTCTTGTAGTACTGAAATGCGAGCCTATATGCTTTCAACAGAAATAACCTCCCTGACGAAGCCTGTTTGGCGAAACACGTTGGGCAGGCAAGGTGACACTGGGAAGGGGATCACTATCTTGTTTGATTAACTTTGTAACTTGTTGACAGTGATTGTATTTACATTCTGTAAACCCTGTGCAGTACTGCTGTTACACTTTCAGGTTGTGTGCTTGCTTGACCACTGCACATTCTCCTCTTACTGGTGGTGTGCAGTGGACCAGGCACGTTCCAGCCTCCATTCAGTATTACCACATATGACTCTCTGCACTTGTATATGATTATTCACTATCCCCTTCCCATGTGTTCTCATATTCCTGCTACCCCACTGGTTCATGTTTACTTCCCTTGCTATATGAATTTTTTAGGTGATATCTAATAAATTTCAATTTGCTACGTTGTTGGACTCATGTGCTAATTTGTTGGGTATGCACACCCCAAAAAATTTTTTAGGTTTTGTTTCAGTAACAATTAAAGAGAAATAACGGCAAAATGATTTTAGCGTAAATAACAACAAAAGTGACCTGCATATATATTTATCTTTTTTCACATATAAAAGCCACTAAAGGCTTTTCAACATAACACTTGCACCCCAATAACTAATTGCTGGAATGACAGACCTGTATTATGAGACTATCTGGATCCTCAAGTAGTGTTTCCCTTTACTTGTAAATTGCTTTTTTTCACAATGAGGATTTTCCTATGCCTCTCCCTAGCATCTGCTCACGTCGCTCCCTGCATGTGAAATGATTCCTGTCACTAATCTTTCCCTTCACTAGTAAATTGCTGTTTATTACAATGAGGATTTTCCAATAACTCTCCCTAGCATCTGCACACGTCTCTCCCTGCCTGTGAAATGATTCCACTCACTATCCTTTCCCTTTACTTGTAAATCGCTTTTTTTCCACAATGAGGATTTTCCGATGACTCTCCCTAGAATCTGTACACGTCTCTCCCTGCCTGTAAAATGATTCTTCTCACTATTCTTTCTGTGCACTAGCAAGTCGCTTCTTTCCTTTTTTTTTACAATTAGTTTTTCTTTCACTCTCCCTAGCATCTGCATACACGTCTGTCCCTGAACAAAGTATGATTGTGAATGGCAGAATCTAAGATGGCTGCCGTATTTATAGGGCTGTGACATCACCGGGCTGGCTGCTGATTCGCTGCATGCATGGCATTATGGTCATCCCGCCTTCCCAGAGTACCTTGCCCCATGTCCTCACACGTGCACCCACCATTTTAGCCGCCATTATAGCCGCCATTGTAGCCGCCATGTTACCACAAAGCGCGAGGAAATTCGCATTCGTTGTGAATCAAATTTTTCCTGAAATTCTAAACGAATTCCACTTCATCAGCTTCGATTCGCTCATCTCTAGTTATAATGGCTCGTTTTGTCTAGGGAGCAATCATTATTAGAAATAAAATGTCTGCTGTCCTATTAGTACACACAAAACCTCTCCTAATCACACAGCAGGACAAGTTAGTTCACATCAATGAAAGAATGTCAGGCTTCTGGCATTAGTATACATACAATTGAGAGGTTTGTGTATAGTTTTAACCCTATACCTTTCATTCTAAACTGTTCTAGTTCCTCCTTCCATTCCTCCCCCAGTCCCACTACTTTGTCCCTGGTCTCTATCTGCACTATCCTTCCCTCCTATAGCATAATTACCCTCACCCCATTCCCTAGTTTAAACACTCCTCCAACCTTCTAGCCACCTTCTAGCCACCTTCCCCCTAACACAGCTGCCCCTTCCCCATTGAGGTGCAGCCCGTCCCTACGGTAGAGCCTGTAGACGACAATTAAGTCGGCCCAGTTCTCCAGGAACCCAAACCCCTCCTTTCTACACCAGTTCTTGAGCCACTTCTTAATATCCCTAATCTCCCGCTGCCTTTCTTGTGTGGCTCGTGGTAAAGGCAGTATTTCGGAAAATACTACTTTTGAGGTCCTTGTCCTAAGCTTTTCACGTAAATCCCTGACGTAAATCCCTACCTCTAACTTTGTCATTGGTTCCGATATGGACCATGACCACTGGATCTTCTCAAGCCCCTCCCAGTATTCTGTCAACCCGATCCACAATGTGTCAGACTCTAGCGCCAGGAAGACAGCACACTGTTTGGCAATCAAAGTCTTTGTGACAGATTGTCCTATCTGTCCCAATTTTAATGAAATCTCCCACTACCAGCACCTGTCTGCATTGCCCTGGTCTCCTGGTCCCCTGCTTACTGGACCCGACATTCCCCTGACTGGCAGAGGAAGTGTCCGGCTGCAGCAGTGCCATCCCTGAACTGACATCCCCCTCATCTGCCAAATATGAAAACTTGTGGTGTGACGGTTCAGGGCTAGCCTCCCTGGCCCTCTTCCCTCTACCAGGGGCGGACTGGGCCGGGGGGCTGGGGGGCAATTGCCCCCCGGGCCTCTCTGTTGCCTCACTGTCACGGCCGGCCGGAATGATGTCAGTCTGTGACCTGTCTCACTCATACACTTAGGGCACTGCTGCCTCCGCCGCCGCTATTACTAGTGCAACTTACCTAGCCTGCGAACTGCGGAGGGAGACGGGGAGGCGTGCCGCCGGCAGCCTATCAGAGAGGCCGCCGGACCGGCGCAGGCGGCGCGATGACGTCAACGCGCCGTCTGACTGAGCCGCTGCCCTGCAGTAAAGAAATCAGCAGCGCTAGAGGCGGGACAGCAGTGAAGGCGCTCGATTCGCTCAGGACAGGACAGGTCCTGCTCCAGGAGGTAAGTATAAGTCTTCTGACTTTTTTTTTTTTCTGTCACTGATAGGGTGCCCTTTCTGGCTACTGGCACAATATAGGGGGGGGGGCCCTATCTGGCTACTGGCACATTATAGGGGGGGGCCTATCTGGCTACTGGCAGGCACATTATAGGGGGCCCCTATCTGGCTACTGGCACATTATAGGGGGCCCTGTCTGGCTACTGGCACACTATAATGGGGGTGCCCTATCTGGCTACTGGCACATTATAAGGGGGCCCTATCTGGCTACTGGCACATTATAAGGGGGGCCTATCTGGCTACTGGCACATTATAAGGGGGTGCCCTATCTGGCTACTGGCACATTATAGGGGGCCTATCTGGCTACTGGCACATTATAAGGGGGCCCTGTCTGGCTACTGGCACATTATAATGGGGGTGCCCTATCTGGCTACTGGCACATTATAAGGGGGCCATATCTGGCTACTGGCACATTATAGGGGGCCCTATCTGGCTACTGGCACATTATAGGGAGGGCCCTATCTGGCTACTGGCACATTATAAGGGGGTGCCCTATCTGGCTACTGGCACATTATAGGGGGCCCTGTCTGGCTACTGGCACATTATAATGGGGGTGCCCTATCTGGCTTCTGGCACATTATAAGGGGGCCCTATCTGGCTACTGGCACATTATAGGGGGCCCTATCTGGCTACTGGCACATTATAGGGGGGCCCTATCTGGCTAGTGGCACATTATAATGGGGGTGCCCTATCTGGCTACTGGCACAATATAAGGGGGCCCTATCTGGCTACTGGCACATTTTAGGGGGCCCTATCGCTACTGGCACATAATATGGGGGGCTATGGCTACTGGCACATTATATGGGGGGCTATGGCTACTGGGCTGGAACATTATAGGGGCCCTATCTGGGGCTACTGGCACATTATTGGGGGCCCTATTTGGCTACTGGCACATTATAGGGGGTCTATGGCTACTGGGCTGGCACATTATAGGGGGCCCTATCTGGGGCTACTGGCACATTATTGGGGGCCCTATTTGGCTACTGGCACATGATAGAGGGCCCTATGGCTACTGGCACATGATAGGGG
Source organism: Bufotes viridis (assembly GCA_033119425.1). Lineage (NCBI taxonomy): Eukaryota > Metazoa > Chordata > Amphibia > Anura > Bufonidae > Bufotes > Bufotes viridis. The sequence goes on along the minus strand of CM065592.1, from coordinate 98,482,512 downwards.
GCTCTATGGCTACTGGCACATAATAGGGGCTCTGGCTACTGGCACATAATAGGGGGCTCTGACTACTGGCACATTATTGGGGGACGTCTATGGGGGCACTTATTACTGGCACATTAGGGGCACTTCTTACTGGCACATTATTGGTGGGCACTATAGGGGCATCTACTGAGGCCACAAAGAACTGTTATTTTATTTGGGGGCTCTGGATAGGGGCATTTTATACTGGGACACATTATGGTGGGTACTATGGGGAAGGTAGGAGAGGAGTACTATAGGGTCATCTACGGTGGCACTGAGAAGGGGTATTTTATACTTACAAATTATGGGGGACACTGAGGGCATCTACTGGGGCACTATATATGGGGCATTTTATACTGGTACATTATGGGGGTCACTAGGAGGGAGGGTGGAGAGGAGCACTATGGGGGCATTTACTGGGGATCTGTAAAGGGGTATTTTATACTGGCACATTATGGGGGCACTATGGGGACGTTAGCTCAACTGGGGGCATTACAAGGTGGTATTTTTTGTCACATTATAGGGAGAATTATTTCTACTGGGGGCCATTATGGTGGGATTTATTACTCCCCATGGTATGACCCCTAGTAGCAGCACCAGCCTCTCCCTGCTCTGCTATCCCTCTGCCCCGTCTCCAAATCCTTATTATGAAATCTTTCTCATTAGGATAAAACACATCATCAGCTCCGCCGATCCCCACAATATACAGTATACCTCTACGCCGATCCCCACAATATACAGTATACCTCTACACCGATTCCCCGGCCAAAGTGTGGAAGACGAAGTGGTGTCCGAGGGTCAAGCCAAGTAATTGTAAGTTTTTATATGAACTATGTTTATGTCATGTTACAGTTTCTTCTGCAAAAGTCATCAAGTGTCATGGGGGGGGGGGGTCCTTATTGTTTTTCGCCCCAGGGCCTCTGGTTGTTACTTGCCCCCTGGGCCAAAAGTTGCCAGTCAGCCCCTGCCCTCTACCCCGCTTTCTAACTGTTACCCAGCTAGCTGCCTTACTTTCCTCGGCCTCCTCACTCTCTCCCTCCCCCTCATCAAACCCAAAGAGTGTTTGCTCGGTGAGAAGCAAACTCTTTTGCAAATTCTCAATGCCCGTTTAGATACTTGACTTGTGGTTCAAAATAGGTAATTTGTTCACATTTTGAACAAAGATATACACCCCCGAACTGCTGTTCCAGGACTGCATACATCAAACAAGATGTGCACTGGACGGCGTTGTCAATTGTGCAACACATACTAAATGGGGATTACACAACAAAAGTGAAAAATACTATATAATGTAGTAATAAGAAACTGACTAATTGCAGTCCCCCACTGAAGTCCCTGAATCTGAAGTCACACACTTAAACAACCACACACGGTCCAACTCGCGTTATATATCTGCTTATATAAATGGAGCTCACTACACCAGCCTCTTTTTTTTTTTTTTACTCTGGATTCAAAGTGCTGAGCTGCCCTCACGGCTGACTTTTTATAGTCTCCTAATTAGACAACCACACCCTAATTACTCACCTGTACAACCCCTGGAGAAGGGGAAAAAAAGGTTATCAGAGCACGATAAAGCTTGCATCAGCAGTAAGTCCCAGTATACAATACAGTCAAATACAGCCACTCATCAATGCCCACAAATAATTTAGCTCTCAGATACTCCCTCACTTAATCTTAAGTCACACACTTATACAACCACACACTTAAATCAAACACGCAATGCCGTCAAACTCGTGTTATATATCTGCCTCTATAAATGAAGCTCACTACACCAGCCTCTTTTTTGATTCCTCTAGCGATTTAAAAACTGCTAGTCAGACCACACATGGAGCACTGTGTACAGTTCTGGGCTCTTGTGAACAAGGCAGACATAGCAGAGCTGGAGAGGGTTCAGAGAAGGGCAACTAAAGTAATAACTGGAATGGGGCAACTACAGTACCCTGAAAGGTTATCAAAATTAGGGTTATTCACTTTAGAAAAAAGACGACTGAGGGGAGATCTAATAACTATGTATAAATATATCAGGGGTCAGTACAGAGATCTCTCCCATCATCTATTTATCCCCAGGACTGTGACGAGGGGACATCCTCTGTGTCTGGAGGAAAGAAGGTTTGTACACAAACATAGAAGAGGATTCTTTACGGTAAGAGCAGTGAGACTATGGAACTCTCTGCCTGAGGAGGTGGTGATGGTGAGTACAATAAAGAAATTCAAGAGGGGCCTGGATGTATTTCTGGAGTGTAATAATATTACAGGTTATAGCTACTAGAGAGGGGTCATTGGTCCAGGGAGTTATTCTGATTGCCTGATCGGAGTAGGGAAGTAATTTTTTATTCCCCTCAAGTGGGGGAAATTGGCTTTCACCTCACAGTTTTTTTTTGCCTTCCTCTGGTTAAACTTGCAGGATGACAGGCCGAACTGGATTGACAGATGTCTTTTTTGGGCCTTATGTACTATGTTACCTGTTAAAGAGCTGATGAAATTTGCCCAAACTGTATTACCAAAAATGTGGATTTCAGAATTTTTGGGAAATCCAGGTCAAATTGAATTAGCTTCAAACCGATTCACTTGATTCACCCCTGGTACTACAGAAAAGTAGGAGTAATATAAATTGCATGTAAATTTGGGATCCCTCACAGATTTTGCATTAAGTGCAAATTATGCAACATCTCTTTCTTATAATACAAAATAAAACTACAGTAACAGAATCCCTGCCATACTAGTAAAGTTTTAGCTTTGTGTAAAAGGGTACAGAAGCTATATGCTTGCAGGAAGCCTGATTTATGGGACAATTTAGAGTCCCGAAGAATTGATTCCAAAGAATGAAAGAGGCTCCTTCAGAATGATTTCCTTTCTTCACACTTTTTATTACTGCCCTTGTCCACTTCTTGATTACAATCGTATGACAAATGAGTAGCAGAAGTGGAACAAGCGCCCAGTGTCATCCCTAAAATATGAATTTAACATTTAATGTTAACAGCCATTGAAAATTGGCCTAAAATGTACAGTTTGCAGATAATGTAGCATATAAATTACACTTGTCATGATCGATTACATCACAATGCACCAACACTATATGTCCTCAAGCTTTTCTTTATTGTCCGCCTTAATCTACCTCATACAGGCCGAATGCTTTGTTTTCAATTGCCAAGGTGATTTTAGAGGATAGAGAATAGTTAGAACTGAGAACTGAATGCTTATTATAGGGCGGCCAAATGCATTAGAACAAGCATATATAACCACAGGTGAACTTCATCCTTGTGATAATGTCCTTGTACTCCTATGTCATGTGCAGGGCATGTGCATATCCCCTTCCAAGTATACTGTAAATCATTAAATCCACACAAATCTTGAAAATGAACTGGTTACAATAATAAAAAAAATGGGTAATTGCAAGATTCCTACAACCAGTAGCATAGATCCTCACTTCCAGGACCTCTGTGAGCATTATGGCGATGTCGAACATTTTTCTTAAAGGGGTTTCTTGACTCCCACCACAATTTTAGCTTAACTGCTCATCCTAAAGAAAAAGTTTTCCTTTTTACCAGTGCTCCAATCCAACGCAGAGTGGACCTGAAGCTTGACATCGTGTGCACCACTACAGCCATTCCTTGACCTTAGCAGTGATGAGTCCCCAAGCAGAATGTGACCACTGAATCTAGGGAAAGGCTACAGCAGTGCAATCTCCATGACCTTGGATGGGACATCATGCTGCAGGTCCACACGAGACACAACCTTTGCTGCTTGGATGGAGCACTGGTGAACAGATATGTTTTTTTGAGCAGTTAAGTAGCCATAGCTACAATTGCTGTTGGGGTCAGACAACCCTTTAAATGTTCTAGGTTTTATCTATAATACAATGAGTAGTCTGTATTATGAATACTAGTATATGACAAGAATTCAGTGTACCCCATATTAGAAGAAAATGCCATATTTATATGTATTTGGTAGAATAAATCATTACTAGTCATCTGCAAAATATATGTCAAATATAATAAACAGAATAGACTGAAATTACCGTATTTTTCGCCCCATAAGACATACCGGCCAATAAGATGTACCTACAGTAGGTTTTAGAGGAGTACAATAAGAAAAAAATATTTTTCATTAGACCTCAGATCAGACCAGCAATCAGACCCCCAATGTTAATCAGACCTAAGCTCACAGCCCCAGTCATACCTCCAATGTTAATAAGACCCCAATAAGGCCTAAAGATCAGACTCCCAATCAGACCTCAGCTCAGACCCCAATGTGGATGACCCCCAATCAGACCTCAAGAGCCCCAATATAAATAAGACCCCCCATTCAGACATCAGATGAGACCCCTGTACCTCAGACCAGACCCCCATAGCTCATATCAGCCCCAGCCTCATTTAATATGTCCACATCCTTATGTATTCAGCCCCCAGCCTCAGATCACATAAAATAAAAAATCCACTTACCTCCCCTGCACCAGACGCCACTCTCTCTTCTTCTTCCTACCGTCGGCTGTGCTGTGACCTGACACACACAGCGTGAGGTCACAGAGCACCCTCACGCTGTGGGCAGCCACAGCACAGCTGACAGTCAAGGACCAGGAAGCGATGAGTACAGAGTCTGGGAGCGCTGTATCTCAATATCTCTGTAAATAAACATAACATAATGAAATAGCTTAAAATAACTATTGATATGATTTTCCAGTTTTTCTATAGAAATAATGATTAAACTTAAGAATGTGTAACTTAATAAATGCTGTATATTACTGATCAGCACACCTGCTATATGTAAATGTTTTTTTGCCATTATGTGTGAACTTTATTACTACTGAATGAACTGAATTGCAACGGGTGCCTCCCCCGAGGGTCCTCTCTATCGCACATCCCAGGTGTAGGAATGCCGAGTGGTGTAGTGCGGCCTAAATGTCTCTTTAAGTGTGTCACGATGCTCCTACCTGGATACTGCTGGATGCCAGGCTTTGGCTCTGAAGCAATAAATAGGGGGAATTATTGAGGTATTGGAAAGAATAACTTGAGTCCAGACCTTGAGATGAAGTTCAATGGCAGCTTTATTTTGAATAAACGTTTCTTCAAACAACTTCAGGCTTTGTCTTGGTTTCAGCAGGCTTTAGCATTAGAGTTGGCAAGCAAACCCAACTCTGCGATATCTTTCTCTTACTTTTCTGTACTGACACGCTGACTGGAAAACTTGGCTTCTACTTTATACTGCACTTCACTTTTTAGTCGGACTTATCTTCAGCCAAGGAATAGGTTAGAATCCTGGCTCCGACATGGAGTCTTAACCAGAACAAACCAAAACTGCCACACCTCCTTCTGGTAGCCAACTTCTGCCCAAAGGGAGGAGAATGAAATGGTAAGTTCCATTTTCTCTAAGAATAGCTCTGCAATTTTTGCTGCCACCTGCTGGTGAACCAGGCACATTACATGTAATAAACAGTTACATAACAAGATTATAAATGCACATTGGACCCGGAAAGACATACATAAGATGACACTATATTAGCTCATTAAAGATAGTAGCAGGGTGCAGTAGTAGTAACACCACTCTGGGGTGTTACATACCCCCTTTCTTAAAACCAAGCCGCCCTCGGCTTGTGCTTAGGGTATGCTGTAAGAGTACCCAAGAAAAGTTAGAGTACTGCTTTAGACTATATACTATTACTGACTGATATAGCAATGTCTACCACTAGGTCTCAGCTTGTAGGGTGTCTATTTACTGTTTCCCCCTCAGTATAAACCAGAGAACCAAAGAGTCTGCACCAAGCAATCCTTCCTGGCTTTCTTTTGTGTGTACTGGCTCCTAGTACCAAAGAAAGCGCGAGATGTCTTTACTCTGTAATCCCACCACTATGCAATGAAAGCCTGCAAATAGAAGGGTGGCTTCATTCAGTATTCCCTTCCAAGCAACTTACACTTTGTCACCTTGATGTCTAAACTGGTAGATTTTCACACATTTTTCCTAAGACAGTGCACAGTACCTTAAGGAACTTAGGAACATTTTTTTTTTAGCCGTGGGGTTACCCTTTAAAGATGTTGAGACTGCTTGCGACTCTACCACTTGGTCCTCCCTGTGTTGCAACAGCACAAGAACCCAAAAACACAGGACATACTGGCTCCTTCCCCTCCCAAGTCTGCAGAGAGAAAAAGGTTAAGGGCATATGCAAATCAAACAATATAATACCTAGGCTTTCTAAACTAACACAAGGCAAAGTGGGACCATTAATACTTTTGAGTCCTCAGAAGCAGTCCATATGAGCAATGGAGTAGGGATACTAACTATCTGACTAACAGCATAAAGTCCAAAGTCCATTTAGGGTTCAAAAGAGGTCAAATTGTAGTACCCATAAAAGAGTCCATACAATGGGCAAAATACTTGAACGTTGCAAAAACTTAAAAACTTTGGTGTAAAAATGTCACCATAGAGGTCACAAAGAGCTCAGGTAAATGTTTGAGTCCATTCTTTCGGTACTGGCTTGTAACGTTGCAAAACTGAAACACATAGTGCAAAAAGAAAAATCAACTGTAATCCACATGAGGTAGGACGCCAACGTGCGCCACCTGGAGATAGTTATTAGCTGATGGGTGGAGTCTATGAAGTCCAGGCACAAAAGGGGTGCATAAAAAAGACCAAAATATAACCACAAAACAGAGGACAATGTTTCTCACCAGTCGAAATGTGTCCATGGCTTGGCTCCTATAGTCTCTGCAGCTAAATATTTACTCTAAGAATTTCCAATAAAGGGCAGGTGGCTTACCCTTGTTGATCCATTGGGATCTCCGCAAGGACAGTTCAGAGTCTCCGGAGGCTGAGGTAGAGTATGGGACTTTTGAAGGAGGATCAGCAATCAAACCTGGTTCTGTAGACGCAGTGGTCTCAGCAACTGGCATCAGGACTCGGATTAGAGGCGGAAAGAACCACTGAAGGGGTCAAGCTTGGAAGGCAACTCTGTTGGACTCTCACTTTCTGAAGACAATGGCAGTTCGGGTGACTTATTCACTTCTCTTGGCTGCTCCTGAACAGGTTCCTGCAGGCATTTCTTGAGCCAGTTGCGGGTGTACTCGCTGAGTACCTTTATCTTTTTTTTCTGGATTGCATAGACCTCCGATGAGGGGACAGGCACTACTGTACATGGCTCGCGGTCCCAGCGACTATCCAGCTTGCTCACTTGTGATTGTTTCTGATCCAAACCTTGTCTCCTGGTTGTAGGGGCTCAGTATGTGCATGTAAATCAAAGTCCTGTTTTTGTTTTTGCTGGGCCTTCTCTATTTTGGAATCCAGAGGAAAAAAAAACTGGCTGGTGTATTTGAGTTTCATTTACAGTATACTTATATAAGTAGTGTGGGGGGTTAGCTCTGGTCTCGAGGATCGTTCACAAAAACTTCCTTCCGGACAACGGATTTCACGTCCAAACAGTGCGTTTATTATAGCAGAAACAACACAACAGGTGCAAAACAATAAACACTGGCCCGGCTAGGCTCTAACTAAACATATTAGTTGGGTCCCTCACTCACCTAGTGGGTACAGTTCACACCCTGTGAACTGCTGCGGCTTTCTCCAGCCCAATGTCCCACAGCCTCCTGGCTGTTCAGAGCACTGTTCACACACAGCCTCCGATCAGTGTCCGTTGGGGAATTCAGGCTCACCAGTCCTCCTGACTGTGGCCCTGCGACCCTTCCAGGCGTCGCTGTGTCCCCAATTCCGGGCTATCGCTTAGCCCGTGGCCCCTCAGCCAACTCAGCCGAGACCACTCACACAGAGCCTCTGTCTCCAAAGCTCTCTCAGAGTGAGGCCCCACCCATGTCCAACAAGAGGATTAAATATCCTCCCTGGACATGGGCATTGTCCAAAATCCTGGACTGGAGCATGGGAACAGGCACCCACCCAGCACATTGCCTGTTCCCAGTAAAAGCCCGCCCTGGAACTGGCTGAACCAGCTATACTAACACTAGTACTTGGGCTTTCACTCCCCAAGGCCAGGCACCTTGGTGACACGCTCTCTCTGACGGCCTCCCTGGGGTTTCACTGCACACCCCAGTGTTCACATTGCCACATATCCCCCTCTGTTCACACCTGTGGGGGTGAACACATGTACCGCCTGGTCGCTCGTGATAGGGCACCCGCATTATCTTGCCATCTTTAAGCTCAAGGGTCCCCTGGAAGATGTGGCCAGCCCCACAGGCTTCCCCTTATTCTGCCACAACCACGCCAACAGAACCCAGTTCGTCATAACCACGAAGCTTACTACCCTACCAGTCATCTTGTCCCACACTAGAGACACCTGGTCGCTACTAGCAACTACCACAGTTTTAGCGGACCTTGACCTGTCAGCCTCTTTTTGTCTCTTTGTTTTATCAACAGATAGCATCTTTCTTTTTCCTTTACTCCCCCCAGGGGTTATGTCAGGTTTGGCTTCAGTTTCAGAATCTTCTGCTTCTTCAGTGGTACTCCCCACTTCAGCAGACTCTTTTCCAGTCTTTTCTTTGGAGTCTCCATTCACTTTATTAGCCGTCTTATGCTTCACAGACATGGCATCATATGCTTTCCTTCTTAACTCCTCCTCCTCTTTCTCATCAAGGTTGGAGGCACCGGGGACATCAGGACCTTCGCCAGACTCGTCGTCTTCTGGCAATCCCTGCAGAGGTTCACCCGGGACATGGTTCTCCTTTCGGGCAGGATTCAGGGAGCCAGCCCATCGGAGTAGACAGGACCCTCATACTGGTTGTCGGTCCCCTCGTATTTCTTCCCCAGCAGACTGCTAGCTTTCTGGAAGGCATTGACAGCAGAGGAATGTCTTTCATGACCAGGTCCTGGCCACACACTGTCACGAGTCTCTGGGTTTCTGCATCCACCTCAGCACCACCATCTGGTTCAGCAGATACATCTTCCATCTTCTCTGCCTCGGCTGGCACCACAGCGCAACCACCTCCAGACCCATTCTTAACGGGTTCTGACTTCTTGGCATCTTTCAGAGGATCTTCCTCTTCAGGCATCTCATTGTCTTCCACCTGCTGCGCAGGAGCACGCTTAGGCTTCTCCAACTCATAGACTTCATCTTTTGAGCTCCTGAGACCTTCCATCTCTGCTCTGAGTTGCTTGTTCAGCCTCTCAATTCATCTTGCTCCTTAAGCACTTTTCCAAGGGCTCTAGTCAAGGAGAGGGCCTTGGTCTTCTTCTTAGTTTTTCGCACTAGCTTGTTAGCAGCGCCCGCTCTTGGGCCTTCTGGTCCAGCTGCTCTTCACTCTGTTTCGGTGTAACAGCAGTTGTAGGAGTACCACCATTCTTTCTTAGACACTCTGTGGGATTTCCACCCAGGGACTCTTCAAGCCCACTGTTGAGGTCTACTATAGACTTTTGTGTCTTTCTGGAGTCTTTTCCCTCCCCAGGACACCAGGAGGTAGACCCTTCAGTTCACTCATCTTTTCTGGGGTCTCCTCTTTTGACCCTTCTGCAGCCTTCTTCGGTGACCCTGTGACGACAGCTTGTCCCTTCTCTATCGTATCTAGGGACCGTGTGGCGAGAGGGAGGGCAGCCTCCTGTTTGCCGCTGTACTGTCCTGTCAGGTCATCTAAAACTGCCTGGATATGAGCTTCAGACACTAGGCTGACGTCACCCGACTGTACTCTCGTCACATCAGGTATAACTATCGTCTGGTTGCTACCAGTAACCACGTCAGTTTGGCAAGACCTCAACATGGCAGCCTCTCTCTCAGAGTTGCTGTCGGTCATAGCACCTGCTTCATATATACTGCTCATGTCATTCTCATTTCTGTCCTCTAGGGGCACCGATGAGTTAATCCCCACCTGGGACATTTTATTAAGCATAGAAACCTGTGGAGACTGCATATCCACTTCTAGTACGTGTGGTACACCCCCTAGGACCGCCCCATGTACTTGCACATTTTTCACAGTGGGTTCCCTCAGTTGTGAGCTCTCAATATCAATTAGCATTTTTATACCATCCACATTTTTACCAACAGGGGGAGCTTTTTCCCCAATCACAGCCTGCAAAGGAAAAGGACTGTCATCATCCTCATCACTTCTTGCACCTTCACTTGGCACCGTGTCGGCACCATTGTTTCCAATGGTCATTTCACTTAAACCATTGCTTCCTATCTGCATTTCCCTTACAACTTCATTTAAAGGGACAGGTACAGGTTCTGTAGGAGCTTCATTACTTCCTACAGAAGTGTCTCCATTGCCCCACATTACATCACGCATGAGCCTATTTCCAACATCAAGTCCATCAGTCTCTGTTCCCACCATGGTCTCACCCTCCGTGCGGACCACTGGATAGTCCACAGGATTCACATAATTGTCCCGGACAAACATCATTCTACCTCTTACCCAGGCTAGCATGGGATCTCTGATTTTCACCATCCCAAATCTAGCCTTGGTCACGGGCACTTTAAACAACATCTTGAGCTTCTCCCTGCAGATTCCTGCGAGAGAGCAACCGCAACAGGCTTACCAGCCTGTTCAGACACAACATTTTCCCATAGTCACTCATTTTTGAGACATCTTCACGCCGCAGCGCTTTATCACTGACCAGCCCGGCAGGTAGCAGCTGCCGCCGGCTCATTGTCACAGGGTCTGCCACAAAATTATCAATAGGAACAGTCTTACCGATTGTCGTCACTGACTCGGCACTCCCGGAAGATAAGGGTAGTCCAGGAATATCTCCAGCACGGTCATCACCCTTCTCCTCAATGCAGTAGTTGCCACGGGAGACGCCTTGGACTTGTCTCCTGTCTTTTTCTGGACGGTCATTCCAGCCGCACCCTTTAGGATTCTGTGCACAGTCGCAGGGAAAATAGGCACTCCTGAGAACGCACCGCTCTCCACCTCTTTGTCTTCCCGACGGTTGCCCTTGGCAACGGCACATATTACCTCGAACAGTCCACTCAGAGCCGCCTCTCCAAGTGCCGCACTCGGCTTTCTCACCAACCGATCAGTCTCCAGCACCAGCTGCTCCATTACACCCTCAGTGGCCTTGGTTTTCCGCCAAACCGGGCCACTTCTCACATATGGCATCACCTTTGGCATAAGCAGCTTCCGCCACACCTGACTATCTTTCACCCAGGACGCCATTTTGAGCAAAAAAATTTCCACAGGTCAGTTTTTTCCTTTTTCCCTCTTTTGTGCTTCTGGCCCTTTAAACCTTCGCACCGCTTGCACCACAGGAAAAAACAGTCCAGACAGCAGTTCTTTGCAACCCAGCAAAGTGTCCAGGACCACACGAGCAGCACCTGCTCCACCGAACAAACAGGCTTCCGGCCCTAAGCTCCAATACAGCAATCGCACAGTTTTTCCTCTGTCCTGTCGTTGCCCCCAGCAACACTTTACCTTTATCCAGCAGGGACGACTTGCCCGCATCCGACACCAAATGTGGGGGTTAGCTCTGGTCTCGAGGATCGTTCACAAAAACTTCCTTCCGGACAACGGATTTCACGTCCAAACAGTGCGTTTATTATAGCAGAAACAACACAACAGGTGCAAAACAATAAACACTGGCCCGGCTAGGCTCTAACTAAACATATTAGTTGGGTCCCTCACTCACCTAGTGGGTACAGTTCACACCCTGTGAACTGCTGCGGCTTTCTCCAGCCCAATGTCCCACAGCCTCCTGGCTGTTCAGAGCACTGTTCACACACAGCCTCCGATCAGTGTCCGTTGGGGAATTCAGGCTCACCAGTCCTCCTGACTGTGGCCCTGCGACCCTTCCAGGCGTCGCTGTGTCCCCCAATTCCGGGCTATCGCTTAGCCCCGTGGCCCCGCAGCCAACTCAGCCGAGACCACTCACACAGAGCCTCTGTCTCCAAAGCTCTCTCCAGAGTGGGGCCCCACCCATGTCCAACAAGAGGATTAAATATCCTCCCTGGACATGGGCATTGTCCAAAATCCTGGACTGGAGCATGGGGAACAGGCACCCACCCAGCACATTGCCTGTTCCCAGTAAAAGCCCGCCCTGGAACTGGCTGAACCAGCTATACTAACACTAGTACTTGGGCTTTCACTCCCCCAAGGCTAGGCACCTTGGTGACACGCTCTCTCTGACGGCCTCCCTGGGGTTTCACTGCACACCCCAGTGTTCACATTGCCACAGTAGATATATATATAACGCGAGGTTGGTCGCGACGCGTGGCTGATTAAGTGTGTGGTTGTGTAAGTGTGACTTAAGATTAAGTGACTTCAGATTCAAGGACTTTAGTGGGGGACTGAAATTCGTCAGTTCTTGTTACTGCATTATATTGTATTTTTTTTTTGTTTTTGTGGTGTAATCCCCATTAGTATGTCTTGCACAATTGACAATGCCGTCCAGTGCACATCTTGCATGATGTATGCAGTCCTGGAACAGCCGTTTGAGGGGGCAAATCTTTGTTCAAAATGTGAGCAAATTACCCGTTTCGAATCGCACATCGAGTCTCTAAACGGGCATATTGCAACACTGAGAGCCACTGACAATTTGCAAAAGAGTTTGCTGCTCACCGAGCAAGCAGTCTTTGGGGTAGTTCAGGGGAAGGGTGACAGTAAGGAGGCTGAGGAAAGTGAGGTAGCTAGCTGGGTGACAGTAAGAAAGGGGGGTAGAGGGAAGAGTGCCAGGGAGGCTAGCCCTGATCTGACACACCCCAACAAGTTTGCACGTATGGCTGCTGAGGAGGGTGGCAGCTCAGGGACAGCACTGCTGCAGCCAGACACTTCCTCTGCCGGTCAGGGGAATGTCAGCTCCAGTAAGCAGGGGACCAGGAGAGCAGGGCAGGCCAGACAGGTGCTGGTAGTGGGAGACTGAATTATTAGGGGAACAGATAGGGCGATCTGTCACAAAGATCGTGATCGCCGAACAGTGTGCTGTCTTCCTGGCGCTAGAGTTCGACACATCGCAGATCGGGTTGACAGATTACTGGGAGAGGCTGGAGAAGATCCAGCGGTCATGGTCCATATCGGAACCAATGACAAAGTTAGAGGTAGGTGGAGAGTCCTTAAGATTAAGAATGATTTCAGGGATTTAGGTGAAAAGCTTAGGGCAAGGACCTCAAAGGTAGTATTTTCCAAAATACTGCCTGTACCACGGGCCACACAAGAAAGGCAGAGGGAGATTAGAGAGGTTAACAAGTGGCTCAAGAACTGGTGTAGGAAGCAGGGTTTTGGGTTAATGGAGAACTGGGTCAACTTTGCTATCGGCTACAGGCTCTATCGTAGGGACGGGCTGCACCTCAATGGGGAAGGGGCAGCCGTGTTGGGGAGAAAGATGGCTAGAAGGTTGGAGGAGTGTTTAAACTAGGGACTGGGGGGGAGGGAAATTACATTATAGGAGGGGAAGATAGTGCAGATAGAGACCGGGGGCAAGGTAGTGGGACTGGGGGAGGAATGGAAGGAGGGACTAGAAAAGTTCAGAAGGAAAGGTGTAGGGCAAAAAATATGCATAAACCTCTCAAATGTATGTATACTAATGCCAGAAGCCTGACTAATAAAACTGGGGAACTGGAATTAGTGATGTGTGAGGAGGATTATGACATAGTGGGAATAACTGAGACATGGCTGGACGATAGCTATGACTGGGCTGTTAATGTACAAGGTTACAATCTGTTCAGAAACATAGAAACATAGAAACATAGAATGTGTCGGCAGATAAGAACCATTTGGCCCATCTAGTCTGCCCAATATGCTGAATACAATGAATAGCCGCAGGCCCTATCTTATATAAAGGATGGCCTTATGCCTATCCCATGCATGCTTAAACTCCTTCACTGTATTTGCAGCCACCACTTCTGCAGGAAGGCTATTCTATGCGTCCACTACTCTCTCAGTAAAGTAATAAAACCTTTGCCCCTCTAATTTAAAACTATGTCCTCTTGTAGCAGTTTTTCTTCTTTTAAATATTCTCTCCTCTTTTACCGTGATGATTCCCTTTATGTATTTAAAAGTTTCTATCATATCCCCTCTGTCTCTTCTTACTTCCAAGCTATCCATGTTAAGGTCCTTTAACCTTTTCTGGTAAGTTTTGTCCTGCAATCCATGTACTAGTTTAGTAGCTCTTCTCTGAACTCTCTCCAAAGTTTCAATATCCTTCTGCAGATATGGTCTCCAGTACTGCACACAATACTTCAAATGAGGTCTAACTAGTGCTCTGTAGAGCAGCACGAGCACCTCCCTCTTTCTACTGTTAATGCCTCTCCCTATACACCCAAGCATTCTGCTGGCATTACCTGCTGCTCTATGACACCTTTAGGTCGTCTGATATAATGACCCCTAAATCCCTTTCCTCAGATACTAAGGTTAGTACTGTATCACTGATTTTATATTGTGCTCTTGGGTTTTTACGCCCCAGGTGCATTATCTTGCACTTATCGACATTAAATTTTAGTTGCCAGATTTTTGACCATTCCTCTAGTTTTCCTAAATCCTTTTCCATTTGGTGTATCCCTCCAGGAACACCAACCCAGAAAGGATCGTCAAAACCGGAGAGGGGGAGGGGTCTGCCTTTACATAAAGTCCTGTCTAAAGCCCACACTCCGGGAAGACATCTGTGAGGGACCCAAAAATGTGGAGTCATTGTGGGTGGAGATAAATGGAGCCAAAAACAATAATAAATTACTAATAAGAGTTTACTATAAAGCACCTAATATACCAGAGTCCGCAGAAAATCTATTACTAAACGAGATAAACAAGACAGCAAACAATAATGAGGTGGTTATTATGGGGGACTTTAACTACCCAGATATAGACTGGGAAACTGAAACCTGTACATCCCATAAAGGAAACAGGTTCTTGGCAATAGCCAAAGACAATTACCTTTCCCAAATGGTTCAGAACCCAACTAGAGGGACGGCCATACTGGACTTAGTATTAACCAATAGACCTGATAGAACAACAGACGTGCAGGTCGGGGGACACCTGGGAAATAGTGACCATAAAGTAATAACCTTCCAATTATCCTTCAAACGAGAGTTTCTACAAGGAGGAACAAGAATACCGGACTTCAAAAAAGCAAAATTTAGCCAACTAAGAGAGGCCATAGGCCCAATTAACTGGGACAAAGTCCTCAAAAATAAAAATACAACCAGAAAATGGGAGATTTTTAAAAGCATCGTAACATCCAATTGTGATCGATGCATACCTTATAGAAATAAAAGGCTAAGAAATAAGAAGAAACCAATGTGGATAAATAGAACCGTAAAAAAAGCAATAAATGACAAAAAGAAAGCATATAAATCACTAAAACAGGAGGGGAGCCAGGAAGCTCTGATAAACTATAAGGAAAAAAAAAAGAATATGTAAAAACTAATAAAAACTGCCAAACTAGAGACCGAGAGATTAATTGCCAAAGAGAGCAAAACTAACCCTAAAATGTTTTTCAATTATATAAATGGTAAAAAATATAAATCTGAAGAAGTCGGCCCTCTACATAGCAATGAGGGGGAGTTGCAGAAAGCGACGAGGATAAAGCTAAGCTATTAAATATTTTCTTCTCCACTGTTTTCACTGAGGAAAATAAACTGTCAGATGAAATGCAAAATGTAAAAGTAAATTCCTCTTTAAAAGTGCCCTGTCTGACCCAGGAAGAAGTACAGCAGCGACTTAAAAAGATTAAAATAGACAAATCGCCAGGACCGGATGGCATACACCCCGTATCCTAAGGGAATTAAGTGATGTCCTAGCCAGACCCTTATTTTTGATATTCACGGACTCCATACTGACAGGGAATGTTCCACCAGACTGGCGTATAGCAAATGTGGTGCCAATATTCAAAAAGGGTCCAAAAACAGAGCCTGGAAATTATAGGCCGGTAAGTTTAACATCTGTTGTGGGTAAACTGTTTGAAGGTTTTGTAAGAGATGCTATCTTGGAGTATCTCAATGAAAATAAGCAAATTACACCATATCAGCATGGCTTCATGAGGGATCGGTCATGTCAAACTAATTTAATCAGTTTCTATGAGGAGGTAAGTTCTAGACTTGACCGGGGTGAATCAGTGGATGTCATATATCTGGACTTCTCCAAAGCATTTGACACTGTACCACACAAAAGGTTAGTATATAAAATGAGAACACTTGGACTAGGAGAAAATATCTGTATGTGGGTAAGTAACTGGCTCAGTAATAGAAAACAGAGAGTGGTTATTAACGGTACACACTCAGATTGGGTCACTGTCACTAGTGGGGTACCTCAGGGGTCAGTATTGGGCCCTATTCTCTTCAATATATTTATTAATGATCTTGTAGAAGGATTGCACAGTAAAATATCAATTTTTGCAGATGACACTAAACTGTGTAAAGTAATTAACACTGAAGAGGACAGTTTTCTGCTACAGAGGGATCTGGATAGATTGGGGGCAGAGAAATGGCAGATGAGGTTTAAAACTGACAAATGTAAATTTATGCACATGGGAAGGAATAATGCAATTCACCCATACATACTAAATGGTAAAACACTCAGTAACACTGACATGGAAAAGGATCTAGGAATTTTAATAAATAACAAACTAAGCTGTAAAAACCAGTGTCAGGCAGCTGCTGCTAAGGCCAATAAGATAATGGGTTGCATCAAAAGGGGCATAGATGCCCGTGATGAAAATATAGTCTTACCACTTTATAAATCACTAGTCAGACCAAACATGGAGTACTGTGCACAGTTCTGGGCTCCTGTGAACAAGGCAGACATAGCAGAGCTAGAGAGGGTTCAGAGGAGGGCAACTAAAGTAATAACTGGAATGGGGCAACTACAGTACCCTGAAAGGGTATCAAAATTAGGGTTATTCACTTTAGAAAAAAGACGACTGAGGGGAGATCTAATAACTATGTATAAATATATCAGGGGTCAGTACAGAGATCTCTCCCATCATCTATTTATCCCCAGGACTGTGACTGTGACGAGGGGACATCCTCTGTGTCTAGAGGAAAGAAGGTTTGTACACAAACATAGAAAAGGGTTCTTCACGGTAAGAGCAGTGAGACTATGGAACTCTCTGCCTGAGGAGGTGGTGATGGTGAGTACAATAAAGGAATTCAAGAGGTGCCTGGATGTATTTCTGGAGCGTAATAATATTCAGGCTATAGCTACTAGAGATGGGTCGTTGATCCAGGGAGTTGTTCTGACTGCCTGATTAGAGTCGGGAAGGAATTTTTTCCCCTTAAGTGGGGAAAATTGGCTCTACCTCACAGGTTTTTTTTGCCTTCCTCTGGATCAACTTGCAGGAAACAGGTCGAACTGGATGGACAAATGTCTTTTTCCGGCCTTATATACTATGTTACTATGTTACTATGTTACTATTTCACTGGAATCCTCTAGGCGCCTCTTATGCTCTTTGACCCACTCAGATTGGGGAAGGAGTGGTTCAGAGTCTGGCACAGGGACATCAAGGGCAAGGCCTGCAGGAAAACGGCCCTGTCTTCCGAACATGAGGTAGTATGGGGTGTACCCGGTGGAGCAATGAGTTGTGTTATTGTACAGGTACACTAATTCAGCGTGAAGCAATGGCCACTCGGCCCTCTTGTGAGGTGGCACAGCCTTGAGCATTTTGATCAGTGTCTGGTTCATGTTCTCGCACAGCCCATTCCCCTGAGAGTGATATGCGGTGGTCCTCGGTTTTTTCAGTTGTACAGGGCACAAAGTTCATAGAACAACTAAGACTCGAATGCGGATCCTTGATCAGTGAGTATCTTGTCAGGACACCCATATGGCAGAATGAAGCTCTTTCACATGGTCTATGATTGTCATAGCATAGATGTATACGGATCTGCTGGGTTTCAGTTTCAAGTGGTCGATAGCAACGATTTCCAGAGGACTCCTACTTACTATTGGGTGAAGAGGGGCTTGCTGGTCATGTCTTTCTCCTCTGGCCACAGCATAGGTAGAACCCTCCCGACACCAGGTTTCATTATCACTTCTCATGTCAATCCAGTAGAAACGCCGCCTGATGGTGGCTTCTGTTTTTTTGGTTCCAAAATGACCAGACCTGTTATGGTACATGTCCATTACCATCTCAGTATCTCTTCGGGGAACTACTATCTGATAGAGGTGCTCACAGGTAACTGGATCAAGCATTCTTCTGAGGAGCAGATCTCTTTGTAGGAAGAGTAATTTCCATTGTCTCCAGAGGCGAACCAACTTCGTGTCAGCTCTCTGCTGCCCCATTCTCTCTGGTATATGCCCTCTGGAAAAATAATCCAACAGTTCTCCAGTTCTCAGGTGACTCTACTCTCTGCTTGTAGTTTGAGCCAGAGCTCTTTCTCAACTGGCGGTGAGGGACCACAGGTCTTTGGAGAACTAGTGCCTTTGGAGGCCTGATGCTTAGTGTGTAGAGCTTTCTGCTGGGCAAATCGGGAGTAGAACATTGGCATTTCCACATCTTCCCACTGATCATCTTTAGAAATTAGTTCCTTCTGGGCAGGTAGCCTGGACAAGGCGTCGGCATTGTCATTAGTTTTCCAGTCCTGTACTTAATGGTGAAGTCAAAGTTCGCGAGTCTAGAGGCCCATCTTTGCTCCCGAGCTCCCAGACGCGCAGTGTTCATGTGAGCGAGCGGATTATTATCAGTGTAGACAGTGAATGGCGTAGCAGCTAGATAATCCTTAAACTTCTCAGTTACAGCCCATACCAAGGCTAGGAATTTCAGTTTGAAAGAGCTATAATTCTGGTCATTCCGCTCCGGCCCTTGTAAAGACCTGCTGGCATAGGCGATGGCTCTTTCAGTTCTGGCTTGTGTCTGAAATAGTACGGCTCCTAAACCTTTCTTACTGGTGTCAGTATATAGGCAGAATGGCATTCCATAGTCAGGGTAGCCCAGGACTAGTAGCTCTGTAAGTTTTTCTTTCAACAGTCGGAAAGCGGCCTCACTCTATTCGTTCCACTCTACTGGTGTCTTAGCATTCTGGCAGCCTTTAGGATGACCTTTTGAAAGCTCCTGGATAGGCTCCGGTAGTACCTTTCAAATCCAAGAAAGCTCTTGACTTCTTTGACTGTCTTAGGAGCTGGCCAGCTTTGTACTGCTGCTATCTTATCAGGGTCGAGGTTTCGCGCCCTCCGAACTCACATGTCCCAGATATTTCACTTGGAGCAGACGATCACATCATCCAAGTACAGCAATACGGTTTCAAAGTTTTTGTGTCCAAGACATCTCTCCATGAGTCTCTGAAATGTCCCAGGGGTAGATCCAGGGTTGAGAAATAAGCAGCAGATATGTACTGCTAGTGACTCCTCAGTTCGTGGCAGGGAGTACACATCCTTGTGTGCAATGTTGTTGATCTTGCAGTATTTCACACAGAAATGGATAGTTCCATTAAGCTTTTTTTTACCAGGACCAGAGGGGCAGCCCAGGGGCTGTGACTATCCTGGATGATATTAGCTGTCTTCATATTCTGAACCATCTTTTTCACCTGCTGGTATAGGGCTGGAGGCACTGGCCTATATCTCTCTTTGATTGGAGGATTAGTGCCGGTTGGAATAGTGTGCTTTATTAGGCTAGTTTGACCATAGTCCAGGGGGTGTTTGCTGAAGACTTGGTAGTGTTCCTTGGCTAAGTCTAGCAGTCTAGTGTTTAGTCTAAGTCTAATGTTCCTTGGCTAAGTCTGGCACACCTTTGATCTGTTTGGCAGAGGCTGTGGCATCTCCAATATGTAGTTTTGCCCACCATGTCTGCTCAGGTGGGTCTTTGGCTGCATCCGCCGTTTGGAGCGATTGTTGGGCCACAGCAGTAGAGGGATCCAGGATATCCTGCTGACGGACGTGATTAGACTCGCCACTGGATAGTACTTTTTTAATTTTACAGCTTCCCCACTTAGCGTAACCAAGAGGCCTGACGAAGCGATGTGAGAGCGCGAAACGGCCGTTGCCGCCGTCCAGTCGCATATTCTACGTGTCCGCCCCGCAGCCTGCTAACTTTTGTTGTTCCTATTATGGAATGAATAAAGCATGGACTTTTGTTATCCGAGCTGGGTGAGTGCTGCTTTGTGCTTTTTCTCTTCTTTGGTTACATTGAATATTGTTATTCTTTAAGAGTTGAGCACCACAGAAGCTAATAAGTGACTGGTGAGCGACGTTGACCCACGTATATTGGTGTAGCAGCAGTGCCACCCTTTTCTATTATTTCTCTTGATTCACTTAACCAAGCAAATGGGTACATTTCCATGCAACACAGTGACCAAGCTCCTAGCAGCTAGTACAAGGGGATGATCTTGTAGATGCAGGGGTTCCACGAGAGCCGGGTAATCCTGACATTGGACACGGATGCAAGCCTTGCACCATATTAGCGTCTCGGCTCCAGGCTGGAGTATAATAGGCTGAGCATCCTTGATGTGAACAAGGTCGATTTCACCCTGTCTGTTGCATCATTTTTGTTAGGCAGCTAGCACCTGGATGGTCTGGTTTATGACGCGTTGAGTTACACGGAGTGCAGTCAGTAGTTTTTTTTTCAAGGCTTTCATTACTTCAGTGTAACAGTTGCCAAGTACATTCATCCCCGGGCAATTGTCATCTTCCGGGACCTGGATCACGATTACCCCTTGGTGTGGGAGTTTGGTATCTTCAATCAGTAAGGTAGGTTTCCAATAACCTAATATAGGCACTGGTTGGCCTTGGTAGCTATGATGTGGAGCCAGGATTCCGGGGGTTGTGTCTGCTGGGCTCTGTTCCGGCATCTTTCGAATGCGAATTGATCCAGTATTAATTAAAGCAGAAAACATTACTCCGTTGATGCTAACTTCAACATACCTAGGCATAAAGGCTGGATCTTTGAGACCTAGTATTCTTACTACCGAGGGGCGGTCCTTGACCTCGGGGGATACCCGTTTAACTGCCAGCATTTCTTTTCGGTGTGTCCATGCTTCTGACAATGCAGGCATATGCGTTTCCTGGTGTCCCAATACCCGGGGTCTGGCAACTTATCGGTCGGCCGGTGCTGATCTTCTCGTGGACCGGGTGTAGGATGTTCTCTCGGTGCAGAGGTCCCTTTTCTCAGCCTTGGGCTGCTGTTTCAGTCGCTCTTGCTGCTTTCCTTATCCTCTCCATATTCTCAGCTAGAAGGGAGACTTGAGCAGTCAGGGCTGCGACGGCATCTGGGATGGGTGCCTGAGCCCCATTCTTAACTATCTGGCCGCAGGCAGCAGGCCGTAGCCCAGGCCATGACTTGTTGTCTTTGGGAGGTTCTGATTGGTGACTTTCCCCCAGGATGCTGATAAAAAGCTTCTCAGGGTAGGTGCAAGGATTTTTGCCTCCCTAGGCAAAGATCCAGTTTTCCGCCACCCTCATGTCACTCACTCACTGACAGACACACACGCTGACACACATACACTCACTCACTGACACACAAACACAGAAATTCACTGACAGACATATAGTACACTCACTCACTGACAGACACACACACACTGACAGACAGACACGCACTCACTGACAGACATGCACTCACTCAGACCCACACAGAAACTCACTGACAGACATACTCACGTACTGACATACACACACTCACTGACAGACAGACACACACTCACTCAGACACTCACTGACAGACACACACTCACTCACTGATACACACACACACAAACTCACTGACAGACACACACCAACACTCACTGACAGACATACAATCACTCAGACACTCACTGACAGACATACACTTACCCACTGAAACACACACACACAGAAACTCACTGACAGACAAACACACAAACATACACTCACACAGACACTCACTGACAAACATACACACACTCACTGACAAACACACACACACACACATACACTCACTGACAGACACACACATACACTCACACAGACACTCACTGACAGACATACACTCACTGACAGACAGACAGATAAACACACACACACAGACACTCATGATAGATATACACTCACTCACTGACAAACACACATACACACAGACACTTACTGACAGACATACACATTCAGTGACATACACACTCACTCAATGACAAACATTAACTCACTGACATACACACACAGACACTCAATGACAGAAACACAGACATTTTTTGACAGACAGACAGACATACACTCACTCACTGACATGCATACATGCTAACTCACTGGCAGACACAAACCAGCAGACATTCACTCAGTCAAACACTTAAACACTCACCTCCCTGGGGTCCAGTGTGGTGCAGCTCCTCATTCCTCCAGCGCGCCGTTTAATATGCCGGGGCCGGAATGACGTCATATTCCGGCTCCTGGCATCACAGAGGGCTCTAGGGAGGAGTGGGGAGCTGCTAGAACAGCCTCCCTTGCCGCCTCCTCTCCTCTGGTAATTTACTGGCAGAGCAGGTACCTGCCATCAGGGTAAGCAGGTGCCTGCTCTGCCATATTTAAGAAGGACCTCCACCTCCTGGCCCCCCTGTAATGGCGCTGGGGGTGGCTCAAGATCAGCTCGCCCAGCTCTGCAGCCCCAGATAGGGGGAGCCCACCAGGGTGCACCCAGCAGGCGGGCACCCTAGGCGAACGCCTAGTTTGCCTAACAGTTGGCACCGGCCCTGAAGCCCCTTAAAATCCAAGAAAGGGGTATCTGGGTGCTGAGCTGACAGCATCTTCAGCTGACATTTGAGGGATTCGTCGAGGACACCTTCAATAAACTGCTCTCTGAAGGTTTGATGCCTCAGCCTTACAGGGATCTATGTGTGGATAACAGCCCTCAGGGATGCTTGCAGGGAAAGGGCAAAGTCTCTCAAAGTCTCCTTTGACTACTGTCGCTTCCCAAAGAAGCTCGGAGGCAGTCTTAGTTTCAAAGGTGGTACTGAGTCGGTTTAGGATCTGCTTAGCTGTTTTTCGCTCTGGCCGAGGCTAGGACTTGAACTCCCTGAGTGCAGCTCCCTGTAACTGGCCAATCAGGATTTCCACTATCTGGTCCTGAGATACTGGATATAGCTTAAATGTAGCCAACATTTTATCACGGAATTACCTGAGTGAATGAGGTTCTCCTGAATAACGTGGGAGCCATGGTGCCCCAAAGTAGTATGGTATAGTAAAAGGCATGATGCAGCTGGCTGCAGCTGCTGCTGATAGATCACTGCAGTCCAAGTGGGTGCTATCTTCGCTGTCAGACATGACTTTTGATACCCTGTACCAGACTAGAAGGGTTAGTGTAAGCTAAAATGCGATTTTAATGCATGGGTAAGAGCAGAAGAATTGGCACATGGCTCCTTTAAGAGTCACTGCAGCTGCTCAATTTTGGGGAGTATGATGCTCTGGCAGACAGAATTTAGCCCCTAACAGTCTCTAGCAAGGTTATTTTCCCCAGCAGTACTTACTCAGACTTCTGGACATTGCTTCTCAGGATCCAGGGAAGAAGGAACTGTATTTTCCGTTTTCCAAAAAGGCTGCTGCTTCTACTGCCTGTAGGGGGTACAGGCGGTTTCTCTGTCCACCTGGGAACTTGTACTGAGTTCTTTAGTTCCTTCTGCTGTAAGAATGGTTCCTCTGTGGAGGTGGGCTGTTTGGTTCCCTCCCCTCTGCTGGGTGGATATCTTCCTCTCAACACAGGATGCCAAAATCCAAGATGGCTGATTAACCCCTGTTTTGCCACAGTGCTGCAACTGATGCAGATCCACACTCTCCAGCAGTAAGTAGATGCTATAAAGTCTCTTGTATGGGGTTTTTCAGATAGAGGGGGCCTTCCAGGCGCAAAAGTAGATCCTGTTCGTGACACCAAAATTGCAATGCGTGCCTCCCCCCAGGGCCCTCTCGATCGCGCGTCCCAGGTGTAGGAATGCCGAGTGGTGTAGTGTGGACTAAATGTCTGCTAGGCCCCAGGCTGTGGCTCTGAAGCAATAAATAGGGGGAATTATTGAGGGACTGGAAAGAATAAAGTCCAGACCTTGAGATGAAGTTCAATGGTAGTTTTACTTTGAATAAACATTTCTTGAAACTGTTTTAGGCTTTGTCTTGGTTCCAGAAGGCTTTAGCATTAAACTGGTAGGCAAACTCAACTCTGCTATATCTTTCTCTCACTCTGCTGTACTGACAAGCTGACTGGATAACTTGTCTTCTTCTTTATGCTGCCCTTCCCTTTTTAGTCGGACTTATCTTCAGCCAAGGAATAGGTTAGAATCCTGGCAGCTCCAACATGGCCAAAGGGGGGAGAATGGAATGGTAAGTTCCATTCTCTCTAAGGATAGCTCTGCCATTTTTTTGCTGACACCTGCTGGTGAACCAGGCACATTACATGTAATAAACAGTTACATAACAAGATTATAAATGGGCATTGTGGAGGACCTGGAAAGACATACATAAGATGACATTATATTACCCCATTAGAGATAGTAGCAGGGTGCAGTAGTGGTAACACCCCTCTCTGGTGTTACAGAATCTTTATTAATAATTTTACAACTTGGGTCTTATTACAAGGAATACCTTACAGATAATTAAAATATAGCATTGTTTAAAGCCAAGTTAATAAATGCATTGTAAAGGAAATGTATTGACCGGAGGTAACAGTACATTGTATTCCAGAAGTTTAGTGTTGAAATGATTAATTGAACCTCTTACTTTTAGACTAATATAAAAAGCTCATATTACACTGCTCTTAATAGAAAATTGTGACAGATCAAATTAGAACTATAATAAGTACAATAATTGTCCACCAAGAGCTGCACAGTTAGATTTCTGAACAGAACTGTATGTCTCAATTTCCAGATCACATTAGACTACTTTCACATCTGTGTTTTTACGGCAGGGAATCTCAAAACTGGAGGAATACGCTTCCATGTTGTCCTTATTCATTGTCAATGGGGGCAAAACTGAACGGAACACACCATAATGCATTCCGTTATGTTTGGTTGCATTCTGATACCAGACAGAAAACCGCTGCAAGCAGCATTTTTCTGTCCAGCATGGGATGTGGAGCCAGACGAATCTGGCATGACACACAATGTAAATCAATAGTGCCAGATCCGTTTTCTCGGACACAAAAGAAAACGTCATGGCTATTTTAAAGATAAGGGTACTTTCACACTAGCGTTTTGGATTCCGTTTGTGAGATCCGTTTCAGGGATCTCACAAACGGTCCAAAACGGATCAGTTAAGCCCCAATGCATTCTGAATGGATAAGGATCCGTTCAGAATGCATCAGTTAGGCTCCGTTCCGCCTCTATTCCGTTTTGGAGGCGGACACCAAAACGCAGCATGCAGCTTTTTGGTGTCCGTCTGAAGAGACGGAGCCTAACGGATCCGTTTTTTTTTACAATGTAAGTCAATGGGGACGGATCCGTTGTCAGTGACACAATATGGTGCATTTGAAAACGGATCCGTTCTCCATTGACTTTCAATGTAAGTCAAAACGGATCCGTTTTGGACTTTGTCATTTTTCTTTAAAGCTAATGCAAACGGATCCGTTCTGAACGGATACAAACGTTTGCATTAGAGGTGCGGATCCGTCTGTACAAATAAACAGACGGATCCGCACCAACGCAAGTGTGAAAGTACCCTAATACATCAGGATTCATTCATAACTAATTGTGCTGGTTGTATTATCTAGACAAAAGCGTTTTTGCTGATCCATGCCGGATCCAGCAAAAACACATATGTGAAAGTAGCTTTATATAGATTGGTAATGAGCACCATGGAAAAATTAAAGAAATTTGGTTGCCAATGGCTCTTCTGACATTTGGGCCAGTTTCAGCCACCAAAAAAACAGGCTTTCATCTTAATATTTAAATTCTGCTGTTTACACAGTTTTAAAATATTTCATGGGGTTTCATGAGCGGTGATTTTCACGCATCACTTCTGCGTTGCGTGAAAATCGCAGCATGCTCTATATTGTGCGTTTTTCACGCAACGCAGGCCCCATAGAAGTGAATGGGGCTGCGGGAAAATCGCAAGCATCCGCAAGCAAGTGCGGATGCGTTGTGATTTTCCCGCATGGTTGCTTAGCAACGGGACCCGATCTCTATTATTTTCCCTTATAACATGGTTATAAGGGGAAATAATAGCATTATTAATAAAGAATGCATTGTAATATGAAGTAGAAGGGGCTAAAAATACTAAAAGTTAACTTACCTTAGCCACTTGATCGCGTAATCGCGATCTCTCCTTTCTTTCCCTGCATCAGCTAAGATCTACAGGACCTGTGATGACTTCACATCACATGGTCCAATCACATGGTCCATCACCATGGTAAGATGGACCATGTGATTGGACCATGTGATGTGACGTCATCACAGGTCCTGTAGATCTTAGCTGATGCAGGAAAGAGAGAAGATCGCGACTACGCGATCAAGTGGCTAAGGTAAGTTAACTTTATTATTTTTAGCCCTTCTACTCATATTACAATGCATTCTTTATTAATAATGCTATTATTTCCCCTTATAACCATGTTATAAGGGAAAATAATAGAGATCGGGTCCCGTTGCTAAGCAACCATGCGGGAAAATCACAACGCATCCGCACTTGCTTGCGGATGCTTGCGATTTCCCGCAGCCCATTCACTTCTATGGGGCCTGCGTGCGTGAAAACGCACAATATAGAGCATGCTGCGATTTTCACGCAACGCAGAAGTGATGCGTGAAAATCACCGCTCATGTGCACAGCCCCATAGAAATGAATGGGTCAGGATTCAGTGCGGGTGCAATGCGTCATCCTCACGCATTGCACCCGTGCGGAAAACTCGCCCGTGTGAAAGGGACCTTAAAGGTTATGTTCACATTTGGGGGCATTTTGTATTATTGCATTGTACTCATTTTGAGCTAAAAATATTTTTTTCAGTTGGTCTCAAAGTTTATTTGATGAAAGGCACAAAGTGAAAGTATGATTCACACAGCTAGAGAGACCCCATTACATTTTTTTTAATATGGAGAATTGCCAATAGTTCTCCATACCAGAGAGCACTTAAAATTCTCCATACACAGCTGGTCTCTTTAACCCTTTCGCTACTAACACCGTACATGTACGGCGCTGGAACGATGGGCAAACATAGCACCCGCTCACGGTAATTAAAGCCTTTAGATGCTATGATCAATTGAGCCTGCGCTTCCGGGCTTCTTACTGGCATCCTCGGCAGCCAATGAGGATGCCGGTAATTTATTTTAATACACCCAGCCTTGTGAAGAAGCTCAGGGTATTAAAGCTGTGAGTCTTATTTTGGCTACCAAGTGGCAGGCCAACATAAGAAATAAGCAATTCTGAGCAATAACTGGATCAAAAAAATCTGAATTAAAAAATAAACATTGGATTTTGTATGCTTAAATAGGAGCTTCAAAATCATAACAAAAAAGTAAAAAAAATGAAATATATATAAAAAATAAAAAATGTATAATAAAATAAATAAATACATAAATAACAAAAAATATAAACACCATGGCTATCATTGCAACTGAAAACATCTGTACTATTAAGGCTACTTTCACACTAGCGGCAGACTTCTCCGGCAGGCTGTTCTGGCTGGTGAACAGCCTGCCGGATCCATGCTGCCGCTAGTGCACGCGTACCTCCGGAGGCTGCTCCGACCCCATTGACTATAATAGGGCGGGCTGGAGTTCTAGCGGCAGCAAGGCAAACATGCCGAGAGGCGACTAGAATAAAACTACGGCGTTGTATTTTTATTCCAGCTGCCTCTCGGCATGAAAAATAATAACAGCTAAAAAAGTTATGGCACAAAGGAAGATAGGGAAGAAAAATTAAAAAGGCAAAAACGAAAAAAAACTCTGGTATCCTAAGGGTTAAGCCAGCAGCCTGCCCAAAAAGGGTCAAAAACTTTCGTCATAATCTCTACTTGCATCTACCACTAATGGCATGGTTAAATCGTAACTTTGTTCCATTTAGATTGTAGATTTCATAGAAAGAGATCCCCATGTGGCAAGATTTCCAATATGCAATGTGATATTCTACATGAGGTCACCAGTACAGCACTGAATACATGCTGTGCAGTGGATTGTCCATCAGGAAAGACTTCTTATTCCCTAGAAATAATCATTAAAAAGTTTTAAAATGGCATGAGTTTGGTGTTTATACCCAAGGAATGTATACATCTTTCAAGCTCACTGGAACTTTCAATGAACAGTTTTGACTGTGAGTCTGCATTCTTGGAGTAACAGTTTGGTGAAGCTCCTAGCAGATTTGGCAAAGAATACTTTTTTATGTGTTTACACTTCATTTAAAACATTAGATACAGCTGTATCTATAATAACTCTTAAGGACCAGTTCACATGACTGATTTTGAAAACATGCTTAAAAATAGCATGTTTTTATTTCAGCAAAGTATGTATCAAACCTGTTTTTGATGCATTTTTGGTGTTTTTTTACATTTTTTTTTTAGCAATGGGTATTCACACCATAACAAAGCTGAATTTTCAGCATGAGGTTTGCACAAAAGTGCACAGACTTACACGGAGCTGTTTTTTTCAGCTTCCTATTCATTTCAAAGGGAGAGTCAGCGCTGATTCTGTCCCAAGATAGGGCATGCTACTTATCAAGGCTTCTTTTTTTAAAAGAGCAAGTGCTGCTTCCCATTGAAATGAATCGGAGGCTGTTTTGACACATTTTTTGGAGCTGACTTTGCGGCAGAAACACTTCAAAATTAGCGCCAAAAAACTGTGCGAACTGGCCCTAAAGGTTCTCCTGACATGTTTTTGTAAATACTTGTATACCCCATGAAATAACAAGGTTGGAGAAATATTTTGTTGAACTTTGTCCCATGTTGTTTCCTTAGTTATTCCACCTGGAAATACATGAGTGAATTAAATAACTGAGTGGTACTTTTTCTCTTGTCAAATAAGGGAGCATTCACATCACCGTTTAGCTTTCCGTTCTTCTGATCCGTCAGAAGAAGAGAGAGAGAAAAAAATAACAGGGTGTTGCTACACAGTTTGACACTGTCAGCATTGATTACATAGGAAATTATTTGGTTAATTCTGCAACTATCTATTTATCTATTTTTCTATCTGTTAATCTATCATCTATTCTCATATATATCTTTATATCTATCTCTTTCTCCTTGTATCTTGGCTTAGTCTTAAATATAGACTGTGTATCAACATTGTCTGAATTTAGAAAAAGACCAGACGTCTTCAGAATGACCAAATTGAGCTGGAGAGAATGTTCTATCAAGGTGACTGTAGTTATACACTTGAAAGAGATTCTGTCAAGACATTACATCTCTCTGCAATGCATTTTTTATGAGTTCTCAGATGAGTTTGACACTAGTGCCCTGCTTTCTTCTGAAGCATCAGGAGATGGAAAATTCACATTTGTCGACAGTTTGTCTGTTCTCCACCCCTTAAACTTAGAAGGGCTCCAATCATTATGCTTCGGTAAGAGCCTGTAAACATTGACAGATGCATGTATTAAATACACTGTCACCAAAGAGAACAGATCCGACGCTGTTTGTATGCCTAATGTATAAGTGTCACAGTGTCACTTTTGGCAAAATATTTTACTATCGTCATTATATGCATTACTAGTTAAAAGGAAGGTCAACATCCTACCTCCAATCATTAACAGAATATTGTAGATATAAGTTGTACCTGAAATGTGACATGAAAACCTAATGTACATTGAATGTCATCTATTTCTAAGACAAAGGGATGGAAATGCCGACACTTAAGCATGTCTAGATGGAAGTTTACAAGACTTAAAATTCTAGACACAGCTCTACACTGTGAGCTCAACTGATTGTTAGGGCTGCATTTACACCTTATACTCAGCTATGAAGGAAAATCACAAGATGTTTGAAAGTCATTGTATTAGTTACTACAGGATATTTACAGCAATATTCTTGAGCAGTAGTTTTCTTTTAACTATACATCAACATATTTTCTTGGTGGTGGTTATGATTCAGTGATTCCACTGTTCGTTCAACTATTGGAATGGTGGAGTGTAGTGTTGAGCGAATCAAAGTTCACGAAGTGGACTTTTATCCGAACTTAAGAAATAATTGGATTCGAAGAGGCAGCTACGACCATCTGGCTTGAAGATTCTGCGCAAAATCTTGTGTGCGGTGACATATAACATCAACAAGCCGCAGAAAATTTCGTACTGGATCTTCAAGCAAGATGACCCTGACATCCTCCTCTCGATCAACTGGATGAGGTCTGCAGTGGTGAATTTAGTTCCAAATTTATAAACTGTCACATCTTTGTTATAGTTAGTACATCTTTAAACGCTTATGTAGAAATGACATGCCAGTTTTTTAGACCATCCATTAAAAAAAAAAAAAGTGACAAATGTAGAGCGAAACAAATTACTATAGGAAACTAGAATAACTGTGCAATATGGCATCAGATGGCGAAAGCTACAAAACCTTTGTGCTCTACAGCATAGGGGGGGGGTGCACATGTAGGAATAGTATAGGTCCATATTGTGCTCTGACCACTGGTATGACCTATTAAATAATGGATTGAGGATTTGGCTTTGGTTTTATTTATGGAAAGTGGCAACGTAAGTCACCTATAAATAATTCCTGTCAATTATGTAATATGAAAACTCCCAGAGGAGAAAGGAATGCAAATGAGCTCTTAACAAGTTCTGCCTCTAATGCCACTAGATGTAAGACAACTATCCTTTAATCCTTTAAGTCAGTGTTCATCCCTTTAAATAGGTCTTGAGACACGCTCGCTCCCCATGGCGAGCTAGCACCCCCTACACTCTCACTTCTTTTTACCCCTTATCTTCATAGAACAAGGAGATGTCATGATTATCTCAAACAATTGCCGTAGCTTAATCCCTATGTTGAATCCTTATAACATTCTTTCTGGTCAAGTCCCATCTTGGGATATAAGACCTAACCTATAACCTGCAGATTTTCTTTGAACTGATCACTCAATGATAACAGTAATATGATCTAATGAAGAATAAAAAGTGTGATTATAAGAACCTGGCTGTTAATGCCGAACGAGATCTTTAACAAGGAGGCAGATCTGTAAAAGCTTTTTATTTTCGTTGGTCTGCGATTTAGTAATTACTCAAGTTACTTCTTTTTATGAACTGCTCTGGTTGCAGCTAAATTGAAATCATTTAGTACAGCATATATGCCAATGATTTCCCATAAAGCAGTATCATTTTAATTATACTTAAAAAGTAACACTCTGCTCATTGCTGTGATGTCGGTGGTGAGCAGGAAAACAATAAAGGGAAGTCTACGCTATAATGGAGCATGGCCTTCCCTTCAACCAGCTAATCGATGGAGGTGCTGGGTGTCGGACCCCCGCTGATCTGATATTGATGAGCTATCCTAAGGGAAGGGTCATCAATATTAAAATCCCAGAAAGTTCTTTTACCTAAGCAGATATATCTTGAACTTTACAAGTGGCAGTAAGTATAGGCAACCACAATGAGTCATCATGATCAACATCTTCCATAAATAGATAAAACTTGACTTTAAAGGGGTTTTGCCATCACATACAATGGGGGCATATTGCTAGAATTTATATGCACGGAGAGACAGACTGGATCGCACATCCACAACGCTTAACCCTTGATATGTGCTATTCAGCTAACTTACTATAGTACTAGTCCCCCATATCGCATGCAAATATTGGAGACATTAGTGTACATTTTTATCAAAAGGTAATAAGCCCACTCACCCCATCACGGTTGTCTCCTAGAGTGGGTCCCTACTCTGTCCATAATCTGGTAAAGGCGCCGTGCTGCATGGCGACAAGTGGCACCATCCCAGCAGGCTGCGGTTACGCCAGCCAGCCAGAAAAGTACCTCAACAACGAAGGCCACCATGCAGCACAGCACTGTCTGAACAGGAGCCAAATGCAACCTGCTCAGTATTAACAGAAACCAGGACTAAACGCTAGTGGGTCCATTACGCTCTTATGCAGTCTCCTAATTAATTAAAACCGCCTGTGGCAAGTGGGAGGAGTGCTGATACCAGGAATGAAACAGAAGGAAGATAAATAAATATATATCCACGGAGAGACAGACTGGATCGCACATCCACAACGCATGCATAAGAGTGTAATGGACCCACTAGTGTTTAGTCCTGGTTTCTGTTAATACTGAGCAGGTTGCATTTGGCTCCTGTTCAGACAGTGCTGTGCTGCATGGTGGCCTTCGTTGTTGTGGTGCTTTTCTGGCTGGCTGGCATAACCGCGGCCTGCTGGGATGGTGCCACGTGTCGCCATACAGCACGTCGCCTTTACCAGATTATGGACAGAGTAGGGACCCACTCTAGGAGACAACCGTGACGGGGTGAGTGGGCTCATTACCTTTTCACTAATGTCTCCAATATTTGCATGCGATATGGGAGACTAGTACTAGAGTAAGTTAGCTGAATAGCACATATCAAGGGTTAAGCGTTGTGGATGTGCTATCCGGTCTGTCTCTCCGTGGATATATATTGCTAGGATTTGCCCCCATTGTCTGATAGGTGCAGATCCCACCTCTGGGACCCACACCTACAATGAGATCGAAGCGGGGAAATTAATGGAGGGTGCACTGCACATGCACAGCCGCCCTCTATTCATTTCATTGGGGCTGCCGGAAATAGCCGAGCCAGTGCTCTGCCCCATGGAAATAAAAGGGGTCGCGCTGTGCGCTCCCTTTCACTTGTATGGGAGCAGCGCTTGGTGGTGGATGGACCCCAGGGTCCTCCAGCCACAGCTCTCCGCACTCCATTCTCCTTGTAGGTGCGGGTCCCAGTGTGGGTCTTAGTGATATGCCCCCATTGTATGTGATGGAAATACCCCTTTAATTACTGCAGAACTGGTTAGCAGTAACAAGTCAGTGTGGTTTCATATCTACTTCAAAGTTCAGTGTATATAATTGTGGTTAACATTTACCATAGACATATGGAAGCAAACAGATGTGTAGGTTGATAAGGTGTCTGCTTCTTAATACAGAGACAATTTAAAATGCAATTAACCCGCTAATTACTTCCACAGGGTATAACCTAGATTAAAATTATGCATTACATCAACTTGCTGATTTTTGGAATGAGTTAAACCTAGACATATAGATTGTGCCTTGACTTTGACAAAACATATATAAGGAATCATTCCTCCTAGCTAATGATATGGGTATTCCCCTCTCACAAACTGATGGCCTATTGCTAAGAATGAATGGTCCACAGATCTCCATTGTGGCACTCTTGACCGCCAGACTGTGCAGCAAGATGCTGCTGGCCTCTTTCACTTGAGTGGAACTGGGCAGAAACTTTCTTTGTTCTTCATTCTCATGATCAATGGGTATCCCAGAGATCACCAATCAATCCCACCAAAGAGTGATAGCATATCATAGTGATGTGACATTACTTTATCAGATGGGAATACCTTTTTTAACTCTGAATTCCCTAGTATTGCACAGAAGGTGGATTTCATGTTAGACAATGGACTGAATGATATAAAGAGACAAGAAACTGGATATAATTTATATTAAAAACCAAACATTAAAATCGTGTCTGCATGACTTGTACTAAAGGATGAAGGGCTTGTTCTTTACCGTACAATCTCAGAGCCAGCCAGTTGGAGTCTGTATTTGATCGAATAACTGTACCAGTCAGCAGGGAAGTGCCCTTCCGAGCAGTTATTATAAAGTATCATTTCAATTAAAGAAATGACTGTAGAATCAAATCAGGATGCCACCCAATCAATAGCCACCGTTGAGTTACATTGATTCAGTTGGCTTCGTACAGTAAATGGAGATTTATGTTGGTGGATCAATCATTACTCTGCACTTGAGATAAATGGTTCATCGGGGCAAAGAGATAAATATTGTAAACCTCATAACAAAATCTACATGTCTGAAGAGTTACCTCTGGCATCTCAAGATGACATTAAATGATATGTCTCTGAATGCCCTGGAGGAATGTGGCTTGCTAGTGTTGGTGTTCTTTGATCAGAGAACTCATAGTGCGAGACATCTTAATTTTCACCCAGTGCCTGTTGTATTTAGCACATCTTTAGCAGTGGTGGAGACGATGACAGCACTTTGATGAGAGCGATCAGACAGTTTATGTTTATATATCATTATCCTGGTAATATATCTACATGACTGCGTGCTATACATATGCTCCAGTAATTGTCAAGCTGCAAAAAAGAATCACAAATATTACGGGAAGGATAACAGGGAAAACCTAGGGCATGATGAGTTTAAAGGCAGCAAATTATAAATGAGAGTTATTTTTTCATAGGCAGATTTTATTGCACTCACAAAATGACACTTAAAGTTTTACTTTGGCTCGGCAAGAGATTTGCAGGAGTTGAATTTAATGAGCTGTGATAATAAATTACATCACAATGCTAGAGCTAAGCAGCGATGAGATTGTTTGCCCCCTGTCCCTATTTCAGAATGATGACTAGTGTAACATTTATAGTTTTGTCAATATTTAGTATCTTTCTCATTTTATACATCATACGCATATATTTTAAGTGATATACTATGTAACACATTGAATCACCTACAAGAAACAATATGGCAACAGTAAGGGTTCTGTAGGTCAATAGAACAATAGCATTTACAAAGACAGGTGCACTCTGCGATCCGACTAAACCCTCATACTGGTGTTAAAATTGAGAGTTTAGCTGATATATCCTACTGTGGACTCAAGTAGCTTGGGAGCTACTTGAGATACCTTGGCGCGGTGCTCGGGCTGAGATATGTCTTCCACAGTAGGATATATCGGCTAAACTCTCAATTTTAACACTAATATGAGGGTTTAGTCAGACCGCAGAGTACACCTGTCCTTGTAAATGTTATTGTTATATTGTCATATTGTTTATCACATCCACACATTTGCTATCCTGTGTAGGATGTCTATTGTGGTACTTGTGGTCCACTGCGGACATCCCCCACTGCATTTTTGCTGGGGATCGCCACTAGCAGAAGTGCTGGATCTGCCCCCCGATATAGATGCGCCACTGCATATGGGATGGAGCACGTCCTGCTTCTAATACCACGCCTTTTTATAGTTTGTATAACCCTGGGTTCAGACCTGTGCGTTCTTGAAATGCGCGTTTTACGCGCGTTTTTGTCGCGCGTATTTCAGCGCGTTTTTGCAAATAAGAAACACGTGTTCGTACGCGCGTTCTTGTGATTGACTACTGTGGTGTCAATCACAAAACGCGCGACAAACGCTACAAAAAAAAGCTCAAGTACTTGTTTATAAACGCGCTGTAAAACGCTCAAGTGAGAACCAGGGCCATAGGAAAGCATTGATTTTCATGTGTTGAGAATTTTACAGCGCGTTTGAACGCGCTGTAAAACGCTCAGGTGTGAACTTAGGGTAAGGGTTCAGTAGGAACTTCGGTGACATAGGATGTGGCAGGTTGCTAAGGCACATTATAAAGGGACACAAAGTGATACCTATGTGCAAAGGGAGCACATTTAAGATGTAAGATAGCTATCCTATAAGTTACTGTTCAACCTTTTAAACAGGCCTTGAGACATGACGTGGATAATAAGTAAGCCAGCATCTCATCTGCAGATGTCTTTCGGGATGATTTCCACTCAAGACTCCTCACGCCAATTAGGCACTGTCAATAAGGAGCGATAGTACGCCCGAAACCTGACCTAGGCCTCTCTCCCAGCTAAGCCAGTACTCTCTGCTCTACACTGATGAGGGCAATCACCCCGAAACAGTTGTCTGCAGATGAGGTGCTGGCTTACCTATTATACAAATATAAT
Organism: Bufotes viridis; assembly: GCA_033119425.1. Lineage (NCBI taxonomy): Eukaryota > Metazoa > Chordata > Amphibia > Anura > Bufonidae > Bufotes > Bufotes viridis. The sequence continues at coordinate 98,446,927 of CM065592.1, read as the reverse complement.
GTCTCAAGGCCTGTTTAAAAAGATGAACATTGACTTACAGGATAGATACCTTTCATCTGGTGGCATTAAAAGTAGAGCTTGAGAATAGCCAATTTGGATACCCTATTCTTATCTGTCATTATTTTAAAATGTAAGCCATGATTTAAGTGTGAATGGAGCTTGTAATAGTAACTATATTCTTGAGTTCAAATCCATGCACACATATGCATATACATATAATGAGACAAACCCTTTAAATGATAATATTTATAGGGAAACATGATTTACAACTAGTGTTGACTGAATTGAAGCCCCCAAAGCGGAATTCGATCCAAACTTTAGGAAAAATTTGATTCACCATAAAGCAAATTTCCTTGCGCTTTGTGGTAACAAATAATTTTTTCTTAAAATGGTGGCTAGAGTTCTCCTAGAAATAACAGGAAAAAAATACTCACCGTATCCACTTGCTCACGCATATTGGCATATAATTGTATAGATGGGGGATATCATGTAAAACATTCCTAATAGGAATATAGATATCAATACGTTATATAAGTGCTGACCTTATCATCTCTAAGACCTCGCAGATCAGTTTTGAGAATTAAGGTCAATGAAAACAAAATAGGATTTGTCATAGTAAAATGTCATCATAAGGGTGGGCAAGTTCTGGACTAGGCAGGACAGCGTTAGCAGGAGAACAAAAGTAACATGAATATAATAATGCAGTCATTTTGAGCGGTGATGCTCTTATAATATTGCATTAAGAGGGGCTCCAGAGATAGAAAATAGGATTGAAACGCCTGCTTTATACCTCTCCACATTCTTCGTAATCCTATTATTTACTTTGAGTACTGAAAGGCACAGCAGAGCTGCCAATACAGAAGTGACTGGTGTGCATTTTTCATATTAGCAAAAGCTTTCAATAGATTCAGAGTGCTCTTAACACCATTTGTGCCCAGAGGAGAGATTACCAGGACTTTTCCAATCATCCTATTTGTAATAGAAATTCAGCTTTCTCGCTCTTTACGGTCATTGACTACAATTTTTGGGAAATTAAATAATTCTTCAACTGGATCAATCAGTATTTTTGGCACTTGAGTATATTATATTTTGCTCTCTAAATTTGCAGAGTTGTAAAAAAAAAATACTTTCGGCATCATTTTATATTTTTAGGCAAAATGAAGCTTTATTCCAAGACACAGGCAAGCAAAAGTGCCTAAGAAGCACAATCTCCCACTGTCCACTTTCTAAATTGTCCTCACATGGGTGAAGGAAGCTGACATATTGTAACCCCAGTGAAATAACTGTAGGGATCACAGTGATCATAATTGGGACCAGGCCCTGAGCCTATAGGCCCCTTTACACAGGCCAATGAACGAGGATACTACTGGGATACAAGTTTTCCTAAGAACGCACCTTCCCGATAATTGCCTTGTGTAAAGGTGCTGCCAATCACTCGATTGAACAGTTGAAAGCACTGATGATGCAGACACCTAAATCATTGTTTCTGGGCAACAAATGGTGCTGTGTAAACAGAGATCTCTGGCCAAATGTCATCCACTTTGCTGCTATTGCAAATGTTGCACATCTTCCACCCACAATTCTATGGCTCCATCTAAGGCAGGCATGCCCAACCTGCGGCCCTCCAGCTGTTGTAAAACTACAACTCCCACCATGTCCTGCTGTAGGCTGACAGCAGTAGGCTGTCTGGGCATGCTGGGAGATGTAGTTTTGCAACAGCTGGAGGGCCGCAGGTCGAGCATCCCTGATCTAAGGGGACATGCCTTTATACAGGATGGCCCACAAAAAAGTAGCCCACCACCAGCGATAGTATGACAAGATGAATGAGCAAGTGAATAGCTTTTTTTTTAAATTAGCAGTATCAGTCAACATAATCCGATGTGCCCAAAGATGCATAGACGTGAACGGGAACCACTGTCCATCTTTTGTAACTTGCAAATTATAAAAAAAGGAAACAAAAAAACACAATCCACTTGCTGGTTCATATTGCTGGAGGTGGGCCACCCTGTATTTAGATGAAGAAGGATTGATGTGAACTACACATAACTAGACTCGAGCCACAGAAAAGTGAAAATTGCCATATCTTGGAAATGTACTCAACAATCTTTCCTACATCGAGAGTAGGACCACACAAGGTGGAATGTCTCCTGTCTCCACAGCATCTAAATTCTGCACTGCAGTTCATTTCACGCTGTCGATTATTTTCATAGCATATAAAATGTCATCCACTCTGTTGGTACTTTGAGACACCGCAAATTTCCTGCACATGAGTCTGTGGTCAGAATATCAGTCTTAATTTCACACACCCTTACCCATACCCTTAATATATTCATTATCTTCCCATGAAATTGGCCCTTGTGTGTTGCGAATGTGTCGGAGATGGGTAAATTAGATTGTGAGCCCATGTGGGGAGAGACATTGATGTTAATGGTGACACATGCATTACCGCTGCGGAATATGTTTGCAGTAAACAATAGAAATAAATAAATGGGGATGCAAATTAGGTTTTAATATAATGTAAGAAGATTACTATATTTTTGAGGTTTGTAAACCCCTTGACAGAATTCGTCATACATGTATGGTGTATGTCATCTCTTTAAAGATGGCGCCAACTCCAGAGCGTAGTGAGCGCCATAGCCACCGGGTGCATGTTGTTTTACACAGCAGGCAGCCAGGGCTAATGTCTGCGACTGGCAATAATGTTGATCAGTCACTTAACCCCTCAGATACCATGGTCAAACATAACCATCTGAGAGTGAAAAACCCAGAAGTGCTGCACCCCTGGGGCTGGAAAGCCTTCTCCTAGCTGAGATCAGGGAAGGCATTCCTTAGTGTTAATAGGCCTGAGCATGTACAAGGCTACAAGGCCTACTACAGGTATATTCCAGTGCAGGCCTGCTGGTGGCAGCACTGCATTGGAATATACTGAATTTTCCACACACTAATGTATCACTGAGGCAACCTGATTATTGCAAATTCATGATCCCTAGGGGAGCTAAAAATAAATAAATAAAAGTTTAACCCCTTCAGGACTTTGCCATTTTTCACCTTAAGGACCAGGTGTTTTTTTTTTTTGTTTTTTTTAGAAATTTGACATTTGCAATTTATGTGGTAATAACTTTGGAATGCTTTTACTTACCAAGCCATTCTGAGTTTGTTTTCTTGTGACATATTGTACTTCAAAAAATTGGAAAAATTTGCAACTTTCCAAATTTAAATTCCCCTGTTTTAAAACAGATAGTGATACCTCATATAATAGCTATTACTTTAAAATTCCCATATGTCTACTTTATGTTTTGATCTTTTTGTGAATGCCATTTTATTTTTTGGGGACGTTGGAAGGCTTAGAAGTTTAGAAGCAAATCTTGAAATTTTTCAGAAAATTTCCCAAACCCACTTTTTAAGGATCAGTTCAGTTATTAAGTCACTGTGGGGCTTACATAATAGAAACCACCCATAAATGGCCCTATTTTAGAGACTACACCCCTCAAGGTATTCAAAACAGATTTTACAAACTTTGGTAACCCTTTAGGTGTTCCACAAAAATTAAAGGAAAATGTAGATGAAATTTAAGAATTTTACTTTTTTGGCAGATTTTCCATTTTAATCTATTTTTTCCATTGACAAAGCAAGGGTTAACAGCCAAACAAAGCTCAATATTTATTGCCCTGATTCTGTAGTTTACAGAAACACCCCATTTGTGATCGTAAACTGATGTACGGCACACGGCAGGGCGCAGAAGGAAAGGTGTGCCATATGTCTATTAGGCCTCATGCACACGACCGTTTTTTTATGCTGTCCGCAAAAAGGGGTTCCGTTGTTCAGTGATCCGTGTCCGTCTTTGCCTTCCGTTGTGTTTCCGTGTGTCTTCCGTTTTTTTTAGCGGACATGATCCAAAAGATTTTACCAAAAGACAGGCTGACAATTTTTCCCAAGTGCCTGCCAAGGGATCCGCAAAAAAAACGGACACAGAATGCGGATGACACACGGGTGGCCATCCGCATTTTTTCACGGACCCATTGACTTGAATGGGTCCGTGAACCGTTTTTCACGGACAAGAATAGGACAGGTTATATTTTTTTGACGGACTGGCATCACGGTTCACGGACGCGGAGGACAAACGGTGCATTTGCCGAGGTTTCCACGGACCCATTGAAAACCAATGGGTCCACAGAAAATCACGAAAAACAGAGCAACGGGCATGGAATCAAACAACGGTCGTGTGCATGAGGCCCTAGTTTTACATAATAAAGCATTTTTTTTATTGATTTTTTTAGTGTCTCCATATTCTGAAAGTTATTTTTTTATTTCTTGGGCGTTTGTCTTATGTAGGGGCTCATTTCTTTTGGAATGGGATTACGGCTTGATTGGTACTATTTTGGGGTGCGTATGACTTTTTGATCGCTTGGTATTACACTTTTTGTGATGTAGGGTGACAAAAAAAATGGCTTTTATGACACCGTTTTTATTTTTATTTTTTTACGGTGTCCACCTAAGGGGTTAGGTCATGTGATATTTTTATACAGCAGGTCATTACAGACGTGGCAATACCTAATAGGCCTACTTTTTTATTTTATTTTCACACAATAAAAGCATTTTTGAACAAAAAAAAAATGTTTTAGTGTCTCCATATTCTGAGAGCCATTGTTTTAGGTAGGGGTTCATTTTTTGCGGGATGAGGTGACAGTTTGATTTTTGATTTTAGGGGGCATAAGCCTTTTTGATCGCTTGGTTTGCACTTTTTGTGATGTAAGGGGACAAAAAAAATGGTTGTATTAGCACAGTTTTTATTTTATTTTTTCAACAGAATACAGGTGAGGGGTTGGATCATGTGATATTTTCATAGAGCCGGTTGTTACGGATGCGGCAATACCCAATATGTCTGTTTTACTTTTTTTTTTTACAATTTTACGTGTTTTATTTTGGGAAAGGGGCTTTTTTTATTACTTTAATTTTGTTTTATTATGAAGAACCCTTTTTTAATTTTTTTCCCTCTCTGAGACTTCAACTTCTGATGTCTGATCCCCACTGCAATGCATTACAATACATTTTGTAGAATGTCAGTTGTATGCTAACAGCATGCCTGTGAGACCCAGCCTAAGGGGCTGGATCTCACAGACTTTCATAGAAGGCAAGCCCCGACACCTATGGAAGGCATCAGGCTGCCTTCTCTGCCATCGTGTCACCGTCACTGCAGCGCGGGGACCCAATGGACATGCACAATGCACCCATACCCTCCACAAACCCTCTGCATGCCGTGGTCAGCTTTGTGTTTTCACCAATGCCGGCGTGTCCAGCAGGGGCCCGGCAGTCAGTGACTGTCGGATCCGTGCCTCTGGCTGGACGTGGTACTTTGGAACCGAACCCGAGTTCGGAATTTTTCTTTTTATAGTAGAAATCGATTTATGAAGTTATTATGGGAAGTCTCGTGAGCCTTCGCGAAGTAATAACTTTGGCTCATAGGAGCCAATACATTCTAATACTGTACGGAGCGCTCGCTCGGAATTGCATTTCTTTTTCAGTTCCACCCCTTTTCGATTTTTTTTTTTTACAGCTTCCCACTACATTGTAAACGTGACATTAGAAAGTTCAACTTTCAAAGAAAAAAACAAGCCTCATATAGCTATGTGAACAGAAAAATTGTTAAGGCTCAGGATAGGCCGGGAGAAGGAACGGAAATGCAAAAATTGAAAAATCGCCATGTCCTCAAAGGGTTAATATAGCATTACATATTTTTACATAGAGTCTATGTATTACCCGACCCTTTTATATGCACTAAAGATGGGGGAAGTTTTGAAAAAAATTTGAAAGAAATTTGATTTGTTACTAAATAATTTGTCACGAATCACCATGTTAAAACCCCATTCAGCCTATCAATCAATGGGGCTGTTTTTAATGGCCACTTAGACAGAAGTGCGCCTGTCTAATGGACGTTAAAAACGATAATGCAATATTGGCTTTTAGGATAAAAATAAATAAATAATTCACTCACCTCATCCACTTGCTTGCGCAGAGGCAGTCCGCTCCTCTCGAGTGGAAAAGACCTGCAGAAGGACCTGTGCAGAGCATGATGACTTCACCACGTGATCACGCTGGGAGTGAGCGGTGAGACGTCAGCACGCTCAGCACGGGTCCTTTAGCAGGTCTTTTCCACTCAAGAGAGGAGCGGACTGCCTTGGCATAAGGAAGTGGATGAGGTGAGTAATTTTATTTTCTGTTCTTTCTAAGACAACTCTAGCCACCTCTCTCTAGGAAAAATCGTTTGTTACCACGAAGCGCGAGGAAATTTGGCTTCATGGCAAATCTAATTTCTCCTAAACTTCTAATTCAATTCCACTTTGGATGGTTTGGTTTGCTTAATGCTAATATGCACTATACCTTATTGAGATTCCTATTGTTTTTTTCTGGCATATAAGACTACTTTTTAACACATGCAAATTTTCTCAAAAGTCGGGGGTCGTCTTATATGCCGGTATACTGTGTGCTGAAACTTTAGAGGACCTTTCACTGGTCCAACGATTGTTAGATAATGATATGTGGGCACAGCTCTACACATACGGTATATATCATTATCTAACAATCGTTAGACCAGTGAAAGGTCCTCTTTACTTCCAAGCCAGACTGGAGAAGCTGTCCTTCTCCAGCTTCAGGGACAGGCGCCCTCTAGCTGAGCCACCGTGTGCTGCATCCCGGCCAGTCGCCCCTGAAGCGGCCCCCTCTCCATGCTCTCAGTGGTTTTCCCATGCTCGGATCGTCTGTTTAATTTTTATTTGGCGAGTATAGCCCAAACCCCATATTTTAACAGGAAAAGTAGGGGGTCGTCTTACATGCCCAGTCGTCTTATACGCTGGAAAATACGGTAGTTCCTATGGTTTACCTATACAGTATGTTATGTTTTAAGCTCCTCCACCGAGGCACAGTGTTAACACTTAATACATTCGTCGAATTCCCTCCTTACCACTTAGAATTTAAGGCCACTGCACATCTGCTTAAGCCGCTGGCTTTATTGTAGCTAATTCTAAATGGAGCATAAAGGGGAGATACCAGCATCTATTTCTCTCTCTCTGCACATCAGCAGTAGGTAGAGTCATTATAGTCTCTGTGGCACCTCTAATAGCTTCTGATTCTTCGCTAAAAGCAAGTAATTGCCAGAATCAGTGTTTAGCCGCTTAATAAACTAATGTGTTGATGAGTTAATTCTGATAAACTGAGAGGCAATGACTGTATATTCCAAGACTGCTTGTTGTGATGCAATTTCCAAATTATGCAGCGCCTGTGCATTTCTAGGTCACAGAGCCTCATTTTATTTCCTTGCTCCTATGGGAGTTAGATAGAGGGTATTATATTTTCTTTTCTGATGTACTTTTATCGTAGATTACAGTCTGGAACTACGGTTTTGAATGTCCTTCAAATATACTTAAGCTGTCTCCCCCATACTAATGACAAGGCATTGACATGGATAGAGATTTATTTTAGACATTTACTGTATAAAAAGAATATTGTAGCATAAAGCTGGAAAATTTGAGAGTTAATCATCATCTAAATAGCGGATTTACATAACAATAATTTTCATTTTGTGGTCAATTTTGTTATGCATTTTGCTATACAAGTACATATAAATTGTGAAATTTTAAACATGGAGATTGATAAAGACTTTTTGAGGTTAATCAGCCCACATTTACTAAACTGCTCCAAAATTTGGGTCAATTTGGTGCCTTTCTGGGGCAATTTGGCACATCTAGTTCTTGGGAAATAAGGGGCCTGGGTCAATATAAAAGGATGTGGTTTTCCATAAAAAACGTGTGGCCTCTTATGCAACATTTAGAACCAAAATTGCACCACAATTATGATGGAAAATTATTTCTCAAGCTAAGGCCTCTTGCACACGAAGTTATGTCCACCGTGGCAATATTGCAGCCCGCATACGGTGGCTCCACAATACATGGGGCACCGGCCATGTGCATTCCGCACCACGGATGCGGAACAATTCACTTGAAAGGGTCCTCAAATCCAGAGATGCTCTGCAGAATGGAATGGAACCATGGAACTACGGGGTGCTTCCATGGGGTTCCTTCTCACAATAAGATAGAACTTGTTCTATCTTTTTGAGAAACGGACAGATCGCGGACCTCATTCAAGTGAATGTGTCTATGATCCGCATGCGGCTGGCCCATGGCTGGCAATTTGTAGTCAATTTGCGGTCTGCTGCATGGGAACGGCCAGAACACGTTCGTGTGCAAGAGGCCTAAGTCAACCAATAGATGATAAAGGTGTCTAGCTGTGCACCACATTGATCATGGGGCCAGTGATAAAGAATTCAAGGTAAAATACCCCCCCCCCCAGGTGTCCCTCTTTTGGACAGTCACTATTTTTTTTACCAAGGTCCCCCCCCCTTAATGCAAATATAGATTTGCATTGTTACATTTACAATATTGATCCATAAAGTGTTTGTCTGGTTCGTACCTGTACATTAAGTAAAGAAAAAACACTGCACTTGTAACACCCCACAGAGCTGTTACTACTTCTGTACCTTGCTACTATCTTTTATGGTCTAGCCTGTATGTCATCTATATTATTTATTCCCAGGACCCTCAACACTGTGCATTTATAATCATGTTGTGTAACTGTTCATGTAATTTGTCTGGTTCACCTGCAGGTGGCAGCAAACACAGCAGAGCTATCTTAGGTAGAATGGAGCTTTTCATCCATTCTAACCCCCCTCTGGAGAGAAGTGGGCTTGTCCTACTTCCTGCAGGAAGGGCGGGGACCAGTTAGAGTTAGTCTAGTTTACCCCCAGCTAGGGGAAGGGTGTGAAGGGGCATTTCTCTGCTGGATGTGCCCACGCCAGCCAGAGCACCCGAAGCTCTGATAGCCATGAAGGCCAAAGCTAAAAGCCTCAGGAACCAGGAGGAAAGTTTCCTGGCACAACCTAGAGTCAGACCAGGGCCGGTTCTAGGTGAAGTGGGACCCTGGGGCGAAAAACAATAAGGCCCCCCTCCATGTCACATCATCACCCCCTTCGCGTCACATTTACCCCTCCCCCTCCATGGCAGCATACTCCCCCCCCCCCAAATGGCACATTTTTCCCCCTCCATGTCACTAGAGATGTCCCGAACTATTCGCTGGCAAACAGTTCCCGGCGAACATCGCTTGTTCGCATTCTCCGCGGCAGGTGAACATGTGCGATGTTTGGTCCGCCCCCTATACATCTTCATTGAGCAAACTTTGACCCTGTACCTCACAGTCAGCAGACACATTCCAGCCAATCAGCATAGCATCCCTCCCAGACCCTCCCACCTTCTATCAAAAAGCAAGAACAGCATCCATCTTAGATTTATTCTGAAGCTGCAGTGTTAGTTAGAGCAGGGAGAGTGCTGCTGCTGCTGAATTAATATAGGGATTCTAGGGAAAGCGTTAGCTGCTAGTGTTCTGTGTCCACTCCAGTCCTCAAAGACTCATCTGCTATAAGGACAGCGTCCTTTTTAGGGCTGGTACATCAGTCTGCTTTTTTTTTTTTTATATATATATTATATTACAGTTGCCTGCCCATGTGTGAGAGACCGCAGGCCCACATACTGTACTGTGTGCACACCACTCATATAGGGTGCTACAGTACCTTGCAGATAAAAAAGTCATTTAATTTTTACCCTTTAATATAATTTCAGTTGCCTGCCAATGTGTGTCAGGCCCACAGACTGTACTGTGCCCACTGCCAGTGCCCACCACTCATATTGGGTGGCACAGTACCTTGCAGATAAAAAAGTAATTACATTTTTACCCTTTAATATAATTTCAGTTGCCTGCCAGTGTGTGTCAGGCCCACACAAACTGTACTGTGCCCACTGCCAGTGCCCACCACTCATATCGGGTGGCAAAGTACCTTACAGATAAAAAGTCATTTAATTTTTACCCTTTAATATAATTTCAGTTGCCTACCAGTGTGTGTCAGGCCCACACAGACTGTATTGTGCCCACTGCCAGTGCCCACCACTCAGATCGGGTGGCAAAGTACCTTGCAGATGAAAAAGTCATTTAATTTTTACCCTTTAATATAATTTCAGTTGCCTTCCAGTGTGTGTCAGGCCCACAGACTGTACTGTGCCCACTGCCAGTTGCCCACCACTCATATCGGGTGGCACAGTACCTTGCAGATAAAAAAGTCATTTCATTTTTACCCTTTAATATAATTTCAGTTGCCTGCCAGTGTCTGTCAGGCCCATACAGACTATACTGTGCCCACTGCCAGTGCCCACCACTCATATCGGGTGGCACAGTACCTTGCAGATAAAAAAGTCATTTCATGTTTACCCTTTAATATAATTTCAGTTGCCTGCCAGTGTCTGTCAGGCCCATACAGACTATACTGTTCCCACTGCCAGTACCCACCACTCATATCGGGTGGCACAGTACCTTGCAGATAAAAAAGTAATTTAATTTTTACCCTTTAATATAATTTTAGTTGCCTGCCAGTGTGTGTCAGGCCCACACAGACTGTACTGTGCCCACTGCCAGTGCCCACCACTCATATCGGGTGGCATAGTACTTTGTAGATAAAAGAGTCATTTAATTTTTACCCTTTAATATAATTTTAATTGCCTGCCAGTGTGTGTCAGGCCCACACAGACTGTACTGTGCCCATTGCCAGTGCCCACAACTCATGATCTCACATCACAAACGCCTATGGGATCAAAACATGAGTACAAGCAGCACACAAACTCAAAGCCACCATCCTCCTCCTGGTCCAGCATCTTCAGCCACGTCAACCACTGCTGTCCTCCTTTCCCCCTCTCAACCACCCGCCACTCCGCCACTCACCTTCAGCAGTTCCTGCTCATATGCCCACAGTCAGGTGTCTGTCAATGAAATGATTGAGCGTAAGAAGCCAATGTCACAGAGTCACCCCCTTCACATAGTAGAGGAATAAGTAGGCAGCACTCACTACAGCTTTTCTTTCTTTGTCCTTTTTTGTATCAAAAATACATGTAAAACAAGTGGCTTGGTAGCAGAGTTAGCCTGATCCACCCACGGCGGCGACGGCCGTTTCGCGCAAACTCTCTGCACTTCTTCTGGCTACTACGTCAGCACATTGAACCGTGCTGACCTCTTATACCCAATACCTGGTTGCCTAGGCAATGCCCAAACAATCACAAGCACAGGTAATCTTCTTTAAAAAGACAGTGCATAAGCAAAGAGTATAACCTCTATAAAAATACACTAAGATCATTACGATCATTCAAACCTAGCTGACCGAGCGCTCCTGTGCGCATTATCCATTTGGCTTTTTGTTGCAGGAGGTGCCAATATCTATCCCCACCGTGAGGTGGGGGAGGGACAACTTCAATCCCTGCAAAGCGAAGCATGTCAATTCTACCTCCATGTTCTTCCCTTCCCAACAGCCCTTTCCTGTTCATACAGAGGTAAGATGTTCTCTTACCCTGTCGAATAGGCACCTGATGGTTTTGCCTATGTAAAAACGGCCACAACCACGTTATCACATACACCACATATGTTGTTTTTCAGTTGATGAAGCTTTTTACTTTCTCATATAAGGACCCAATTCTTACAACTTTATCCTGAGAATTGTATTTACAAAATGAGCAATTGCCGCATTTGTAATTACCTTTTGGTATTTTTCCCTGTAACCAGTTTCTTTTTTTCTCAATCGAAAATTTACTCCTAACAATCTTGTCTTTTATTGTATGACTCCTTCTAAACGTGATCAATGGTTTTTCCTCAACTAATCCTTTTAATCCTGTATCTTCCTTTAGGATATCCCAATGTTTAAAAATTGCTGTACCTACCTAGCTGTACCTACTTTCTGCTTATACCAATCTATTCCAAATCTGAAGACATTATTCTCCAAAATAAACAAAAGTGCTTCTTGTATAAAGTCATAAAAAAGTGGACTCTTTCCTGAGTGCTCAATAATCTCACTAATGGCTGCCACTCCTTCGAGGTGGGGTATACGTGTGTACAAACTCTCTACATCAAGAGACACCAAATGATAACCCTCCTGCCAATGAAAGTGTCTCAGAGACAGAAGGAAATCATTGGTGTCTCTGATGTAGGCTGGAGCGCTGCTGAGTACTGGTCTCAGCAGCCAGTCCACATATTTGGACAGGGGTTCAGTCACTGATCCAATCGAGGCCAGTCCACTATAGGGCGGCCAGGGGGCTGGCTCAGTGATTTGTGAATCTTTGGAATGAAATACCAAGAGGGTTTCAGGGGAAAAAATGTTATTAATTTCTCCATCAACTTATTTGACAAAAATCCCAAAGACACGTATTTAAACACAAGGTCTTTCAGAGATTTCTGGATACTTTCAATTGAATCCTGTCTCAAGGCTTCATACGTGTTTTCATCGTGCAGTTGTCTCAATGCCTCAGACACATAGTACTCTTTTGTTATCAGAACCACGTTGCCCCCCTTGTCGGCCTGCTTTACAATAATACCATCATGCGATTTTATCTACTCCAGGGCATCCCTTTCACCTTTGGTGATATTCATTGGTGTCTGTGGATATATTAAAGCTTTAACTTTTTGGAGGACTTGCTGACAAAAAATGTCAACATTACTGCCGGCCGGCATGGGGGGACAAAACGTGGATCCCAGACCTCCCGTGAAAGAACCCATTTCTACAGTTTTAGGATTATCAAAATCCATACCTGTAAGAAACTCCATACAGGATAGTTCATCTTTCGTAAACTCTGTATCAATATCAAACACCAGAGGATTAGGTTGTAATGGTATTTCACCTTTTTTTTGGGACTCTAGCTGGGATTTACCATGAAACATCTGGTGTAAATACAATTTACGAATACCTTTATACATGTCAACCTCAAACATTGTGGGATCGAATTGCTCAACTAGACTGTATCCCAGTCCCCGTTTGAGGACTGAGATACAGTCCGGATTCAACTCGTATCCCGTTAAGTTTATCACTATATTATCATCTTCGGTATTATGAACATCAGTCTCTAACCCATTCATTGTCTCCAATAGACCTGCGTTCTCTGACGTGAAGATTTTCTGACGTCCTTTCCTTTTTCTACCACCCCTCCGGGTGGATCACCTAAAGGGTGTTCAGCTGATAGATCACTTGCTACAGCTTGACTTGAATCATCAGATATACTAGAGTCAGAGTCAGTTGTCCATCCCCCATTCCTTTGTTGTCGTTGACGATTGAATCTACTTTTATTAAATTTCCTTTGTTTCATGCCCCAGTCGAATATTTTACCTGCTTAGTCCTGTTTTTCTCGTAAAAACTTGTCTTTTTTTCGTTCTTTTACTTTTGCTTGTGTTACAATTAATTTCTTGTTCAAGCATTTTTCGAAATTCTGCAACTGAGATTTCATCAATCTGGTTTTTAACTCAGATTTCGTCTTCAACAATTCATCTTTCACTTTCTCATATTCCATTGTGTCCTTTTTCAGAACCAGCTCCATTATTTGTAATGAAAATTGTGAGTGGAGATCTTGCAACTCTTTCATAAACTCCTCATCATTATTATACTGCATCAGGTCTTTGTATGTTCTTAACCCTCTTGGTACTCGGTTGCTCTCCTTATAGGATTTGAAGGAATTGACCGTCCAAAAAAGCCGCACTTCACGGTTTGCTAGTTGAGTGATAACATGTGGTTGTGGCCGTTTTTACATAGGCAAAACCATCAGGTGCCTATTCGAGAGGGTAAGAGAACATCTTAACTCTGTACGAACAGGAAAGGGCTGTCGGCGTTTAATTGAACATGTAAGGGAAGAACATGGAGGTAGAATTGACATGCTTCGCTTTGCAGGGATTGAAGTTGTCCCTCCCCCACCTCACGGTGGGGATAGACATCTGCACCTCCTGCAACAAGAAGCCAAATGGATAATGCGCACAGGAGTGCTCGGTCAGCTAGGTTTGAATGATCGTAATGATCTTAGTGTATTTTTATAGAGGTTATACTGTTTGCATATGTACTGTCTTTTTAAAGATGATTACCTGTGCTTGTGATTGTTTGGGCATTGCCTAGGCAACCAGGTAATGTGTATAAGAGGTCAGCACGGTTCAACGTGCTGACGTAGTGGCCAGAAGAAGCGCAGAGAGTTTGCGCGAAACGGCCGTCGCCGCTATGGGTGGATCAGGCTAACACTGTTTCAAGCCGCTTGTTTTACATGTATTTTTGATACAATAAAGGACAAAGAAAGAAAAGCCGTGGTGAGTGCTGCCTACTTATTCCTCTACTATGTGAAGATTTGCTTGACGTTATAACTTCATAGGAATGTGCACCACATTTAACGCAGAAGGGGAAGCCAAAGAAGCCGCAATTGAATTTGCATTTGAGCCTTTGACAGTTGCCACCTGTTACTATTTGTTAAAACAGAGTCACCCCCTTGCCCGGCGTCTGACAGCTGGCTTGTCGGAACTCTTAGCCCGCCAGCTTTTACCATACAAGCTGGTGGAGTCTGAGGCCTTCAAAAAATTTGTAGCTATTGGGACACCGGAGTGGAAGGTACCCGGCCGAATTTTTTTTTCACAAAAGGCAATATGCAACCTGTACTCTATTGTGGAAAAGGAAGTCATGGCATGTCTGGCACACAGTGTTGGGGCAAGAGTCCATCTGACCACTGATACTTGGTCTGCAAAGCACGGTCAGGGCAGGTATATCACGTACACTGCGCATTGGGTAAACCTGCTGACGGCTTCCAAGCATGGAATGCGTGGCTCTGCAGCAGAGTTGGTGACACCACCACGACTTGCAGGCAGGCCTGCTGCCACCTCCTCTACTCCTACAAATCCATCCTCTTCGCTAACCTCCTCGGCTGAGTCCTCTTCTGCTGCTGCGTCTTGCTCCACACCAACTGCACCCCTCCAGCTCCCCAGGGGCTATTCCACATCCCGGATACAACAGTTTTACGCCGTCTTGGGGTTGACTTGCCTGAAAGCAGAGAGTCACACCGGACCAGCACTCCTGTCCGCCCTGAACGCACAGGTAGATCAGTGGCTGACCCCGTACCAACTGGAGATCGGCAAAGTGGTGTGTGACAATGGAAGCAATCTGTTGGTGGCATTGAATTTGGGAAAGTTGCCACATGTGCCGAGCATGGCACATGTGTTGAATATGATCGTACAACGCTTTGTGTGTAAGTACCCAGGCTTACAGGACATCCTCAAGCAGGCCAGGAAGGTGTGTGGCCATTTCAGGCGTTCCTACACTGCCACGGCGCACTTTTCCGATATTCAGCGGCGAAACAACATGCCAGTGAGGCGTTTGATTTGCGACAGCCCGACATGTTGGAATTCAACACTCCTAATGTTTGACAGCCTGCTCCAACAAGAAAAAGCCGTCAACGAGTATTTGTATGACCGGGCTGCTAGGACAGCCTCTGCGGAGCTGGGTATTTTTTTGGCACGTTACTGGACGCTCATGCGCAATGCCTGTAGGCTCATGTGTCCTTTTGAGGAGGTGACAAAACTAGTCAGTTTCTTCCTGGAGCGTGCCCTGCAAAGAGTGCTGGATGAGGCCGTAGATGAGCGTGAAGAGGAAGAGTTGTGGTCACCATCACCACCAGAAACAGCCTTTTCATCATCGCTTGCTGGACCTCCGGCAACGCTGGAAGAGGAGTCTGAGAAAGAGGAGTCAAAGGAGGAATGTGGCTTTGAGGAGGAGGAAGACCAACCACAGCAGGCATCCCAGGGTGCTCGTTGTTGTCACCTATCTGGGACCCGTGGTGTTGTACGTGGCTTGGGGGAAGAACAGACCTTCAATGAGTTCAGTGAGAACGAGGAACGGAAGATGAGTAGCTCGGCATCCAACCTTGTGCAAATGCTGTCATGCCTTTTGAGGGACCCTTGCATAAAAAGGCTGAAGGAGAACGACCTGTACTGGGTGGCCGCGCTACTAGACCCCCGGTATAAGCAGTAAGTGGCTGAAATGTTACCGAATTACCGGAAGTCGGAAAGGATGCAGCAGTTCCAAAACAAGTTAAAAAGTATGCTTTACACAGCGTATAAGGGTGATGTCACAGCACAACGGAAATCTAACAGGGGAAGAGGTGAAAATAATCCTCCTCCTACCACGACCACGCCGGCAAGGACAGGACGATTTACAGACGTGTTGTTGATGGAGGACATGCAGAGCTTTTTAAGTCCTGCGCATCGCCACAGCCCTTCAGGGTCCACCCTCAGAGAACGACTCGACTGACAGGTAGCAGACTACCTTGCCTTAACTGCAGATATCGACACTCTGAGGAGCGATGAACCCCTTGACTACTGGGTGTGCAGACTTGACCTGTGGCCTGAGCTATCCCAATTTGCGATAGAACTTCTGGCCTGCCCCGCTTCAAGTGTCCTGTCAGAAAGGACCTTCAGTGCAGCAGGAGGTATTGACACTGACAAGAGAAGTCACCTAGGTCAAAAAAGTCTAGATTACCTCACCTTTATTAAGATGAATGAGGGGTGGATACCGGGACTGACAGAGGGGGATACATTTGACTAAAAAAGGCCTGATGAGATGCCTTGGGCTAAAAATGGTCCCCACGCTGCTGTATTTAATCTCTGCATGCCGGATGACTTGTGTGACTTCTTCGCCACCATCTAGTGTTCAAGCCACAATGTTTTAGTACACTTTCTGCCTGGAAAACATGACTAATTTTTCTGGCCTCTGGTGCTGCACTGTGGCTGCAAAAACAAAACAAAAAAAAAGGCACATACATGTGTCAATTCCCCTTTATGATCGTTACCTTGTTGTGGTGAAGGGGCTTGCGTATCACAATGAAGCGATCACCTCTATGAGTGTGTTGGCAATGTTGGCACACCCCAGATGATAAGGTCTTTGCTTCATTGTGAACAGACTAAAAGCGATCGGCTGCATATTTTTTCATAGTAAAAACATTAATTTTCTTTGTGATCATCTAAGGTGATCATTAAAGCCTATTAGGCCAACAATGGGCCCACAATGCAGAATCATTGTTTTCTGGGTCATATAACTGTCCCTGAACAACCTCAGCACGACCATAGGCTTTTAAAAACCGCCATCGCCGGCAATGTCCCGAATGTGCGCACGAGCACAGTCATCACTACACCAAAATTGAAGCATAAAGGAATAAAATTTATGTCATGAGTGTGTCAACTATTGACAACTCTTTGCGGTTGTCTAAAATCTATTTGTACACGTCCCCTGATAGGGGACGTAACAGGGATTAAACTGATAGGAATAGTACTACTTAACACACCACTCATATAGGGTGTCAGAGTACATTGCACGGCACACGCGCAGTGCCCCAAATTGGAAGGAAGAGGACTAACCAACCATCCTTTTCCATCTCCCGGTTCATAAAATCTATTCCATACACCGGCCCTCTGATAGGGGACAAAACAGAGATTAAACTGGTAAGAACAGATTAAAAAAAAAAAAAAAAAAAAGAGGACATCCTCTGCGGAGCTGGGTAGTTTTTGGCCGCGTTACTGAACGATCATACACAATGGCTGTAGGTTCATGCGTCCTTTTGCGGAGGTGACAAACCTGGTCAGTCAAACCCAAGGCAACATCTTCGACCTCATCCCATATGCGTTTTTTCTGGAGCGTGCCCTGCGAAGAGTGCTGGATCAGGCCGAAGATGAGTATGAAGAGGAAGAAGTGTGGTCACCATCACCACCAGAAGCAGCCTTGTCGTCGTCGATTGCTGGACCTGCGGCAACGCAGAGAGAGGAGTCTGAAGAAGAGGAGTCAGAGGAGGAAGGTGGCTTTGAGGAGGTGGAAGACCAACCACAGCAGGCGTCCCAGGGGGCTTGTTGTCACCTTTCGGGAACCCTTGGTGTTGTACGTGGCTGGGTGGAGGAAGAGACCTTCAATGACGTCAGTGAGGACAAGGAACAGGACATGGCAAGCTTGGTATCCAACCTTGTGCAAATGGGGAGTTTGTGGTTGTGCAAATGGACTGTTTGCGGTGCGTTAAACGGAGAGATTGGTCTGTCAGAGTTTGGTCTGTCACTGTGAAGTGGGCGTAACCCTTACACTACCTGATCGATACATCATTATACCTGATCGTATACACACACTGGATGTTTTAAAGCATGTTATTCCAAACAATTTATTAATGTTAGGTGATTTATGCCCTTTATGGATTAAAACCCGACTCTGCGTCAACTACGTAATTTTCCATGGGAGTTTTGCCATGAATCCCCCTCCGGCATGCCACAGTCCAGGTGTTAGTCCCTTTGAAACAACTTTTCCATCACTATTGTGGCCAAAAAGAGTCCCTGTGGGTTTTAAAATTGAAGTCTATGGCGGTTCGCCCGGTTCGCCTGTTCTTCAACATTCGGGGAAGTTTGCATTTGCTGTTCGCAAACAGAAAATTTTATGTTCGCGACATCTCTACATGTCACATCATCACCCCCTCCTTTTTACATCAGCCCCTTCGCGTCACATTATTTCTACCCCCCCCCTCCCCTTGGCAGCATACAAAATACAGTGCCTCATACCTCTTACATCCAGTGACGTCTCCTTTGATGTAGATGTTCTCGGACCTCACCTTCTCCTTTCAGACCTTCAGACCAGACCACCATATTGTGTCGCCATTTTCGTTCTCTGCAGTTTGACAACAACAACAAAAATCTTAGTTTACTACTTTTCCATCATCCTCCCATCTTCTGGACAAATCATCCTACAACCCCCAATTCTACACTGCAGAAACAGATAATACCCCTGATAGTACTGGTACCACACAGAGACCCCCATATAAAATACCCCTT
Source organism: Bufotes viridis (assembly GCA_033119425.1). Taxonomy (NCBI): domain Eukaryota; kingdom Metazoa; phylum Chordata; class Amphibia; order Anura; family Bufonidae; genus Bufotes; species Bufotes viridis. The sequence continues at coordinate 98,428,195 of CM065592.1, read as the reverse complement.
GTCTGTGGCCTCAGTAGAAGCCCCCCCTCCCATGTGCCAGTAACAAGTGTCTATTTAACCCCCCACCCCATGTGCCAATAATAAGTGCCTCTTTAACCCTCCCATCCCATGTGCCAGTTACAAGTGACTCTTTACCCCCCACCCCATGTGCCAGTTACAAGTGCCTCTTTACCTCCCACCCCATGTGCCAGCTACAAGTGCCTCTTTAACCCCCCCACCCCATGTGCCAGTAACAAGTGCCTCTTCGACCCCCCCACCCCATGTGCCAGTTAAAAGTGCCTCTTTAACCCCCCCACCCCATGTGCCAGCTACAAGTGCCTCTTTGACCCCCCACCCCATGTGCCAGTTACAAGCGTCTCTTTACCCCCACTCCATGTGCCAGTTACAAATGCCTCTTTAACCCCCCACCCCATGTGCCAGTTACAAGTGCCTCTTTAACACCACCCCCACCCCATGTGCCTGTTACAAGTGCCTCTTTGACCCCCCCACCACCCCTTGTGCCAGTTACAAGTGACTCTTTGACCCCCCACCCCATGTGCCAGTTACAAGTGCCTCTTTAACCCCCACCCCATGTGCCAGTTACAAATGCCTCTTTAACCCCCACCCCATGTGCCAGTTACAAGTGCCTCTTTTAACACCAATTTCCACCCCATGTGCCTGTTAAGTGCCTTTAACTCCCCCATGCGCTAGTTACAAGTATTTCTCCCCCATGTGCCAGTAACAAGTGCCTCTTTAACCCCCACCCCATGTGCCAGTTACAGTGCCTTTTTAACTCCCAACCCATGTGCCAGTAACAAGTGCCTCTTTAACCCCCCCACCCCATGGCCTCTTTAACACCACCCCACCCCATGTGCCTGTTACAAGTGCCTCTTTAACCCCCATGTGCCAGTTACAAGTACTTCTCCCCCATGTGCCAGTAACAAGTGCCTCTTTAACCCCCCACCCCATGTGCCAGTTACAAGTGCCTCTTTAACTCCCAACCCCATGTGCCAGTAACAAGTGCCTCTTTAACCCCCCACCCCATGTGCTAGTTACAAGTGCCTCTTTACCCCTCCACCCAATGTGCCAGTTACAAGTGCCACTTTAACCCCCCATGTGCCAGTTAAAAGTGACTCTTTGACCCCCCACCCCATGTGCCAGTTACAAGTGCCTCTTTAACCCCCACACCCCATGTGCCAGTTACCAGTGCCTCTTTAACCCCCCCACCCCATGTGCCAGTTACAAATGCCTCTTTAACCCCCCACCCCATGTGCCAGTTACAAGTGCCTCTTTAACACCACCCCCACCCCATGTGCCTGTTACAAGTGCCTCTTTAACCCCCCCATGTGCCAGTTACAAGTACTTCTCCCCCCATGTGCCAGTAACAAGTGCCTCTTTAACCCCCCCACCCCATGTGCCAGTTACAAGTGCCTCTTTAACTCCCAACCCCATGTGCCAGTAACAAGTGCCTCTTTAACCCCCCCCCACCCCATGTGCTAGTTACAAGTGCCTCTTTACCCCTCCACCCAATGTGCCAGTTACAAGTGCCACTTTAACCCCCCATGTGCCAGTTAAAAGTGCCTCTTTAACCCCCCCCCACCCCATGTGCCTCTTTAACAGTTTAATCCCTCCCATAATCATTTGCCCCAACATGTCCCACCCACACTGTAGTTTCCTCCACACCATAGTTTCCCCCACACTGCCCCTCACACCGCAGTTTCCACCACACTTACCCCCACACAGTAGTTTCCCCCACACCGTAGTTTCTCCCACACTGCCCCTCACATAGTAGTTTCCCTTACACCGTAGTTTCCCACACACTGCCCCTCATGCAATGTGCCAGACCGACAGGGGAATTGTATGTGAGGTCACGGTGTGAGCATTAGGTAGGCCGAGGTGTATCCAGTTCTGGTTACTCACGGTTATGTCGACCCTGGGCATGCTTGCATAAGTGATGAGGAGAACGGCACAACAATTCTCTGGAGTGCGCTCTGATAAGTGACACAGGCCAGATGGTGGTTCGAGGTGCCCTTGGTGGTCTGTATTAATGTGCCTATGGCAAGGTCCATGATTGTCATGATGCCAGTACCTTTTGTGGTGGTACAACCATTTATAGTAGTAGTAATTTTAAACTGAGACAGCAGGGAAATCCAACGTATGACTTTTACTGAACGTTGCTCCTGGTAACAGTTATATCCAAGTATAAAACAGTCTCTAGTACAACCAGATATGAATTACAGTCTCTTTAAGATGGACAGAGGTAAAGCTGCAAAGGGTCCACTGCTCACAGGTGTGATGTCTGTCTCTCAAGCTAATAATGATGTAGGTTTTATGCTTACTGGTAGGTGACTTCAATGCTAGTCCCTGTTATTCCAGTGCGGGTTAGTGAGGCTTCCGGAGGCTGGTAATTCCTTCACTCGTTAACACCAAAGGTCCAAAGGCACTTGTAGAGATGGTCGTAACCCTTTGGGTCTATGTTCCTTTAGTTCTTTGTGGATTAATATCCTTTTTGAAGCTAGACTTCTAGCTCATGTCCACTAACTCTTGGTCCTGAACAGGATGTGGACACTTCAGCTCAGGGCTGAAGACTACTGAACAACTAGCTAGGCCTGAGCTGGGCTATATATGGGATGTGTCGTCTCCCCCTAGTGGTAGGCTCAGTGTAATGCAATCTAACACACCTGTAGGCAGGAATTATGCATAAAGATGCACTGCAGCATAAAACAGGTTATATAAAGCATACAAAGCATAATCCGACAACTTTGCAGTACCCACGTGGGTATAGGGACACTGCATACCCCCTTTGTTTAACCCCTTAAGGACTCAGCCCTATTTCACCTAAAGGACTCGGCCATTTTTTGCAAATCTGACCAGTGTCACTTTATGTGGTGATAACTTTAAAACGCTTTTACTTATCCAGGCCATTTTGAGATTGTTTTTTCGTCACATATTGTACTTCATGACAGTGGTAAAATTTAGTCAAAAATTTTTATTTTTATTTATAAAAAAATATCAAATTTACCAAAATTTTTGAAAAATTAGCAATTTTCCAAGTTTCAATTTCTCTACTTCTATAATACATAGTAATACCGCCCAAAAAAGTTATTGATTTACATTCCCCATATGTCTACTTCATGTATCAATCATTTTGGGAATGCCATTTTATTTTTTGGGGACGTTACAAGGCTTAGAAGTTTAGAAGCAAATCTTGAAATTTTTCAGAAATTTTCAAAAACCCACTTTTTAGGGACCAGTTCAGGTCTGAAGTCACTTTGTGAGGCTTACATAATAGAAACCATCCAAAAATTACCCCATTCTAGAAACTACACCCCTCAAGGTATTCAAAACTGATTTTACAAACGTCATTAACCCTTTAGGTTTTCCACAAGAGTTAATGGCAAATGGAGATAAAATTTCAGAATTTAGATTTTTTGGGAAAATTTTCCGTTTGAATCCATTTTTTCCAGTAACAAAGCAAGGTTTAACAGCCAAACAAAACTCAATTTTTATTGCCCCGATTCTGTAGTTTTCAGAAACACCCCATATGTGGTCGTAAACTGCTGTATGGCCAAACGGCAGGGCACAGAAGGAAGGGAACGCCATATGGTTTTTGGAAGGCGGATTTTGCTGGACTGTATTTTTGACACCATGTCCCATTTGAAGCCCCCAGATGCACCCCTAGAGTAGAATCTCCAAAAAGTGACTCTATCTAAGAAACTACACCCCTCAAGGTATTCAAAACTGATTTTACAAACTTTGTTAACCCTTTAGGTGTTCCACAAGAGTTATTGGCAAATGGAGATTAAATTTCGAATTTCTATTTTCTGTTACCTTGCCTCAAAAAAGTGTAATATAGAGCAACCAAAAATCATATTTACCCTAAAATAATACAAACAAAACTGCCAACTTATCCCGTACTTTCCAAAATGGGGTCACTTTTTTGGAGTTTCTACTGTAGGGGTGCATCAGGGGGCTTCAAATGGGACATGGTGTCAAATAACCAGTCCAGCAAAATCTGCCTTCCAAAAACCATATGGCGTTCCCTTCCTTCTACGCCCTGCCGTTTGGCCATACAGCAGTTTACAACCACATATGGGGTGTTTCTGCAAACTAGAGAATCAGGGCAATATATATTGAGTTTTGTTTGGCTGTTAACCCTTGCTTTTTTACTGGAAAAATTGATTAAAATGGAAAATTTGCAAAAAATAGCTATTTTCGGACCGTTTTTATTTTTTGTTATTTACATCGTTGAACTGACAGGTTAGATTGTGTGCTATTTCTATAGAGCAGGTTGCTACGGACGCGGCAATACAAAATATGGCTACTTTTTGGGGGTTTTGTTTCAGTTTTACATAATAAAGCATTTTTGAAAAAATGATTTTTTTAGTGTCTTCACATTCTGAAAGCCATATATTTTTTTTTTTTTTGGGCGACTGTCTTATGTAGGGGCTCATTTTTTGCGGGATGAGATGGCGGTTTGATTGGAACTATCTTGAGGTGCATATGACATTTTGGTCGCCTGCTATTACACTTTTTGTGATGTAAGGTGACAAAATGGCTCTTGACACCGTATTTTTTTTTTTGTGTTCACCTGAGGGGTTCGGTGATGTGTTATTTTTATAGAGCAGGTTGCGACGGACGCGCCGATACCAAATATGTATACTTTTTATTTATTTATTTAAGTTTTACACAATATTATCATTTTTAAAACAAAATAAATCATGTTTTAGTGTCTCCATAGTCTGAGAGCCCTATTTTTTTTTTTTTGGGGGTGATTGTCCTATGTGGGGTATCATTTTTTGCGGGATGAGATGACGGTTTGATTGGCACTATTTTTGGGTGCATATAACTTTTTGATCGCTTGCTATTACAGTTTTTGAGATGTGAGGTGACAAATGTTTTTTTTACATTGTTTTTATTTTATTTTTTTAACAGTATTTATCTGAGGGGTTAGATAATGTGATATTTTTATAGAGCAGGTTTTTACGGACGCGCGATACATAATATGTATACTTTTTATTTATTTATTTTACTTTAACACAATAATAGCATTTTAGAAAAAAAAATTATGTTTTAGTGTCTCCATAGTCTGAGAGCCATATTTTTTTATTTTTTTGGGTGATTGTCCTATATAAGGACTCATTTTTTATGGGATGAGATGGCGGTTTTATTGGTACTATTTTGGGAGGCATACGCCTTTTGATCACTTGGTATTACACTTTTTGTGATGTAAGGTGACAAAAATGGCTTTTTACACCATTTTTTTGTGATTTTTTTACGGTATTTGCGTGAGGGGTTAGGTCACGTGATATTTTTATAGAGGAGATTTTTACGGACGCGGCAATACCTAATATGTGTAGTTTATTTGATTTTTTTAATTTTTATTCAGTGATATGTATTTTTCTGATTTTTACTTTTCTTTCACTTTTTGACATTTTTTTGACCCAGACCCACTTGGTTCTTGTAGATCCAGTGGATCTGGTGTCTATATAATACAGTACAGTACACTATATAGTGTACTGCACTGTATTTTTTACTTTTCACAGCCTGGTCAGACTTCTGCCTTTAGCAGAAGTCTGACCAGAGTTACTATAGCCATGGCAAGCAGGACGCTCTGAAAGCGTCCTGCTGCCATGGTGACCATCACCCGCTGCCATTACAGAGCAGCGGGTGATGGGAAGAGAGGTGAGCTCTCTCCTCTACCATCCTATCCCATCGGGGGCTGCAAAGGTACGGCAGCCCCCGATGGGAGAGGGAGGGAGCTCCCTCCATGTTAACACCTTCTATACCGCGGTCCGCACGGACCGCGGTATAGAAGGAGTTAAACTGCTGACATCTGCAGCACAGATGTCAGCAGTTTATAGCAGGGGGTCAGCAATGTGCTGACCCCTGCTATACCCACTAGACACCAGGGAAATGCATTGAAAGGAGGCGGGCGGGGGATCGCAATTGCGATCCCGCCTGCCGCACCGCCCGCCTCCCGCGCGCCCACCCGCAGCACCGCCCGCAGCCCCCTGCACCGCCCGGGGGACACTAAGATGGCGGGGTGCAGGGGGTTAAAATTTACAATAAGGGGCAGATTTTAGTCTCTGATCCTCGCGGTCACAGACCGCGGGGATCAGAGACTACACATAGCGCAACAAACCGCAGGTCTGAATTGACCTGCGGTTTGTTGCGATCGCCGACACGGGGGGGTCACAGGACCCCCCTCGGCATTTCAGCAGGCATCCTGTTCCGATCACCGCCACGTGCGCAGCGGTGATCGGATCTTCTCAGGGCGTACATGTACGCCCTGAGTCCTTAAGTACCAGGACGCTAGGGCGTACATGTACGCCCTGCGTCCTTAAGAGGTTAATCTGTGTCGACCTCGACACGAAGATGAAGGTCTCCTGAAAGATACAAAAAAGAGAACAATCCTGCTGGCATGAAGAACAGGACCATAACCCATAACAATACTTTTTCTTGAGGCTGAAAAGCAATTGGTTAGGCACAAATGTAAATATCAGGCAAACATCAAGAATGGTAGTAAATAAGTGAAATGGGGCGTTGTTTCTTTCCTCTGAAGACTGATGAACAGGGGCGCTGACCTGGCACAGCGGAGTAGTAACAAACCATGGTAGTCCATAATGGGGAAATAATAAACATGAATGCAAGTCAGGGGGCTCACAGGGCATGAGTCAGTTCCCTGAGCATAGGGGATGGTAGAACGATGAACAAGTCACATAGGTTCACATGCGTTTGAGTCTTTCTCTGGGCACAGGCTTGAACATTGCAAACATAAGGAAATGTGGAGCCATAAGAGAGTTCTTAGAGCAAGGCAAACAAGTCAATAAGTCTCTTACCGGACTCTGTAATTTCACTAAGAAGCAAAATTGTAATCCACATTAAACTGGGATATCTGGAAGCATTCTCCTCTGGTTTTGAAGTAAACACTCCCTAATTCTCCTCTGGGTTTGCAGTAGCCATTCCCTGTAACGAGCAGGTGGTTGTCCCTTTGTAATCCGGCTGGATCGGTGAAGTGGCCGTCCTTCTTCTGACCTTGGCTCAAGGGGACTTGGTACATCTGGAGCTTCTTGTACTACTGAAACTTTGTGGTTCCTCTGGCTGATGTGACACTGTACTGACTGGAGCAGGCACAGCAATGTTTAACCATGGTGTAAGGAACCATTTTGGAGGATCTGTTTCTGTCATTAGTTTTTCAACAATCTGCATAGGCTCTGCAGGCTTAACTGGTAGTTCAGGCACTTGAGTTAGAGGCTGATTTTCCTCTGCAACAGTCTCATCTGGAAGGATTGCTTTTGGAGTATCTTACTCCTTGTTACACCGTTTCAGGCAATTGCGACGTACTATTTGACGTGATTTTTTTTCTCTGGTGATCTCATAGGTGTCAGTTTATGGATTGGGGATAGCTGAAATGATGACTTACTGTCCAACTTGCTAGTGCGATGATTGTTCTTTAGCCACACATAATCACCAATTTCAAGAGGCTCTGCTTTGGCAGATTGGTCATAATCTTTTTGCTGCTTCTTGTGGGCATTTTCAATGTGGTGGTGGACAATTTCTTGTGCATCAGCTAGACGTTTTTGGTGCTCACTTATCCAATCAGTTTTTGGCAATGGATTGATGGCATCAGGCACTTGTACATCCAAAGTATGGTCAGCAGGTAGTTTACCTTGTCAGCCAAACATGAGCTAGTAAGGTGTATACCCAGTGGAACAGTGAATGGTATTATTGTAAGTATACATCAATTGTGGCAGAAGAGTAGGCCAATCATTCATGGTAGCAGGTGGCACAGCTCTAAGCATTTCAATTAGGGTCTGGTTCATCTTTGTCCATTACCTTGGGGATGGTAAGCTGTTCTGATTTTCTGGCAATTGTGAAGCGAACAAAGTTCTTTGAAGAGTTGCAACTCAAAGGCAGATTCCTGATCTGTAAGAATTTTTTCTGGACATTCGTATGGCAACAGGAAATGTTTCCAGAAGACATCTGCAGTTGTTTTAGCGGTCAAGTCCTTAACAGGTACAGCTACAACGAATTTGGTATAATGGTCAATGATGGTCATAGAGTATGTATAGTCTGAGCAACTTCCAGCTTCATGTGGTCAATTGCAACAATCTGTAACGGTGTCTGGCTTACAATAGGATGTAAGGGTGCTCTTTGGTTATGTCTTTCACCTCGTCCAACAGCACAGGCGGAACACTCTCGACACAACTTCTCAATGTCTCCTCGCTTTCCAATCCAATCCAATCGTCTATGGATGGTAGCTTCTGTCTTCTGCACGCCAAAGTGTCCTGATTTGTCATGGTACATCTCGAGAATGATGCTTGCATCCCGGCGGGGTATTAGGATTTGGTATACCCTGTCATAGGTAACTGGATCTAGGCTTCTTTTCAATAGTAGGCCCTTCTGCAGAAAGAGTTGTTTCCGGTGTCTCCACAGCTTCAACAGTTCTGGGTCTGCATTTCTTCTGCGGATTCTCTCAGGTGTTCTTCCACTGGTGAGGAAGTCATGTAGTTCTCTAATTACTCTACTTTCTGACTGAAGTTTGATCCATCTTTCTTTTTCAATTTGAGATTCTGGATTGTTTTGTGGATGGGGATTTAGGACTCTTTTGTTTTTGATGGAGAAGCTGCCTTGTCGGGCAAAGTTTTTGTAGAAATCAGGCATCTCCACTTCTACCCAGACATCTATGGCTGCAGTGATAGAGTTGAGCGAACACCTGGATGTTCGGGTTCGACGAGTTCGGCCGAACTTTCGAAAATGTTCGGGTTCGGGATCCGAACTCGACCCGAACTTCATCCCGAACCCGAACCCCATAGAAGTCAATGGGGACCCGAACTTTTGGGCACTAAAAGGCCAATCATTCATGGTAGCAGGTGGCACAGCTCTAAGCATTTCAATTAGGGTCTGGTTCATCTTTGTCCATTACCTTGGGGATGGTAAGCTGTTCTGATTTTCTGGCAATTGTGAAGCGAACAAAGTTCTTTGAAGAGTTGCAACTCAAAGGCAGATTCCTGATCTGTAAGAATTTTTTCTGGACATTCGTATGGCAACAGGAAATGTTTCCAGAAGACATCTGCAGTTGTTTTAGCGGTCAAGTCCTTAACAGGTACAGCTACAACGAATTTGGTATAATGGTCAATGATGGTCATAGAGTATGTATAGTCTGAGCAACTTCCAGCTTCATGTGGTCAATTGCAACAATCTGTAACGGTGTCTGGCTTACAATAGGATGTAAGGGTGCTCTTTGGTTATGTCTTTCACCTCGTCCAACAGCACAGGCGGAACACTCTCGACACAACTTCTCAATGTCTCCTCGCTTTCCAATCCAATCCAATCGTCTATGGATGGTAGCTTCTGTCTTCTGCACGCCAAAGTGTCCTGATTTGTCATGGTACATCTCGAGAATGATGCTTGCATCCCGGCGGGGTATTAGGATTTGGTATACCCTGTCATAGGTAACTGGATCTAGGCTTCTTTTCAATAGTAGGCCCTTCTGCAGAAAGAGTTGTTTCCGGTGTCTCCACAGCTTCAACAGTTCTGGGTCTGCATTTCTTCTGCGGATTCTCTCAGGTGTTCTTCCACTGGTGAGGAAGTCATGTAGTTCTCTAATTACTCTACTTTCTGACTGAAGTTTGATCCATCTTTCTTTTTCAATTTGAGATTCTGGATTGTTTTGTGGATGGGGATTTAGGACTCTTTTGTTTTTGATGGAGAAGCTGCCTTGTCGGGCAAAGTTTTTGTAGAAATCAGGCATCTCCACTTCTACCCAGACATCTATGGCTGCAGTGATAGAGTTGAGCGAACACCTGGATGTTCGGGTTCGACGAGTTCGGCCGAACTTTCGAAAATGTTCGGGTTCGGGATCCGAACTCGACCCGAACTTCATCCCGAACCCGAACCCCATAGAAGTCAATGGGGACCCGAACTTTTGGGCACTAAAAGGCTGTAAAACACACCCGAAAGGGCTAGAGGGCTGCAAAAGGCAGCAAATGTAGTTAAATCCCCTGCAAACAAATGTAGATAGGGAAATGATGAGTTAACATAAAATAAATAAAAATTAAACAATATTAATTGGAGTGAGGTCCCATAGCACAGAATCAGGCTTCAAGTCACCCACCAATGGAGAAGGTCACTTACTATTATTTTGACCACAGCACCCAGACAAAGGAGAGAGGTCCCACAGCAGAGAACCAGGCATCATATCACCCACCACAGGAGTAGGCCACCATTTAGTTACTTTGACCCCTACACCCAGACGGAGGAGAGAGGTTACACAGCAGAGAATCAGGCATTTAGATCACCCACCACAGGAGTAGGCCACCATTGAATCAGACCCCGGCAACCATGTCAGATGGCACAAGCATAAGCTTTATATCAATCAGCACAGGAGAAGGCGACTTTGACAGACTTTGACCCCTACACCCGGACGGAGGAGAGAGGTTTCAAAGCAGAGAATCAGGCATTTAGATCACCCACCACAGGAGTAGGCCCCAATTTAATGGGACCCCGGCAACCATGTCAGATGGCACAACCATCAGCTTCATATCAATCAGCACAGGAGAAGGCGACTTTGAAAGACTTTGACCCCTACACCCAGACGGAGGAGAGAGGTTTCACAGCAGAGAATCAGGCATTTAGATCACCCACCACAGGAGTAGGCCCCCATTGAATCAGACCCTGGCAACCATGTCAGATGGCACAACCATCAGCTTTATATCAATCAGCACAGGAGAAGGCGACTTTGAAAGACTTTGACCCCTACACCCAGATGGAGGAGAGAGGTTTCACAGCAGAGAATCAGGCATCATATCAACCACCACAGGAGAAGCCACCATTTAGTTACTTTGACCCCTGCACCCAGGAAGAGGAGAGAGGCACCACAGCACATATTCTGGCATCATATCAGCCACCACAGGAGAAGCCACCATTGAGTTACTTTGACCCCTGCACCCAGGAAGAGGAGAGAGGCCCCACAGCACATATTCTGGCATCATACTAACCACCACAGGAGAAGCCACCATTGAGTTACTTTGACCCCTGCACCCAGGAAGAGGAGAGAGGCCCCACAGCACATATTCTGGCATCATATCAGCCACCACAGGAGAAGCCACCATTGAGTTACTTTGACCCCGCACCCAGGAAGAGGAGAGAGGCACCACAGCACATATTCTGGCATCATATCAGCCACCACAGGAGAAGCCACCATTGAGTTACTTTGACCCCTGCACCCAGGAAGAGGAGAGAGGCCCCACAGCACATATTCTGGCATCATACTAACCACCACAGGAGAAGCCACCATTGAGTTACTTTGACCCCTGCACCCAGGAAGAGGAGAGAGGCCCCACAGCACATATTCTGGCATCATATCAGCCACCACAGGAGAAGCCACCATTGAGTTACTTTGACCCCCGCACCCAGGAAGAGGAGAGAGGCACCACAGCACATATTCTGGCATCATATCAGCCACCACAGGAGAAGCCACCATTGAGTTACTTTGACCCCCGCACCCAGGAAGAGGAGAGAGGCACCACAGCACATATTCTGGCATCATATCAGCCACCACAGGAGAAGCCACCATTGAGTTACTTTGACCCTGCACCCAGGAAGAGGAGAGAGGCCCCACAGCACATATTCTGGCATCATATCAGCCACCACAGGAGAAGCCACCATTTAGTTACTTTGACCCCTTCACCCAAACAGAGGAGAGAGGTTCCACATCAGAGAATCAGGCATCATATCAACCACCACAGGAGTAGGCCACAATTTAATGGGACCCCGGCAACCATGTCAGATGGCACAACCATCAGCTTCATATCAATCAGCACAGGAGAAGGCGACTTTGAAAGACTTTGACCCCTACACCCAGACGGAGGAGAGAGGTTTCACAGCAGAGAATAAGGCATTTAGATCACCCACCACAGGAGTAGGCCCCCATTGAATCAGACCCTGGCAACCATGTCAGATGGCACAACCATCAGCTTTATATCAATCAGCACAGGAGAAGCCACCATTGAGTTACTTTGACCCCTGCACCCAGGAAGAGGAGAGAGGCCCCACAGCACATATTCTGGCATCATACTAACCACCACAGGAGAAGCCACCATTGAGTTACTTTGACCCCTGCACCCAGGAAGAGGAGAGAGGCCCCACAGCACATATTCTGGCATCATATCAGCCACCACAGGAGAAGCCACCATTGAGTTACTTTGACCCCTGCACCCAGGAAGAGGAGAGAGGCCCCACAGCACATATTCTGGCATCATACTAACCACCACAGGAGAAGCCACCATTGAGTTACTTTGACCCCTGCACCCAGGAAGAGGAGAGAGGCCCCACAGCACATATTCTGGCATCATATCAGCCACCACAGGAGAAGCCACCATTGAGTTACTTTGACCCCGCACTCCAGGAAGAGGAGAGAGGCACCACAGCACATATTCTGGCATCATATCAGCCACCACAGGAGAAGCCACCATTGAGTTACTTTGACCCCTGCACCCAGGAAGAGGAGAGAGGCCCCACAGCACATATTCTGGCATCATACTAACCACCACAGGAGAAGCCACCATTGAGTTACTTTGACCCCTGCACCCAGGAAGAGGAGAGAGGCCCCACAGCACATATTCTGGCATCATATCAGCCACCACAGGAGAAGCCACCATTGAGTTACTTTGACCCCCGCACCCAGGAAGAGGAGAGAGGCACCACAGCACATATTCTGGCATCATATCAGCCACCACAGGAGAAGCCACCATTGAGTTACTTTGACCCCGCACCCAGGAAGAGGAGAGAGGCACCACAGCACATATTCTGGCATCATATCAGCCACCACAGGAGAAGCCACCATTGAGTTACTTTGACCCCTGCACCCAGGAAGAGGAGAGAGGCCCCACAGCACATATTCTGGCATCATATCAGCCACCACAGGAGAAGCCACCATTGAGTTACTTTGACCCCTGCACCCAGGAAGAGGAGAGAGGCCCCACAGCACATATTCTGGCATCATATCAGCCACCACAGGAGAAGCCACCATTTAGTTACTTTGACCCCTTCACCCAAACAGAGGAGAGAGGTTCCACATCAGAGAATCAGGCATCATATCAACCACCACAGGAGTAGGCCACAATTTAGTTTATTTGACCCCTGCACCCAGGAAGAGGAGAGAGGCCCCACAGCACATATTCTGGCATCATATCACACACCACAGGAGAAGGCCTCTTTCAGTGATTTAGGCCTTTGGACCCAGACAGAGGAGAGAGGTCAGAGATTAGCTTCATATCCCCAGCACAGCAGAAGACCGCTTTATTTGACTTAGGCCTCAGCACCCAGACAGAAGACAGAGGTAGCATGGCAGAGGTTATGGCTTCATGTCACCCGTTAGTTTAACCGGCCACTTTCATCTGGTTAGGCCCCGGCGCCCAGACAGAGAAGAGTTTCATTCAACTGTGGGTTTCATAAAATTTGTATCAAATAAAGAAGTGGCCCGTAGCACAACAAGACATGTTTTAGGCAGTTAATAAGGACTACTTTGCACAAGGGAGGGACAGGTCCTGTGGGATCCATGCCTGGTTCATCTTTATGAAGGTCAGCTTGTCCACGTTGGCTGTGGACAGGCGGCTGCGCTTGTCAGTAATGACGCCCCCTGCCGTGCTGAATACGCTGCTCAGATAAAACGCTGGCCGCCGGGCAGGAAAGCACCTCCAAGGCATAACATGCTAACTCTGGCCACGTGGACAATTTCGAAACCCAGTAGTTGAATGGGGCCGAACCATCCGTCAGGATGTGGAGGGGTGTGCAGACATACTGTTCAACCATGTTAGTGAAATGCTGCCTCCTGCTAACACGCTCCGTATCAGGTGTCGGTGCAGATAGCTGTGGCGTGGAGACAAAACCTTTCCACATTTCTGCCATGCTAACCCTGCCCTCAGATGAGCTGGCCGTGACACAGCTGCGTTGGCGACCTCTTGCCACTCCTCTGCCTTCACCTTCCACCTGTTCCCCTGTGACATGTGGGAATGCTCTCAAGAGCGCTCTATCAGCGTAGCGCTTGTACTCACGCATCTTACGGTCGCGCTCCAGTTCAGGAATTAAAGTGGGCACATTGTCTTTATACCGGGATCCAGCAGGGTGGCCACCCAGTAGTCTGCACACGTTAAAACGTGGGCAACTCTGCTGTCGCTGCGCAGGCATTGGAGCATATATTCGCTCATGTGGGCCAGGCTACCCATGGGTAAGGACAAGCTGTCCTCTGTGGGAGGCGTATCGTCATCGTCCACCGTATCCCCCAGCCACGCACCAGTGATGGGCCTGGGCTGCCACCCCGCTGTGAACTTGCGCCATCCTCGTCCCCTCCACCTCCTCCTCCTCATCCTCCTCGTCCTCCAGTACAGTGCCTTGGCTGGCGACTTGTGAACCTGTCCTCTGCTGCTTAAACAAACCTCCCTCTGAGCCAATTCGAACAGACTGGCCCGAAAGTGTTAGAAACGAGCCCTCATCCTCCTCCTCCTCCTCCACCTGGGCCACCTCCTCTAACATCATTGCCCTAAGTGTTTTCTCAAGGAGACATAGAAGTGGTATTGTAACGCTGATAACAGTGTCATCGCCACTGGCCATGTTGGTGGAGTACTCGAAACAGCGCAGCAGGGCACACAGGTCTCGCATGGAGGCCCAATCATTGGTGGTGAAGTGGTGCTGTTCGGCAGTACGACTGACGCGAGCGTGCTGCAGCTGAAACTCCACTATGGCCTGCTGCTGCTCGCACAGTCTCTCCAGCATGTGCAAGGTGGAGTTCCACCGGGTGGGCACGTCGCATATGAGGCGGTGAGCGGGAAGGCCGAAGTTCCGCTGTAGCGCAGACAGGCGAGCAGCGGCAGGATGTGAACGGCGGAAGCGCGCACAGACGGCCCGCACTTTATGCAGCAGCTCTGACATGTTGGGGTAGTGGTGAATGAACCTCTGCACCACCAAGTTCAGCACATGCGCCAGGCAAGGGATGTGCGTCAAACCGGCTAGTCCCAGAGCTGCCACGAGATTTCGCCCATTATCGCATACCACCAGGCCTGGCTTGAGGCCCACCGGCAGAAACCACTCGCCGGTCTGTTGTTCAATACCCCGCCACAACTCCTTTGCGCTGTGGGGCCTGTCCCCAAACATATGAGTTTCAGAATGGCCTGCTGACGCTTACCCCGGGCTGTGCTGAAGTTGGTGGTGAAGGTGTGTGGCTGACCGGATGAGCTGGTGGAAGCAGTGGAGGAGGAAGCCGAGTAGGAGGAGGAGGCTACAGGAGGCAGAGAATGATGCCCTGCGATCCTAGGGGCGGAAGGACGTGCGCCAAGGAACTGTCCGCCGGGGCCCAGCCGCCACTACATTCATCCAGTGTGCAGTTAGTGAGATATAGCGTCCCTGGCCGTGCTTACTGGTCCACGTATCTGTGGTTAGGTGGACCTTGCCACAAATGGCGTTGCGCAGTGCACACTTGATTTTATCGGACACTTGCATGTGCAGGGAAGGCACGGCTGTCTTGGAGAAGTAGTGGCGGCTGGGAACCACATACTGCGGGACAGCCATGGCCATCAGCTGTTTGAAGCTGTCTGTGTCCACCAGCCGGAATGACAGCATTTCAAAGGCCAGCAGTTTAGAAATGCTGGCGTTCAGGCCAAGGGCTCGAGGGTGACTCGGGGGAATTTGCGCTTCCTCTCTAAGGTTTGAGATATTGAGAGCTGAACGCTGCTGTGTGATATAGTGGAGACGCTAGTTGACGGTGGCGGTGGTGGTGGTGTCGGTGGCACATCCTCTGTTTGCTGCTCGGCAGGTGGCAACATTCCTCTCGAGGCGGAAGCCGAGGCAGCAGCGGTAGAGGGAGCAGGGGAGCCTCAGCGAGTGCCTGGTTTTTAAGGTGTGTACCCCACTGCAGTTCATGCTTTGCATGTAGATGCCTGGTCATGCAGGTTGTGCTGAGGTTCAGAACGTTAATGCCTCGCCTCAGGCTCTGATGGCAGAGCGTGCAAGTCACTCGGGTCTTGTCGGTAGGACATTGTTTAAAGAAGTGCCATGCCAGGGAACTCTTTGAAGCTGCCTTTGTGGGGCTGGGTCCCTGTTGGCGATGTCCAGTAGCAGGCGAACTCTGGGGCGGCGGCTC
Organism: Bufotes viridis; assembly: GCA_033119425.1. Taxonomy (NCBI): domain Eukaryota; kingdom Metazoa; phylum Chordata; class Amphibia; order Anura; family Bufonidae; genus Bufotes; species Bufotes viridis. Next base: position 98,412,075 of record CM065592.1, on the reverse strand, counting down.
GCCTGCTTTGGCCCCCTGCTCCCTCTTTGGCTTCGCTGTTGTCTCGGTCTCACCACTACCTCTTCCTCTGAACTGTGAAAGTCATCGCCACGACCTTCAGTCCATGTGGGGTCTAAGACCTCATCGTCCTCTGCATCGTCTTCCACCCAGTCTCCCTCCCTGACCTCCTCCTGTTCAGTCTGCACACTGCAAAAAGACGCGGCAGTGGGCACCTGTGTTTCGTCATCATCAGAGAGTCGGTGACTCTGCTGTGGTGGTATTCCCATGTCCTCTTCATCTGGAGACATAAGTGGTTGTGCGTCAGTGCATGGTATGTCTTCCTCCACTGGGGAAGGGCTAGGTGGACGCCCTGGGAAACCCTGGAAGCAGAGTCTTCAAACAGAAGAAGAGACTGCTGCATAACTTGTGGCTCAGACCGCTTCCCTGATATGCTTGGGGGTGATGTGACAGACTGATGGGCTTGGTTTTCAGGTGCCACCTGTGCGCTTTCCGCAGAAGACTGGGTGGAAGACCATGTGGTGAACGTGCTGGAAGCACTGTCGGCCACCCAATCGACTAATGCCTGTACCTGCTCAGGCCTTACCATCCTAAGAGCGGCATTGGGCCCCACGAGATATTGCGGTACATTCTGCCGGCTAGTTGAGGGAGTTCGTTCCTACTGTGTGCGCCTGGGGCCGAACGGCCACGTCCTCTACCAGCAACAGAGGCTCCACGGACACCACCACGACCGCGTCCTCGTCCCTTAATAGTATTTTTCTTCATTGTTGCGATTCAACTCGCACCACAATGAAATATATTATTTTTATAAGCAAAATCCCCTCACTGGAATACTTTCAGTCTTTTTGACTGTATGGATTACAGATGGAATGACTGTTATATGTGAGTACCGCTTTCTTTGACAGATTCTAGTATGGGTACATATATGTTTTCCCAACCCCAGCACATTAGTTTGCTAATTCCAGATGTATGAAACGCAGGCCTAACTGTATCTAGTATATTGAACGCCAGATAAACTAACTTGGCCTTTTTAAATAAAAAATTCCCTCACTGGAATACTTTCAGTCTTTTGACTGTATGGATTACAGATGGAATGACTGTTATATGTGAGTACCGCTTTCTTTGACAGATTCTAGTATGGGTACATATATGTTTTCCCAACCCCAGCACATTAGTTTGCTAATTCCAGATGTATGAAACGCAGGCCTAACTGTATCTAGTATATTGAACGCCAGATAAACTAACTTGGCCTTTTTTAAATAAAAAAATTCCTCACTGGAATACTTTCAGTCTTTTGACTGTATGGATTACAGATGGAATGACTGTTATATGTGAGTACCGCTTTCTTTGACAGATTCTAGTATGGGTACATATATGTTTTCCCAACCCCAGCACATTAGTTTGCTAATTCCAGATGTATGAAACGCAGGCCTAACTGTATCTAGTATATTGAACGCCAGATAAACTAACTTGGCCTTTTTAAATAAAAAATTCCCTCACTGGAATACTTTCAGTCTTTTGACTGTATGGATTACAGATGGAATGACTGTTATATGTGAGTACCGCTTTCTTTGACAGATTCTAGTATGGGTACATATATGTTTTCCCAACCCCAGCACATTAGTTTGCTAATTCCAGATGTATGAAACGCAGGCCTAACTGTATCTAGTATATTGAACGCCAGATAAACTAACTTGGCCTTTTTTAAATAAAAAAATTCCCTCACTGGAATACTTTCATGGCTTTTCACTGTATGGATTACAGGTGGACTGGTATTAGTAGGGGTGACACAAGCACACCCAAGTCCCTGATGTAGGATTTCTATGGCACAGACCACTATTACAAGTGATTAATGGACGTTGGGAGAGATTGTGCTGCAGCACTAGTCCCAAGATGGCTGCCGCCTATCAGCCCAGTAACATGTGCCACAAAATGGTCTGCACAACCTTTAAAAAAATAGCCTTGGACTGTGCTGCTAAATCGCTATTGGTCTGAATCCCAGGTGTAGATGTCTGACTTGTTTGGAGCTTTGGAATGCACACTGTGGCAGCTTCTGCTGCAGCACTACAAGTCGCAAATGGCGGCCGGCGGTCAGCCCAGGTACATGTGGATGGAAAAATCACTCTGGCCACTCTAAAATAGCCAATCCCTATCAAAAAAGCAGCTCAGCTGCAGTTGTTCAGATGAATCACAGGTGGAGGAGAGAAATTTGCTTCCAGTTATTCAATTATCCCTGCCTATTCTCGCCCTAGCATCAGCTGCGTCTATCCCTGTTCTATTCACATCGGGAGTGAGCACGTCCCGACGTGCGCACAAGCTTATAAAGAGGCTGAGTCACATGCTGCACTTGGCCAATCACAGCCTTGCCAATAGTAGGCATGGCTGCGATGGCATCTTAGGGCAAGTAGTATGATGCATGTTGATTGGCTGCTTTGCAGCCTTTCAAAATGCGCCAAAATACATGCCGAACGACGAACCCGAACCCGAACTTTTACGAAAAAGTTCGGGTTCGGGTCCGTGTCACGAACACCCCAAATTTCGGTACGGACCCGAACTATGCTCGAACTGTTCGCTCAACACTATGCAGTAGGATCTTCCTTGTTAGGCAGGCGAGATAATGCAAGAATCGACAATGTAAGACAGGACTAATTGATACCCGTACTAAAGATTACCTCAGCTCAGACAACATAATTCAAGGGTAACCCTAAAACTTAACATTTAATGGTTCATTAAAATGGGTGGTGTCCAAAAATAACGTGCAAGTGTGAACAGACCAACGAGATGTGGGGTATAAGAACCCCCACAACAAAGTGGTAGACAAATAAATCACAATCATAACAAAAAATGGGTGCACGGCGGCACCTAAAACCAGTATGTCCTACCAGTACCGAGGGACAAAGAGCAGGTCCAGGTCCGGTCACATGTGCGGTGTCCAGCCGTTGCCGCAATGATGTTAGAATAAACGCAATGGCAGTTGAAGCACACAATGTAGGGTCCCTGTTACTACCCTGTGGCTAACTAAACGCTGTACCCTGATACTAATGAATAGTAGCAGCCTCACCACAGGGCACTCGTCCTGATAAGGGCGACCCCGTCCGGAACCTGTCCCTCAAGATATAATGCTGTAGCTCTAGTAGCTATAGCCTGAAATATTATTATGCTCCAGAAATACATCCAGGCCCCTCTTGAATTCCTTTATTGTACTCACCATCACCACCTCCTCAGGCAGAGAGTTCCATAGTCTCACTGCTCTTACCGTGAAGAACCCTTTTCTATGTTTGTGTACAAACCTTCTTTCCTCTAGACGCAGAGGATGTCCCCTCGTCACAGTCACAGTCCTGGGGATAAATAGATGATGGGAGAGATCTCTGTACTGACCCCTGATATATTTATACATAGTTATTAGATCTCCCCTCATTCGTCTTTTTTCTAAAGTGAATAACCCTAATTTTGATACCCTTTCAGGGTACTGTAGTTGCCCCATTCCAGTTATTACTTTAGTTGCCCTCCTCTGAACCCTCTCTAGCTCTGCTATGTCTGTCTTGTTCACAGGAGCCCAGAACTGTACACAGTACTCCATGTGTGGTCTGACTAGTGATTTATAAAGTGGTAAGACTATGTTTTCATCACGGGCATCTATGCCCCTTTTGATGCAACCCATTATCTTATTGGCCTTAGCAGCAGCTGCCTGACACTGGTTTTTACAGCTTAGTTTGTTATTTATTAAATTCCTAGATCCTTTTCCATGTCAGTGTTACTGAGTGTTTTACCATTTAGTATGTACGGGTGACTTGCATTATTCCTTCCCATGTGCATAACTTTACATTTGTCAGTGTTAAACCTCATCTGCCATTTCTCTGCCCAAGCCTCCAATCTATCCAGATCCCTCTGTAGCAGAAAACTGTCCTCTTCAGTGTTAATTACTTTACACAGTTTAGTGTCATCTGCAAAAATTGATATTTTACTGTGCAAGCCTTCTACATGATCATTAATAAATATATTGAAGAGAATAGGGCCCAATACTGACCCCTGAGGTACCCCACTAGTGACAGTGACCCAATCGGAGTGTGTACCGTTAATAACCACTCTCTGTTTTCTATTACTGAGCCAGTTACTTACCCACATACAGATATTTTCTCCTAGTCCAAGTGTTCTCATTTTATATACTAATCTTTTGTGTGGTACAGTGTCAAATGCTTTGGAGAAGTCCAGATATATGACATCCACTGATTCACCCCGGTCAAGTCTAGAACTTACCTCCTCATAGAAACTGATTAAATTAGTTTGACATGACCGATCCCTCATGAAGCCATGCTGATATGGTGTAATTTGCTTATTTTCATTGAGATACTCCAAGATTGCATCTCTTACAAAACCTTCAAACAGTTTACCCACAACAGATGTTAAACTTACCGGCCTATAATTTCCAGGCTCTGTTTTTGGACCCTTTTTGAATATTGGCACCACATTTGCTATACGCCAGTCTGGTGGAACATTCCCTGTCAGTATGGAGTCCGTGAATATCAAAAATAAGGGTCTGGCTAGGACATCACTTAATTCCCTTAGGATACGGGGGTGTATGCCATCCGGTCCTGGCGATTTGTCTATTTTAATCTTTTTAGGTCTTTTTAATCTTTTTAATCTTTTTTTTTTTTTTTTTAGGATTTGGACTAAATCATCTCAAAGTTTTTATGGCCTAAACAGCATTCCATTAGTCTTTGAAATGTTCCTGGTGCATTACAAAGTCCAAAGGGCATGAAATTAAATTCAAATAGGCCCATGGGGGTAGTAAAAACTGTTTTCTCTCAGTCCTCAGGAGCCATAAGTATTTGCCAGTATACACTGGTCAGATCAAGGGTAGAGAACTAGGCTGATTACCCCAATGCTCTCAGGGATTCTTCAATTCTTGGTAAAGGACAGTCATCCTTGTGGGTGATTTGATACATTTTTCTATAGTCCACACAAAATCTGATGTTACCATCCTTTTTCCGGACAAGAACTAGTGGTGCAGCCCATGGACTGGCTGTCTTGAATAATATTAGAATCCTTCATCTCTCAAATCATTTGTTTCACGGATTGGTACATCGTTGGTGGTATAGGTTGGTACCTTTCTTTTATCGGAGGGTGAGAGCCGGTAGGGATAGTGTGTTTGATTCCGCGGACTTCCCCATAATCTGTAGAGTGCTTACTGAAGGCTTGATGATGTTCCTTTACGAGGTTCAAAACTCCTTTAATTTGGCTTTTGGGCGTAGAACTGTCTCCCACGTTGAGTTCTTCCCACCATGATACAGACAGGAGTACTATAGCGCTGCGCAGATTGTTCTACTTTAATTGTAGGCACGCCGATGACATCCTGGAAAGAGATTTGCAATAACTGAGCAACAGGATAGTGTTTAGTTAGAGTAATGTCGTGATGATTCAAGTTTAGGAAACGGACAGGCACTTTACCTTGGGAAATGGTCACTAAACTCCTTGCAGCTCTGACTAGAGGATGATCGTCCACTGCAAAGGGCTCTACCATGGCTTGGTAGTCTTGACCTTGAATTCCAGGGGCGGACACAGCAGATTTCCCCTTTCTCATAGGCGAATTTCTGTTGTGCGCTTAACACACGGATGGTCAGTTTTACGACCTTTTTGGAGGCAGGGAAAGCAGTAGGCATATGTCCTGAACAGGATGTGGACACTTCAGCTCAGGGCTGAAGACTACTGAACAACTAGCTAGGCCTGAGCTGTGCTATATATCGGATGCGTCGTCTCCCCCTAGTGGTAGGCTCAGTGTAATGCAGTGTAAACACACCTGTAGGCAGGGATTATGCATAAAGATGCATTGCAGCATAAAACAGATTATAGAAAGCATGCAAAGCAAAATAATGCAACAACTTTGCAGTACCCACGTGGGTAGTGGGACACTGCACCTACACCGTAGTTTCCCCTACACTGCCCCTCACACTGAAGTTTCCCCCACACTGCCCCCCACACCGTAGTTTCCCCCACACTGCCCCCCACACTGTAGTTTTCCCCCACACTGCCCCCCACACAGTAATTTCCCCCACACTGCCCCCCACACAGTAATTTCCCCCACACTGCCCCCACACAGTAATTTCCCCCACACTGTGCCCCATATTGTTGTTTCCCCAACACCATTGTTTCCCCCACACAGTTGTTTCCCCCACACCGCCCCCCCCCCCCACACCATAGCTTCTCCCACACAGTAGTTTCCCCCACACTGTAGTTTAAAAATAAAAATAAAAAAAAAGATAAAAAAATTTAAAAGCTAAATACTCACCTGCACTTGCTTGCAGAGAAAGCACGCACACCCCACTGTGCTGCTGACGTCATTACGCATGCCTGCGCTGGGATTTTACTACTGCATAGTCCTCAGGACTAATAGGCCTAAAGCCTATAGTGGTGATCGGCGGCAGGGCAGGGAACTATGCACTCCCGTGCCCCGCCGCAGTATGGGTGCCAACGCTCATTCTGGCACCCCACTGAGAGCCTTGGCAACTGCGACCTCCGTATGTACGCGCCTGAACAATCCTATTACACCTTGCTGCACTGACTGGGGACCCAAATTGACATTATACAGCTCTGTAATAACAAGCAAACCTGTCTTGTTAGGGTACAAGTGCTGTTTGATACAGGCATTAACAGGGTTTATGACAAGAAAATATTTCTATATCTTATTTGCCCTTTTGCGGTGCAGTTATATGTTCTAAAGCATTTTTTGGGCTTGTATTAGTGGGAAAAAAGGGCTTATTAGTCGTTGTGTGGTGAAGGGCGAAAATCATAGCCCTTTTTGACGTGTATTTGGCAAAAGTTAAATATATTTGCCGCTCAGTAGTGCAGTTATCTGTTTTAAAGCCCTTTTTTCTGTGTATTAGTGGAAAAAGTTAAAAAAATATTTGCTGCTGAGCTATGCAGTTATCTGTTTTAAAACCCTTTTTTCCATTTATTAGGGGAAAAAGAAAAAAAATATTTGCCTCTTAGCAGTGCAGTTATCTGTTTTAAAGTCCTTTTTTACGTGTATTAGTGGAAAAAGAAAAAATATCTTTGCAGCTCAGCGGTGCAGTGATATATTCGGAAGCCCTGTTTTCAGTGTAATAGTGGAAAAAGAAAAAATATATTCGCTGTCCAGCGTTGCAGTTCTCTGTTGAAAAGCCTGTTGTGTAAAAGTAGAAAAAAAAATTTGGGCCTAATTGGGCCTATTAAATATTTTTTTCTCCACTATATTCACTGAGGAAAATAAACTGTCAGATGAAATGCAGAATGTAAAAGTAAATTCCCCATTAAAAGTGCCTTGTCTGACCCAGGAAGAAGTACAACAGCGACTTAAAAAGATTAAAATAGACAAATAGCCAGGACCGGATGGCATACACCCCCATATCCTAAGGGAATTAAGTGATGTCATAGCCAGACCTTTATTTCTGATATTTACGGACTCTATACCGACAGGGAATGTTTCACAGGATTGGCGCATAGCAAATGTGGTGCCAATATTCAAAAAGGGTCCAAAAACAGAGCCTGGAAATTATAGGCCAGTAAGCTTAACATCTATTGTTGGTAAACTGTTTGAAGGGTTTCTAAGAGATGCTATTTTAGAGTATCTCAATGAAAATAAGCAAATAACGCCATATCAGCATGGCTTCATGAGGGATCGGTCATGCCAAACGAATTTAATCAGCTTCTACGAGGAGGTAAGTTCTAGACTTGACAGCGGCGAATCAATGGATGTCAAATATCTGGACTTCTCCAAAGCATTTGACACCGTACCTCATAAAAGGTTAGTATATAAAATGAGGATGCTCGGACTGGGAGAAAATGTCTGTATGTGGGTAAGTAACTGGCTAAATGACAGAAAACAGAGGGTGGTTATTAACGGTAGATACTCAGATTGGGTCACTGTAACTAGTGGGGTACCTCAGGGGTCAGTATTGGGCCCTATTCTCCTCAATATATTTATTAATGATCTTGTAGAAGGCCTGCACAGTAAAATATCTATTTTTGCAGATGACACTAAACTGTGCAAAGAAATTAACACTGAAGAGGACAGTTTTCTGCTACAGAGGGATCTGGATAGATTGGAGGCTTGGGCAGATGAGGTTTAACACTGACAAATGTAAAGTTATGCACATGAGAAGGAATAATGCAAGTCACCCGTACATATTAAATGGTAAAACACTCGGTAACACTGACATGGAAAAGGATCTAGGAATTTTAATAAACAGCAAATTAAGCTGCAAAAAACAGTGTCAGGCAGCTACTGCCAAGGCCATAAGATAATGGGTTGCATCAAAAGGGGCATAGATGCCCGTGAGGAAAACATAGTCCACCCACTTTACAAATCACTAGTCAGACCACACATGGAGCACTGTGTACAGTTCTGGGCTCCTGTGAACAAGACAGACATAGCAGAGCTGGAGAGGGTTCAGAGGAGGGCAACTAAAGTAATGACTGGAATGAGGGATCTACAGTACCCTGAAAGATTATCAAAATTAGGGTTATTCACTTTAGAAAAAAGACGACTGAGGGGAGATCTAATAACTATGTATAAATATATCAGGGGTCAGTACAGAGATCTGTCCCATCATCTATTTATCCCCAGGACTGTGACTGTGAAGAGGGGACATCCTCTGCGTCTGGAGGAAAGAAGGTTTGTACACAAACATAGAAAAGGATTCTTCACTGTAAGAGCAGTGAGGCTATGGAACTCTCTGCCTGAGGAGGTAATGATGGCGAGTACAATAAAGGAATTCAAGAGGGGACTGGATTTATTTCTGGAGTGTAATAGTATTACAAGCTACAGCTACTAGAGAGGGGTCGTTGATCCAGGGAGTTATTCTGATTGCCTGATTGGAGTTGGGAAGGAATTTTTTTCCCCTTAAGTGGGGAAAATTGGCTTCTTCCTCACAGGTTTTTTTTGCCTTCCTCTGGATCAATTTGTAGGAAACAGGCCGAACTGGATGGACAAATGTCTTTTTTTGGTCTCATATACTATGTTACTATGTTACTATGTTACTAATTGACGTTCTGCGGTGCAGTAATATATTGCTAAGCCCTGTTTTTAGTGTATTACTGGCGATGGCGAAATAAAAATATATTCGCTGTCCAGCTTTTGTACTTCTCTGTTGAAAAGCCTGTTGTGTAAAAGTAGAACAAACTTAGGGTCTAATTGCCGCTCAGCAGTGCAGTCATATATTCGGAAGCCCAGTTTGCCGTGTATTAGTGGAAGAAAAAAATTATCTTCTCCATTCATCGTTGCATTCATCTGTTAATAAGCCTTGTGCAGTGTAAAAGTTGAAAAAAAAATAAAGGCCTATTTGCCATTCAGCAGTGCAGTTATATGTGGTAAAGGCCTTTTTGCGGTAAATTTTTTCTGTGAAGCAGGCTTTTTTGGGGAAATTTCATGGGTGACTGTACAGCTCCTTTTGCTGTATGGACCGAATTATGTAGTGGTGAAATTTGTTATATGAAACTGGCTTTTTTGGGGAAAATTCATGGGTGATTGTACACCACCTTTTGCTGCATGGACCGAATTACTTAGTGGTCAAATTTGCTATTTGAAATGGGCTTTTTTTCGTCAAATTTATGAGTGATTGTACACCTCCTTTTGCAGTACGGGCTGCATTATGTAGTGGTGAAATTTGTAATATGAAACAGACTTTTTTTGGTCAAATTAATGGATGATTGTACACCTTCTTTTGTGGTATGGAACGACTTACTTAGTGGTGAAATTCTTTATGTAACATACAAAAAACATACGTTTTGTTTTACAAAAAAAACAAAACGCTTTGTGACTAATTACTTTGTCATGAAGCGCATTTTTTTGCAACTAACGGGCACAATGATGGGGAACTGCAACTGCGCCACCCCCATCATTGAACCCCTCAAATGCCGCATTCATCGCTGATCGCATCATTTAGTGTCAAAATGGAGGCCTTTCAGGGGTTAAAAAAATAAAAATAAATACTCACCTTATCCATTTGAGTGTGAAGAGGCCACCGCTGCCATCTTGCCTAAAAGATCCCACATGAAATCTTGCGCTGTGTGTGATGATGTCATAATAACGCTGGTCGATGTGGTGATGTCATACGTTACCTGCACGAGATTTTGCACGGGATCAACAATCGAGATGGCAGCGGCAGTCTCTTAGCACTAGATGAGGCGAGTATGATTATTTCTTTTTTTTTTATCACCATTTCAGGGAAAATTGATTAGTTACCATGAAGCACAAGGAAAATTTGTCTTCGTGGCGAATCAAATTTTCCCTGAAATTCGGATCGAAGTCCTCTTCGGATACTTCAGTTCACTCAACACTAATCTTAACAAAAAAAATGAAATATGAAATATTTGTCTATAACAGAAGTAAATTTGTTCAATGAAGGGCTGGAGAGCAGTGCGTTGGGCAAAAGTGAAGCAAGGGAGAGGTTCCTTTTAAGCTTGGAGCTGCATTTCAGCAAATAGAGTTTGCAATTTGGTCAGGATTAATGGTGTCCTCAACGCTAAGAAATTCAAGTAGATACCTCTCCATCATGCAATACCATCACAGAGGTGTCTGATTGGCTCCAATTTTATTCTCTAGCATAACAATGACCCCAAACATAAAGCCAATGCCATTAAAAACTATTTTCAGCATAAAAAGGGATCCTGGAAATGATGATCTGGCCTCCATATAGCCCTGATTTCTGTCTGGAATTACAAAAAAGGACAGAAGAAGTTGAGCAAGCCTACAGTACATCCACAAAAAAAGCTGTGGTTAGGTTACTTCTCCAAAATGTTTGAAACAGCCTCCCTGCCAAGTTCCTTCCAAAACTGCAAGTGTACCTAGAAGAATTGAAACTGTTGTGAAGGCAAATCGTGGTCACCACAAAATGATTTATCTAAACTTAACCCCTTAGTGACTAAAAATATGTCTTTTTTATGGCAGTCACCAAGGGGCCTTAGGCTGGGCCACCGCCTTTTTAGGGCGACCCGGTCTAAGCACTGCACAGACAGGTCTTCAGTGCAATAGAGACCTGAGCTCCTGCTCTAACGGCCCAGACTGGTAATAGAGCACAACACAGGCTGTTTAACCTCTTAGATGCCACGGTCAATAGTGAACATGGCATCTAAGCGATTATAGCAGGAGCAGACTCACTTTTGTCTCCCATTGGCCCCACGTGAATGATATTATGGGGTGCCAGTGTCTGTGCATGGCAGACTAGGAGAAAATTAAATCATTCATTGATGGTGACTGTCATTGTAGCACTGACAGTATAATGGGCTCCTACAGCATAAGCTGTTTAATGCATTAATATTAAATGATCAAAAGAGTGCTGTTACAATTCCCTTGTGAAACTAGTAAATACTTTATAACGTTTCATTAAATAAAAAACTCCAAGGTAAAAAAATACATCATTCCCCTTAACATATTTGGTATTGCCGCAAATATATTGAACTGCACTACACAATTATCAGGTCATTTACCCTGTATGATGTAAAAATGTTATGGCCTCTCCCAAATTCTCCCAGTGTCATATGATCGTTCCTATTCTTCCTCTATTGTGGTTTTCCCCACCAATATTCACAGTAACATGGCACTGGACACTATTTTTATGTGATTCATCTGAGAAGTATCACTAAAGGTTTGGATTCATTTGACAACTAATTTTTGTTTAGTTTGTAATTAATCTGATTAGTTTAGAACCGATTTGCTCATCTCTAATCTGTATATATTAAAATGTGACAACTCGCAATGTAGATTTTACCAAATATACCTCTAATTTATTGCACAGTAGAGATATGTTCAATGACCTCCGGATAGCTTTCCTCAGTTTTTATGACATTTCACACAATTATGATACTACTGTTTATGTGAATCTTTGTGAGATCTTTGGATGCAAGGCGGTAGTTGATGGCTTTCTAGAATAGCTGCTCATAAAGACATCCGATTGTCTGTTATCTCAGTTCACTTGGAGATTTCCCAGTGACTCCTTTGTTAAAAGTCTCCTGTGCAGAAACCGAAATCCCTAATAAGGCAATTTAGGGTTTGTTGACTGTGATTTTCACTGCCATTTTTCCATTATGTCATTAAGCATTGTGCTATAGCAGTCGGACGGTAAGATGAACATTTGTATGCCTCATATGTGTATGTGCTATATAAATGATATGGTTAGACTTACTTATAAAATACTATATAAAGAGAGCGTAGAACAAGAAATAGTAAAGAGACATGTAATTCTGAATAACATTTACAAAATTAAAGGAGCTATCCAAGCTAAAAATGAACTCAAAACCACTAAATGTGAAAAAATGAGAAAAAGAAGAAATGGTGATATATATTTTCCTGCTGTTTCCAGTTCTGCCACTTTGATCTTCCCTGTCAGGCTTATTTACTTGGCTGCATCAATGATATACCATATACCCCATGTGACTGCAGCAGCTAATCACTGGCCTTAACAATCTTGTGCTATACTCCACTGAGGCCAGTGATTGGTTGCAGAGGTAATATGGGGTACATAGCATGTCACTGCTGTAGTCAAGTGAATAAAGTCCAGCAGGAAGGACCTGTGCAGCTGCGTTGGAAATGGTGGAGGATTAACTGTCAAATATAGCTTATTTGTTATTTAATCGCATTTACTGGCTTTATACTATCTTGTAAATACCTCGGACAAGCCCCCAAATGCTAGGACAAAATATTTCAATAATTTAGCAATTATATTTAGCAATGCTAAAAGTGCTTGTCCAGACACTCCCTCATCCTGAGGATAGGTCATTAATTAAAAAAAGCCTGGAGAACCCCTTTAAGGCCTATTGCACACAAACGTTTATTTTATCAGTTTACGGGCCGTTTATCGTTCAGTATATGGAACCATTCATTTCAATGGGTCCGCAAAAAAAACAGAAGGTACTCAGTATGCCTTCCGTTTCCGTATTTCCATTTTTCCGCTCCGTGTCCTATTATTGTCCGCATAACGGACAAGGATAGTACTCTTCTATCAGGGGCCAGCTGTTCCATTCCACAAAAAACGGAATGCGCACGGACGTCATCCGTATTTTTTGCTGATCCATTTTTTGCGGACCGCAAAATACTGAAAAAGCCATACGGTCGTGTGCAATAGGCCTAAGCAAGTTATTCCAGTGATTAGATGATCGAAGCTGCCCAGTTGCTAAAACATACTAAAAGAGCTGATCACCAGGGGGATCTGCAGACATCTGTCGCTGCATTATTCAAATTAATGTATGATTATGTAACACATGAATAAAACCTACACATACTGAATTGAGGGGAATTTCACAAAGAAATTTGATTTGTGATTATTTTGTCACAAATCTCATTGTATGTAACGTGCGGTCATCTTGATTGAAGACTGTGCAAAATCTTGGGCAGTGACGTGATGACATTATCACGCTGGCTGGGCGTGGTGACCTCATCACTGACGATATCAGCGCCGGCATGGTGAAGTCATACGCACGGTTTCTGCAGTCAAGATTTCAACGATGGCTTTTACCACCATTTCAGGAAAAATAGATTTGGTACCACAAAGTGCAAGGAAATTTCGCTTCGTGAAGATTTAAATTCTTCCTCAAATTTGGATTGAAGTCAATTTGTTTGGCTTTTATTCGCTCAACACTAATCAGAATGGACCTATAGAGATAATTGTATATTCCTCTAATCATTCATGAGCTGCTTTTTTATGTTTTGTCTTCATGTCAAAAATACATTTTGAGAACATTTGTGATGTCATAACCAGGAAACCCATGAAGTCATTAAAGCCTTGCGCTGGATAAAGAAAGTTTTGGGTCATCTGACCCACTCTGTCACCCATCTCCCTCTCACAGACCGCCTCTTACCTTCCTGATGTCAGCACCTGGCCAACCAAAATCTCACAATTATGCAGAAGACCTATTTGCGCTGCCGCAATCCAGACATATGCAGTGAGCACAGTTGTATATACCTCGGGTTCAAGCACTCACTGCATATGTGCTGGGACCGATGCAAGCTGATCGTAGCGAGAGCCATCTCTGCTTACTGGGCATATCTTGATCATGGCAGCACAAAGAGGTATTCTGCACCGGTGTGAGGAAGTCTTCTTCTATATTTCAATTCTGATAACAGTTTCCCTTTAGCCCCTTTATGACATGGCAATTTTCCATTTTTGAGTTTTCATTTTTTACTTCCTGCCAACTATTTAACTTGTATTAAATATTTTGTGATGTTTTTATGTATAAACTATATGTTTAATAAAGATGTATTATTGATAAATCCGGATTGCCTGTTTTTGGAGTTCAAGTAATAAGCCTAGAAGCCTAGTACAGGCTCCTGCTTATTACAGCAGCAGAATGTCTTCCCCAATCTCATCTTGGCTTGACAGTGACATCTGAGGGGGTAAATGTCTGCGATTGGCATTACTGCTAGTTGCAGACATTAGCCCTGGGTGTGTGCTGTGTGAAACAGCAGGCACCCAGTAGCTATGGCACTTGCTCCGCTCTCAAGAGGGCACCATCTTTAAAGAACCAACATTGGCCATACATGTATGGCGGATGTCCGCAAGGGGTTAAACAGAACTTAAAGGGGTTGTCTGAGTTACTTAAAAAAAGTACACAACTAAATGTGCAGTAATGACTATCTGTATGCCCCAGTTGAACTCTGCAGTCAGTCACTGACCTCAGTGGTCTCATGCAGTAACTGACCACAGCGTTCTTGTTTTGTAACTGGCCTCAGTGGTCTCATGTTGCATACTGCTGAGGCCAAAGATTGACTGCAGTGGCGACATGGGGCATGTCAATTCTGTAGCCAAGTAAACAAACCCGAACTACTCTACACTAATATTGCCTCAAATGGAGTGTGCCACAATTCTTCTGTCAAATATACCAAAAATGTAACAGAAATGCCTATATGAATCTTTATAAAATCTAATTCATATCAGATGGGGTAAATTATTACACAATAGAACTCTATGAGTACCATATTTAATCTCCATACATCTTCAGACTTTTTACAAAACTGGTACAAAACTGTTGCAAATGGGCCCCCCCCCCCCCCAAGTAATGTGAACAAAACCTCATTGTGATTTGTTTTATTTTATATCTGAAGCTTTTTCAGCTAAAGTTCATGTATACTATTACAGATTTGTTTTTCTCATGTCTTAGCCTTGTATCCTTTCATCTTTTTGTGCATGTCTGTTTTTTTGTGTGTGTATTATCTCTTTATTATCAGGTTGTCATAAAGCAGGCTCCACTTCCAGACCATGTATTGAGATTTCTATCAAACCAGATATTAGGAGAGATGGCTTCGTAGCATTCACTTATATATTTATGTAATGAGTCGAGGATTCTTAAAGGGACTCTGACAGGCAGTTAGAGCATATACAGCTATACATATCCTTGTATTGGTCTTCTTTTTACTAATTAAAACTATACTAATATTACCCCCACCTGGCTTTGCATTATGTATAAAAAAGGTTTTTATTGACATGTAAATCACCTCACCCTTTGGGCAGAAAGTGAGGTAATTTGCATATCAATAAAAACGTTTTTTATACATAATGCAAAGGTGAGGGTAATATTAGTATAGTTTTAAATAGTAAAAGGAGACCAATACAAGGATATGTATAGCTGTATATGCTCTAACAGCCTGTCAGTGTCCCTTTAAAACAAATTCAACAAATCTGAAATATTTTTGTAGTTGTTATAAGTAGAGATGAGCGAACACCTGGATGTTCGGGTTCGAGAGGTTCGGCCGAACTTCCGGAAAATGTCCGGGTTCGTGATCCAAACTCAACCCGAACTTCATCCCGAACCCGAACCCCATAGAAGTCAATGGGGACCCGAACTTTTGGGCACTAAAAAGCCTATAAAAGACTCCCGGAAAGGGCTAGAGGGCTGCAACAGGCAGCAAAATGTAGGTAAATCCCCTGCAAACAAATGTAGATAGGGAAATGAATTAAAATAAAATAAAATAAATAAAAATTAACCAATATCAATTGGAGAGAGGTCCCACAGCAAGGAATCATGCGTCATATCATCCACCACTGGAGAAGGCCACTCTCATTTATTTGGGACCAGCACCCAGACAGAGGATACAGGTCCCACAGCAAGGAATCATGCTTCATATCAACCACCACCGGAGATGGCCACTCTCATGTATTTTGGACCAGCACCCAGACAGAGGATACAGGTCCCACAGCAAGGAATAAGGCATCATATCAACCACCACCGGAGAAGGCCACTCTCATGTATTTTGGACCGGCACCCAGACAGAGGATACAGGTCCCACAGCAAGGAATAAGGCGTCATATCAACCACCACCGGAGAAGGCCACTCTCATTTATTTTGGACCAGCACCCAGACAGAGGAGAGAGGTCCCACATCAAGGAATCATGCGTCATATCAACCCCCCACAGGAGAAGGCCACTCTATTTATTTTGGACCAGCACCCAGACAGAGGATACAGGTCCCACAGCAAGGAATCATGCCTCATATCAACCACCAACGGAGAAGGCCACTTCATTTATTTCGGCACAGCACCCAGACAGAGGATACAGGTCCCACAGCAAGGAATCATGCCTCATATCAACCACCAACTGAGAAGACCACTCTCATTTATTTCGGCCCAGCACCCAGACAGAGGATACAGGTCCCACAGCAAGGAATCATGCCTCATATCAACCACCAACGGAGAAGGCCACTCATTTATTTCGGCCCAGCACCCAGACAGAGGATACAGGTCCTACAGCAAGGAATCATGCCTCATATCAACCACCACCGGAGAAGGCCACTTCATTTATTTTGGACCAGCACCCAGACAGAGGATACAGGTCCCACAGCAAGGAATCATGCGTCATATCAACCACCACCGGAGAAGGCCACTTTCATGTATTTTGGACCAGCACCCAGACAGAGGAGAGAGGTCCCACATCAAGGAATAAGGCGTCATATCAACCCCCACCGGAGAAGGCCACTCTCATTTATTTTGGACCAGCACCCAGACAGAGGAGATAGGTCCCACAGCAAGGAATCATGCCTCATATCAACCACCAACGGAGAAGGCCACTTCATTTATTTTGGACCAGCACCCAGACAGAGGATACAGGTCCCACAGCAAGGAATCATGCGTCATATCAACCACCACCGGAGAAGGCCACTCTTATGTATTTTGGACCAGCACCCAGACAGAGGAGAGAGGTTTTCACAGCAGAGAATCATGCATTTAGATCACCCACCACAGGAGTAGGCCACCATTTAATGGGACCCCGCAACCATGTCAGATGGCACAAACATCAGCTTCACATCACCCAGCACAAGAGAAGGCCACTTTGAGAGACTTTGACCCCTGCACCCAGACGGAGGAGAGAGGTTTTCACAGCAGAGAATCATGCATTTAGATCACCCACCACAGGTGTAGGCCACCATTTAATGGGACCCCGGCAACCATGTCAGATGGCACAAACATCAGCTTCACATCACCCAGCACAAGAGAAGGCCACTTTGAGAGACTTTGACCCCTGCACCCAGACGGAGGAGAGAGGTCCCACAGCAGAGATTCAGGCATTTATATCAGCCAGAACAGGAGAAGGCCGCTTTCAGTGACTTAGGCCTTAGCACCGACACAGAGGAGACAGGTCAGATAGCACAAGCATCAGTTTCACATCAACCACCACAGGAGAAGGGCACTTTAGAGACTTTGACCCTGCACCCAGAAAGAGGAGAGAGGTCCCACAGCAGAGATTCAGGCATTTATATCAGCCAGCACAGGAGAAGGCCGCTTTCAGTGACTTAGGCCTTAGCACCGACACAGAGGAGACAGGTCAGATAGCACAAGCATCAGTTTCACATCAACCACCACAGGAGAATGGCACTTTCAGAGACTTTGACCCTGCAGCCACACGGAGGAGAGAGGTCCCACAGCAGAGAATCAGGCATTTATATCAGCCAGAACAGGAGAAGGCCGCTCAGTGACTTAGGCCTTAGCACCGACACAGAGGAGACAGGTCAGATAGCACAAGCATCAGTTTCACATCAACCACCACAGGAGAAGGGCACTTTTAGAGACTTTGACCCTGCACCCAGAAAGAGGAGAGAGGTCCCACAGCAGAGATTCAGGCATTTATATCAGCCAGCACAGGAGAAGGCCGCTTTCAGTGACTTAGGCCTTAGCACCGACACAGAGGAGACAGGTCAGATAGCACAAGCATCAGTTTCACATCAACCACCACAGGAGAATGGCACTTTCAGAGACTTTGACCCCTGCAGCCACACGGAGGAGAGAGGTCCCACAGCAGAGAATCAGGCATTTATATCAGCCAGAACAGGAGAAGGCCGCTTTCAGTGACTTAGGCCTTAGCACCGACACAGAGGAGACAGGTCAGATAGCACAAGCATCAGTTTCACATCAACCACCACAGGAGAAGGGCACTTTAGAGACTTTGACCCTGCACCCAGAAAGAGGAGAGAGGTCCCACAGCAGAGATTCAGGCATTTATATCAGCCAGCACAGGAGAAGGCCGCTTTCAGTGACTTAGGCCTTAGCACCGACACAGAGGAGACAGGTCAGATAGCACAAGCATCAGTTTCACATCAACCACCACAGGAGAATGGCACTTTCAGAGACTTTGACCCTGCAGCCACACGGAGGAGAGAGGTCCCACAGCAGAGAATCAGGCATTTATATCAGCCAGAACAGTAGAAGGCCGCTTTCAGTGACTTAGGCCTTAGCACCGACACAGAGGAGACAGGTCAGATAGCACAAGCATCAGTTTCACATCAACCACCACAGGAGAAGGGCACTTTTAGAGACTTTGACCCCTGCACCCAGAAAGAGGAGAGAGGTCCCACAGCAGAGATTCAGGCATTTATATCAGCCAGCACAGGAGAAGGCCGCTTTCAGTGACTTAGGCCTTAGCACCGACACAGAGGAGACAGGTCAGATAGCACAAGCATCAGTTTCACATCAACCACCACAGGAGAAGGGCACTTTTAGAGACTTTGACCCCTGCACCCAGAAAGAGGAGAGAGGTCCCACAGCAGAGATTCAGGCATTTATATCAGCCAGCACAGGAGAAGGCCGCTTCAGTGACTTAGGCCTTAGCACCGACACAGAGGAGACAGGTCAGATAGCACAAGCATCAGTTTCACATCAACCACCACAGGAGAAGGGCACTTTAGAGACTTTGACCCCTGCACCCAGAAAGAGGAGAGAGGTCCCACAGCAGAGAATCAGGCATCATGTCAACCACCACAGGAGTAGGCCACCTTTTGTTTCTTTGACCCCTGCACCCAGAAAGAGGAGAGAGGTCCCACAGCAGTGAATCAGGCATTTATATCAGCCACCACAGGAGAAGGCCGCTTTCAGTGACTTTGGCCCCTGCACCCACACAAAGGAGACATGTCAGACAGCACAAGTATAACATTCATATCACCCAGCACAGGAGAAGGACACTTTCATGTACTTTGGCCCCGGCACCCAGACAGACGGAAGGTTCATTCAACTCTGGGTTGCACCCCAAGATCCTACTTAATTTCAAAAATTGATTTTTCAATGAAGAAGTGGCCAGGAGTACAAGACAACATGGTTTAAGGCAGTTATTAAGGACTACTCTGCACAAGGGAGGGTCAGGTCTTGTGGGATCCATGCCTGGTTCATTTTTATAAACGTCAGCTTGTCCACGTTGGCTGCGGACAGGCGGCTGCGCTTGTCAGTAATGACGCCCTGCCGTGGCTGAATACACGCTCAGATAAAACGCTGGCCGCCGGGCAGGCCAGCACCTCCAAGGCATAACATGCTAATTCTGGCCACGTGGACAATTTGGAAACCCAGAAGTTGAATGGGGCCGAACCATCCGTCAGTACGTGGAGTTGTGTGCAGATGTACTGTTCAACCATGTTAGTGAAATGTTGCCTCCTGCTAACACGTTCCGTATCAGGTGGTGGGGCAGTTAGCTGTGGCGTGAGACAAAACTTTTCCACATTTCTGCCATGCTAACCCTGCCCTCAGAGGAGCTGGCCGTGACACTGCTGCGTGGGCGACCTCTAGCTCCTCCTCTGCCTTGGCCTTGGCCTTCCACCTGTTGCCCTGTGACAGTTGGGAATGCTCTCAGGAGCGCGTCTACCAGTGTGCGCTTGTACTCGCGCATCTTCCTATCACGCTCCAGTGCAGGAAGTAAAGTGGGCACATTGTCTTTGTACCGTGGATCCAGCAGGGTGGCCACCCAGTAGTCAGCACACGTTAAAATGTGGGCAACTCTGCTGTCGTTGCGCAGGCACTGCAGCATGTAATCGCTCATGTGTGCCAGGCTCCCAGAGGTAAGGACAAGCTGTCCTCTGTGGGAGGCGATCGTCATCATCCTCTGTATCCCCCAGCCACGCACCAGGGATGTGCCTGCGCTGTGCTGGGTGCCACCCCGCTGTGAACCTGCTTCATCCTCATCCTCCTCCACCTCCTCCTCATCCTCCTCGTCCTCCAGTAGTGGTCCCTGGCTGGCCACATTTGTACCTGCCCTCTGCTGTTGCAAAAACCTCCCTCTGAGCCACTTCTAACAGACTGGCCTGAAAGTGCTAAAAACGACTCCGTCATCCTCCTCCTCCTCCTCCTGGCCCTGGCCCACCTCCTCTTCCATCATCGCCCCAAGCGTTTTCTCTAGGAGACATAGAATTGGTATCGTCACGCTGATAACAGTGGCATCGCCACTGGCCATGTTGGTGGCGCACTCTAAACAGCGCAACAGGGCACACAGGTCTCGCATGGAGGCCCAATCATTGGTGGTGAAGTGGTGCTGTTCCGCAGTGCGACTGACCCGTGCGTGCTGCAGCTGAAACTCCACTATGGCCTGCTGCTGCTCGCACAGTCTCTCCAGCATGTGCAAGGTGGAGTTCCACCGGGTGGGCACGTCGCATATTAGGCGGTGAGCGGAAGGCCGAAGTTCCGCTGTAGCGCTGACAGGCGAGCAGCGGCAGGATGTGAACGCCGGAAGCGCGCACAGACGGCCCGCACTTTATGCAGCAGCTCTGACATGTCTGGGTAGTTGTGAATGAACTTTTGCACCACCAAATTCAGCACATGCGCCAGGCAAGGGATGTGCGTCAAACCGGCTAGTCCCAGAGCTGCCACGAGATTTCGCCCATTATCGCACACCACCAGGCCGGGCTTGAGGCCCACCGGCAGCAACCACTGGTCGGTCTGTTGTTCAATACCCCGCCACAACTCCTGCGCGGTGTGGGGCCTGTCCCCAAACATATGAGTTTCAGAATGGCCTGCTGACGTTACCCCGGGCTGTGCTGAAGTTGGTGGTGAAGGTGTGTGGCTGACTGGATGAGCTGGTGGAAGCAGAGGAGGAGGAGGAGGAAGCCGAGTAGGAGGAGGAGGCTACAGGAGGCAAAGAATGATGCCCTGTGATCCTTGGCGGCGGAAGGACGTGCGCCAAGGAACTTCTCCGCCTGGGGCCCAGCCGCCACTACATTTACCCAGTGTGCAGTTAGGAGATATAGCGTCCCTGGCCGTGCTTACTGGTCCACGTATCTGTGGTTAGGTGGACCTTGCCACAAATGGCGTTGCGCAGTGCACACTTGATTTTATCGGACACTTGCATGTGCAGGGAAGGCACGGCTGTCTTGGAGAAGTAGTGGCGGCTGGGAACCACATACTGGGGACAGCCATGGCCATCAGCTGTTTGAAGCTGTTCAGTGTCCACCAGCCGGAATGACAGCATTTCAAAGGCCAGTAGTTTAGAAATGCTGGCATTCAGGCCAAGGGCCCGAGGGTGACTAGGTGGGAATTTGCGCTTCCTCTCAAAGGTTTGAGAGATGGAGAGCTGAACGCTGCTGTGTGAAATAGTGGAGACGCTAGGTGACGGTGGCGGTGGTGGTGGTGGTGTCGGTGGCACATCCTCTGTTTGCTGCTCGGCAGGTGGCAACATTCCTCTCGAGGCGGAAGCCGAGGCAGCAGCGGTAGAGGGAGCAGGGGGAGCCTGAGCGGGTTCCTTGTTTTTAAGGTGTGTACTCCACTGCAGTTCATGCTTTGCATGTAGATGCCTGATCATGCAGGTGGTGCTCAGGTTAAGAACGCTAATGCCTCGCCTCAGGGTCTGATGGCACAGCGTGCAAACCACTCTGGTCTTGTCCTCAGCACATTGTTTGAAGAAGTGCCATGCCAGGGAACTCCTTGAAGATGCCTTTGGGGTGCTGGGTCCCTGTTGGCGCTGGCCAATAGCAGGCGAACTCTCTGGACGGCGGCTGTTCTGCTTTTGCCCCTGCTCCTCTCTTGGCTTCGCTGTTGTCTCGGTCTCACCACTGCCTCTTCCTCTGAACTATTTAAGTCAGCGGCACGACCTTCAGTCCATGTGGGGTCTAAGACCTCATCGTCCTCTGCATCGCTCTTCCACCCAGTCTTCCTCCCTGACCTCCTCCTGTTCAGTCTGCACACTGCAATAAGACGCGGCAGTGGGCACCTGTGTTTCGTCATCATCAGACACTCGGTCACTCTGCTGTGGTGGTATTCCCATGTCCTCATCATCTGGATACATAAGTGGTTGTGCGTCAGTGCATGGAATGTCTTCCACCGCTGGGGAAGGGATAGGTGGACGCCCTGAAAACCGTGGGAGCAGAGTCTTCAAACAGAAGAAGAGACTGCTGCATAACTTGAGGCTCAGCCAGTTTCCCTGATATGCATGGGGGTGATGTGACAGACTGATGGGCTTGGTTTTCAGGTGCCACCTGTGCGCTTCCGCAGAAGACTGGGCGGAAGACAATGTGGTGAACGTGCTGGAAGCACTGTCGGCCACCCAATCGACTAATGCCTGTACCTGCTCAGGCCTTACCATCCTCATAACGGCATTGGGCCCCACCAAATATCGCTGTAAATTCTGCCGGCTACTTGAGGGAGTTGTTTCACTACTTTGTGCGCCTGAGGCCGAACGGCCACGCCCTCTGCCAGCAACAGAGGCTCCACGGACACCACCACGACCGCGCCCTCGTCCCTTAATAGAATGTTTCCTCATTGTTGCGATTCAACTCGCACCACAATAAAATATATTATTTTTTAGCCCCAAAATTCCCACACTGGAAGATATAATTCCTTTTTCCGGTATTAATTACAAGAACACTGCTGCTAATTGGACACCAGATTTTTATAATGCTAGTTTTGGTACATAGATTCCACACGGGAGATATAATTCCTTTTACAGGAGTGAAAACGTGAGGCCTAGTTTTTCTGGTCTAACAAACACCAGATTGATTAAATTGGCCTTTTTTCAGCAAAATTACAACACTGGACAATAATGCCTTTGGCGGTATTAATTACAAGAACACTGCTGCTAATTGGACACCAGATTTTTTATAATGCTAGTTTTGGTACATAGATCCCCACACGGGGAAATATAATTGCTTTTAGAGGAGTGAAAACGTGAGGCCTAGTTTTTCTGGTCTAACAAACACCAGATTGATTAAATTGGCCTTTTTTTCAGCAAAATTACAACACTGGACAATAATGCCTTTTGGCGGTATTAATTACAAGAACACTGCTGCTAATTGGACACCAGATTTTTTATAATGCTAGTTTTGGTACATAGATCCCCACACGGGGAAATATAATTCCTTTTAGAGGAGTGAAAACGTGAGGCCTAGTTTTTCTGGTCTAACAAACACCAGATTGATTAAATTGGCCTTTTTTCAGCAAAATTACAACACTGGACAATAATGCCTTTTGGCGGTATTAATTACAAGAACACTGCTGCTAATTGGACACCAGATTTTTATAATGCTAGTTTTGGTACATAGATCCCCACACGGGGAAATATAATTCCTTTTAGAGGAGTGAAAACGTGAGGCCTAGTTTTTCTGGTCTAACAAACACCAGATTGATTAAATTGGCCTTTTTTTCAGCAAAATTACAACACTGGACAATAATGCCTTTTGGCGGTATTAATTACAAGAACACTGCTGCTAATTGGACACCAGATTTTTTATAATGCTAGTTTTGGTACATAGATCCCCACACGGGGAAATATAATTCCTTTTAGAGGAGTGAAAACGTGAGGCCTAGTTTTTCTGGTCTAACAAACACCAGATTGATTAAATTGGCCTTTTTTCAGCAAAATTACAACACTGGACAATAATGCCTTTGGCGGTATTAATTACAAGAACACTGCTGCTAATTGGACACCAGATTTTTTATAATGCTAGTTTTGGTACATAGATCCCCACACGGGGAAATATAATTGCTTTTTAGAGGAGTGAAAACGTGAGGCCTAGTTTTTCTGGTCTAACAAACACCAGATTGATTAAATTGGCCTTTTTTTCACCAAAATTACAACACTGGACAATAATGCCTTTTGGCGGTATTAATTACAAGAACACTGCTGCTAATTGGACACCAGATTTTTTATAATGCTAGTTTTGGTACATAGATCCCCACACGGGAAATATAATTCCTTTTAGAGGAGTGAAAACGTGAGGCCTAGTTTTTCTGGTCTAACAAACACCAGATTGATTAAATTGGCCTTTTTTCAGCAAAATTACAACACTGGACAATAATGCCTTTTGGCGGTATTAATTACAAGAACACTGCTGCTAATTGGACACCAGATTTTTTATAATGCTAGTTTTGGTACATAGATCCCCACACGGGTAAATATAATTCCTTTTAGAGGAGTGAAAACGTGAGGCCTAGTTTTTCTGGTCTAACAAACACCAGATTGATTAAATTGGCCTTTTTTCACCAAAATTACAACACTGGACGATATAATGCCTTTTGGCGGTATTAATTACAAGAGGACTGCTGGTATTTCAGAACACCGGAATTGTTAAAATGCTAGTTTTGCTAGATAAATTTCCCACACTGGGAGAAATATTGCCTAAGCCTTTTTACAGTATTAATTACAACAGGAGTGCTTCTTCTGGTCTAACACCAGAATAATTTTATTATTACGGTGAAAGCTTTTTCTAATTTATATTTCTGGCACATAAAAAAAAATATTTCTGGCTGACAGTATTGGACAAAGTAGTGGCACTGGCTAGCCTAGCTGGAACAGCACATTCATGGGATTTGCTATCCAAGTGGGTTACTTTCAGTTTCACCACTGATATATTAAATATCTTTGCAGTTAGTATGGGTGACACAAGCACAGCCAAACCCCTGATGTATTATATCTATGAAAAATCGACTATTACATTAGATTAATGGACGTTGTGGCAGCTTTTGCTGTAGCACCACAAGTCCCAAAATGGCCGCCGCCTATCAGCCAAGTAACATGTGCCAGAAAACAGTCTGCCCAGCCAGAAAAAAATTGACTTTGACTGAGCAGCTGAATCGCTGTTGTTCTGATTCACAGGTGTAGATTTTTAACTTCTTTGGAGCTTTGGTTTACACTCTGTGGCAGCAAGTGCTGGCGCACCACAAGTCCCAAAATGGCCACCGCCGGTCAGCCCAGTTACATGTGCCAGTAAAAATCGCTCTGGCCAGTCTCAACAAAATAGTGACTTTCAGTGAACAGCTCAGCTGAGTTGTTCTGATGCACAGGTGTAGAAAGGTAGATCACTTCTTTATCCCTGCCTATCTCGCCCTCACAGAAGCTGCATCCTCTCCCTACACTAGTCAGAGCAGTGTGACGTGCGGCGCCACGTGACTCCAGCTTAAATAGAGGCTGGGTCACATGCTGCACTTGGCCAATCACAGCCATGCCATTAGTAGGCATGGCTGTGATGGGCTCTTAGGGCAAGAAGTAAAACGCTAGCTGATTGGCTGCTGTGCAGCCCTTCAGAAAGCGGGAAGTAATCGACGAACACCGGACCCGAACCCGAACTTTTTTGAAAATGTCCGGGTTCGGGTCCGTGTCACGGACACCCCAAAATTCGGTACGGACCCGAACGATTCTCGAACTGTTCGCTCAACACTAGTTATAAGGCAACATTTTTTTAAATTGTTAGTTGTATGTTAACATATCTTAACTGGGAGTATCACTGAGAGTATTATTCAATACAAATATATGCATAAGATATTTGCAGGCTAGGTTGGCCAATACTGTTCAAATAGTGCTTCACATTGACAGATAAAGGAAAAAACACTTGACAAAGATACATAACATATATCGACGTAGAGAAGTGAGAGCAATTCTGAGCCGATATTGGTCCATCTTACGGATGGACCCGAACTTGGCTCCAAGTGTGACATCGTACCCCAGCATAACATCCCAGGGGAAAGAGTCTTAAAGATTGCACCAGGCACCAGGTACATGTTTAGAACGACGTCCATTGGGTATGTTAAGATTTGGGGCGTGAACCTATATACGGGTCTCCAAAATAGTTACCTGTTCAGCGACTAACAAGATCTATTATATACGTGATTTTGTGAACTGCAGGAGCAAGGGCGTGGTGTACATTTACCAATGCCCATGCCCCAAGGACTACATTGGAAAAACGTTCAGGGAGTTGAGAAGAAGAGTGGGTGAGCATGTCAATGATGTGAAAAAGAAAAATGTAACACCCATTGCAGATCACATCAATGAATGATATGCAGGCGATTCGCGAGTACTGAAATTCTCTGTCCTTGAACAGGTCCCTCCCTCCCCTAGAAGAGGTGTTTGGGACAAGAGAATTCTTCAAAAAGAGGCAGAGTGGATTTACTGGTGTGAATCCCAAACACCACAAGGCCTTAATGAAAGGCATTTTTTCACCTGTTTCATTTAGGTCAATTTGACACAATCTCCCCTTCTTGTCTGATATTGAATTTGGGCTCTGTTCGTTCTGTATGTTAAAACATCCTCTTCCCTAACTGGTCATGGATGCGAAAAGGCATCCATATGTGGATCGGTAGTTGTGACCCTACTTGTGTCACCAAACAATTGTAGAACCACCTTGTTCTTAGTACCTAAGACTGGGTTTTGATCTAATGTTGATAGTAGCCCCCGATATATGGGCATATATGCGGGGCATTTACTATAAGGAGTCAAATAATGCGAATATATTTTCTGTATTTTTGTATTCTTAAATATAAGGCAGGTGGTGCTATCAATAAATGCAGGACGGGTGGCACTATTATCTATATATGTTTCGCTATCACTCTGTGATATACAGGCCTTCGGCATTGTCGGCATTCAGCACATTTGGAGTTTCATATGAACCTGATCTCTATTTTGAGGCGGGTCTAAAAAAGATAATCCCACCCCTATATTCTGTGAACTCCTTTGTATCCTTTTGGAGTCTTCTATAAATTTGATCTCCATCCTGATGCGGGTCTATGAAGCATAATCCTGCCCTTATACCCTGTGAACTCCTTTGTATCCTTTCTCTCACAGACGGCCCTGAAACGCACGCTAGTCATGGAACCGGAAGTGACATGTGCGCTCCATGGACTGTAAGTAACGATACGGCGTGTGTCTCACTGGTCGGAAGTAGTAAAGTCCGGCGGTATGACGCAGCAAGTGCGCTTTAAAATTCCCCACAGTAGAGATCTGCCTCACTGCCACACAAATCATCTGCGCAGAAGGCAGCTAGACAAGAGATGGGACTCAGCACCTGTAAGTTTCTAAGTGTGCCTTTTCTTTCCCTTTGACAGGTCTATCTAATGAACTGCAGTAGAAGTTTGCTTCTGAATATTGTTTCTCTCCCTCTGTTGTAGGTATTTCCTGATCTAGGTATGAGAAGGAACAAGTGCTATATCTAGTACCCATCCTCACAGACTTGCCATACTGACCTAATGACGATAAAGTAGGTGTTTTTGTATCTGTTGACAATCATCTATTTATTTGGTGTTTGTTTGTTGATAAATATCGCCCCTCTGAGGAACCCAAAAGTGAAACGCATCGCGGTAATACTACCAAATATCTATTTGTCGGAGCCACCAGGTAGGGCTGTGGCAGGGCCATTGAGGATAGATTCGAGGACAGGAAAATCCCCCCATCAGGGGTTGTCCCTGGGCAGAGGCTTAGGTAGGGCTTGTATAGGGAAAGTTTCCCTGGAAGCTCTGATACCTAAAGTGAACACTATCCCAACCTGTCGGTTCACTCTCGATATATGTTATGTATCTTTGTCAAGTGTTTTTTCCTTTATCTGTCAATGTGAGGCACTATTTGAACAGTATTGGGCAACCTAGCCCACAAATATCTTATGCATATATTTTTATTGAATAATATTAAAAGCTAAGTTTTCAGGGTCCTGATACTCTCAGTTAAGATTTGATTTTCTAATAAGGAGTCGGACCCCAAAAAATATTTCTATTCTATATTCATGATTAGTATTGAACATATTGTGTAGGTGTATTATGGCCAGTTTTCTGACTAGAAACGTATTTACGGAAGCATTATTGAAAGAGGCGCAAGACATCTTTTCAGAGAAGGAGATTCTGGGACTTTCTTCATCCATTAGATGTAAATTAGCATTTAAAGAGCTATATAACGGTTTTAAAGACAACATTAAGTCATGATGGGAGATCAAATCCCTTGAAAGTTATTTACAGCAGAAAATAGTCCCATTGGGGCCTACGCATCTCCATCATCCCAGCTGAGCGTATTGCTGCCTCCTCTCCCACTTTAAAAAAACGGTGGGAAGAGGAATTGACTCGGAGCTCACTGAACTTAATGAAAATCCTCCTAGAGGAGGAAAAGGTCCAATTTGAAGAAAACTCAAAATTTACTGAAGGAACGTAAACATTGACAATTTGTAAAGGACCTCAGTGACTTCCGTGACAACAAGGCTTACATTTTTGAAAGAAAAGGGACTAATCAGTCCGCATCAGAGATTTCTTCGTCAGACGCGGACCTCTACTGACCTCTAAGCCACCAGTAGAGGGGATAAGGACAACCGTGGAAGGGGGCAGGGCACATATAGAAAACAGAGAGGAAGAGGGAAAAGATGGGGAAGGGATTCAAACAACACACAAAGGGGTGGATTCTCTGGAACCTCCTCATCCCTGTCCTCCTATGGACCCACACAACTATCTACACATACCACGGTGCCCCCTCCGAACACCTCCCCCCACCCCTCTCCTTTTTTAGGACAGGGCCAAATCCCATACCAACTATGAGGGAGAAAATAGCTGGAAGTATAGAGAGTACTGAGGACATGCAAGTGATAAACCTTTCTTCATGAGTTTTAAATGCAGTGGAAATCGCTGTCCTAAAGAAGGGACTGTCTTTGGTCCCAACCACAGATTTTAAGCTTTTTACATGGGTCAAAGATCTTGACCTGTTTTGTAGAAAGATTAGGTGGAGAAAGTATTTTGAGGTCACCAATAAAGAATCGTATCAGAAATTAGGGATACAGGACAGTGATGTAACAGACCTTACACCCCTTTTGGAACTATGTGGGAAGGTACTAGGAACCCAGGCGAGGGACCTTTCACTAAATTAAGCTGATAAAAACGCGAAAAATGCACCCGACCCCCTCCCTGGGGAATTATGAACATTTAGAAATCCCCACCCACGTATACCCGAAAAATATGTTGCCAGAAGAATTTGAAGCCCTAAAGACATTGGGGAATGACAAATCTATTGTAATTAAATCGTCAGACAAGGGCAGGAATCTAGTCATTATGAACCACGATAAGTACAGTAGGATGTGCCTGGACCTCTTGAAGGACTAAAATAGGTATCAAGTTCTAACTAGGGATCCCACTGACTCCTTTTTGGAGGAACTCCGGTCCATATTGAAATCAGGACTGGAGAAGAAAAGTCATCAGTGTAGCTGAATACAAATTTATGTTACCAACTTAACCACAGATTGCTACCTTTTATGGACTCCCGAAGTTCCATAAGGGCACCAATCCACTGAAATGTCACCCAATAGTTTTAGGTATCAACTCATGGACCCTGAACTGTAAACTGATATCTAGACAAGGTCCTGGGGGGCTTCATCCTGTCTCTGGCCTCTTACACCAGAGACATAATGGATTTCCTCAACAAAGTCGAGACGTTAGTCATAGATCCTTCAGTCTTTCTGGTCAGTATCTATGTAGAGTCCCTCTATAGCAGTATTCCCCATGAAAAGGGCTTAATGGCGATTGCGTACTACTTGCGCACAAGAGGAACTTTTTTCAATACCCACAATTCTTTGGTCATGACTCTGTTAGAGTTTATTCTCAGACATAACTTCTTTCTTTTTAAGAGACGTTTTTACCACCAGCGCAGGGGGACAGCGATGGGGTGCTCATGTGCCCCAACTTACGCTTATCTCTTCCTGAGCAGTTGGGAAGACAACATTGTGTTCCCGGTTGAGGAAGCGCCCGCAAAACGCGCGTCGGGGTCGGGTGTCTCTCAATCTACACGGTCAGTATATGTCTGTTTTGGTATTGAATAGAGCGATGTATGTATGCAGTGCCTTGTAGTTTTTTGGATTGCTGAATCCTTCTCTGACTATTTCACACTGTTGCTCTGGCAAAGCTCTGCTTCTATCAGACACTGTAGTGCAATATGGTTGCTATTAAGCGTTTAAAGAGACAGTAGTATCTCATCTCAAGGTTTGACCCCCTTGTCTTATCATTGCATCTTCTCATGTTGTTGCTATTTTAATTAATGATATATTTAACTCGTGATGTATTAATTATTTATGTGTCAATAAAGATACATTTTCTTTTTCCAGGCTCGTGTGAGATAACATCCACAGCAGGGAGTTACAGAACTAGAGCCACCCACTGACGAAAACTGGGGATTAAAACCATAGTTACAATAGAACGGAGACATGCCGCTCGAGGAACTCTAATAATTGTTAATAGAGAACTCTGCAAAAGATAAGAACTTTCTCCAATCATTTTGGTGATGCGACACAAAGCATCTCAAGAATTGCTCCAGTACCTGGTTGACTCTCTCCGTTTGCCCATTAGTCTCAGGGTGGAAGGCGGATGAGAAGGAAAGCTTAATTCCCAGTTTCATGGTGAAACTTCTCCAGAAATTTGAAACAAATTGGACACCCCTATCCGAGACGATGGAGCCCGGAATGCCATGCAACCTAAGGATGTTATCAAAAATTAAAAAGGTAGACAACCCTTTAGCATTGGGGAGTTTGTTTAATGGGATAAGATTACACATATTCCAAAACCTGTCTATTACAACCCAGATGACCAACCTACCATGGGAGGGTGGGAGTTCAGTGATAAAGTCCATAGAGATGTGGCTCCAGTGCCTCTAAGGAATGGGCAAGGGGCAAAGCAAACCCGCAAGACGTCTCCTGGGTACCTTGGCCCTAGCACAGATGTCACAGGCAGAGACGAAGATAATCACATCACGTGACCTCCAGTATACCCGAGATATCAGATGCTTAGTCCCTGCAATATCTGGATGACCTGCCAACTAGAGATGAGCGAACTTTAAAAAATAGTTTGGCGTTGGGGTTGTGGTAATCGCCGCATCCCGTTATGGATTCCACTACCGCAGACTATCCCGGCATATGGAATCCATAAGGGCGGCTTCCACGAACCCGAACTGTTGAAAAGCCGAAGGACCTGGGGTGACGTCACCGTCATGTGATCTGTGCAGGGGGTGTGGCTCAGCACTGGATTTGATCCAGTGCTGAGCCACGCCCCCTGCACTGATCACATGATGGTGACGTCACCCCAGGTCCTTCGGCTTTTCAACAGTTCGGGTTCGTGGAAGCCGCCCCTTATGGATTCCATATGCCGAGATAGTCCGCGGTAGTGGAATCCATAACGGGATGCGGCGATTACCACAACCCCAACGCCGAACTATTTTTTAAAGTTCGCTCATCTCTACTGCCAACACAGAACAATGAAATTCCTCCAGTACTTTAAGGCGTAGATTTGTAGGTACAAACAGTTTGCCAGCAGGAAGAACATTTGGAGCTGAATCCTGACAGCCACCTATCTTAGTGGCCAAATCAGAATTAATAACGGCAAGTAAGACGCCAGGAGGCAGAATATTTACAGGCTCCATAACAACACTCTGCTCCTCACCAAAACTCCCTGATAAGGCATCCGTCTTTACATTAGCAGCCCCGAGACGATAGGTCACAACAAAGTTAAAACGCGTAAAGAATAGAGCCCACCTTGCCTGCCGGGGATTCAAGAGCTTGGCAGTATCCAGATATGTAATGTTTTTATGATCAGTCAGCACAACGATCTTGTGCTGAGCAAGGCAAAGCCCATTTGATAGCCAACAACTCACGGTTACCGATATCGTAGTTTCTCTCTGCGGTAGAGAATTCCGGGAAAAGAATGCACATGGATTCAAGTTAGTCAGGGAGGACGGCCCCTGAGATAGAACAGCCCCAACACCCATCTCAGAGGTGTCCACCTCAACCACAAAGGGTTGTGTAACATCAGGCTGTACCAGCATAGGTGCTTGAGTAAAACTCATCTTAAGAGTTTCAAAGGCAGACACAGACTCAAGACCCCAGTGGAGAACATCAGCCCCCTTTCTGGTCAAATCCATTAACGGTTTGGCAATGACTGAGAAATTCTTAATAAATTTCTGATAATAATTGGCAAAGCCTAGGAACCATTGAAGGGCTTTAATCAGTCGGCCTAACCCACTCCACAATGGCACACACCTTACCCGGATCCATGCAAAATTTTTGTGGGGAAATGATGTAGTCCAGGAAAGAGACTTCTCTAACTCCAAACTCGCATTTGCTCAACTCAGCGAACAAATTATAGTCCCTCAGCTTTCTTACATGAAGTACATGAGACGACCAATCAGGGGAGAACACTAGTATGTCGTCTTAATACACCACAACAAACTGGCCAAGAAACTCAGGAAAAATGACGCTGACAAGGTTTTGGGAAACAGCTGGGTCATTACACAGTCCGAAGGGCATTACTAGGTACTCAAAATGCCCCTGAGAAGTGTTAAATGCCATCTTCCATTCATCACCTTTCCTGATTCTAATCAGATTGTAGGCCCCCCTCAGGTCAATTTTGGAGAACCATTGAGCTCCCACAATCTGATTAAACAGATCCAGAATTAGAGGAAGAGGATATTGATTCCGGATGGAATTTTTGTTGAGCTCTCTGTAGTCAATACAATAGCAAAGACTACCGTCCTTTTTCCCAACAAAAAAGAATCCAGCCTACGGGAAAAACAGATGGACGAATATGCCCCTTCATAAGGCTATATTGAATGTACTCTCTCATAGCCAATCTCCCAGGCCCAGTGAGATTGAACAGCTGACCCTTAGGAAGTTTAGCTCTAGGGAGTAAATCGATGGCACAGCCGTATTCTCTATATGGCGGCAAGGCCTCAGAAGCCTCCTTAGAGAAAACATCCTGATAGTCTTTAATAAACCCCGGAATGGAACCCTCCTCCATACCCAGACCAGCAAACTGAATAGACAGACAGTGACTAGAGCACTGGAAGCCCCATTTAATCAATTCTCCAGTACTCCAGTCAAAATTTGGGGTATGGTTCTTCAACTGGGGTAACCCCAAAACAACATCAGCAGATAAATTAGGCAAAACAAAAAATGAACTTCTCTTAGAATGAATTGCACCCACAGTCATTACTAACTGTATAGTCTGTAAATCAATGTACCCTCCGGCCAATGGTGTGGAGTCAATTCCAGATACCGGAATGGGATTAAGTAATTTATGCACTATGGGACCCAGAGCAAATATAAAATCATAATTAACTAAATTTGCAGCGGACACTGAATCAACAAGCGCATGACCAGTAACAATCCGTCCCTGTGAGGATAAACTCACAGGCAGTATTAGTCTACCACACTTGTAAGGAAATACCTGTGCGTCTGAGTGAGCTTCCCGAACTTCACTCAGACACTGACGTTTTCTGCAATTGGATCGTATATAATGTGCGGGGCTACCGCAGTAGAAGCACAGACTATTCTTCAGGCAATGCTCTGTCCGCTGCTGAGATGTCATAGCGCCAACTTGCATAGGAACCTTGGATTCTTCAGGTGCCTTAGTTTTACTGACAGAGGAAGAAAAAGAGGTATAGACACTGACAGACCTCTCACACTTGCGTTCTCTATTACGCCTATTCAGGTGAATAGCCAAAGTCATTGCTTCCTCCAGGAACCCGGTTGTGGGATAATTAACTAACAGATCTTTTAGTTTGTCAGACAGACTCAGTCTAAACTGGGACCTCAGGGCTGGATCGTTCCACCCAGAGGCAGTACACCATTTGCGGAACTCTGCACAGTACTACTCCACAGGTCACTTGCCCTGAGTCAGGGATAGAGGCGGACTCTCAGCATAAGCTGCCCTATCTGACTCATCATATAACAAGCCCAGAGATAAAAAGAAACTATCAACATAACATAATACAGGGGTTAGGTGCCAGGGAAAATGCCCACTCTTGCGGATCTCCCTGTAGCAGGGACATAATAATGCCCACCCTCTAAACCTCTGACCCAGAAGACTAAGGCTTAAGGCGAAAGTACAGCTTACAACTCTCCTGGAATGTAACAAAGTCTAGCATGGGATCCATAGCACCCCTGGGAAAAATCTTGTATGGCCAGTTATACTGTCACGACCATAGGCAGGGACACACACTCACACAGTGAGCCTTAACTTAAACCCAGCCTGCTTACAACTAGTCGACGGTCCCTATACTGTTAAGTGCAGAGATTCAAACCGTGTGCCCACGGTAAAAAACGCAGGTAACTGTTCGCACACAGGACAGACAATCAAACATCAAGAGGAAGTCGTGCCAGAAACAGTCAAACCAGGAGACCAATACCAAACACAATCACTAAGCGGAAGAAGGTAGCAATAACAAGCCAAGGGTCAATATTATACCGGACAGGAAGAAAGTACAGAATCGCTGAGCAGAGGGAGAGGTCTAGGTCTAGGAATAGCCAAGGTCGAGTCCAAAACCAACAGTCCAATTTAGACACAGGCAGCAGAGCAGAGCAAGGAAGACCTAAAACTGGCAAAGCATGATTGCCAGTAGCTGCCTTAAATAGGGAGCTAATCAACTGAGCGCTGACCTCACTGGGGGCCGTGAATCAGGTGTGACATCATAAGGGGCATGGTTGACAAGAGGGAAGGGCCTATGCTGTGTTGAGAGGGAGCGTGGCCTACACAAAGAGTTACCAAGGGGCATGGCCACGCTGCTGTGTCCAAACCCCATACTGCAGCTCTGGAGCTCGGACAGGCAGGTTGGTAACACAATTACAAAAGTATTCTGATCCAGGTGCTAGTTTGAAAACTGTAGAATATTTTCCGTGGGACAACCCCTTTAAGTCAAACTTTTGTTGTAATACTCCAGTTATCTATAATACAGGGGAAATTGTCAGGGGAACTCATTCGGCAGATGTGACCAATCTATTTGACACCATAAAAACCTTTCCCAAGGATGCAAAATTAGTAAAAAAAATTATAATTCTTCTAGCTCCTGGCTAGGAAGAAACTAATGTAACATATGGTAAGTCTGTCTCAAGGATGGAGTATACTTTAAAAGTTATCTTTGTAGAAAAAACATTGTAACAGTTTCAGAAACTACTGAAGGATTCCATAATGTATTATGTCACTGGGGCGAAAAGAGAGAAGCCAGTGTAATTTGTAAAACCAAAATAGAACTTAGCCAAAGAATGTGCCGCTGCCTGCTGCTTTAATATTGGATATCCTTGGGATGCTGGACAGAAAGAAAATCCAAGTTTAAGATTTAATGAAGGACACATCCTCTCTTTAATAGATTTCTTTTGTTTTCTCAACATTGTTGGCTTTCTTGTATTTAATATCCTTTCCCTAGCTGGAATGAAAACACTGACCCAGTGAAGGTTCTGTGGAGTTCATTTGTTATGCTTTCTTAACCTATTTTTTAAAGAACTTAAAATTTTCCAGAGGGCATGGATTATATAACTGATCAGAAACATATACTGCAAATTATTTGGTCATTGTTTTAATTTACAGTGCCTACAGTTAGAAGAAAAAAGGTTGTTAACCCTGTCTGAAGAATCAGGGTCCATGCCAATGTATGTAATTTGTTAAACCAGTAGAACATTTACGTTTTATATTTGCGATAAAAATGGTCAGTGTCTGAGCAGTAATTACAAGGCCATGCTCAATCATGCATAAAAAGTTCAAAGCATTTCTGCCTAGACCTCAATAATCAAGCTATAGGCTGGGCAGAGATTGCAGCCAACAGTATTCATTTGAGGACCAGAACATTAGTGTTCTTCTGGCAACGTGAGTGTGGACATCTCTGCTTAATTCTCCAGCTCCAAAGATATTTACAGAAATTGTACATGATATAGTCTCTTCTGCCAACCTGTATGTTCTTGCAGTCCTCTAATGTTTAAGTCTGTATGCATTTTTCAATACTCCATGGAAGGATCGACTGAAATGCTTGGAAAGTACAAAGGAAGCACAAAATCTCTTTTTTTGTAATAACAAATGGTTAAAGGTACTTTGACGTAGAAGACGTGCAAAAGTGATTGCACCGTTTGACTTCTATCTCTACAGTAATGGCACAGATCACTCATTACATTAAATCTGGCAAAGTGAATAACGTTAATTATCCCATACAATGATACCTGTCGAGGGATAGGATATATTAGGCAGGACATAAACAGGGAATGATCTGAGTGACTCTGAAAAGGGACAAATTGTAATGGGTAGACGACTGGATCAGAGGACATCCAAAACGCTGGTATTGTGGCATGTTCCTGGTATGCAGTGGTTAAAAGTTGTCCAAAATGAATGATAGGGTCATAGTTACCCAGAGCTTATTGAGGCACATGTGGTGCAAAGGCTAGCCCATCTGGGCTCCTGGCTATGATAAAAAGGCGTCACAACACAGTGAAATAAAGTTTGGTGTATACAAAGCCTCATAGCCGCAAACCTATTAGAGTACCCATGCTGACCCCTGTCCACATCCAAAAGTATTTTTTTATCGATCATGAAGGCATCAGTCCAGAAACTGGACTGGATAAATTCAGATTTAATTTTTTTTTACATTATGTAGATGGCAAGTAGCATGTACTTTGTTTCCCTGAGAAAGTCAAGAACTATGGAAAGGAATATTTAAGGTTATGCACATGGGTAGGAATAATGCAAGTCACCCGTACATACTAAATGGTAAAACACTGGGTAACACTGACATGGAAAGGACCTAGGAATTTTAGTGAACAGCAAACTAAGCTGTAGAAACCAGTGTCAGGCAGCTGCTGCCAAGGCCAATAAGATTATGGGTTGCATCAATAGGGGCATAGATGCCCGTTATGAGAACATAGTCCTACCTATACAAATCACTAGTCAGACCACACATGGAGTACTGTGTACAGTTCTGGGCTTCTGTGAACAAAGCAGACATAGCAGAGCTGGAGAGGGTTCAGAGGACGGCAACTACAGTAATAACTCGAATGGGGCAACTACAGTACCCTGAAAGGTTATCAAAATTAGGTTTATTCGCTTTAGAAAAAAGATGACTGAGGGGAGATCTAAAAAATCAATAAATATATCAGGGGATGGTACAGAGATTTCTTCCATCATCTATTTATCCCCACTGTGACAAGGGGACATCCTCTGCTATGCAAACATAGAAGAGGATTCTTTATAGTAAGAGCAGTGAGACTATGGAACTCTCTGCCTGAGGCAGTGGTGATGGTGAGTTCACTAAAAGAGTTCAAGAGGGGCCTGGATGTATTTCTGAAGTGTAATAATATTACAGGCTATAGCTACTGGAGAGGGGTCGTTGATCCAGGGAGTTATTCTGATTGCCTGATTAGTGTCAGGAAGGAATTGTTTTCCCCTTAAGTGGGGAAAATTAGTTTCTACCTCACAGTTTTTTTTTTGCCTTCCTCTGGATCAACTTGCAGGATAACAGGCCGTACTAGATAGACAGATGTCTTTTTTCGGCCTTATAAACTATGTTACTATGAAACATTACTATTTACTGTGGCATCTAAGGGGTTAAATGGTCAGCATCAGCACCTCTGCCAGTTCAGGCCTTTAGAGTGGCTTTCATGTGAGAGATAAGCCCCCACTCTCCACTACAAGAGATCCATGCAGCACTTATTCCTGGCCTCCGTATAAATCCAGCACTATAGGAATAAAGTCTCTTAATGACTGCCGTAGAAAGTCATATTGATGGTCATAGGGGGGTTAAAAAAGTAAAAATTTTGGTCTCATTAAAAATGTCAGCATTTTCACTATCCTCGTGTGTTACTCTTGAAGCTCGAGGACACTAAAATCATTAAGAGCAATACTTCGGTCTTTACTTTAGATATAGGCTTAGGCAGACGTCCAAACCATTGGTTGAGGCTGATCAGCAATCATGCGAAATGTGACAGTTTAAGAAATATCTTTCAAACATCTCTAGTAAAAGCCTGCGGCTAACATCTCATGGGAGATTTTCTGGTATTGAATTTGTAGGTTATATACTTTCACATAAGGAAACACAATGATGATGTGCTCTATCAAAATCTGTCCCTGAGATACATTTCAGTTATTAGTAGATCACCATTCTATTCCAGGAGCTGTCTTTCTTGAGACAACTATACATGGTGCTCGTAGGTGTTATTATACTGAAAATGTTTATTGGACGTTAGCCTCTTCAAGCTTCATGAGTTTTTAGAGTTAGCATCCTTACTACATACTGCACATTCCCAGTATGAGCATCTAAAAGTGAAAAACATTTGGTGTGCACATGTCCTAGTGAAAAGTAGGACTTCTATGGAAATTGAAGGACAAGTGGGAGACCTCCCCAGACAGGCTGGCACAGCTTACTTGCATTATTACCAAGATGTAGGATCAAAATGAGATACTGAAGTTATGTTTATGGACTCTGCTACCTAACCTGACCTATGCCTTACCTCCGAATTGACCTTTCCCTGCCTGCTCTGATCTTAATTAAACATTTAACTTTAGGCACATGCTCTGCCTTCCATGACCTCTGTCTGTCCCTGACTATGATTTTGCCTGACCCCTTGGTGCCCTGAGCTGGTGTTTCTGGACCACCATGGGTCAGTTTGTTAACCCACACAGAAACTACTCCAGGAGGTAGCGGCCTGGTAATTACATAGTTACATAGTTAATACGGTTGAAAAAGACAAAAGTCCATCAAGTTCAACAAAGGTATAGGTGGGAATGTGAATTCCAGAAGGTTCCCCTACAGCAAAGTCAAGATCCCTGTACATACGCATAGCGTATTCAACGGTGCTTTCCAATATGGATGCATCCGGCAAGATACTGTATCTTTTTTATTATATTTTTTACAGGTAATGGCGTACAATAGCAGACAGACAATATAGTGTATATGTCAGAGAATTTCCAGGTATACACACACTACAGGTTGTGAACAGAGCTTATCTAAAAGATATATACATAACAATTTTAACTATTGTTGCTGTTGTACAACACCTTCATTTAAACCCCTATGTAGGACACATACATTTTGCACTGTGTTTACTATGTATCAAGTAGATTCAATTGGTTTTCCTAGCTAACCTAGAACATTATGTTATTCTTATAGATTTGTAAACTGAGTCTTTGGATCTAAATCTACCGCAAGAGAAACGGAGAAAAAAAGTTGAACATTTCCATATGGAGGTTGGGGACATACTAAGAAGACCGCAGTCTTATCGCAGAGACTAGTACTTGTAATTTGTGACATGTTCACCCTATCTATGGCTGAAGTTCATACTGAGCTTGTAAGCCCCAGGCTGCAGATTTTGTACCCTAAAAGTTTCCTCTGTCACAATTTCCACTCCATCTGGCCCTGCTTTACCATTAAATTGCTTCAGAAATCTGGAGGAAATTGATTAATTACATTTGGTTTGCTGGGCCGGCCTGTGTTGATTTGGAATGTATTTTTTTGATGAATAAGCAGCAAAGTTTTAACTGTAATTTTATTTTTAATACAATCAGTAAAGTATTTCATCAGACCACTCCTCTAAGCATCACTGATCGTGTGAAAGTTAATGAAACCCAGATGCGACCTGCTCCACAGGCATTTCTGTCATGAAATGTTGTCTACATGTTTACATCACCATTGAAAAGAAGGAAGCCAAAACTGTTCCACAGTATGAGCTGCACTCAGGCAGTACGGTATACACCCCACCGCAAAGGAAAACATTCCCGCAAATTCAATTATAGAAACCAGGGAAGGAAACGTTTAAAAGGGACACACATTTATGAAAAAGTAATATATTATGCTATAAAAATATTGAGGACTTTGTTTTTATAGGTGCATGTTTAAAATTCAAATATGTCAGAAAACTAATGCTCTTTTCATTAGGATAAAACTAGTTAATATTAACGGACATTTTTTAATTTTTTTGAAATTTTACTATTTTGGATTGTCATGGGGGCGGGGAGGTAGTGTTAGACTTTGCATTATATGCACAATGGGGGACATTTATATTACACCAGTTTCGTGGTGTTAAATTGTCAGATGTTTTAGCGCACACAACCGTTTGCACAAAATTTAGCAAATTTTGCCACTTTTAGAAGTCGAGTGAGAAGTTAATCTGTTACAGAAAATAGAACACTTTTCAGGTAGATTCATGATGTGCAACACTGGTAAATGTTGCACAAAATGTCGCAGCCAATCGCGAAGCACAGGTAACCCCCTCACTTAAAAAGGCAAAACCACGTGCACCGAAATGTTAAAACCTGTGCGCCATCTTATAAATTTAGTGCAGCACAAGAAACCAAAGACAGACTTAAAATTGACAATAAAAGCAGCATATATGATGCCCATATATGCACATGAAAATGGTAATTCCATGTGGGGCCAATACTACCAATTGTAGTTATATTGCCTGTTGTTAATTGTTACTAGTATTGCCTGCCATTTCTTTAATATTAGGACATGTTCTATCTTTGCACGGAACGGAAAATCTGAAATACAGAATCGGAATGCACATGAAAACACTTCAATTTTTTTTTTTTTTTGCGGAACCATTGAAATGAATGATTCCGTATATGGAACGCAAAAAAAAGGTCTGTGTGAAAGAGGCCTTACTCCACAGATACTGCAATCAGCATTGATCGCAGCATCTGAGGGGTTAAATGATGGGTTCGTCGGGATACAGCCGTCACCTGCTGCATATGGAGCAGACTCACCAGAGCAACCCGCTCCATACAAATGTGTTAAGGGGTTAAACCTGTCACTGTCAATGTACCATCTCAGCGGTGGGATGGAGGGCACACAGAAACAGCTGAAGTAAGAAGAAGGGGGGCGAAGCTGCGTTGTGTCAGGTTCGTAGATTTATAACAGCTCAGGTAATGGATCTGCTGCTTGTCTGTGAGCTGTTGAAAATCTATATCCATGACAAAACCCAATTTCTCTTCTCTTCTTCTTACGCTGTACTGTACTTCAGCTATGTCTGTGTGTCCTCTGTCCCATAGCTGACATGGTACATTGACAGTAGCAGGTTTACACCCTCTGATTCCTCCATTTAATTGATCTTCTGCCAGTATCAGAGTCACATAAACCCACAAGCAAATGTTGCCAATAGGTCTACATATATTATGAATACTGACTAGAGACCTTGGGAGATGACTTTGGGGTGCAATCATCTCCCAAGTTCTCTGATGACCACTGGGCTACGTGTCACAGCTCCCTTTCCTCCACTGATATTGTGGGTGCAGAGATAGTGCCTGTCAGCTGATTATATAAAAATGTACTTCATGATATAGCAACTGACAGCCATCAGCGGCAGACACTGAGAGCAAAGGGTCACTATGCAAGATCCTTATCTATGCCCCAAACTCATTGATGGCAACAAAGCTAGATACATATATGCATACACATACATGCAGCACACAAGCTACAAAGATTATTGGATCACCCTGCATAGAATCTGCTCACGCACTGTACATACTGTATTACACATGATCCACTCCAACATAGGGCACATGCTGCACACAAGAATGTATGCCACATGCTTGTTAAATCCATGGCTGCTCTATAGCCAATGCTCGCATGTTCCCCATCTTTTCTTTTTAAACATGATAGCAAGAATAAAATGTGTTAAGCCTTAGGGGGTCTCCTGTTCCTTCAGCTGGGAAGGAACAGGCTATCCGTTGTCCTGACACTATCTCCAGGGCCCTGTTAGGGTGAGATAGGGCTTAGGTTCCGGGGTATGAACATTCCTACTATCAAGGTCTGTTCATACTGATAGTAGCAGGGCTCGGATTAGGAACTCAATAGATGGTGTCTATTCCCCCTATCCCTAGTTTCCAGGCCTAGTACCTTTCACCTTCCCTCCTGTTGTCGGTGTGGGGTTCTTTCCTCCATAACTACCGTGAGAACTACTAAGAGGTCTCAAACACTTATTTAAGCCACATTCTTATCAGTTAGATAAGAACTGCACTATAATGAGTGTTTTTAATGTCAGAGAGCACAGATAAGGAGTCCGTCAGCTCCCCAACTGATGGAAAGAGAGAGAGAAAATCCAGAGGCTGCTACTAGAGCATCTCAGCTATGTACAGAAAAAAAGGCTCTATGTTTTTTATAAAGTCCAATCGAAAAAATTATTTTTAGCTCAAAATGTGACAATGTGATTTTTTTTTTCTTTAGGGTATTTTTTTTATTGCTCATTTGCTCTATGGATTTGCTCAGTAAGGCAAACTGCAAATGAAACATGCACTTAATAACAAACATTTTGTTTTTACATTATGCATGTATGTGCATGTATTAACCTAGCATTTATTTTGTACTGTTTGCTGCGATACTGGTGCACTTCTAATCTGCATCCTAATTATGTGCTATTGATAAGGTTACACCTTTTCTGAGCAGTAAAATGCCAACATCATGAAACAATGACTGTCAAAAGTGTAGCTAAACTATTTCAGAAAATAACGTGGGTGAGACTTCAGACAAAAAGGCTTGTCTTCCAACATCTCTTCACTGAGCACTGTAAACTGTGGGTCATGCTCTGCTGATTTTATTGTCACCAATTTGATTTTTAGTCACCTTTTTTATATGATCACAATTATATTTTTTAATCATAATGTAGAATTTTCCTTAAAAATATATCCTCTGTTTCTGGGTTATAGATACTGTTTATTTTATAGGTGCAGTTCCAGTGTTCTTCACTAAAATATTTTATAAGCATTGACTGCTATGTGAATTTCATTTAAGCTTTAAGTAAAACTAATCCTGAATGTACGGTAACATGTGGTTCACTTTTACATATTTAACAGTCATTCTAAAATAGACTTGTAACTTCTTACAGCCTCACCTGGAATAATGAATTTGTTACTGTCTTGGCTGCCATTTCATTTCCAAAGCAAATTAAAATGAACATTTCCCCGTTCCGAGATGATGATGATCTGCATATGGAATTAAAATATATTCAATTTATTAGAAAAGCAACTTGTCTTTGTCAGAGAAATGAGAAAAGAAGGCAACCTAATAAAAGTTACTTGCAAAGCTGAATGAAGAAAATTCCGTGTCTGGATTGTGGCATTTCATACCTCATTAAACAGAGAATAAATATTAAAAAACAGACTTAGTTCACTAGAAATTCTAACAACAAAAATATATGGATTTCAGCATTAATGATAACAGAATTCTACTAGCACATAATGTATATGTCACTACATTTAGGCCCATTGCATTTTCCAAAGCTTCAAAATTTATATATTTCATCTTTTTGTCCCTAGAGAGATATGGTTTGATTAAAAAATGACAAATGCATCTCCTGGATTACTCATTTGTGGCAGAACACTGTGATTTATTTGTCAAGGGGTCTACAAATAACATTTAGCAGTTTTTCTTCTCTTTTAAGCTATATGAAAAGGATGTTAAAACTTGGTACCTGATGATCAGCTTCCTTGGCATCTTGAAAATGTAACTATGAGATATAACACTTGTCTTAAAGACTTTGGAAAACAATGTTATGTGTAGCGTAGAAATGAATTCATTTAAAGTGCACCTTCATAAAAAATAAAAACGTTACCATGATCTCATGCAATGCTTTTGTGGAGTCTTTGCCTTTAAAGGGAACCTGTCATCAACTTTATGCAGCCCATACTAACGGCAGAATAAAGTAGAGACAGGTTAGTTGATTTTAGCGGTCTGTCATTTATAAGTTAAAAGTAAGTGGTTGCCAAGAACCAACATCACAATCATTGCAGACTGGGCCTGGAAAAGAGTCCCGGCCACCTGAGAAGAGTCATGGTTATTCATTAATTCCAGCTCTCCCTGCCCACCTGGTGATGATTGACAGGCTTCTACCTAGTTTTCTCCCTTTCTCTCTAGGAGAGAACTGTCAATCATCTGCAGATAGGCGGGAAGAGCAGGAGATTATGGATAACCATGACTCTTCTCAAGTAGATTTGACTCTTTCAAGGCCTGTACTGCAATAATTATGATGCTGGTTCTCAGCAACCACTTACTTATAGCTCATGAGTGATACACCGCTGAAATCAGCATTTCTGTCACTATTTTATTCTGCCCTCAGTGAGGTAAGCATAAAGTTGATGACAGGTTCCCTTTAAAGCTAAACACGTCTTAAAGAGGATCTGTCATCACCCCTGACATGGCTATTTTAATCGCTTCATGTATTTCCCATGTTATATCAGTTCTGGGACATCTATTCTTATGGCTCTATGTTGAGCCATTCCTTTATTATTTCTATTAGAAGTTATGAATGAATTGCCAGCAATCTGGAGTAAGGGTACAGAGGGCAGAGGGGTGGTAACCAGTTGGGGGTGTGTACCTGCACAGTCTCACTCTATCTGAACAGTACTGCCATTGTCAAACTGTACAGGGACACACCTCCAACTGATTAACACCTCTCTGTACCCTTACTGAAGACTGCTAGCAATTCATTAATAACTTCTAGTAGAAATACTAAAGTAATGGTACAACATACAGACATAAAAATAGATACTCCTGAATGGTGATCAGTCACATGGGGAATGCATGTAGCTATTAAAACAGGCGTAACAGGAGTGGTGACAGGTCCTCTTTAAAGGCGGATTTACACTGCCTAACTAAGTGGCCAATTTTT
Organism: Bufotes viridis; assembly: GCA_033119425.1. NCBI lineage: Eukaryota > Metazoa > Chordata > Amphibia > Anura > Bufonidae > Bufotes > Bufotes viridis. The sequence continues at coordinate 98,367,234 of CM065592.1, read as the reverse complement.
GGGAAGCGACCTTTCCTTTCTAATAAATGCCTGCTCTTTAGTAGAGGAAAGAGCTGCATTTACATGAAGCAATCACCTCTACTGTATGGGGTGAATAATCTCTACTGTCATCACTCGTTCTCATGCAGAATTGTTGGTTCTGGGTAGCAGATCACTGTTCACCCAGCACAATCCGCTGCCTAAAAATGATAATTTAATGTGCTGCAAGAAAGATCATTTTACCCAAAGAATGAGCGTTTTGCTTTTCATTGAGTAATCGGCAGCACATTTACTTGGCCCAGTTATTGGGAATGAGTGTTCATAGTAATGTTCATTTCCGATGGTTGGCCGGACATTTGTGTGGTGTAAATTTGCCTTAAAGGGGTTGTCAAAACGACTGAAAAAATGGCGTGGTGTTAAACAGGCAGGAAATGCTCAAACCCAAATGCAGTTGTGCATATATAAACAGGGGAGCAGATCCTGCACTTGTGGCCCATTGCTAATGGCGATCCCAAGCAAAAATGCATACAATGGAGGATGCCCGCAGTGGACCACAAGTACCACAATAGACATGCTACACACGGTGGCAGTTGTGTGGATGTGATAAACAATATAACAATAATAATAGAACAGACAGGTGCACTCTGCGGTCTTACTAACCTCATTCTGATGTTCAAAATGAGAATTAGCCAACATATCCTACTGTGGAGGACATGTCTGAGCACCGCGCCAAGGTTTCTCAAGTAGCTTGGGTCCACAGGCTACATTTTAGTGCACCTGTGAGGCCTGGGCCATGTCTTGGGTGGGGCTCACAGACTTCTCCCTCCTGTCATTGTAGGCATGGCGACATGCTGGAGGTGACTGGGGAGTTTGCTGCGAGTCGGCCTTTACACTCCTGTAATTTAGCCCACTGGCCCCTGGTATTGCCCATACGGCACAGGTAGGTGAGTGTTAGGACCCGAGCTACTTGAGAAACCTTGGCACGGTGCTCGGGCTCAGACATGTCCTCCACAGTAGGATATGTTGGCCAATTCTCAATTTTAATATCAGAATGAGGGTTAGTAAGACCGCAGAGTGCACCTGTCTGTTCTATTATTATTGTTATATTGTTAAAGAGGTTGTCCCACAAAAAATATTCTACATTTTTCAAAGCAGTACCTGGATCTGAATACTTTTTGAACACTTATTATTTGAGATTGTTCTTATGTCACTTTTAAGTCTGGTTTTGCATTGTGTGGTTGCAACAAATGTATGAAATAGTGCACAGTTAAATACATGTATAGATATTTGATGCAGTTACCTTGTGTTGTATGACTTAGGGGGTCATTTAATAAGACCAGAGTTTTAGACACTTAATAAAGCCCCATGACGTCCAATCTCCTTCCCCATCCACGCTATGCCCACTTTTTTAGACCTGGAGTGAGCGGGGAGAGGTTACAGATGGATTTCAGCTTAATATGGGTTTTCAGCTTAATAAATGACCCCCTCAGTCGTAAAAAAAAATATGCCAGGGGGCTGCCTGCATAGAATGTGATATTTTTGCGATGTTTTCAAGTGTCGCAGATAATAAATGTGCCGCAATCCAGGTTAAATCTCACTTTTCAGCTTTAAACATAGACCACTTTGAAAGAAAGAAACCTATCCTTTCATTCAGAGGAGGAGAGCTGGCAGCCATGTCCCTTGAATCTTGGAGACATAAGTCCTTATTTATAAAAACTAGGGCAGACAAAATCTGTAAATGTTGTCCTTAGCAACCAATCAGATTACTTAATTAATTTTCAACTATGCTCCGAAAAAATAAAAGCACTGATTGGTTCTTGCCTGCATTAGTTTTCTAATTGGGCCTCTTGAAAAAAAATAATCGTAATTTTATCCTTTAAATGGACAGTATAAATGATGTAAAACTTGAGTAAGAAAAAGAACAATAAAAGTGAAAATTATGTTAGATAATATGTTGTTTCATACTGTAGAATTTTATCAGAAGCAGCAAAATAAAATTCCTTCTCTTTAATTCAATAAGTAGCCTTCATCTTGTGACTCTGTCTTGATCTAGCAGCTTCTATAATCATGCAACTGCCCCATCTTGTAGGGGATCCATTGTTTCCTTTTTAATAATTCTCTTGTCTACCTTATCTACCGATGCAAAGCAATAACTCATAGATATAGAGGAGAGGTATACTGCAGTAGTACCTCTCCATAAGTGTCTGTGTGAAAGACTGGCAAAGGAATCATGTTACAGTCTCTCTGCCTTAAGCCTTATTCACATGTCCATGCTCAAATCTGTGAGAAGGTGGTCAGTGATGCATCTGTGAAGCTGTCCGTGAAGGATCGGTGTTGGGTCTGTGTGTCTGTTTTTTGCTGTCCGTGTGCCATCCATGTTTCACTGACACTGAACAGCTGAGAAATAATTTTCTTTTCAAGGCATCTCTTCCTAATGATCCGTGAAACACGGATGGCATCTGTGTTGGATCCTTGGTTTTCATGGACCCATAGACTATAATTAGTGCGATGGATCCGTGAACACGGACAAAATATAGCATTCATAAATGCTAACAAAAGGGACCCACGGACCGTACTAAAGCACTGATGTGTGAATGCACACATTAAAATGAATGGGGACATGTGCTGTCCGTGGAGAACACGTACAGCCCTTGTCCATGGAACCCTGACGCGTGCATGAGGCTTTAACCATTGAGCATGTGATTGGTCAGAGCACACAGCACAGTTCTGATATCACACCAGGAAGAAGCCACCACTTCAGTACAACTTGAGGAAGAAAATGAACATTTATATAAACCAGGGATCAGCAACCTTCAGCACTCCAGCTGTTGTGAAACTACAATTCTCAGCATGCTCCATTAATTTCTATGAGGGTTCTGAGAAGAGAAGAGGAAGTATGCATGGGAGTTGTAGTTTCACAACAGCTGGAGTGCCGGAGGTTGCTTACTACTGATATAAACCATCAGCGGGAAAGAAAATAAAGAAAATATTCAGATTCCATATAATCATCTAATCTACAGCTACAGTAGTCTATTGAAGGATTGGGACTTATTTTCTTAGTACCTTTTTTTATATATTTTACTTAAATATATTTTACATACTGAACTATTATTTTGTCAAATCCTAATTTATAAACTCTGTCATGGTTTGGGAATGTTTATTCCCTTTTTCTTATGCATCATAGTCCTCCATTCACACCTCCAGTTTCTCTATTTGGTACTGGTTTCTCTAAGAAGACAGTAAATTGTTAATGCACAAGATTGGCAATAACCCCTGCACCACACTCCACAGAGTTAAAACCATTGCAATCTCTGCTGAGATAAGCGTACAGTTCCTGTTACATTGCACTAACTCAAGGCTTGCACATTTTTGTAGGTAAAATGTTGCGCCCATACTGTACAATATATACCTTACCAAACAATAGTAACCTATTTTACTCTCCATGGGAAGAGATATCGAGATGGAAAGAGTGTGGTACCATGTTAGCCAATAGAAAACTAGTTTAGTGCTCTCATTAAGAGAAGCAACATTGGTGCAGTGGCCAAAAAGCAACAACCTTCTTCCGGTAGGTTGTTCCGGATGTTGAGACAGTAGGTACACAGGGAAACTCTCCAAGTTCAAATGGCCATACCATCTTCTGGTCTTGCTAAAATACACTGGATACAATATTCCATTTGTCATGCCTTTTTAAATCAGCTGAGCGTGTCCAGCAATCTAACATTCTTGGGTGACATACACATAAACGCACCCCTACCTGTTGATATGCATGTATCCACACCTGACTGATGAATGAAGCATCATGTTCCATTGTGACACGCTCAGTGTTCTGTCTATTGAAATTTTCATAGAGGCTGCCATATTGATTTTCTAGAGGCTGACATTTTGATTTGCAGATAAGCAGAGTTGTCAATTCAATGAATTAGCAATGTTGGGAATGGTTTGGATTCCATTAATGGAAGTCAGCAAGGGGGAAACCTAGTCTCTGAGAATGATTGTCCAGTGCAGTAACATTGTTGCTTTTATTTTTGTTGACCATTAAAATGTATTATGCCTACAAGACTCTTATTTTGTTTATCTTAAAAGGATTGTCCAGGATTAGAAAAACGTAGCTACTTTCTTTTAAAAACAACACTAACCCTGGCCATGGTATTGCAGCTCAGCTCTATTGGGGTCAATGGGCAGAGCTGCAATACTGCAGACAACTTGTGGACAGACTTGGTGCTGTTTTGGGAAGAAAGCAGCCATTCTTTTCTAATCCTAAACAACCCCTTTAATAAGAGCACTAAACTAGTATATTTAGATCTGAAAAAAACACTAGAGAACAGCTAAACTACCCTCTAGTCCCATTCTCTATTTGCAATTAGTGAATTTTTCGGCATGGGTTGGGGTAGCAGCCAGCAGTGTGCTCCATGTGCCCTACTGGGTTAATTAATTTTTTTTTTTTTTACTTACGACTATTCTATCTGTATACTCAATAAGAGATTAGCCTGGAACACCTCACCCCATGCCTGGATAACCATACATTTCCACAAGGAATGGGACTAAGTTAGACATTATCATTACCAAGTGTTTTTTTTTAGCAGTCCCTCTAGTAGACTGTTCACATGTTAATATAGCATCTGAGTACTATTGTCTGTGTGATAAACTGTGTATCATCTAATATGGGCTTAGATACTGTTTAACATTGGATTCTTGACCTACAGATCTAGTAGCGAATAGGTTTCTTTTGTTATATAAATGTTGATGCACATACTGTATATATTGTAGTTTTGTAGTTACAGTATGTACAGTACATGTAACGCTCACTACATCATGAGATTGAGCTTATGTACAGTTTAGAATTCTTGATATGAGAAAAGGATAAAGTGCAGTTTACCAAATACTTTTCCACACCACGAAATATAAAAGATATAAAATAATATAACCACTCATGCAATTTAAAAATGATTAATCACTGATACCTCCTAACTGATGAATGGAAGAGCTCAGCATAAAGAACACAACTAGCTAAATTGGATTTTTGCCTTATTTTTGAGAAAGCCCAAGTCATTTCCATTAATTTGTCTCAAGTCTGATATTGTATTCATTAGAAGAGTTTTTATGCAGAAATCACTTCATGAAATAGATGTAGTAGTTATTAGAATAAGATAATATTGTGTACTCGTGAGTGTATCATAATTATCATTATGACACATTTCTAAATTACATGTTGTATTAACAATATGGGTAAGACATTTTAATAAGTCTAGACACGGAGGTTAAAGTAGACATACTGTATGCAAACACAGTACAATACCTAGTCTTTCTAAACTAACACAGGGCAAAAATGACTATTTTATACTTTTGAGTCCTCAGAGGCAGTCCATATGAGCAATGGAGCAAGTTGTAGCTAACTATCTAGCTAGCAGTACTATTTCCCCAATGTCCGTTCTAAAAGTGCATTAAAAATCACATTGCTGCTCCAATCAAAAAGAGTGCATACAATGAGCAAAAATACTTAAACGTTGCAAAAACATTGAAACTTAGTGCACAAATGTCACAGTTGAGTTGTGACAAAGAGCTCAAGTACTCGTCAGAGTCCATTATTTGGGTGCTGGCTTGTAAAGTTGCAAAACCATAACAATGCAAAAACGTCATTTGTAATCCACAAAAGGTGAAGGCAAATCCCAAGTCTAAAGTCTTCCTGGGTCTCAAATTTGAGGGCGCAAAAGTCTTTCTTTAAGCTGCGTGACATTCTCATCGCTGTTACTGCCAGCTCGGATGCTCTCTGCAGCTCCAGCAGAAACTTCATCTTTGATCCCCTCGTGACCTTCAATAGTGTAACTTGGAACTGCAGGATCACCATCTTCTGAAGGATCCTCTGTAAGCCTTGGCCTTTTCCTGGTAGGTGACAGATTCTCCAGACAGCAGTAAAAGATAGACCCTTGATCTCTGCAATTGGTGGTGGTTCCAGAGTGCATGGTGCAATATCATTGGACTTCTTCTTTTTTCCCGTGCACATCTTGGTGGGCTCAGTTGGTGCTTTGTCTATTTTAGGAGGCTCAGGGGCATCAGGAGTAGAAATGGTGGCACTGGTCAGCTGTAGACTTTCCAGAGGCACTAATGGTGCAGAGTTATCACCCTTGCCGAGTTAAGTCTCCAGGAGGAGTGAAAATGACTGGCACCAGGGTAGGAGTGTAAATGACTGGCACCAAGACTTGATTTGGTGGCTGGAGGAGCCACTGCAGTGGATTTAATATAGGAGATAGTGCTGCGGTCTTTCATCCTCTATGGCAGTGATGGCGAACCTATGGCACGGGTGAGCACAATTTTGGGGAGTCTTATGCCCTGGTGGGCAGATCATGGCCCCAAGCAGTCTCTAGCAAGGTTAGTTTTCCCAGCAGTACTCACTCTGACCTCTGGACATTGATTCTTAGGATCCAGTGAAGCTGGAACTAGATTTTTCCTTCCTCAAGATGTCTGCTTCTTTTACACCCTGTGGGGGTACAATTGGTTTCTTTAACCCCCTGGGAACTTAAACTGAGGACTTTAGTTCCTCCTGCTGCAGGTATCGTTCCTCTGTGAAGGCGGGCTGTTTGTTTCCCTCCCCTCTGATGGGTGTATGTCTTTTCTCTCAATACCTGAGGGACAAATCCAAGATGGCTGATTAACCCCTATTTTGCCACAGTGCTGCAACAGATGCAGATTCACACTTTCCAGCATTAAGTAAATGCAATAAAGTCACTTGTAGGGGTTTTACAGATGTGGGTCTTCAATAGTAAGGCACTGAATTCTATATCCTGTTTGTGATTCCAAATTTGCAACATGCCACCACCCAGTGCCGATCACATCCCAAGTTTTTAGAAATACCAAATGATGATGCAGTCCTATTAGTGTCACTGTGCTCCTACCTGGATATCATCACTCCCCAGGGTTAGAGTCCGTAGCAGTAAAAGGGAGAGTGATAGTTGGGTGAGTAAGAGTCGAGATTTTATAAAGTTCAACAGTTTTACTTGAATAAACTTGCATGCAGACAATACTTGGTCTTTCTCTTGGCTCCAGCAGATTTGGGGGTAAATTGGCATGCAAACCTGGATAACTTGCTTTATCTCTCTGCTGTGCTAAATTCCACTCCAGCTCCACTCTGGTAGCTGGACTTTATGACTGTTCTGGTACCTTTTGAGCGGGGTGCCTTTGGCTATTGAACCCCTCGTAATACTCCATTTGTATCTGTAAGGAGTCAAGGTGCTATAAGAGCAGCTTTCCCTGGGAGATTCCTGCTGCATGAGGGGTAGCAATTTCCCTCATTGTGCCATGACTTGAATAGTCCGCTTCTAACACTAGACTCAACTAACTATAGCTTTCTGCAATCACTCCTTTGGTAGGAAGCAGGTCTAGCCACTTCTGCCTAAAAGGGGGAGAATGGAATGGTAAGTTCCATTCTATCCAAATATACTCTCTCTGCCAGATACATTGCCAACTGCTGGTGAACCAAGAACATTACATGAACATAAAAGTTTCATAGCAATATTATGAATGCACAATGTAAGAGGACCTGGAATAAATACAGAGATTACATTATTAGAGACAGTGACAGGGTGGAGGTATGGTAGTGCCCACTCTGGGGTACTACAAGCACAGTGCTCGGTAAGGTTACTTTCACATCTATGTTGTGCTGTCCAGTTTTGAGATCCGGCACAGGGTCTCGAAACCGCAGCACAAAACTTTAGTTTTGTATCCATTTATTGTCAATGGGGATAAAATTGAACAAACCGGAACGAAGTGCACCAGAAAGCATTCAGTTCCGGTTTGTTGCTTTCACATGCTGCTGCAAACAGCGTCTTTGTGTGTAGCATGGGAAACTGAACATGTCGGATCCGGCACCAAAAACCATGCAAGTCAATGGTGCTGGATCCGGTTTATTCATTTTTGTTATAATACAAAAAGATCCGTTCTGAATGGATGCAGCTGTTGTATTTTATAACGGAAGCTTTTTGCTGAGGTTTTGAGAACCCATGTCGGATCTCAAAATCGGACAGCAAAATCGCAGATGTGAAAGTAGCCTTTCTCCTTCAGTCCCATGTAAGTAAATTTAGCAGTAGTCATGCATATGCACTACCACTCTATTCACACAGTGAAGTCATCGACCCCCGTCCTCCCCAGCAAACATGCATTTGTCACCTATAGTGCGGACAGGTGATAAATGTTAATGTGAAAACCCTTTAACATGTGTGCATTGTATTAGATAAATATGTTTCTGTTTTCACTTTCTGTGAATGGGTTAAAATGGGCTAGTTGTTGGCACATCATTATGCTTATTAGATCCCACTTGTGCCATTTGTCCAACAGCAAGAAATTTTAATGACGAACATCTGGTTTTATCTCACAGAAAACACAGATATACTCATCCCTATTTTATTTTCCCCAAATGAAGATTGTACATAGTTTAGCGGAGAAGAACAGATGCTAAACTAATACACATTGGTCTTGATCAAGCAGTGAATAAACTCTACAGTGCGGAATCCAGTTCTTTGGCATTCAGTACAGAGCTGATTTATCAAATACAGAGATTTGAAATAATACTTTAAAAGACCCTGTGGAATATCATGTTGAATGGTAAGATCTTGAGAACATTTATCTTGTTGTTTGGTAATCCAAATGACCTGTGAATTACAAGAACATCCAGTGATACTCATCTATCCTGACGTGTAGAATTGTTAATGTAGATAACATTGATTCCTGTTTCCATATCAATTTAATGTACACGTAGCGGCCATCAATAAATAATTTACATGTAATAAAATATTGACCATCATGTCCAACACACCTGCAACTCTCTGTTTTTTCTCAAATGGAAAAACACAAAATAATTATCTGAGCTTGCTCAGCCCAGAGATCAGATGCATGGCATAAACAGGATTGTGAAAAAACACAAAGTCCACATCATTTTGCATTACATGAAAAACATACATCTATATTCTTTTAAAATCAATTATCTCATTCTGGATCACAGCAGATTTTATTTTTTTATTTGGAGCTGACCTTGGAAAAAAATTAGGAGTGGGTATGCCCTATGTACAGCCTATGCAGATGCACAGTGGCCCGGTAGGAAAAGGTTGCCCCCCCCCCACCCACCACCAATCATTTTATCAAGAAAATACCAACATGTTCTAAAGTTCACATCATTACTTGTAATGGACTGTTAAACTATTGTCATAGCTGTTACTGTTGGAAAAATCTGAAAGAAAAGTTTGTATTCCATAAAACAACTTGCCATAAAGGAGTTCTACATGCACCTCGCTCTCAACAAGCCTGCTGTTACATAAAAGAGGCCCACTGGTTTTTCTTGCCACAGGGCCTTTGCTGTCTGTCAAGGTGGGCCCTCAGTATTATTTCCTCTGCTGAGCCCAAGGAACTTTGGTCTGAGAGTGGTCACATGTGGCGCATGTGATTTTCCTGAAGCTTCTCCTGTGGTCAGCTATAAAGTCCATGTGACACACCTGACATGCATCTGCTGGCTCCATTTCTAATTGTCAGTTTTTCAAGAGGTCAGATACAACAGCAGTACCTGCCATGATTTTCTCAGAAACAAATGTATATTTCCCATCACAGTATCTGAATTGCATTTCAATTAGTAACATTGAGATTCTTTTATCATTTGAATAACTTTTACATGCATTTGTCAGAGACCACATTTCACAGAGACCACACCTAGATTATGTTACTTCACACAGTCTAGTATCATTCTAGAACCTGCAAAGTGTGAGGGCCCAATCTTTTTCTCTCTCAGGCCCTACTTCCAAGGACCCTGTCCTGCTTCTAAGGATGCCAGTTAACCTGCATTTCAACGGTTATGTTCATTATCGGTAGGCAACCTCCGCTTCAGCTCATTATCTTCCAACCTCTGGTCACTGCTACTCTCCAGCAGCCTCCAGTATACCCTGCCTCACCACATAATATCAAACTACTCTCTGGTTGACCAGGTTTTTTCATATCACATGTTTAGTAAGCCCCTGAGGAGCCGGAGTTAAGAATGGGAGTGGTAGTGGCCCCTGTTACAACATAGTCTATGACAGTTCCTGTTCTCTTACGATTGCTTCCTAGGGCCAGTGGAGGGAAAGGTGGGGACACCCTTGCTTCTGCTGGAGCACACGCTGGTTCTGGGGCTGCTGCCTGATGGTAGCTGGGGTGCCCGTGATGTTAGGTGCACGACGGTGTGTAGAGTGCAATGGCAAGCATATAGTTTAGGAGTCAGAAAACCAGGCCAGATTGTTCAAAACGAATGTCACTTTTACTTAAGTGCTAAATGGAAGTTGTAGGACATCCAACAACAATGAAGCACAGTTATGTCTGTAGACAGTGCAAACCTTTTCCCCAGATAGAGAGGTATGAAGGCTGGCAAACCTGTGAGTTATGGCGCTCTTTGTACACTGTCTTGCTAAAGTTTCTCTCAGTAGAATCTATGGCTGGCGACTGTACTTTTGCAATTATGCCTGTAACGCCTACGGCGATGTACAGGTTGAATGATATAACTGGCTGGGTCATTCCCTAAATGTGCAGGGTGTCTTAACAGTAATCCTTCCATGGTCTGTATTGGCCTCAATGGCACTTACCTTACTGACTGAATCTTTTTGTTTGGCCATGTAGATTCCAAGTTCTCTGTTCTCTCTTTCACTTTTTTGCAGCAATCAAACAGAGATCTGGAACTTGAGGCCAAAGAATAAGGAGCATAAAGCACAGCTTTCTTCCTCTCTAGACACCCTCCTAAGACTTACTGACTAGAGCTAGAGGTGGAGCCAGCCACCACCTAGCAATCTGCAAGGGCTGAGCCAGGATTGTTAACCCTGGGTGTGTAATCCATACACAGCTATGGGTGGATTCACATCAGGGTTATGGATTCCGTTATAACATGGTTATAATAGAAAATAACGGAATCCATAAGACGGAAGTCAAAACGGAAGCCTTTAAGAGGCATTCCGTTTTGATCCATACTAATAAAAGAAGGCTATGGGAAGCATAATGGATCCGTCTGGTTCCTGTTATGCAAGATGGAAAACAAAGTCCAGTCGACAGGACTTTTTTTCCGTTCTGCATCATGAAAACTGGAACCAGGACGGATCCGATATGATCCCCATAGACTTCTATTTTAAAGGCTTCCATTTTGCATTCCGTTATAATACAAGTCTATGGGCAGCATGACGGATCAGTCCCGCTTCCATTATGCAGGATTGGACACCCACATATTGGAAACCAGGATGGATCCATTCTGCTGCCCATAGATTTGTATTATGAAGGATCAAAACGGAATGCCTCTTAAAGGCTTCCGTTTTGATTTCTGTCTTATGGATTCTGTCATTTTCCGGTATGACCATGTTATAATGGAAAGCCATAATGGAATCCATAACGCTGATGTGAATCCACAATATGCTGGGTAAAATACATAATATAAAGAACAAAACATTTGCAGATACCACCTGCTCTGGGGTACTGCACATGCAATGTTGCATAGGATAAGGTTCAGAACCTCACATGATCACTGCACTCAGTCAGAACAGAACAAAACCTCCTCCTCAGGGTCATGCATCAGTGTCCAATCCGCATTTTTGAGCTTTGCACACAGACCCCTACATTTCTATGCCAAAACAATGTCATCTGTGTGCCATCCACATTAGTATGTCTGTTCCGCAAGTAATAAAATATGTCTTATTCTTGTCCATATTGGGGACAAGAATAGTCATTTCTAGTGATAGGAGTGAAAAACTGCAGATTGCACATGAAATGTATCAATATTTTGTGAATCTGTGGTTTGCAGACCACAATAAGGACACAGTCATGTCCATAAGACCTTATATAGGCTCTTCCTATCTCCACCTATCGCTGTAGACAGTTAAGTTAGTAATACAATATATTTAACACTTTAATCAAACTGTATCGGTACCAAATAGCATGTTGGATTGAAATAAAATAATAATTTAATCAAAAATGGAGGAGAGGAATGTCATGCATGCAGGAATTTTTTTCTCCACTAATAAAATGTTCTTCTGAATGGAAACCTAATGGACCCCATTGTAGTCAATGAGATCTGTTAGGCTCCCTTCCTGTCAGTTATGTGCCGAATCCAGCCCTTCTGTTATTTTCATTCTTCTGCTCCTATAATTGAGCAGTAGAACTGAAATTTTACTTTCAATATATTTCCCTTTAGGCCCCTTTCACACGAGCGAGCTTTCCGCGCGGGTGCAATGCGTGACGTGAACGCATAGCATCCGCACTGAATCCTGACCCATTAATTTAAATGGATCTGTGTACATGAGCGTTTTTTTTCACGCATCACTTGTGCGTTGCGTGAAAATCGCAGCATGTTCTATATTCTGCGTTTTTCACGCAGCCCTAGCCCCATAGAAGTGAATAGGGCTGCGTGAAAAACGCATTGCATCCGCAAGCAAGTGCGGGTGCGTTGCGTTTTTCTCTGATGGTTGCTAGGAGATGTTGTTTGTAAACCTTCAGTTTTTTATCACGGCGTGAAAAGCGGATCAAAACGCATTGCACCCGCGCGGAAAAACTGGAACAACTGAGCGCAATTGCAGGCAAAACTGAATGGCCTCTTTCACACGAGCGTGTCCGGATTAGGTCGGATGCGTTGCGGATGCGTTCAGTGAAAACTGTGCATTTCACAGACAAAGCCATTCAGTTTTGCCTGCAATTGCGTTCAGTTGTTCAGTTTTTTCGCGGGTGCAATGCGTTTGATCCGTTTTCACACGCGTGATAAAAACTGAAGGTTTACAAACAACATCTCCTAGCAACCATCAGAAAAAGCGCAACGCACCGCGCTGCTGCGGATGCAATGCGTTTTCACGCAGCCCTATTCACTTCTATAGGGCTAGGACTGCGTGAAGACGCAGAATATAGAACATGCTGCGATTTTCACGCAACGCACAAGTGATGCGTGAAAAAAAACGCTCATGTACACAGACCCATTTAAATTAATGGGTCAGGATTCAGTGCGGATGCTATGCGTTCACGTCACGCATTGCACCCGCGCGGAAAACTCGCTCGTGTGAAAGGGGCCAATGGCTTTGTCTGTGAAATCGCACAGTTTTCACTGAACGCATCCGCAACGCATCCGGACCTAATCCGGACACGCTCGTGTGAAAGAGGCCTTACTGTTCACATACACGGTCATTCTTTTAGATGTCTGTGAAAATTGTAAAATGCTGAATATCTAAAATCAAATATCCTTATTTGATCACTATGCACACCATCCAAAGCAGCTGCTAAAGAGAGATTTCTCGGTTACTGTGATATGTCTGAACTGTTAATACATCTCAGTCGGGGCATGGCATGATTATGTGGCATGATGTTTATTCTGGGCAATGTTTCACGTCTATGATGATGTCCAGTAATCAAGTTGTACATTCATATGGAGATTTTTGTGAACCGCTGTTCTCTGAGGGCCCTGCACTGTAAGGTTCTCTGAGGCCTTTCTTCATACTTTCTCCATCTTCTGCTTTGCCTCTAATGTGACCTGTCAGTGAAGTGGGCCTTTCAATAACTGGAATTCAAATACATACCCTGTGTGAGAAAGATTTTTTTTAAACCTAAAAATGAGAAAATAGGCATCTGAATAAGGTATCAATTTGAATAAAACATGAATTGTATGCATTGCAAAATACATTCGCAATCAAGTTAGAATAATTTATATGGAAAGAATATTATTTTCTTCTGACATAGCAAATAATGCATGCAAGTTTCATAGTCGTAGGCTTCCATATTCTAAAAAAATGTACATGTAGTAGATGCAAAGTTCCTTTTAAACTGTACAATAGGGAAATGATAGCGATAAAAGTGCAATTTAATACAGCACTAAAAGCATATGGCTTTCTTTAACCCCTTAGTGACCAAGCCTGTTTGGGCCTTAACCCCTTAAGGCCCTCCCAAAATTAAAAGTTTCAAGTAAATAAAAACAAAAACTTTATTTTCCCCAAATAAAGTAAAAAAAATTGTAAGAAAAAGGAAAAGTAGACATAATAGGTATCGCCGAACCTGTATCAACTGGCTCTATAAACATCACATGACCTAACCCCTCAGATGAACACTGTCAAAAAAATAAAATAAAAACTGTGCTAAATAAACCATGTTTTGTCACCTTACATCACTAAAAGTGCAACACCAAGCGATCAAAATGGCTTATGCCCCCCAAAATAGTACCAATCTAACCGTCATATCATCCTGCAGAAAATGAGCCCCTACCTAAGACAATCGCCCAAAAAATAAAAAAACTATGGCTCTCAGACTAAAACATGATTTCTTTTGTTTCAAAAATGCTTTTTTTTAAATGTATCGCCTCATCCGTAGGAACCTACTCTATAAAAATACCACATTATCTAACCCCTCAGGTAAACACCGTAAAAAAATTAAAAAAATGTTGTCAAAAAAGCAATTTTTGCCACTTACATTACAAAAGGTGTAATAGCGATTAAAAAGTCATATGCACCCCAAAATAGTGCCAATCAAACCGTCATCTCATCCCGCAAAAAATGATACCCTACCTAAGACAATTGTCCAAAAAATAAAAATCTATGACTCTCAGAATATGGAAAAAAGTAAAGCAGGAACAGCCGGCGCTCACCGCTAGCAGCTTGCGATGGGAAGGAGCAGACGCTCCACGTGACCAGAAGTAAATCCCGGCAGACGCTCAGAATATGGAGACACTAAAACATGAAATGTTTTTGTTTCAAAAATAATATTATTGTCTAAAACTTTAAAAAAAAGTGTACATATTAGATATTGCCACTTCCATAACGACCGCCTCTATAAAAATATCATATGACCTAACCTCTTAGATGAACACCATCAAAAAAATTAAATAAAATCTGTGTTAAAAAACTTTTTTGTCACCTTACATAACTAAAAGTGCAATAAAAAGTAATCAAAAAGGCGTATGCTCCCCAAAATAGTACCAATCGAACCGTCACCTCATCCCACAAAAAATGAGACCCTACCTAAGACAATCACCAAAAAAATAAAAAAATATGGCTCTCAGACTATGGAGACACCAAAATTATATTTTGTATTTAAAAAATGATATTATTGTGTAAAACTTAAATAAATTTCAAAAAGTATATATCGCTGTGTAAGTAAGAACCTGCTTTATAAAAATATCACATGACCTAACCCCTCAGATGAACACAATAAAAAAATTAAATATAAACATTGATAAAAAAAAGCTATTTTTTGTCACCTTACATCACAAAAAGTGTAATAGCAAGCGATCAAAAATTCATATGCACCCCAAAATAGTGTCAATCAAACTGTCATCTCATCCTGCAAAAAATGAGCCCCCAAAGAAGACAGTCGCCCCAAAAAAAATATATGGCTTTCAGTATCTGGAGACACTGAAAAATATTTTTTTCAAAAATGCCTTACTATGTAAAACTGAAGCAAAAAGCAAAAAAGTAGTCATATTTGGTATTGTCGCATCCAAAACAACCTGCTCTATAAAAATAGCACATGATCTAACCTGTCAGATGAACGTTGTAAATAGCAAAATAAAAACAGTGTCAAAATAGCTATTTTTTGGCAAATTTTCCATTTTAACCAATTTTTCCAGTAACAAAACAAGGGTTAACAGTCAAACAAAACTCATTATTTATTGCCCTGATTCTGTAGTTTATAGAAACACCCCATATGTGGTCACAAACTGCTGTATGGCCACACGGTAGGGCGCAGAAGGAAAGGAACGCCATATGGTTTTTGGAAGGCAGATTTTGCTGGATTGGTTTCTAATTATGTAAGCCTCGCAAAGTGACTTCTGACCTGAACTGGTCCTTAAAAAGTGGGTTTTGGATATTTTCTGAAAGAGTTTAAGATTTGCTTCTACACTTCTAAGCCTTTAACGTCCCCAAAAAATAAATTCGCTCATCCCGAATTACAAAAGTAGAGAAATTGACATTTGTCATTTGCAAATTTTTCAACATTTTTGGTAAATTTGGTCTTTTTTTTATAAATAAAAATGAAATTTTTTGACTCAATTTTACCACTGTCATGAAGTACAATATGTGACGAGAAAACAATCTCAGAATGGCCTGGATAAGTAAAAGCGTTTTAACGTTATCACCACATAAAGTGACACTGGTCTGATTTGCAAAAAATTGCAGCGTCCTTAAGGGGAAATATGGCAGGGTCCTTAAGAGTTTAATGACCAAGCCAGATTTTGGAAATCTGACATGTGTCACTTTAGGCTTCTTTCACACTGGCATTTTGGTTTCCGTTTGTGAGATTCATTCAGGGATCTCACAAGCGGTCCAAAACGGATCAGTTTTGCCCTTAATGCATTCTGAATGGATAAGGACCTGCTCAGAATGCATCAGTTTGGCTCAGTTCGGCTCCGTTCCGCCTCCATTCCGCTTTGGAGGTGGACACCAAAACGCGGCTTGCAGCGTTTAGGTGTCTCCGTCTGACGAAACTGAGCAAAACATAATAGAAGACGGATCCGTCCCACTTTGACTTTCAATGGTGTTCAAGACGGATCCGTTTTGGCTATGTTAAAGATAATAAAAACGGATCCATTCTAAATGGATGCATGCGGTTTTACTATCTGAATGGATGCGTTTGTGTAGATCCATGACTTATCCGCACCAAACGCGAGTGTGAAAGTAGCCTTAGCAGAGAACAACTGAAAGGTCATAAAGGTTTTGCACATCAAAGCAATTCTGACATCGTTTTCTCGTCATATATTGAACTTTACTTAGGTTAGGTGGTAAAATTTTACCGACACAATATGCGTATCTGTATTTAAAAAAAATCTACGAAAAGTTGTACAAATTGCCATATTTTCCTATTTTCAACTGCAATGTTTCACATACATACATAAATACTATTCAATATTTTTATCAGAAATATATTTACACATCTTTACTTTATTTTGGCTGCACTTACAAAAAACTTTTTATTTTTTTATTAAGGAGACTTACCATTTTAACATTAATTAAAATTTTTTGAAGTACAGATTTTTCCTGCAACAAGCCAAGTTTGCAGAGGCTTATAAGTGTCAGAATGATAGAAACCTAGACCCCTTAACGTATTCATCTATGGGTGTACTGAGCTTTTAGACGCCCCTCGTTTTTTAAAGAAATTAATGCTAAGAAGGTGAAAAAAATAAAAATTAAATTTTTTACACAAAAGTGTCAATTTTTTTTGTACAAAGCACATGAAAAAGAAGAAGTACACCCCAAAATGTATCACCCCATTTCTCCTGTCTTCAGAAATACCCCCATTGTGTCCCTAATCTTATGTCTTGACACACGGCAGGGCCCAAACATAAAGGAGCATCCAGTGGTTTTCAGAACATAAAATTTGCTTGAAAATGTTTTAGGTCCCATTGCACACTTGTAATGGTGTTGAGCTGTAAAACAATAGAAAACCCCCATAAATGACCCCATTTTGAAAACTAGATCCCCTAAGGTATTCATCTAGGGGTGTAGTGAGTTTTTAGACCGCCTAGTTTTTGTAGAAATTAATGCTAAGCAGGCAAAAAAATTTTTTACATTTTTACAGAAAAGTGTCAATTTAAAGACAGTTTTTTTTCTACAGAGCACATGAAAATGAAGACGTACATCCCAAAATGTATCACCCCATTTCTCCTTTCTTCAGAAATATTCCCAATTTGGCCCTAATCTTATGTTTTGACAAACGGCAGGGCCCAAACATAAAGGAGCACCTAGGGCCCTTTAGATAATAAACTGAAAATGGTTCAGACCCCATTGCACACATGTAACATAGTATATAAGACCAAAAAAATACATTTGTCCATCCAGTTCGGCCTGTTTCCTACAAGTTGATCCAGAGGAAGGCAAAAAACCCCTGTGAGGCAGAAGCCAATTTTCCCCACTTAAGGGGAAAAAAACTCCTTCCCGACTCCAATCAGGCAATCAGAATAACTCCCTGGATCAACGACCCCTCTCTAGTAGCTATAGCCTGTAATATTATTACACTCCAGAAATACATCCAGGCCCCTCTTGAACTCCTTTATTGTACTCACAATCACCACCTCCTCAGGCAGAGAGTTCCATAGTCTCACTGCTCTTACCGTAAAGAATTCTCTTCTATGTTTGTGTACAAACCTTCTTTCCTCCAGATGCAGAGGATGTCCCCTCGCCACAGTCACAGTCCTGGGGATAAATAGATGATAGGAGAGATCTCTGTTCTGACCTATAGAAGATATAAAAGGACAGTGTCCAGAACTGTCTGTAAGAACAGTAATGAATCACTAATTCCCAAAATAATTTCAGTATTTCTAGACATCCCTTAGTGTACAAGCCCTTAGTATACTGGTGAGGAACAACTCTATGATTAGAGATCCTCCAAATAAAAAAATATCATGCCAATATCATGATACAGTAACGTGAATGGAATTGTGTGGCAGGATATATTCATAAAAAATTAAATTATGAAAATAAGAAAACAAATCAGAAAAGGAAAAATTTGTTCCAATGTCTGAAAAAAAAAATTGCTCCACAACCCATCCCAAAAGGATCCCTCCCTGGAAAGCCCACAAACTAAACAGAAAATGAGAATAAATTGACTTCCTAAAAAGACCCCCCACCCACCCTTTTTGGTATTAAATAAAATGGATGATTAGCAACCGTACGGTACTTCTCAAATCAGGGGTAATTGCAGAGTCCTGGTTGTGATGGGCAACCGGGGCAGTAAATTCAGGTGTCCCTCCTCCTTCCATGTCTGCTACACACCTGGCATAGTTTCTGAGGATATGTCTTGCTGGCAGTGGCAGGGACGGGGTGAGGGAAGTGGTATTCTGAAAGCCTTCGAACATCCTCAGATTCAAAGGCTTGCCCAGGTGCGGGGGACTCAAACAGGAGACTCTCAACCACCTTCTCCTGGAACTTAAGGAAGTTGAGGGTTTCTTGGGCCTTTTTAAATAAAACAAAGCTATTATAGGTAGCAATCGGAATGAGGTAGATTGCTACCTTTTTATACCAGGCCCTGTTTTTTCGCTTCACCAGGTATGATTGAAAAGCCAGGTCCAAGAGGTCTACACCTCCCATAAATTTATTCTAGACTGTCACACAGACCGGTTTGTATTTGTCAGCAGTAGCCCCACTCTCCCTAACTGCTACTGTGGGGTCTGCATGCTCGGTGTTCAGCATGTAGACATCCTTCCTGTCCTTCCACTTCACTGCAAGCAGCTGGTCACTGTCAAGGGCGAAGGATGCTCCATTCTACAAAGGCATTTGTGGGTATCCCCCTCTATTTTTATGGACTGTACCACAAGCCCCTGTGTTTGCAGCATGGAGGGATTTAAAAAGGGTATGTTGGTATAAAATTTTTCCGTGTACACGTGGTACCCTGTGTGTAGGAATGGCGCCAATAGATCCCACACAATTAATCCTGATGTCCCAATATTTTTCGGGGCAGCCTGGGGGTAAAGTTGGAAGTCTCTGCCCTCGTATACAGACAGACCACAGGTGTAGCCGGTTGTGCTCTCACACACCTTATATAATTTTACCCTATATCTGGCGGCCTTTAAAACGAAAAAAGGATTCATCGACGGATAGATTTTTATCATGGGTATATAATTTTAAGAATAAATCCCTAAGGAGGGAAAAAAAGGGTCTCAATTTATTTAGGCAGTCATAGGCTGGGTCAGTTCTGGGAGGGACTTGTGAATTGTCAGAAAAATGCATAAATCGCATTAGGGCTTCATAGCGGTTTCGGAACATAATTGCTGCAAACATAGGGGTTGAGTCGACAGTACTCGCAGCCCAATATGATCAGACAGATGGCTTTTTTACAATGTCCATGTCCAGGGTAAGCCCCAATTTTTTTTAATTTCAGGGACACTTGTGGGGGTCCACCGTCTTATATAAATAGACGTGAGCTTTTGTACAGCAAACTGTGTGGTGTACAGATTAGTTTGCTGCCCAATTAATTCCAGGACTTCTTCCACAAATAAATGAAAAAAATCATAGGGGTAAAATTGGTGATGTCCACATTAATATGGGGAGTAGATAAAAATGTGGGTACTTGGGGGGGAAATGAAGTAACAGGAACCCATGTACAGTGCCTTGCAAAAGTATTCATATTTTTTGTTTCCTCACAACCTGGAATTAACATGGATTGTTTGAGGATTTGCATAATTTAATTTACAGAACATGTCCACAACTTTGAAGATGTTTTTTTTTATATTTTTATTGTGAAGCAAACAACAAATAGGACAAAATAACAGAAAAAGTCAATGTGCATAACTATTCACCCCCATAAAGTCAATAATTTGTAGAGCCACCTTTTGCGGCAATGACAGCTCCAAGTCACTTTGGATAAGTCTCTATGAACATGCCACATCTTACCACTAGGATTTTTGCCTATTTCTCCTTGCAAAACTGCTCCAGCTCCTTCAAGTTGGATGGTTTGTGCTTGTGACCACAGATTTTCTATTGGATTGACATCTGGGCTTTGACTAGGCCATTCCAACACATTTACATGTTTCCCTTTGAACCACTCAAATGTTGCTTTAGCAGCGTGTTTGGGGTCATTGTCCTGCTGGAAGTAGTAAGGAGCAGCATAGGCAATATTCGAATTTGCAATATTTAGTGAATTTTTGACCGAATATTTGCCATAAATTCGCAAATTCGAGATCTCCAGTCATTATTTACTTGACTGCGAATGTAATGTAATGTAATATATTCGAGATAAAATTTGTGATCAACACTAAGGGGAGGCAACTTTCCTATTGGTTGCTAGGGCTGTTGTTAAGTGCCGATATTTGCGACTGAAATTCGCGTTTCGAATATTCGCGTTCAACCTTAGCTGGAAGGTGAACCTCCTGTCCTAGCCTCAAGTGGTAAAGGTTTTGCTCAAGAATATCCCTGTATTTAGCACCATCTATCTTTCCCTCAACTCTGACCAGTTTCCCAGTCCCAGATGCTGAAAAACATCCCCACAGCATGATGCTGCCACCACCATGTCTCACTGTGGTGATAGTGTTCTTTGGGTAATGTGATGTGTTGGGTTTGCTGGCCGAAAAGTAAAATTTTTGTCTCATCAGACCGGTGCACCTTCCTCCATACATTTTGGGAGTCTCCCACATGCCTTTTCACAAACTCACAATGTGTCTTTTTGTTTTTAGCTGAA
This sequence comes from Bufotes viridis, assembly GCA_033119425.1. Taxonomy (NCBI): domain Eukaryota; kingdom Metazoa; phylum Chordata; class Amphibia; order Anura; family Bufonidae; genus Bufotes; species Bufotes viridis. The sequence goes on along the minus strand of CM065592.1, from coordinate 98,346,129 downwards.
AGTAAGGGCTTTCTTCTGGCCACTCTGCCATAAAGCCAACTCTATGGAGCGTACGGCTTATTGTCGTCCTATGTACAGATACTCCAGTCTCTGCTGTGGAACTCTGCAGCTCCTCCAGGGTTACCTTAGGTCTCTGTGCAGCCTCTCTGATTAATGCCCTCCTTGCCCGGTCCGTTGAGTTTTGGTGGGCGGCAGTCTCTTGGCAGGTTTGCTGTTGTGCCATGTTCTTTCCATTTGGTTATGATAGATTTGATGGTGCTCCTGGGGATCATTAAAGATTTGGATATTTTTTTAACTGTGACTTATACTTCTCAACAATATTGTCGCTTACTTGTTTGGAGAGCTCCTTGGTCTTCATGGCAGTGTTTGGTTAGTGATGCCTCTTGTTTAGGTGTTGCAGCCTCTGGGGCCTTTTAAAAATTGTGTGCATATGTAATGACAGATCATTTAGACACTTAGATTGCACATAGGTGGACATCATTTCACTAATTATGTGACTTTGGAAGGTAATTAGTTGCACCAAAGCTTTTTATGGACTTCCTAACAAACGGGGTGAATACATACGCACATGCCAATATTCTGTTTTCTTTTTAGAAATTTTTACTCATTTCACTTTACCAACTTCGTCTATTGTGTTCTAATCCATCACATAAAATTCAGATTAACAAAACATTGAACTTAAGGCTGTAATGTAACAAAATACGAAAAAAGTCAACGGGGGTGAATACTTTTGCAAGGCACTGTAGTAGAAGAGATGGGACAGCTAGGTGGAGCATGAGATGAGGTGGCGACTTCTACCACCATAGGGCTATGGGGTCTGGGAATGGAAGCGTAACTAGTCCCCGCTATCACAAAATATTTCCACCTCTGAAGCAGTGTCAGATTCAGAGTTGACAGAAAAAAGAAGAAAAACGGTGGCACTGAGAAAAAAAAAGAAAAATGGCGCTTTATGAATTTGTCTGGGGGCCATATGGAGCTTTATGAATTTGTCTGGGGGCCATATTGCCCTGATCAGGGTGCTGGGGGACCCGATCGGGCATAACTGAGAGAAACTTTGTAGGGGCAGCAGCGCCCGGCTTAGAGTTTTTGCGCATGCGCCGGGCCGCCGCCACCATCTCTCTTGATGGCAGGGGGGAGGGGGATCAGGACCCAGCATTCCCTTATGGGGAGGCTGGGGGACTCGATCCTAGCACCAAAGACTTTCTCCTTCCTCTCTTACATGATACAGTGTATCATGGTGATCAAGTGATCAGAGACTGCTTGTCACAGTCTCTGATCACTGCCCCAAGCCATCAGATAGCTGCAGACACGGAGCTCCAGGGCTTGATTTAAGAGCTAACTTGGGCTGAAGTGCCACAGTAAAAAGGCAAGGCTCCAGCCCAAGGCCCCTTAGTGACCACCATAAAAACACGTATGGGTGGTCACTAAGGGATTAAACACCATTTTACAGCATGCATATAGAATTATTAGAAAATAGGCACTAAAATTATAAACTTTATTAAATGCTAATTCATTAAAAATAGGGGAATTCTCAATAGAAAATAATGAAAATATATGAACAAAATGACACTTATTGGCTGGATAGTGTCACAAGGAAAGACAGAATATTGTGATCATATAAGTCAAGTCTTTCCTAAAAAGTTGAAATCCACTGTATCAATATCAAAATCAATCATGTGTCATATGAACCGCACAATTATTCAGTATTGCCTAATAACCCGATTGTGACGTAAATGTCACCATAAATCGGTTAAACTGTGCAGACAACAAAAAACTACTGGGTAGGTATTATAAAAGGTATGGAGAGAAAAAATGCTAGTGTCCAGCCTTATTTGAGGTACCTCCAGTCAAAAAGCCACTGACATAAATGTGATTAAATCTCAACAGGGTTAACAGTCACATGTTGCTAGTAACAATCACAGGAGACCGTCACTGGAAAAGCCTAACTACCTGCCCCCAAAAAAGCTAAAACTCCCACATGTTGCGTCTAAAAATAGACGCGTTTCATTAATAAAGAATCATCAGGAGCAGCTTTAAGTGCACGTGGTGAATTATAGCAAAGCAACCACTGCCACACTGATGCATATAGAATTAATCTACTTTAAGAGTAAAAGCTTATGAGACAGCCAGATTGTGCAGGCGATTGTGGAGAGGGAAGCATTCCTCGTCAGCAGAGGAGACCATTGCTATTACATGCGGTTCCTTCTCCAAGTTATTTGCTTCTGCCTCTAGCGTTCCTTGGACTATCTATCAGTTTTACTGATTGTTGCTTCCGATTATAACTTCAGCTGTTTCAGAGAGGTCAGCTTTTTGACTCTTGATCCCTTGACCTCATTTAAGGACTCAGTCTACTACGTGATTTTCCTATACTGTTCTTGATTGTTCTCCTATGATCATCCACTGCCTCCTGATTACAGTCTTCTTCAGGGTCATAGGACCTCTCTGCAGCAAAGTCCAAATCTCTTTGGGGGCCAAGGGATGAAGACTTCGGGCCCCTGTAGGTTTTGCTTACCGGTTTAGCCTGCATTGGTCTGGTTTTGGTATAGGGTATCCATTTCTCTAATCTGTGACACACACACACCATATTAATCTGCAAAGTTTTGTTTTGCTTTTCCCATCCCAATAAATACCAATATGCAGACCTATGATTTTTCATACTCATAGAGTACTCTAACAAAAAGTAGGTACATTTCTAGATATTGGCGGTATATTCTAATAAATATTCTTTAGACCCTGACATTACAAACTCAAGGAGCACCATCTTCAGTTTATTATCCTTGGCAATCACCTGATCGATCCATGTGCAAGCGGGTCAAGGTGGAATCTGTGTGACTCAGCTTGCTTGTATCTAATAAACAATAGAGCAGAAAGCATCACCGCCAGCTCATCAGCAACAAAGCGGCAAGCAGCACCTGTGATGATTAAAAGTTCAATAATTCTGTTCAATGTCTACATAAACAGTACATGTTATAGCAAAACTGATGTTAACGTCTTCATGAATGGAGTAGATAGAACATTTGAAACAAGGCACTGTTTGTGTGTGTTTTTTTAACACAATAATGGTATAAAAAACTCTTTATGGCACATGCTATATATGCACCATAATTTGGGACCTCTTGAGCTTCGATAATTTTTAAAAGAGGCACGAAGAATAGGGCTTAGCAGGATGTATGGGACCTGTTGCAATCTGCGATATTTACTATAATAAACACCAGAAACCAGTATAAACTGTAGCTGACATCAGCTCTTAACTGGTCCGAATAGATTTTATCTAAGGGTGGGTTCACATCAACGCATACAAAAAAAGTATACGTTAAACCAATGCCATACAATGACTTCTGTTCACCATAGAGTTCCATTGATTAAAAAAATAAAAATAAAAACATAACACACATATACTTATTTTTACCATTGTAAAACAAAACATACCTTTTTTTACTGGAATCTGCAGGATACAAAAACGTGGTGTGCTGTGTTTTTTTTTAACATATATGTCAAATGGAGGCATAAAACCCACCCTATTGTAAGTTGAAAGTGCTCCATTTGTGCTGCACAAAGACAGCAATAGTCAATAATGTCATGGTGACACTGACAAATATAGCCACAGATGCTTGCCCATGTATACACACAGTAGTATAGGGAGAATTAGTGGCCTGCTTTGAACAATTTTACAAAGATTTCGCTTTAATGAGGGTAGGTGCCTACCTATGTTTATACAGACAAATGGTAGTAATGGAAGAAACAGTAGCTTGTTCTGAACAAGATGTCCCCTGAGTGCCATCTATGCTTATTTGAGCACTTATGAAATGGTAGAAAAATTGCAACAGGTTTTTGGGAAAAAATTCAAGACCCATTGAATGTTCCCTGAATAGTATAAACTAAAGTACTGTATGCTTAGTTGCCCACTTATAAACTGTAGAAATATTGTAACAGGTTTTTGAGAAACAGAAAAAGGTGTACCCAGGCTGTAATCAGAATATACACTACTATTGATGCACTAAGCTATGCTTATTTGCACATATGTAAATGGTAGTAAAATTGAAAAAGGTTTTTAGTAAAATAAAGTACAGGCTCAATTGAATGATCCATGAGTGTCAAATTTGCACTGCTATGGACCCACTAAAATATTGTACGCTTCTTTGCACAGTTATTAACAGTAGAAAAATTGCAACATGTTTTTGGGAAACAGCAAAAATGCCCAATTGGATGTCTCCTGAACTAAATATGCTCTATTACTCTCCTGTTGATGCACTAAGATAAACTTATAGCAGATAATAATAGTCTAAACTGTAGAAGCTTAGCAATAGGTTTTTGGAAAGAAAAAGACACCATTTTGCAGAGTATGTGGCAAAATGTATGCTGCTGGTGATGCTGGGAAATATGCCAATTGCACACATGAACTGTAGAAGCTTTGCAACAGGTTTTTGGAAAGAAAGAGGATGTTTTCTGTACACTATTTAGTGAACTTTATATAGATTAGTTCCAGTCCTAGCTAGGCACTGTAACTGCCCTTATGCAGTTTCTAATGATAAAAACTGACCTAGTTATTCATTTTACCTAACTAAATATAATGTGCTTCAGAACCTGATAAACTAGCCAATATCCTACCTCCTGACCCATGGTCATATTATCCTCCGTCTTCATCTTCCCTGAACTGTTTCCCTCAAAAGTGTACCATATTTTAAATGTAAAATGGCAATTGCCATTTTGTGCAACTTGGCCAAAACTTTGAATTAGTTTCGATGAATTTTTGTGAAATTTGTGATGAACTTTAGAATAGATTCTTTCATCTCTACTGCAGAACTGTAATCCCAGCTGACATGCAACTGCAGGTACTGCTTGGAACTGGGTAATGTGCCATTACTAACATTTATTTAAAATGCAGGATTTTGTTTTCTTGTGTTATTACCAGGACCAGCTCCAAGTGTATTTTGGCCTTTTTTCCCCTGAAACTTTATTCTGAGTAGTGTAAAGCATGTGTTTCTAGCTCATAATGGTTCTCCCAAGCCCAGTGGACCTTGACATTTGGACAGGAAATCTACTGCATGCAATTGAGTTAGAAATTTTGTGAAGTAAATTATTATTAAATAACCTTGACAGATATTACAGGGTACTGCTGTAGATAACAGACCTTAGGTCCAGTATCTAGACAATGGTTTTATAATAAATGCCTGCAACAGTCATGCGGTCACTCTGTAACCTGTGTGAAGGGGTACCCCATGTTCGCAAAAGATGAAAATAAATACAGCATTTGTTTGGGCTGCGTTTGTGCTGGTTTGTGCTGCAAAAATGAGTGTTTGTGCCGGTTCAGTTCCTGAGAATTTGCGCGTTAGATTTTTATGAAGCCACGCCCACGTTCTTAAATTTCAAAAAGAAATACACCATTTGTTTGTGCTGCGTTTGTGCTGGTTTGTGCTGCAATAATGAATGTGAATTTGGCGCAGTGTGGAACTTTCTGAAGGCAAACTGGTTGTAGAACTTATACTCACACCTCCTTTTCCCTGGTGTACATTTTTGTTCTAAATGGCACATTGCGCCCCAAACTGCGCCTTTTTGTCAAAAGATGCAGTTAGTAAATGTTTGAGCGCTGCATCGACAAAAGTGAAAAGAGTCCCTGCAGGTCAAGAACTGCAGATTTGTCTATTTGAAAAGGTGCAAAAAAGGCGCAAATAAACCCTGTTTGCACTTTTTCTAGACAAAAAAAACTGTCTAAAGACAATGATTAATGTGAGACATAATGTGATGGCAGATAAGGCCTTTCTGTCATCGCCCATGGGGGGTCCTGAGACCCCCCCTGTAATGGCGAACCCGTGATTGGACGGTCAATTCTGGTGACCCGATTGCACGGAAAATAAGGGGAATCGGTGCTGTCTCGGACAGGATAAGAGGAGGTGGAAGGGGTGTCACCTCCTCATATCCCCTGCGATTGGTGGTTTGGAGCAACCAACCAATCGCACGGGGGGGGGTGTAGGGGGGTGTCGCGGGATATTGAAAATGAATTTCCCCTGCTCTGTCCGCCCATCCCAGTCTGGGCAGAACGGAGAATATGCGGCGGAGACAGCGGCGGGTGTATGTGGCAGTAGTATGCGGCAGGGAGCTCCAGATGTTTCAAAACGCCGCCGACCACCAACGGCTGGTTTGGGCATGCTAAGAGTTGTAGTTTTGCAACATATCACAGAAGACTATACAGCAGTTTAACCCCATACTGTAAACAGATACTACTACCTGTTTGTAATCCTTGTAGACAGCTAAAAGCATAGCACATGACTGAAGTAAAGTTTCTTTTCTCATATAATAGTGTTACAGATATCTACCAAGACACATTATTAGTTACAATAAGTAGGTACACTTGATTTACCCTGGAGTCTCTCAGCTAGTAGTCAATTTGTTAAGCATACATTTGCTTAAATGCCTTTCCCCAAGTTACAGTGTGTGGTGCTGAAAGTGACCAGCATAGGGGAGGGGCATCAGAAGCAGGAAATGAAGTATGGGGTCTAGTAAGGACAATTTATACATTTTTCTTATTATAAAATTGCTATGGCTAGCCAGTGTTTTTCAATTCTTTTTCTCTCCTTTTATCCATGCATCAGTTACAGTGATTTGCGGCACAAACTCAGCACAAACGAATGGTGTATTTTTTTTAGCATATGGAGTGCGCAATATCTTGGAAATCCTGAACCGGATCATTTTTGCGACACAAACCAGCACAAATGCAGCACAAACGAATGGTGTATTTATTTTAGAAATTTAAGGACATGGGGTGGAAAGTGGGTGGGGCTTTATAACAATCTAACGCGCAATATCTCAGAACCGAACGGGCACAAATGCTCATTTTTGTGGTACAAACGCAGCACAAACGAATGGTGTATTTCTTTTGGAGATTTAAGAACATGGGGTGCCAACTTCACACAGTTCTGGAATTCTGGAGGCTCCAGGTGAAGAAGTAAACATTTTCCATTTTTATTTCCATTGTTTCTTTCTGTGCTTCTAAAAGCAATCTCTATGGTTACTTTCTTCAAAATATGCAGTCATACATTAGTATAACTATGAATGTCATTAAACTTATAATGGTGTACAGGTTTAGAATCAAACGTTGCCATGCCTGGTTATAGGTTGTCTGCTATTGCAGTACTGCTCCAGCAAAGTGAATACAACCTATGAATAAGTAAGTGTGGCATTGTTTTTGGAAGAAAACACCCATATTTTAGAATTCTGTAAAAATCTTACAGAATTATTATTATTATACAAAATTATTATAAATATTGTGATGGTTTTATATAATTGTGTGAATATCGTGCAAAAATGTGAATATACAAAGGGTATTCACTTTGCTAACATGCAAAAATGTGTCAGAAAAAAGAACCATCTGGCTATTGCCTCCTATTGGGACTGGCTTCCAATGTGTCAATGTTCAGCACGTCTTGAAACATAAGCAAAAGCAGCAAAATTTCTATCTATCGACAAATAGCTGTTTCAGGATAATTGCCCCTGATCCATTTAGAGTAGGATTATGGCTGTCTCGGAGAAATGCGATGGTGTGGGTACTGGCTTTGAGGAGACCACCTGTTTATGGAGACTTAGGTTATCTGTTTTTAATTTATGTTTTTTTTCATGTTTGATTCCCATGCAGCATTGCAACTGTCAGTTTTTTATGACCATTTTGCATCAGTGTGCGCATCTATGTTCTGTCCGTCTATCCATTTTTAACGTTCATTTTGCATCCATTTTTAATCAAACACCGCAAAGCCCCTAGTATATATTAAGCCCACCCTCCACATAGTATATATCAATGCCTCCCACAGTGCCCTTTCACTCAAAATGAAATTTTCATATATGTTGTTGCTGCTAAGGTGATATTCCATAATCCCTAATTATTGTGTTCACATACCACTTGTTTAATAAGATTCCGTCCATAGCAACCGCTCCTTATAATACTTTTTTCTGACTATCTTCTCAAGATGGCCACCGATGCCCTTACCCTGAGGCTAAGACCTCCCTCCTTAACTACCCAGAATTCATTCGGCTCATCTTGGGAACACACAGCCTCACCCCAACCAATCGGCTTTCTCCTGACTTAAACTCGCCCTCTTCCTCCTGAGTAGTGTCGATCGCTAAATATTCTAATCGTGAATTTTTATTGCAAATATCGGCACTATTCTTGTCCGATGAGAGCGCACACACAGTGTTCAGGACTGCCCACTACTACGTCCTCCGTCTTCAGTATATAGAAGATAGGAGACGGAGAACACCTAGCAAAGCTGTTTTAGCTGTACCACTGAAATGCCTGGGGGCGGAAAGAACATGCTGCAATTACTAGGTAATTCAATACCAATATAAAAGAATTAACTAGGGAACTAAGGTAAACTTAGTCAGACCAATCCAATTACATAAAAAAAAAATATAACAGTTACCCTTTAATGACCCTTTGTAGTGGCACCATTATATATAATGACCCTTTGTGCCCCCCAGTGTATTTATATCATGCCAACAAGAAAAAAAAATATTCACCTCACCACAGGCCTCAGGAACACTTACGCCACACTGGAGGCAGCAGAACCTGATGCTCTAAGGATAATCATGTAATATCACAATGCTGAGAGTGTAAGGTCCTGCTGCCTTCAGTCTGACATTCCCAAGTGCCTGTTTGCTGCTTTTTACATAGTATACCTTTTTTAATGGCCTTTGGATAGATGCACTTCAGTCTAAACATCTGTTTAAGGGCTCTTTCACACTTGCGTATTCTGGCATAGAGTTCTGTCATCGGGATCAGGATCAGGATTATCCCAATGCATTCTGAATGGAGAGAAATCCGTTCAGGATGTCTTCAGTTCAGGACCGGAACGTTTTTTGGCTGGAGAAAATCCTGAACACTTGCTGCAAGGCCGGACCTGGAATTAATACCCATTGAAAGGCATTAATCCGGATCCGGCCTTAAGCTAAACGTCGTTTCGGCGCATCACCGGATCCGATGTTTAGCTTTTTATAAATGGTTACCATGGCAGCCAGGACGCTAAAGTCCTGGTTGCCATGGTAAAGTGTAGTGGGGAGCAGTATACTTACCGCCCGTGCGGCTCCCGGGGTGCTCCAGAGTGACGTCAGGGCGCCCCACGCGCATGGATCACATGATCGCATGGATCACGTGACCAATGCACATGGGGCGCTCTGACGTCATTCTGGAGCACCCGGGAGCCACAAGGGCGGTAAGTATACTGCTCCCCCGCTCCCCACTACTACTATGGCAACCAGGACTTTAATAGCGTCCTGGCTGCCATAGTAACACTGAATGCATTTTGAAGACTGGTCAGTCTTCAAATGCTTTCAGTTCACCTGTTGTTGTCACGGATCCGGTGGGCACTTCCGGCGACAACGCAAGTGTGAAAGAGGCCTAAAATTGTCCCATTGATTTCAGTGGGTTCCATCTGGCCATCAAAATGACCAAAAATCGGACATGTCCTATTTTTTTGCCTGCTAGTATTCACTGTTAAAATTTGGCATTGGAAATAGCCCCATAGACTGCAGTTATCCTGAAAATGACCATGTGATGTTAAAAAAACGGCAGTAACATAGCCATTTTCAACTGAGGTATCTCAGAAAGAGAAGAGTATCTGAGAAAGAGAACCATATTGTAGTGCCACCTGTTGGAAGTGGCTCCATATAAAGTGCCCTTTACGCGGGCTGACAATTGAACAGATCATCGAAAACCAGCATTACCAGTAGCACTTGTTAGCGATGATCTGGCAGTATAAATGCACTGCCGATTAACCAATGAAAAAGCAAAATGCTTGTTCATTGGGTAATTGTATCTTTTGAGCAGCACAAAAGATCATCGTTTCCTAGTGGCAGATGGTGCTGTGTAAAAACGATCTGCTGCCAGGAAACAATGAGCCTGTATGGGGAAGAGCAATGACATTAACGTTCGCTCCTTCCCAAATTCTGGAGTAGCTGGAGAAAATCAGTACATGTAACTGTACTGGTCTCCTCCACCAGCGATCAGCAGATTGTTGGGAAGGAACACTTCCTTCCCAACAATCTGGTAGATCGTCATCCCGTGTAAAGGGACCATAAGTTAATATTTTATTTTTGAACAAGTCTTGGACCATGACAAATGAAAATAGTCGGCTGCATCCAAGGCACCTCATTTACCCAGATTCCTACTCAATACTAATGAGGGACAAGTATCCCAAAATAACTGTCTGTTGATGGATATTAGGGCGCGAATATTCGAATTGCGAATTTTAATCGCAAATATCGCCACTTTGAGAATTCGCAAAGATTTAGAATATAGTGCTATATAATCTTATTCGCAAATATTCTAGATTTTTTTCACCTGAACCCATGATCCCTCCCTGCTTCTTGCTTGTGGTTCAATGAGAAGGCTGCAATGTCTTTGTCTGAGCTTAACAACATCCCTAGCAACCAATAGGAAAGTTGCCTACCCCTTACTATAGTAACATAGTAACATAGTACATAAGGCCAAAAAAGACATTTGTCCATCCAGTTCGGCCTGTCATCCTGCAAGTTGATCCAGAGTAAGGCAAAAAGAAAACTGAGATAGAAGCCAATTTTCCCCACTTAAGGGGAATAAAAAATTCCTTCCCGACTCCAATCAGGCAATCAGAATAAGTCCCTGGATCAACGACCCCTCTCTAGTTGCTATAGTTTGTAATATTATTATACTCCAGAAATACATCCAGGCCCCTCTTGAACTCTTTTAGTGAACTCACCATCACCACCTCCCCAGGCAGAGAGTTCCATAGTCTCACTGCTCTTACCGTATAGAATCCTCTTCTATGTTTGTGTACAAACCTTCTTTCCTCTAGATGCAGAGGATGTCCCCTCGTCACAGACACAGTCCTGGGTATAAATAAGAACCTCCCCAGCAGCCATTTTCTGCAGTTATTTGCAGTTCTGAGAGAGACAGCAGTGTCATTGCTGTGCTCTGCGATTTGCTGTGTCACATTACATTAGATAGTTAGTTAGCTTATATATACAGTGGATATAAAAAGTCTACCCACCCCTGTTAAAATATTAGGTTTCTGTGCTGTAAAAAAAAAGAGACAAAGATAAATCACTTCAGAACTTTTTCCACCTTTAATGTGACCTATAAACTGTACAACTCAGTTAAAAAGCAAACTGAAATCTTTTAGGTGGAGGGAAGAAAACAAACAAAAAAACTAAAATAATGTGGTTGCATAAGTGGGCACACCCTATTATAACTGGGGATGTAGCTGTGTTCAGAATTAAGCAATCACATTCAAAATCATGTTAAATAGGAGTCAGCATACACTTGCCATCGTTTAAAGTGCCTCTTATTAACCCCAAATAAAGTTCAGCTGCTTTAGTTGGTCTTTCCAGAAATTTTCTTAGTCGCATCCCACAGCAAAAGCCATGGTCCACAGAGAGCTTCCAAAGCATCAGAGGGATCTCATTGTTAAAAGGTATCAGTCAGGAGAAGGGTACAAAAGAATTTCCAAGGCATTAGATATACCATGGAATACAGTGAAGACAGTCATATTCAAGTGGAGAAAATATGGCACAACAGTGACATCACCAAGAACTGGACGTCCCTCCAAAATTGATGAAAAGATGAGAAGAAAACTGGTCTGGGAGGCTACCAATAGGCCTACAGCAACATTAAAGGAGCTGCAGGAATATCTGGCAAGTGTGGTACATGTGACAACAATCTCCCGTATTCTTCATATGTCTGGGCTATGGGGTAGAGTGGCAAGACGAAAGCCTTTTCTTAAGAAGAAAAACATCCAAGTCAGGCTACATTTTGCAAAAACACATCTGAAGTCTCCCAAAAGCATGTGGGAAAAGGTGTTATAGTATGATGAAACCAAGGTTGAACTTTTTGGCCATAATTCCAAAATACATGTTTGCCGCAACACTACATATCACCAAAAGAACACCATACCCACAGTGAAGCTTGGTGGTGGCAGCATCATGCTTTGGGTCTTTTTTTTTTACTGGAACTGGGGCCTTAGTTAAGATAGAGGGAATTATGGCACAAAACCTTCAGGCTTCTGCTAGAAAGCTGAACATAAAGAGGAACTTCATCTTTCAGCATGACAACGACCCAAAGCATACATCAAAATCAACAAAGGAATAGCTTCACCAGAATAAGATTAAAGTTTTGGAATGGCCCAGCCAGAGCCCAGAACTGAATCCGATTGAAAATCTGTAGGATGATCAGACGAGGGTTGTGCACAGGAGATGCCCTCGCAATCTGACAGATTTGGAGTGTTTTTGCAAAGAAGAGTGGCCAAACCTTGCAAAGTCAAAATGTGCCATGCTGATAGACTCATACCCCAAAAGACGGAGTGCTGTAATAAAATCAAAAGCTGCTTCAACAAATTATTAGTTATGCAACTTATGCAACCATATTGTTTTATTTGTATATTTTTTCTTCCCTCTATCTAAAATATTTAAGTTTGTTTTTCAATTGATTGGTACAGTTTATAGGTCACATTAAATGTGGAAAAAGTTCTGAAATTATTTATCTTTCTTTAATTTTTTCACAGCACAGAAACCTGACATTTTAACAGGGGTGTGTCGACTTTTTATATCCACTGTATAATGCAGAGATAGTCAGTGTAGGTTATATCGTGATATATCGTTCCAGTGCAGGGTGTTAGGTAGTGTGGTTCTGCTGTCCATACATATGTGTTACAGATATAGTGCTGCTGTGATGTCACAAGTTCACAACAATACTTAGTGCACCAATCACTAAAGATGTCGCGAACACAAAATTTTCCAATCGCGAACGGCGAACTTCAGCAAATGTTCACGAACGGGTGAACCAGGCGAACCGCCATAGACTTCAATAGGCAGGCGAATTTTAATACCCACAGGGACTCTTTCTGGCCACAATAGTGATGGAAAAGTTGTTTCAAGGAGACTAACACCTGGACTGTGGCATGCCGGAGGGGGGATCCATGGCAAAACTCCCATGGAAAATTACGTAGTTGACGCAGAGTCGGGTTTTAATCCATAAAGGGCATAAATCACCTAACAGTCCTAAATTGTTTGGAATAATGTGCTTTAAAACATCCAAGGTGTGTATACGATCAGGTATGATGTTGTATCGATCAGGTAGTGTAAGGGTTACGCCGAGTGACAGACCAAACTCTAACAGACCAATCTCCCCGTTTAACGCACTGCAAACAGTCCATTTGCACAACCACAAACTCCCCATTTGCACAAGGTTGGATACCAAGCTAGCCATGTCCTGTTCCTTGTCCTCACTGACGTCATTGAAGGTCTCTTCCTCCGCCCAGCCACATACAACACCAAGGGTTCCCGAAAGGTGACAACAAGCCCCTTGGGACGCCTGCTGTGGTTGGTCTTCCACCTCCTCAAAGCCACCTTCCTCCTCTGACTCCTCTTCTTCAGACTCCTCTCTCTGCGTTGCAGCAGGTCCAGCAATCAACGACAACAAGGCTGCTTCTGGTGGTGATGGTGACCACAACTCTTCCTCTTCATGCTCATCTACGGCATGATCCAGCACTCTTCGCAGGGCAAGCTCCATAAAAAACGCATATAGGATGAGGTCGATGATGTTGCCTTGAGTTTGACTGACCAGGTTTATCACCTCAGCAAAAGGACGCATGAGCCTACAGCTGTTCTTACCAGTTTAATCTCTGTTTTGTCCCCTATCAGGAGCCGGTGTATGGAATAGATTTTAGGAACAGGGAGATGGAAAAAAATGGTTAGTCGGTCCTCTTCCTTCCAGTTTGGGGCACTGCGTGTGCGCCGTGCTAAGTAGTACTATTCCTATCAATTTAATCCCTGTTACGTCCCCTATCAGGGGACGTGTATTAAATAGATTTTAGGAAACGGGAGATGGAAAAAGATGATTGGTCAGTCCTCTTGCTTCCAATTTGGGGCACTGTGCATGCGCCGTGCAATGTACTGTGACACCCTATATGAATGGTAGGCAGTGGGCACAGTACAGTCTGTGGGCCTGACACACACTGGCAGGCAACTGCAATTATATTAAAGGGTAAAAATGTAATGACTTTTTTATCTGCAGGGTACTGTGCCCCCCTTTATGAGTGGTGGGCAGTGGGCACAGTACAGTCAGTGGGCCTGACACACACTGGCAGGCTACTGCAATTATATTCAAGGGTAAAAATGTAATGACTTTTTTTATCTGCAAGGTACTGTGCCACCCAATATGAGTGGTGGGCAGTGGCAGTGGGCAAAGTACAGTCTGTGGGCCTGACACACTGGCGGCAACTGCAATTATATTAAAGGGTAAAAATTAAATGATGTTTTTATCTGCAAGGTACTGTGCCACCCGATATGAGTGGTGGGCACTGGCAGTGGGCACAGTACAGTCTGTGGGCCTGACACACTGGCAGGCAATTGCAATTATATTAAAGGGTAAACATTAAATTACTTTTTTATTTGCAAGGTACTGTGCCACCCTATATGAGTGGTGGGCACTGGCAGTTGGCACAGTACAGTTTGTGGGCCTGACACACACTGGCAGGGAACTGCAATTATATTAAAGGGTAAAAATTAAATGACTTTTTTATCTGCAAGGTACTGTGCCACCCTATATGAGTGGTGTGCACACAGTACAGTCTGTGGGCATGCGGCCTCTCACACACGGGCAGGCAACTGCAATATAATATATATAGAAAAAATAAATAAAAGCAGACTGATGTACCAGCCCTAAAAAGGGCTTTTTGGGGTGCTGTCAGGATGCTGTCCTTACAGCAGATGAGTCTTTGAGGACTGGAGTGGACACAAAACACTGGCCTAGCTAATGCCCCTTTCACACAGGCGAGTTTTCCGTGCGGGTGCAATACGCGATGTGAATGCATTTCACCCGCACTGATTCCTGACCCATTCACTTCAATGGGTCTGTGTACATGAGCGTTTTTTTTTCACGCATCACTTGTGTGTTGCTTGAAAATCGCAGCATGGTCTATATTCTGCCTTTTTCACACAGCCCTAGCCCCATAGAAGTGAATGGGGCTAGGGCTGCGTGAAAAACGCATTGCATCCGCAAGCAAGTGCGGTTGCATTGCATTTTTCACTGAAGGTTGCTAGGTTGCTAGGAACTGTTGTTTGTAAAGCTTTAGTTTTTTATCACGCGTGTGAAAAAAGCATCAAAACGCATTGCAACCGCGCCGAAAAAACTGAACAACTGAACGCAATCGCAGGCAAAACTGAATGGCTTTGCCTGTGAAATCGCACAGTTTCACTGAACACATCTGCAACGCATCCGGACCTAATCCGGACACGCTCGTGTGAAAAAGGCCTAACGCTTTCCCTATTAATTCAGCAGCAGCAGCACTCTCTCTGCTCTAACTAACACTGTAGCTTCAGAATGAATCTAAGATGGATGCTGTCCTTGCTTTTTGATAGGAGGGGGGAGGGTCTGGGAGGGAGGGTATGCTGATTGGCTGGAATGTGTCCTCTGACTGTGAGGTACAGGGTCAAAGTTTGCTCAATGATGATGTATAGGGGGCGGACCGAACATCGCATATGTTCGCCCGCCGCGGCGAACATGAAGATGTGATGTTCGCCGGCGAATAGTTCAGGAGATCACTAATATGTAGTCAGACCTGCTAAAATGTGAAGTTGCACGTATTGTGCCAAGGTTCTTCAGAAGTGTGAGTAGTATTCTTCTCATCTACCAAAATATGCTTTAAATGATATATGGCTAAAGTATATGTGAAGATTGTGAATCCTGAGTCAAAGTGAGACTCTAAGTCAGCCTAGTGTTGAAAACATACGGGAGTACACGGATTGATTATAGTTCTCATCTACAGGACATGCCATATTGTGTGATAGATGCAGGTCCAAGCTTTGCGTCCTTCCCCAGAATTGTGGTCCTTAATCTCCCGTCCTGGCTGGTGTCATAGCTGCTGTTAACAGGAGTTGGCCAGTCATCTGCAGCTCTCTCCATCCACTTCTTGGGAGTTCCCAAAACAACAAAGCACGCTTACTCAGCTGTGAATATGCCCCAAATGTCTAAGATGTATACATATTATAAAGTTGCACAAAATCAAGCTATAATTTAGAGCAATAAAATAAAGAACCTAGTTACCAGGTGGCATAAAAAGTAGTGAAAAATATAACGTTAGCCTTTCCACTGGTATCATGATATTCCAGACTTTGCCAATACATTTCATATAAATAACATTAGCAATCTGGCAAATGTCGAACATACTTACCTTACCTATTAAAAATAAAGGAAAATTAGACTACTTCTTACGTTACATGAAGAAAAATACAGGGAATCGGCAGTTACTACAAAGCTGTGCCAAACCTCCTTATTGCCAAATTTAAAAATAAACTGGAGAGCCAAATGTATTCTTGTCTACTTCTTAGACAGGTCATATTATCCTAGAAAGAAAGGCTTAACTTCATGTTTTTTTTTTTTTTTTAATAACGTCTCCTAGGAGCAAAACCCTGATAAAATGTTATACCCGGTTTATTGTAGAATATAGTTTACTAAATCTGCTGCAGGTTTTTGCTACTTGAACAGTGATAAAGAACCCTGAATATTTCTTTAGGATTGTTTATTTTCTAGGTTTCACTGTGTCGTGCAGTTTTTAAGGAAATGTCTGACCTTAGCTTACATTTAGTATAATTCAGAGACAATCCACCTTGGTTGTATTGCAGGAGCTCTCATTTAGCTGTGAAGTCGACCAGTTTTTTTCAAGAACACTCGGCATCAAAACATAAAGGGAAATATTAAATATTACAATGTAATACCATGTTTTTGAAGTGAGGACAACATTTTATACCTATAGCTGAAAAAGAATCCCAAAAGTGAGGTAGTATATCTGAACTATGCTCTCTCTCTCTCTATATATATATATATTTGTGTCAGGGGCTTATGATAGTACAGTGTAAGATACCGTGAATGTAGGATGAAACAAAGCGCGAGTCGGTTGTGGTGTGCCGAAACCGACGATGAGGTAGGCCTGAGAAAGAAGAGGGCCCACCAGGAAAGTTTTAAGGAAAAGAAGGAAAATATTATTCTGATGTGGTGTGGTGGGAGGGTCATTCAGTGCTGACCTCGCACGGTAAGGTGCCAGGTCGGGGGGAGCGCTTAAATAGGCCAGGGGTAGCATAGCCCCTCCCACAAATCCAGGCAATTGCCTTAATACTTGTGTCAGGGGCTTATGATAGTACAGTGTAAGATACCGTGAATGTAGGATGAAACAAAGCGCGAGTCGGTTGTGGTGTGCCGAAACCGACGATGAGGTAGGCCTGAGAAAGAAGAGGGCAAAATTAAGTGAACATATTTATTACATACAATCTAATACAGATATACTCCATCAATCAGTCATGTTTCTGAAAGCATCCCTTAATTCCTGTACTGGGTTCGGTATATAGCGAGAGTAAGCGGATGACTTCCAGCGCCCCAGTGTTTTTATAACATGCGTTGGGATGTTGACCCTGGAGGCTGTGGACGCTGCTCCTATGCGGAAGGAGTGGCCGGAGTAGTTAGCTGCGTTGAGGCCCAGTTGTGTGAGCAAGGACCTGACGCAGGTCATGAAGGTCGTGGTAGTGAGTACAGAACCCTGTATTTTAAGTAAAGGCTGTGAGGACCGCAAGTTGTGAGGCTGTATGTATGCATCCAGTACCCTGAAGGGACACCATCTGTTGTGCGTGGGATAGTATGGAATGTTTACTGGTGTGTGCTGACTGGTTTTGGAGTGAGGGAGTGTCAGGACATAATGATCATCGTGTTTTGTTAAGTGAGAATAGAGGAGGTACGGAGAGGTTGGGGTCGTGGTTGTGAACTCCCTAGGCCTCAGAAATCCATAGAAGGCTAGGTATATCGCTGTCTTAATGATGGAATTGGTGTCAGTGTCAAATGGTTTTAAGTCCAGCAGGTTTGATAATGCTTTGAAAATATGTTTGTCTATAGGTAGCCTTTAGATCGTATGTGTGGGTTCTGATTTCTGAATGCCTCTAAGTATGGTCTTGATCTGGTGAGAGGCCATGAAACTGTTGTTATTGGGGTGTAAGATCAGCATATGGTGTTGAATGCCCGTGAGGTAGAGCTTGATGGTGTTGTATGACATGTTTAGTTTGAGGTGGCAAAAGGAAGCGAATCCCAAAATAGACGTCATGATGAATGGTTGTCTGATGTCATGGTCCCGAAGGAATCTTTTGAAGAGTGTGAAAACCCTGTTGTATGTTTTGTGTGTATTGTGTGATAGTGCCAATTGGGACAGTGCCCTACTGTGCTGCATGATGGTTTCTAGTCCAGTATGAGTTGTTGAAATGTTGGGGTGATGGTGGCCGTGGGCACGGCTGACGGGAGTGATTGGTGAAATGCCTGAAATTTAAAGCGAGACAAGTTGTCAGCAGCTGTGTTACATACACCTGGAATGTGGAAACAACATAGGAAAAAATTGTGACAAGCCGCCAACCAAGTGAGTTGCCTCAGAAATCTCATGATCGTGAGGGATTTTGAGCGGCCTTTGTTAAGGATGTGACAGGTTGCCTGGTTGTCTGAGTAACAACGGACTGGCATGTTGGCCCATAGGTGACCCCATGCTACGGCAGCCGCCACGATGGGATAGATCTCAAAAAGAGCTGAGGTTGTGGAGAACCCTTCCAAATCCTGCATTGTTGAAGGCCAGCTGCCCCGAAGCCATTCGTTCCCAAAAATTGCTGCAAAACATGTGGTAGATGCCGCATCTGACCAAATGGTAGGAGACGCATAGGACAATTGAGGGAGGAACATGCTTTTACCATTCCAGATGGTTAAAAATCTCTTCCACATGTTTAGGTCTGCCGTAGCTTGGGTATCCAAGGACAACCTGTGCGAATCATGTAGAAAAAGTGGGAACAAATGCAATAGGCGTGATATGAAGGAGCGGCCTTGAGGTATGATGCGCATAGCAAAATTCAGTGATCCCAGCAGAGATTGAAGCTCCTTGCGATTGCAAGTACCACATTGAAGGTAGTTGTCGATGAGGGTGAGAATGTTCTCTATTCTGTCCTCTGGTAAACTCGCTTGCATTGTGGCTGAGTCTAACTGGATACCCAGAAAGGTGATGACCATGTTTGGCCCCTCTGTTTTCTTGGGGGAGATAGGAACGCCTAGTTGTTCGAATAGCCTAGTGGTAGCTTGGAGACTAGTAGGCAGGGAAGTATTCCCCTCCACCAGTAGGAAATCGTCCAGGTAATGTAGTACAGTAGGGCATCCGGCCACGTTCAATAGTAACCAGCACAAAGCTTCTGCAAATATGTCAAAAATAGCTGGGCTACTTTTGGACCCAAACGTTAGACGGGAGAAAAAATAGTAATACCCGGACCATTTGATGCCGTGTAGGTGCCACAGAGTGGGGTGGATTGGAAGTAGCTTAAAAGCGTTAGCAATGTCAGTCTTACTAAGCCAGGCTCCCACCCCTGCTTGTATGATAGCGGTAATGGCGTGATCTATGGTCGTGTATTGCAGGGAGAATTCCTCGGAAGGTATGAGGGAGTTGAGACTGGGGTTGGCAGATGAGTGGGGTGCTGATAGATCAATGATGAGGATTTCCCTGTGACAACACCAATGGGTTTGTGCGCCATTCTATGAATGGAGGAGTGTTGAAAGGCCGTAGTACTAAGCCCTCAGCCACTTCTTGAGCTATGAGGGTGTCAACTGCTGTGGGGTTCTGTTGTGCGGATTGTAGATTAGGGCATTCCAGAGTTTCCGTGGGTATGTGTAGGATACCCGTGTGGAAGCCTTCTGTCAAACCCGAGATGAGAAAGTCTGTTAGATGTCTGGATGGGTGTTGTGACATGAGGGCCGTGAATTCTGGCAAATTAATGGACATTAAGTAAGGCTTGGAATACATTTTATTTGGACACATGGACTTTGCATGTGCCCTGAAACATTGTGAGCAGACATGCAATAGTCTGCATCCATTATAATTGCACGGCCCAACATTGAAATTGTTGCATATCTGGGATTTGCCCAAGAACTTGATTGGGCGTCCCAGTTTGTCTCTTAACAATCTCTCTGGAGCCCCAGAGGAACTAGCCCCTTGCGTGGAGGCATGCTCTCCCAATGTGTTGGGACAAAAACTTGTGGTGTGTGCTGGGGAGGAGCAGAATGCACAAGCCGGTGTTCTGAGCCCTGCAAAGTGTCTGCAAAATATGACGGTATCAATCCTTCCCCAGTTGGACCGTGTACCATACTGAGAGAAGGCTCCAGACACTTTAGCAGAAAAAGACCTATGGTAGTCGTAGAAGGCCGAACCCCCATATTTGTTGCCCAGATCTACCAGCTTGTGCATGTAGAGATCAAACTCCTCTCTTCTGTTGGGATAGACAGCACATATAAACTCCCTGTAGATACCAAAGGCCAGCACGAATTCGGGAATGGTCAATTTCCTGTTGAGGCGGGCATCCCTGGACCTGACCACCACCGACACGTCCTCGTAAGCGTAGGTTTTGTTTTCCACAATATCCTGGGAGGAAATCAACAGGGAAGCCAGGTTGACGTCTTTACCTTCCAGGATATCTCTTTTCAAGTGCTCAGGTATCATGTGAGCCGGGCTGACTTCCTGGTCCTCCAGAGTAATGGCACGAGCCACTACTGGCGGATTGGCTGTTGCTTGTGATGCAGGCGCAGCTGGCCCTGTCAGGGTGAGGGCCGTGGTGACCGACTCCAGTTGTTCCAGTCTGGAGTTGACCTTGCTCATGGATGCCATGAGTGAAGTTAACATGGTACGTATGTGGTCTGGGTTGGACTGGCTAGGTCCTTCCCCGGCATCCATGTTGTTTGTGGATGTACGTAGTAGTGAGAAAAGTTCAGCTTTTCTTGCCGATGCGGGGTAAGGGATTTGACGTCTCCTTAGTTCCGCTGTTATGCGAGGGATCGTCCATGATCTGATCGAAGCTGGACTAGCTAGCTCTCCTCCTAGGTTGGGAGTGACAGATCTAGCTGGGGGGCCAGGCAGGGAGCAATCCTCTACCCCTTCTTGGGACATGCTATAACCAAAACAATAGTTAGTGTATGACAACCTCCCAATTTTTACTGGCAGGCTAGCTAGGCCAAAGGCGAAAAATTAAGGCTTGTTTGGTGACAGATGAGGCCCTACTAATTGCCAAACGGCTGTTGAGAGGCTCTATCTATGCGTTGGCGCGAGGGGTTATTGAGCCCACTTGTCGCAGTGGACGGAGTTTTTAGGCCTCTCGGTGACTGTAAGACAGAAAACAGGGGAAGGGAGTGACAGGTGAGGCCCTCTTTATGCAGTATGCAAGGCGGCTAGCTAACGTGTGGCCCGATGGGTGTATGCTTCCGAACCGTTGGAAGCGGGGTGTTGGCCTTGCAGGACCACTAACTAGTGGCGATAGCCAAGACGGGGAAAATACCTTTTGGGAAGCCTACGACCCTAATGCCAGTAATCTAACCTAGAGGGATGAAATGAAATGTACGGTAGAAACCATATGAGTCGGTGCACGTACCTGGGAGTATAGCAAAATATTGTTCACAGGCAAACCGTGTGGAGCAAAGTATTTATGTTAGACAGCCTGAAATGAGTAAGAGAGAGTAGTATGGTGAGTGGATTTGTGGGAAGAGAGCGGATCTGTAGCCTGTGGCGGTAATGTAAAAATGGTTAGGCTGACGTATGCACCTATGTTATATATGATGTTGAACGTCAGGTCGTACGTTGTGCTATCTGAGGTCAGTCGTGGTCTGAGTGTAACTACCCATGTATTTGGCTGACAAATAGTGTGTGCCTGAGAGAACCCTGAGTTATATGCGCACCAAAATGTGCCGGAAACGTATGGCTGGTTGAACCGTATGGGGTTCAACCGGAGTATGTGTGAAAAGAAGTCTAGTGTCTATCGACCAGAATGAGGCCTGTAACGTGGCCAGTAGCTAAACCGAGATGGATAATTGGAGCACTCCTGAGTGGGAGTCCAGTGATCCATGGGTTATACGTATTTGATATGACGAGTGACCCTGAACATGATATCGAAGTGGTATGTCTATGTGGTAGAGAGAAAATGACCGAAATCCACGTAAGGCATGAAAAGTAACCACGAATCATATCTGCTGCTGCCATGTTCCTGTCCCCATGTGGCCGCAATTAGTGGCAGAAGCAGTGGTGCAACAGTAGATGTGTCCAGACTTGAGGCACTGCATGCAGACAATCCACTGATGTACCGACAATTCCCACAATCCCCCCCCTTTTGACTCCTCTTCCATGATGACCAGGTCGGAACAGGCAATGGAGAGCTCCTGGCAACCTGGTGAGAAGCCGCGACACGCATCCCGCGCTGCCCCCTGTGGCATCTACCCCGGCCATGTGACGGCCGATGGACTCTAGTGAGGAACCACCCCCCCCAACCTGCTGCCGGCGGCCAGGGGCAGGAGGCCCGCCTTGCAAGAAAGGTGTTGGGCCGGCTGGGACCCCGGCTGACACTCCAGGCGGCCTCCGGCATGAGCGTAGAGGAACGCACACTATGATGGAGGCGCGCTCCCCGGAAGAGGCGGAAGTGGAAGGCGGGGTGCCGGCGCAGCGCCCCAGACACCGGATGGGGATGCCAACATGGAAAAGGGGGGGGGGATTCGCCGACTGGCCACTTACCTAGATGGACTGAGTGTCCAGGCGATCGGAGGACCGTGGAGCAGGCGGACGAGACAGGCGGCTCTTCCTATGCAGCTTCACTGATTGGACTGCAAGACCCGGAAGTAGAACTCTCATTCAGCGCTGACCTCGCACGGTAAGGTGCCAGGTCGGGGGGAGCGCTTAAATAGGCCAGGGGTAGCATACCAGCCCCTCCCACAAATCCAGGCAATTGCCTTAATACATATATAAATATATAGAGAGAAAGAGAGAACACTATGATTTTCTTTCTTGTTCACCTGGAACCTTAAAAATCTATTCAGGTGGCATCAGAGATCAGTTCCAAATATGTCCACATTGAGAAGAAATATTCTAATAATTGAAGTTTGTATGGCATTCACTGCTAACATTTCCCAATGATTTTGATTACAGTTCAGTGGGTAAAACAACAAAATACTCTATATGTGTTGCTCTACAACATAGGGACAAGCAATGAAAGATAATGAATACACTTAAGGCCTCATGCACACAACAGTTGTTTTTAGTGGTCCACAAAATGAGGTTCCGTTTTTCCATGATCTGTGTCCGTTTTTGGTTCTGTTGTGTTTCCATTGTCCGCCAGAAAAAAGGAAGGAAAAAAAAAAGTGTAATTTTAATATCTCCACCCAGGATAATGGAATATCTATGCAGGTCGCAGACGCGGATTACAGTGAGATGTGCCTCTGCATTTTTTAACGGTCCCGCTGACTTGAATGGGTCCGCGAACCATTTTTCGTGGACAAGAATAGGACAGGTTATATTTTTTGGACGGACAGTAATCACGAACCACGTATGCGGAAGACAAACGGTGCATTTGACGAGTTTTCCACGGACCCATTGAAAACCAATGGGTCCGCAGAAGAGCACGAAAAACAGCTCAACGGACACGGAATCAAACAACGGTCATGTGCATGAGGCCTAAAGCACACCTGTCAGCATGATCAACCCTATTAACCCCTTCAGGACACAGCCATTTTTCACCTTCAGGACACAGCCTAATTTTGCAAATCTGACATGTGTTACTTTATGTGGTAATAACTTTAAAACGCTTTTACTTATCCAGGCTATTCTGAGACTCTTTCTCATCACATATTGTACTTCATGACAGTGGCAAAATTGAGTCAAAATATTTCCTTTTCATTAAAAAATAATAAAATGTACCAACAATTTGGAAAAATTTCCAAATTTCAATTTCTCTACTTTTAAAATAGATAGTAATACCTCCAAAAATAGCTACTACTTTACATTCCCAATATGTCTACTTTATGTTTGGATCATTTTGAATATTACATTATTTTTTTTTGGGACGTTAGAAGGCTCAGAAGTTTAGAAGCAAATCTAAAAAAAAGTTAAGAAAATTTCCAAAACCCAATGTTTTCAGGACCAGTTCAGTTATGAAGTCACTTTCTGGGGCTTACATATTACAAACCACCCATAAATCACCCCATTTTAGAAACTACACCCATCAAGGTATTCAAAACTGTTTTTACAAACTTTGTTAACCCTTTGGCCCCTTTCACACGGGCGAGTATTCCGCGCACGTTGATGCATGATGAGCGGTGATTTTCCCGCATCACTTGTGCATTGCGTGAAAATTGCAGTATGCTCTATATTATGCGTTTTTCACACAACGCATCACATGGACCATGTGATGAGCTCAGTGATGTCACCCCAGGTCCTTTGACAGGTCCTGAAGAAAGAACAGAAGACCGGCAGTTACGCGATCAATTGGAGGAGGTGAGTTATTTATTTATTTTTTTGAACCCTTAATTGACCTTCTACTAAGCATTCTGTATTAAAGAATGCTATTATTTTCCCTTATAACCATGTTATAAGGGAAAATAATAAAATCTACACTACAACTAACCCAAAGAAGTTCGGGTCTGGGTACCACATTTAGGTTTTTCTCACGTTAGTGCAAAACGCATAGCACTCGTGCGGAAAAAACTGGACCGCCCAATGCAATCGCAGCCAAAACTGACTGAAATTGCATGCGCACTTGCACGATTTCCCCGCCACGCACCCGCATCCTACCCGGCCCCAATCCGCCCATGTGAAAGAGGCCTTTAGGTGTTCCAGAAGAATTAAAGGAAAATGGAGATGAAATTTCAGAATTTCACTTTTTTGCCAGATTTTCCATTTTAATCCATTTTTTTCAGTTAACAAAGCAAGGGTTAACAGTTAAACAAAACTCAATATTTATTACCCTGCCAAGTGATGGCAATGCCGTCTCCGCTTTTTAATCGTAGGATTTCTGTGCCAATGTCCTCCTCTGCATTCTCATCCTCCACCTTGTACTTATCCTTCACTGTAGGCACATTTCAGAGTGGTCCTCCAGCATACCACCTATGCAAAGCACGTCATTGTCACATGCGTCTGAACCTGGTCAGCCTGGACGAACGGAGTCACACGAGGGAGGAACTGCTCCGTGTAATCAACTAAAAAATAGAATCCTAGCTGTGTCCTTGCCAACTGCAGATAGGAACCATGGTCACAGATAATGTGAAGAACATTCTGTGAAGAGAGTGCGACCTATGCGCCCTGCATTGCACATGTATTCAATACAGTTGTCACCCTGTTCTTAAAGTCTTCCACCCAAGGAAACTGTGCATGCACTTCAGCCACTCTTACCATGCAAAATATGCCCTCCTTGAGTTGCAACTGGCTGGGTTTTTCCCTGGGCAAGCTTTTGTGTCCGGCTAGTAGTGTCGCATCAGAGCGGGTGTTCAATGCGGCAGGTGGCATAGTTACCCCAAAAAGAACTAGCCTTTCAACACCAAATGTTGAGAGACTAACCTTTATAAAGATGAATCAGGCCTGGATCAACAAGGATGTCCAGACATCGGTGCCTGATACAACAAATTAGATCCTTCTGGCAGTAATGATTTGACTTGAGTGTGCTGCTGCAGCGGCCGAGTTTAGGGTGGCCCCAACGCTATGCTGGGTCCCCCGGACTCTGTCAAGGTGTCACTGCTCTCTGGAAGGGATGGTAAGGTGTGGTGAACCCTAATGGTAAGTCCAGAAAGTCAAGGTCTGCAGTATTCCTTTGTCTTAAAAAAATGGTGTTTGATCATTTGGATACATTTTGGAAGTCACTCATTTATTCTACTTCCTGTCTTGGCTCTTTAACACCATCCTTTGTTTGGATTTTGCATGGCAAACAGTCTCGCTTAACTTTTTCAGATCATCACTGCAATCATAGAGACTCCCCCTTGTAGTGATGCAATTAGAGCAGTACATATGACACAAATGAATGCAATGCTTATCAAGAGAACATCAGATATGCCATTTTACGCCTACTATTATCATGCGGATTATCCTTAAATAATATCTATCACTCACAGCAGAAGTAAACTGACAATGAGTTTCCGTTGTTTTATTCCTCTGTGCTGACAATATTTTGCATTTAATTTTTATGGTATAGTGCTGCTGAAATGAAAAAGAAAAGCTATCAGACATTCTAAAAAATGTTCTCTCTGAATGCTGTTTCAAAAAAATACTAATATCTGATGGAAGGGTCCCTTTAAGTATCTTTTACTAGGAATCACAATTATATTGACTAGTTGGGGCTACAAAAATTGCATAAAGCTTCTACTGCATCAGAAACTTTTGCTGTTTGAAGTTGACAGAAGTAAAAGTAATGAGGACCAAAGCAAAGTGATATATGGTCCCACAGCGCCATAAGAACAGCCTTTGGTTGCTCAGTTCACAGAGCCTGTCCTCACATGGCACACAGAGACCCTCACTCTGTCTCATAAAATACCAAAGACTCCCACAGCTCAGCATTATTAGTGAGCATGAACATGAATTACTGGCTCAGTGCATGACTCTGACATTTTCAATAGGTCATATCTTCTGTCCACAGAGCTTCTTATGGAGATCAACTTTCTGGAAGAAGACTGAACAAACTGTACAGACAAAAGTGACCCACAAATATCCCAAAAATGAATAAAGCCATCTCTTTAACACAAAGGCTCCGCACAAAAGTATATCACATATTTAATTTCACTGAATCACCAGTACGGAAGAAATATGTCAGTTTTATACAATTTACAGCTTCCTCCAGTTATGATTAATGATCCTGTAACCTCAAGGACACAGTAAATTGCACCGCAATTCATATCGAGCGGGATAAACAAGTTTACTACCTGACACTCCTGAGCACTGGCTTCCTCATTTTAAATTCTTTCTCCCACAGACTTGGCACCTGACCTAATGTTCTAACCATACTCCTGGGAAAACCGAAATCTCTGCATGGCCATGTTTGTCATGTCTGAATGTATCTACATCAGTAATAAACAGCTGCTTAATGACTGGCTGGTTGTGATTCAATTATTATCTGATTTCTAATATACTATTGGATGAAAATATTAAAAATAATACGCATTACAAGTAATGATTCTTCTAAACCAGTAGCTTAAAAAATGTCTAAATAAAATAAACATAATACAAGTAGACAGGTATTAAGGGAAAATAAAAAGATATTGACCTGACTTAAGGGGTTATCCCATGATGACAAAGCTTGAGCCAGCCCTGTATCTCACATGGATCCAGAGATCTCCTCATTCATTGCTCTGCTAGATTCTCTTCAGGCTGGCAGTTCAGTGGTGATGCCGTTTCCCAGGGGTCCAGCAAAGCAGAACGTGAGGCAGCACTCCTAAAGCAAATCCAACAAAGTATTTTTTATTAATTTTCAATGTAAAGACACACATTTATGTTATAAACGTTGACAATTGTAATATCATCTTATATGTTGATGATATCCTAAAGAACATACAACAGTGATTTTAATTCAGATGTGAGGTGTTAGCTAAGAAGGCTTGCTTAAAAAACGCTTCTTAGCTGAAACATTGCATATGGATTAAAATTAATTCTGGATTTGCATAATTTAGGAGTGCTGCCTCTCTTTTTGCTTTGCTGGACTCTTCATTGGGGGTGAGTTGGACCAAACCCTCAGAGACATGCACCCACCAGTGTTGTATCTCTGGGAATGCTATCCACATGTACATTTGTCTTTTTCAGGGGGTGTGAACTTTCTGCTGCAGTTATCTCCCTATCACAGCTCAGGAGGTGTATCCTTTCTCCAAGGAGGAGTCTTTTCCGCTGCACCGTTCTCCCTGTAACTGTCACAACATCTAACATTATATTCAGCTGGTAACAGTTGAAAGATAGAATTAAACATCTCCGCTATATTCCTGAGGTGCACAGGAAAAACGAGGGAAAGAACAAACAGCAGATGGCGCTAAACAGATAGATTTTATTAAACAACTTGATGGTTATACTAAATTTTCAATTACAGAATATTTTCATGGGACAACCTCTTTAAAGGGGACTTGCCAGCTCTCATGGCAATTGCAGTAAATACTTGCATTCCTCAAATTCTGGAGCATGTTCCTCAGAACGCAGCATTGTGATCTTCCTTTGCCATGTGGTATCACTGTAATCGCATTGACCCAGAGAAGGATGGTAACAGGTCAGTTTTACCATATAGTAAAAATGAAAAAGTGCACTAGTAGTTGTTCATCTAGAGGGCAATTCTGTGCACCTTAATTGGGGACTTTTTTTTAAATTCCCTATAGTTCTATAGTGCTCTGCAGAACCCACACATGGGGGCACATGGGGAAACTATAGGGATTTAATATGGTATATTTAGGGTTAGTTTCTGTGTGGGGTCACACTCCTCCAGGGGCAGTGTCTTGTAACTCATAGAGGGTCTATGGTGCAGTGAAGGATAAAGGGGTCCCCTTCTCTTTCCACCATAGGCTTGTTACAATGTTGTCAACCCATGGAGGGCTTGTTACCCTCTAGCACCACTGGACAATTTGCCTTTTTAATGTATCTGATGCATACCAGTGATGCAGCCAAGAAGATGATGTCATGGCTACAGCAACAGGGAGGATGGGAGTGTTGCTGGAAGTGGGACGGAGCAGTAGGTGAGCATACAGTATGTTTTACTAGTTTATGACAATTCCAACATGATAGGACCATTATTAGAACTTGGACAACCCCTTTGAAAATCCAATGTATCCAGCAGCATTGTAATCACTATCTTTGCACAATTTTTTCATTAAAGAATAGTGTAGTATGAGTATTTGCTGTGTTATATATGCTAATAGCATCTATGTTCTTTTTAATATCCATGTTGCGCATGAATGAGAAAGTGGTCACAGTGATTTAGTGCCTCTGTTTGTCATTATGAATATCTGTGTCAGTTGTTATAACACACCCTGTACTTAATGTAACTCACATTTCTACTGTGCAGTACTAGGCATAGCTTGAAGGCAAAAAAACAATAACATTAGAAGGAGCTGTACCTATTAAAGGCGGGAATGTGCAACAACCATTACAAATAGCCTTTTGGGTAAAAGCTGGCATAAAATATTATAAATATCTTTCTGCCTTTAGCTAGTACAGCTGTCATCTCCTATGGAATGAGGTCCCTGGTTGGATGCTTGGCATGGATTGAGAGTTTCTCAGGGATTTTAAAGCAGTATGTAAAGGAAAGCCCTAAAACTGCAATACTGTATAACAGTACCACCAAACCCATCACTGTTGTCTATAGAATATATTTAGCAACAGTTCAAAAATAATAGACTTGATTGACACTCCAGTATTTTCCAGCCGTGTAATATCTGGACTGCACTGGCATGGTACATGTACCTGAGCAAAGTAAATGGTACAACTCACATGTCAGTTTTTTGGCACAGACCAATAGCCCAAGCTAAGGAATTTGAATTGTGCACCTTTCCTGATGAGTTTCTGTCCAAGACTTAATTATTCACATGCATTTGGGGGAAAGGATGCTATCCGAACCTCCGCGTCTGTGTTTGGCAGACCGAAATCAGAATGGCCGTCTGAATCAGACCTTACATTGATGACCAGTAGAACAGTTGCATCTCTCACCAGGTTGTCAGAATGGTATTACTTTATAAGTAAAAACATATTTTTAACTTTTGAATGATATGATACAATAGCCATCCTGTTTACACCTGTAAAATGTCAATAATAATCCAAGGTATTACTGAATAGAATATTCATAGTTCAAATTCAGAGGCTTAAAAATCAGCCCAATAGGCACAGGTGTAAGGGTCTTTACAAGAGAGAATTAATTTCTTTTGTGTGCAAGAAAGGTCAGCTGTGCAACAAGGGCAGACTGGCCATAGACCCTACAGGGAAATTTCCCGATGGGCCAATGCTCAGGGGGACACTCAAGCTTAATAGTTATTTTATGAGGACAATGTCTGAATGACAACATGTATCTGAATCAGTAATAATACAAAATGGTAGTGGCTTCTGCTACCTGAGGCCTGCATTACTAAGTGGCTGCTTTCATAAGTGGAGTTGAAGAAACCGGAGTTCTACTGCTGAGTGTCTTTTTGTTGGGACTGCAAGTGTCTGAGTGTGGTGTGAAGCTGCTTACCTAGAAAAGCCTGCTCTACCTGAGGCCTGCATTACTAAGTGGCTGCTTTCATAGGTGGAGTTGAAGAAACCGGAGTTTAGGAAAAGGAGCAAGAAACAGAGATTCATTAGATCATCCTTGTATACAGTTGGTTTGATTCTAGCTAGTCTTCCTACTGCTGTAAGGGACCACAGTAAGTAAGAATCTTGATATCACTGCTCTATATTGTAATTATTTTTTTTCCCTCTCTTTTCCTGTGTAATCCCCATTTAGTATGACTTCTATTATTGACAGCGCCGTCCAGTGCACATCTTGTATGATGTATGCAGTCCTGGAACAGCCGTTTGAGGGGGCAAATCTTTGTTCAAAATGTGAGCAAATTACCCGTTTGGAATCGCACATCGAGTCTCTAAACGGGCATATTGCAACACTGAGAGCCACTGACAATTTGCAAAAGAGTTTGCTGCTCACCGAGCAAGCAGTCTTTGGGGTAGTTCAGGGGAAGGGTGACAGTAAGGAGGCTGAGGAAAGTGAGGTAGCTAGCTGGGTGACAGTAAGAAAGGGGGGTAGAGGGAAGAGTGCCAGGGAGGCTAGCCCTGATCTGACACACCCCAACAAGTTTGCACGTATGGCAGCTGAGGAGGGTGGCAGCTCAGGGACAGCACTGCTGCAGCCAGACACTTCCTCTGCCGGTCAGGGGAATGTCAGCTCCAGTAAGCAGGGGACCAGGAGAGCAGGGCAGGCCAGACAGGTGCTGGTAGTGGGAGACTGAATTATTAGGGGTACAGATAGGGCAATCTGTCACAAAGATCGTGATCGCCGAACAGTGTGCTGTCTTCCTGGCGCTAGAGTTCGACACATCGCGGATCGGGTTGACAGATTACTGGGAGGGGCTGGAGAAGATCCAGCGGTCATAGTCCATATCGGAACCAATGACAAAGTTAGAGGAAGGTGGAGAGTCCTTAAAAATGATTTCAGGGATTTAGGTCAAAAGCTTAGGGCAAGGACCTCAAAAGTAGTATTTTCTGAAATACTGCCTGTACCACGAGCCACACAAGAAAGGCAGCGGGAGATTAGGGAGGTTAACAAGTGGCTCAAGAACTGGTGTAGGAAGGAGGGGTTCGGGTTCATGGAGAACTGGGCCAACTTCTCTGTTGGCTACAGGCTCTACCGTAGGGACGGGCTGCACCTCAATGGGGAAGGGGCAGCTGTGTTGGGGAGAAAGATGGCTAGAAGGTTGGAGGAGTGTTTAAACTAGGGACTGGGGGGAGGGTAATTACGTTATAGGAGGGGAAGATAGTGCAGATAGAGACCAGGGGCGAGGTAGTGTGTCTGGGGGAGGAATGGAATGGGGGACTAGAACAGCTCAGAATGAAAGATGTAGGGTAAAAAATACACATAAACCTGTCAAATGTATGTATACTAATGCCAGAAGCCTGACTAACAAGACTGGTGAACTGGAATTAGTGATGTGTGAGGAGGACTATGACATAGTGGGAATAACTGAGACATGGCTGGATGATAGCTATGACTGGGCAGTTAATATAAAAGGTTACAATCTGTTTAGAAAGGATCTTCAAAACCGGAGACGTGAAGTCGTGTCTAAATCCCGTAATTCGAGAATACATCTCTGAGGGACATGAACATGTGGAGTCACTGTGGGTAGAAATACATGGAGCAAAAAACAATAATAAAATACTAATAGGAGTGTATTATAAACCACCTAATATACCAGAGTCCACAGAAAATCTATTACTAAACGAGATAGACGAGGCGGCAAATCATAATGAAGTCCTTATCATGGGGGACTTCAACTACCCAGATATAGACTGGGAAACTGAAAGCTGTACATCCCATAAAGGAAACAGGTTCTTGGCAATAGCCAAAGACAATTTCCTTTCCCAACTGGTTCAGGACCCCACTAGAGGGATGGCCATACTGGACTATTAACCAATAGACCTGATAGAACAACAGATGTGCAGGTTGGGGGACACCTGGGAAATAGTGACCATAAAGTTATAACCTTCCAATTATCCTTCAAACGAGAGTTTCTAAAGGGAGGAACAAAATACCAAACTTCAAAAAAGCAAAATTTAGCCAACTAAGCGAGGCCATAGGCCTAACTAACTGGGACAAAGTCCTCAAAAATAAAAATACAACCATAAAATGGGAGATTTTTAAAAGCATTGTAACATCTAATTGTGAGAGGTACATACCTTATAGGAATAAAAGGCTAAGGAACAATAAGAAACCAATGTGGATAAATGGAACCGTAAAAGAAGGCAATAAATGACAAAAAGAAAGCATATAAATCGCTAAAACAGGAGGGGAGTCAGGAAGCACTGATAAACTATAAGGAAAAAAATAGAATATGTAAAAACTAATAAAATTTGCCAAACTAGAGACCGAGAGATTAATTGCCAAAGAGAGTAAAACTAACCCTAAAATGTTCTTCAATTATATAAATAGTAAAAATATAAATCTGAAGGAGTCGGCCCTCTACATAGCAATGAGGGGGGTGTTGCAGAGAGCGACAAGGATAAAGCAAAACTATTAAATATTTTTTTCTCCACTATATTCACTGAGGAAAAAAAAACTGTCAGATGAAATGCAGAATGTAAAAGTAAATCCCCCATTAAAAGTGCCCTGTCTGACCCAGGAAGAAGTACAACAGCGACTTAAAAAGATTAAAATAGACAAATCGCCAGGACCGGATGGCATACACCCCCGTATCCTAAGGGAATTAAGTGATGTCATAGCCAGACCATTATTTCTGATATTTTAAAAAAATATAAGCAAAGAACTTTCCTTAAAGAAGATCTACTGCCTCTCCTCGTTGCTCTGGTTTGACAAGATTTGGGGTCTTTGGCTACATGCTCGGGGAACTACTTAGGTTCTCTTTTTCCTCCTGACTCGGGTGGGGTCTTAGGTCGCCCAGGGGTATGAATGTGTGAATGAGTGAGTGTCCAGTTCGAAGTCCTATGAGGGATCGGGGTTGATTCTACTGTTGTCATGGTATGCCTCCTGGTATAATGAAGGTATTTCCCTTGACCTGTTATCCTGCTGTATTATCTGGACATGCTGTATGTCGATGTCTATGTACTACTATGTGGCCTCCCTTTGGGAGTTGTTGTTAAATTTTCAGTGCAAAATGAAAAATAAAGACTATTAAAAAAAAAAATGCTTGAATTCATAAAATAAAACAAAAAAAAACATTCTGGAACATTTTTTAGGACTCTGTTATACTGTTTTCTGTTGTTACCCCTGGAAATGTATGTACAGCATAAACTGATAACTGGGAATAACCAAGTATGTGTCTTTACACAGTCTGTACATGGGGACCTTATTGGAGAGGCCAATGGTAGTCCCAGGTGTTAATTTGTTCATAGATTAGCAAAGGAAGATCACAATGCTGCGTTCTGAGGAACATGCTCCAGAATTTGAGGAATGCAAGTATTTACTGTAATTGCCATGAGAGCTTGCAAGTCCCCAATTAAGGTGCACAGAATTGCCCTCTTTCTAGATGAACAACTACCAGTGCACTTTTTCATTTTTACTATATGGCAAAACTGACCTGTTACCATCCTTCTCTGGGTCAATGCAATTACAGAGATACCACATTTATTTAGTTTTTCGTTTTAATACTGAAAAAATAAAACCTTTGTAAAATGTTTTTTTTTGCTTTACCTTTTTTATGGTTACGTTGATAGAGGTGTGTGAGAGCTCATTTTGTGTGAGATGATCTGTCGTTTATAAGGATAACATTTGCATATGAATTTTCGATCACTTTTTATTCAATTTTTTTGGGAGGTGACGCAACAAAAAATGGTGAATTGGCTATTTTGATGTTTTTTCCATTACAGCGTTCACAATAAATATATTTATACTTTAATAATACAGCTGCTTTGAGACAGAGCTGTACAAATGATCTTTGTCTATTGTTTATTTTTATTATGGGAAAACGTGGGAGGATGATTTAAATTTTTAAAACCTTTTTTTTTCTTTTTACTTTTTTTCTACTTCTACTGTAATAGCAGGGCAGAAAACAGCACTAACCCCATTGTTATGGTGCACACTGCGCTCAGAAGTGGGCACAGTTTTTAAAGACCGGACTTCTGCCATAGATGTACAGTGGAGATGTGGAAGGAGTTAAAATTGGTTGTTCAAATCCACTGTTTTTCATGATTTGTCTTGAATGCATTCTATATATGTAGTGTCCCACTGCTACAGCAGTGGTTCCCTTGCAAATGCGTTTTATGTTTTCTTTATCAAAAAGATTTTAAAAAATGTGATTTGTGATGTAACAATTCATTTTCTATGTACCAAGCAGGTAGGAGTTAATAGGCCTTAGCAGCCAGTTGCTATGTGTGGGGCTGTTACCACCCTTCCCATGGGGAGTGGTTAGAGCATTCCATGTAGAGACAGAGGATGTCTGTGCAGTGTAGTGCGTGCAGAGGCGGCAAAGCACTGCCCTAAAAAAACTAACTCACAAAGGAAGCTTAAATATCAGCTAAAGTGGAGAAGAAAGAATTTATCTTTGAAAAGCATACCAGTGCCAAAAGGATGTGCGAGTAGAAGCTCATAGACTCCATAGTAGACTAGACACTGTCCAGAAAGAAAACGGCCTCTTTCAGACGGGCGTTGCGGGTGCACTCCGTCAAACAGTGCGGGTGCGTTGCGGGAATTGCCGCGATTTTTCCCTGCGAGTGCAAAGCGCTGTCATGCGTTTTGCACGCGCGGGAGAAAAATCGGCACTTTTGGTACCAGACCCGAACCTGCACTTCTTCACAGAAGTGCATGTTTGGAGTCAGAAATGTCCCGCTGGTATTATTTCACATTATAACATAGTTATAATGTAAAATAATACCCTTGGCCATCTCCCTAATGTTGAACCCGGTGCAGAATGGGTTAAAAATAATAAACTAATCATAACTTACCTGGTCCATTTGATCGCGAAGCCCGGCCTCCTCTCCGTTAGCTTGAAAGATGTAATGGACCTGTAATGATGTCACAGCATCACATGGCCCAATCACCTGCTCCATCACTATGGTGATGGAGCATGTGATGGTCCATGTGACCACGTGACATCATCCAAGGTCCTTAAGCACTATCCACAGCCTGAGGATAGTGATTGAGGACCTTGGATGATGTCACGTGGTCACATGGACCAATCACATGCTCCATCACCATAGTGATGGAGCAGTGATGAGCCATGTGCTGACGTCATCACAGGTCCTTCAGATCATCGATGCTGCAGGAAAGAGAGGACAGATCGCGACTACGCGATCAAGTGGCTAAGGTAAGTTAACTTTTATTATTTTAACCCTTCCTCATCATTTAACAATGCATTCTTTATTAAGAATGCTATTATTTCCCCTTATAACCATGTTATAAGGGAAATAATAGAGATTGAGTCCCGTTGCTAAGCAACAATGCGAGAAAATCACAACGCATCCGCGCTTGGTTTGCGGATGCTTGCAATTTTCCGCAGCCCCATTCACTTCTATGGGGCCTGCGTTGCGTGAAAAGCGCAGAATATAGAACATGCTGCGATTTTCACGCAGCGCAGAAGTGATGGGTGAAAATCACCGCTCATGTGCACAGCCCCATAGAAATGAATGGGTCGGGATTCAGTGCGGGTGCAATGCGTCCTCCTCACGCATTGCACCCGCGCGCAGCTTCGCCCGTGTGAAAGGGGCCAAAGGCTTCTGGTTCTGGGAAAACCTTAACGGCAGAATCCGCATATGCCCACCAGCCCATATAGGAAACCTGTAGTAACCTTAACTGTGCGTACCAAAACTTTTCAAATAGGTGCAGAGAACTTTGTCAGATTGTATTTCTGTGTAACAAGCTTACAGCTAGTGACAGATTGAAACTCTTAGGCCCCTTTCACACGAGCAAGTTTTCCACGTGGGTGCAATGCGTGACGTGAACGCATAGCACCTGCACTGACTCCTGACCAATTTATTTCAAGTTATCTGTGTATATGAGTGTTTTTTTTCCACGCATTAGTTCTACGTTGTGTGAAAAATGCAGCATGTTCTGAATTGTGCGCTTTTCACGCAGCCCTGGCACCATAGAAGTGAATGGGGCTTCAGTGAAAAATGCACACAATATTCAGGGGCACACACTAACGTATCAGAAAAAAGAGTGCAATTAATAGTCCAAAACAACTATATCAAGTAAAGAGGACCACTAGAGAGTCCAAGAAGACTATTACTCAAATGCACATCCAGTCAAATAACTATAAAATATTAATTTATTAGTAGAGACACAAAGGAAGATACACAAAAAACATTAAAAATTGTATACAATATTGGACAAGTGCGGGTGAAATAACCCTGCACAACGGCGGAGTCCAGGGCACAATATAATGAAGAAAGTATCAGAGTACAATGTACTGGCAGTACAGACACATATACAAACTGAATACATGTAACAACATGGTACAGGGAACCATACCTAACCACACAAGTATAAATGAAAGTGATCAGTCAAAAGTCTGTGCCAGGTACCCCCATGTGGACAACCGCCGACAAAAGTCGGCGGTTGTCCACATGGAATACCTGGCACAGGCTTCTGACTGATCACTTTCATTATGCTTGTGTGGTTAGGTATGATTCCCATACCATGTTGTTACATGTCTTCAGTCTGATGTGTCTGTACTGCCAGTACATTGTACTCTGATACTTTCTTCATTATATGTGCCCTGAACTCACTCGTCATGCAGGATTATTTCACCTGCACTTGTCAATATTGTATACAATTTTTAATGTCTTTTGTGTATCTTCCTTTGTGTCTCTACTAATAAATTAATATTTTATAGTTATTTGACTGGATGTGCATTTAGTAATAGTCTTCTTGGACTCTCTAGTGGTCCCCTTTACTTGATTCAGTGAAAAATGCATTGCATCCGCAAGCAAGTGCAGATGCAATGCGTTTTTCACTGATAGTTGCTAAGAGATGTTGTTTGGAAACCTTCAGTTTTTTATCACGCGTGCGAAAAACGCATTGCACCTGCAGGGAAAAAACTTAACAACTGAACGCAATCGCAGACAAAACTGACTGAACTTGCTTTCAAAATGGTGTGAGTTTCACTGAACGCACCCTGAACTCATCTGGAGCCAATCCGTCATGCTCCTGTGAAAGAGGCTGCCTCCATGTTTCGCCAGTGCACTGGCATCTTCACGGGTTTAGGGCAAGTTTGTGACTTAGCTGGCCTAAATCGACAACATCATCTCCCTACAGCAGGAGCTCCAATACCAGCAGCACCATGACCATGGCCACGTCCCCTAGTTGATGCTCCTCTAATTTTTTAACGGTCACCCACCAAATTGGCTGACAGACGAACAATTTCTGTGTCACGGGAGCAAATTAAGTGTTTTGCACCCCAAAAAATGGCTATAGGTCACCGACACAATTTACAGACTGATTAACTCCTATTACAGTTAGAGAGATAAAAATGCTGTGTTATAAAAAAAAAATTACTTGATGTCATACAGTATAGAGTGATACCTAATTTAGAACAAGAAGCCTTCCAAAACTTAGAAGCCAGGACTAAAGGACGAAATTGGTCGAGCAACAGCAGTTGCGGTCAGGTTGACAAAATAGCAGGGATCCCATAGAAATTAACGGGATCGCTGTGCCAGTTTCAAGAAATCCAGCAGTGTGGGATGTCTTGCGACTCGCAATGCAATCTCATTAATTTCTAAGGGATCACCACTACTCTGCAAACCTGGCCACGATGGCTGTCGCATGTAGCCGTATGCTTAAGGAGCATCTGTTAGCAGATTTGTACCTATGAAACTGGCTGACCTGTTAGATGTGCTCCTGCCAGCTGAAGGCATCTGTTTTGTTCCCATCTTCATATCTTCATATGTGCCCGCATTGATGAGAAAAACTATGTTTTAATATATGCAAATGAGCCTCTAGTAGCAATGGGGGTGTTGCAGTTATACCTAGAGGCTCTGTTCTCTCTACAACTGCCAAGCCCTCTGCACTTTGACAGAACCAGGCAGTGAAAACATGAAAACGCCTGTCCCTGCCAATCATAGTGCAGAGGGTGCAGCAGTTGTAGAGAGAGAAGACCTCTAGGTATAACTGCAACACCCCCATTGCTTCTAGAGGCTTATTTACATATATTAAAATGTAGTTTTTCTCATCAATGTGGGCACATATGAAGATGGGAACAACACAGATGCCTTCAGCTGCCAAGTGCACATACAACAAGTCAGCCAGTTATTCAGGCACAAATCTGCTGATTGATGCCCTTTAAGTGCTTTTCCCAAAGCCTGAGCAGAGCGCAAATGGCAGGATGCTTGCTCAGTTGCTTGCATAGTAACAGCAGAATTGTCACCATTCGGTAGAGGGATGACTGCTGGCTCTCCACCATGTTAGACCCTTGCTACAGGTCCAAAATGGGGGCTTTTTTTTTCCACCCCTGAGAGGGAGGAAAAACTGAACTACTATTGAGACGTTCTGCTGCCTATGTGCGCCGTTGCCCATTCTCAAAAAGCACTCACGTTCCACTGGGCGGGGGGTCAGGAGCAGCTCCATTAGCAGAAAATTAAGCCTAGCACCTCTGATGAGCAGTTTTCTTTACCCGCCTAGTAAAGAAACTACTCACCAGCAGCAGCAGGTAGACATGGAGCAGAACCTGAACAAGCAGGTGGTGGCATACTTGGACTGCACCCTGCCACCCAACATCGAAGATCCCCTGGACTACTGGGCAGCTAACCTTGACTTGTGGCCACAACTTGCCGAGTTTGCCATGGAACAGCTTTCCTGCCCAGCCCCAAGGAGAACTCGCCTTTCCACCCAAAATGTGAAGAAACTGTCCTTTGTGAAGATAAATCAGGCATTGATCAGCCAGGAGTTCCACGCACTAGTGCCTGATATGCATCAGACTATATAATCTATGGTGCCACACCCAAACTTTGTCAAAAGAGACCTGTTTCTTCTAGCTATCTGCCCCAGCTACTATTCTGATGCTGCCACCCTCCTGATGCCACACACCTGCTGCCAGGTGATCCTACTGCCACCCAATATCTTATGCAGCTAATGGCTAGGCTTTCCCCCCATCTCCACACTCTGCCACTGGGCCACTCTGTGGTCTCCTTATGCTGCTGCCACCTCCCCACTCTGTGGTCTCCTCATGCTGCTACCACCTCAACATATTGTGGTCTTCTCATGCTGCTGCCACCTCAACACTCTGACACTGGGCCACTCTGTGGACTTCCATACTCTATGACGTGGCCACCATTTTCCCTTTTTGGCCTTGTTGACATCACCATTTATTTTTCCCTTCTTATGATAGGATCCTATCTTTGGAGCAGCCGTAAGGCCTGTATCACAGGGTCCCTATTTTGCATTAGGATATGCTTATGATTTGGTAGCTAAAAGCAGTAGTGGGTACAAAGCACAGAAGACATGCAAATATTCAATTCACATGTCATCTCTGTTTTGAATCAACTCCAGTTTTTTTTTGGTCCTTAGCAATACTGATGAATTACTGACCAAATGCTGACCGAGTGAAGGCGGATGGTCAATAGACAGGATCCGTTTTTGGTGATTGTTCTCCTGATGGATCAGAAGAAGGACAAAATAATCAGTGACGTTAACACAAACTTACTGCTGACACCCTCTCCACTCCAAATAGCTGTTTAACGCAATTCACCATGAACAAATTCAGATCGAATCAAATCTTTTTGGAAATTCGACAAAGTGACTGAATAAAATTTTTGAGAAATTCGCTCATCTCTATTGATAACAGATCCTGAAGATAGGACATCAATATAAAATCCCAGATAACCCTTTTAATAACCTGATTCTGTTGTTGACATCATAGCAAAACCAGGTTAACATAAGCTGGCAGGTTCTTCATTATAAATAGAGAACAGATCTCAGAGTGCATGGGTCCAACCAGCATAGTAACACTGGGGGTACAATATTCAATAAAACGTTTGGCCAAAAGTGTAGTGTCAATACCGGTGACATGCCCAGGATCAGAGAGGGATAATAATGGTCGATATCCACAATACCAATATCTACAAAATCAGCTCTTGATTGTTTGCAGGAACTGTAGGCAATACATACAGGTAACAATACCTTTTTAGAGGCTCTGGTAAATACTTGCTCATCTAGATGACTTTCCCGTAAGCCACCTAGGCATAGACTTCCTCCCAGTGGCTGACTTTTTGGACAAGTCTGGAGCAGAGGATCAGCGTCTAGCCAAAGAAACATTATCTTCTTTTCTTTCCAAAACTACCTCTCTCCTAAAATAGGTAAAGTCAAATCCACCTGCATAGGCTCATCAGTGTAAGCGGAGAGCTTGTAGGAGTTGGATGGCAAATCTGGAAGCAGAAACAGGTGTGTATGAACGTTCTTTATTGAGTTCCCTAAGTCGCCTGTCCAACCATACTGCATAGTCATATCAAGAGGGTCAGGTAGAGGATAACTCATTAACAGGTCTGTAATAGTGTCAGACAAACCCTGACGATATTGCAGACAAATCCTGACGATATTGACTTCTCAGAGCCGGGTGATTCGATGAAGAGACAACACACCATTTACAGAAGTCTGCACAATAGCCCTCGACAGGTCTTGTTTCCTTGCCGAAGCAAACTCTACTCAGTTGGATTCATCATACAGTAAACCAAGAGCAGAAAAAAAAAAAAAAAAAAAAATCAACAGATGGAAGCACAGGAGGGTCAGGAGGAAGAGAAAACGCCCATTCCTGAGGATCTCTTTGCAGGAGAGAAATAATGATCCCCACTTTCTGCTGCTCTGACCCTGAGGAGTGAGGTCTACTGCCTCTTTCACACGTCAGTTCGGTCATTGATATCCATCAGTGATTATGAGCCAAAACCAGGTGCAGCTCTAAACATAGAATAAGTGCAGATCTTTCCCTTATACCTTATGTCTGTGGAGGCTCCAATCCTGGTTTTGGATCACAATCACTGACCAAAACACTGATGTATGAATGAGGCTTCAGATTAAAATATTATTTGCACCCCGTCTGGTGCCATAGAGCGTTCATCAGATCAAGGGATGCAAATACCAACATGCATGCTGAGCCCACTAGTACTTCTCCTGGAACCAAATGGCTTCTGGTAAGTTCAATAAAGCAGTGGGCTCAGCATGCATGTTGGTATTTGCATCCCTTGATCTGATGAACGCTCTATGGCACCAGACGGGTTGCAACAGAGTGTATCTGGCATGCATGCTGCACCTGCACTCCCTGGGTTTTGTGTGGCTGATATGGCCCATAAAAGGTAAGAATTAATGTTAGGGACCACTCGAGAGGCAACCGTGAAGTGGTGGGTGGGTTACATAATTTGGCCAAAATATAAACTAATGCCTCATCTAACATCCAGCATAGTGGCAGGAGGGAGCTCTAGCTGCAGTGTGCCATTGCACCTTTGTTTTTACGTTTGTATGTGTATTTCACCATAGCAACGTGCACCTGCGTATTGGGTTGTGCTGACTGCAATCTCCATTTTTTTTCCTTTGTAGCATATATGGGAGGCGTGGTGACCTCCATGCAGTCATGCACACCTGACTAGTGAATCCGCCCTGTAGGCTGGTTTTAAAGTCAGTATAAAACTGAGTCTGCTTTATTGAACTTACCAGAAGCCATTTGGTTCCAGGAGAAGTACTAGTGGGCTCAGCATGCATGTTGGTATTTGCATCCCTTGATCTGATGAACGCTGTATGGCACCAGACGGGGTTACAAGCAGAGTGTATCTGGCATGCATGCTGCACCTGCACTCCCTGGGTTTGTGTGGCTGATATGGCCCATAAAAGGTAAGAATTAATGTTAAGGACCACTCAAGAGGCAACCGTGAAGTGGTGGGTGGCTTACATAATTTGGCCAAAATATAAACTAATGCCTCATCTAACATCCAGCATAGTGGCAGGACGGAGCTCTAGCTGCAGTGTGCCATTGCACCTTTGTTTTTACGTTTGTATGTGTATTTCACCATAGCAACGTGCACCTGCGTATTGGGTTGTGCTGACTGCAATCTCCATTTTTTTCCTTTGTAGCATATATGGGAGGCGTGGTGACCTCCATGCAGTCATGCACACCTGACTAGTGAATCCGCCCTGTAGGCTGGTTTTAAAGTCAGTATAAAACTGAGTCTGCTTTATTGAACTTACCAGAAGCCATTTGGTTCCAGGAGAAGTACTAGTGGGCTCAGCATGCATGTTGGTATTTGCATCCCTTGATCTGATGAACGCTCTATGGCACCAGACGGGGTTACAAGCAGAGTGTATCTGGCATGCATGCTGCACCTGCACTCCCTGGGTTTTGTGTGGCTGATATGGCCCATAAAAGGTAAGAATTAATGTTAGGGACCACTCGAGAGGCAACCGTGAAGTGGTGGGTGGCTTACATAATTTGGCCAAAATATAAACTAATGCCTCATCTAACATCCAGCATAGTGGCAGGAGGGAGCTCTAGCTGCAGTGTGCCATTGCACCTTTGTTTTTACGTTTGTATGTGTATTTCACCATAGCAACGTGCACCTGCGTATTGGGTTGTGCTGACTGCAATCTCCATTTTTTTTCCTTTTTAACGCTAAATCCTACCTGTTATGGGCCATGACAGCCACATAAAATCCAGGGAGTGCTGGCCCAGCATGCATGCTGGGATTAACCGTACTTATTAACCCTTTCTGGTGCTATAACAGCCTCCATTAGATCCAAAGATGCAGGTACCAACATGCATGCTGAGCCCACTGTGTACTCCTTCTGGAACCGGATGGTTACTAGCAGGCTCCTAGCGCTAAATCCTACCTGTTATGGGCCATGACAGCCCCTCCCTGAATTTTATGTGGCTGTCATGGCCCATAATAGGTAGGATTAAGCGTTAGGACTACTCACAAGGGGGCCTTGGCGTGGCGAGTGGCTTATTACCCTTTGATCAAAATGTACACTAACTACCTCTTACAGCTTCTGTAAGACCATGGAGGCTCAGTACTTAGACATTCTACAGCTTCCATTGAGTGCAATAGTAACTGTATAAATTCTTATGCACTGAGCTCCCCCTTGTGGTAGCTACAGGCAGCCAGCTTTGTAAGATACGATGGGAGGGGAAACAGAGGCTGTAGAACAGTACAGAGAGATTTATCAGTGTATTTATGACAGTCGTCTGGCTTAAATGTATTGAAAAATGTCTCCATATTTTCTGGTTGTCCTCTTCTTGGTGTTTTTTGAAATCAGTCCTAAAACCTATTTAAAAGGTTACAGGCACTCCTATCTATAAACAAACAAATAAACAAACAGGATCAGCGCTTCTGTTTATGTTTGACTTTTTGCTCATCTTATAAAAATCACTGACATGACACATCCTCCAGGCCGCCAAGATGATTATCCTGCACCATTAGCATTCCACAGATCCTCCCACGCTTGCTGAATGGTAGGAGGAGATGTAGGGTTGAGCGCAAATATTCAAATTGCGTTTATTTAATCACGAATATCGCCACTTCGAGAATTTGCGAATATTTAGAATATAGTGCTATATACTTGGTGCTCTATATTTGGCTACACCTTTGGTGACGTCATCACGCTCACTACGTGGTGAGCGCAGTGACGTCAGCGCAGGTCCTGCTGATCTTCTATCTTCGTTCAGCAGTACCTGCGCTGACATTACTGCGCTCACCACGTAGTGAGCGTGATGACATCACCAAAGGTCCTTTTCCTTCCAGGTCTTCAAAGAAGAAGAAAGAAGACTAGCCGAGCTGCACGATCAAGTGGATGAGGTGAGTTTATTTATTTATTTTTTTAACCCCTCCATCACTATTTTACTTACCATTCTGTATTAAGGATTGCTATAATTTTCCCTTATAACCATGTTATAAGGGAAAATAATAAAAGCTACAGAATACTGAACCCAAACCCGAACTTCTCTGAAGAAGTCCGTGTTCGGGTCTGGGTACCAAACATACCGATTTTTCTCATGCGCGTGCAAAACGCATTAAAACGCTTTCTACTCACGCTGAAAAAGTGCATTCTCCCGCAATGCATCCGCATCTTGTCCGGCCCTCACATACAGCGCCC
The DNA here is from genome assembly GCA_033119425.1 of Bufotes viridis. NCBI lineage: Eukaryota > Metazoa > Chordata > Amphibia > Anura > Bufonidae > Bufotes > Bufotes viridis. Next base: position 98,302,077 of record CM065592.1, on the reverse strand, counting down.
GTGTGAAAGGGGCCTTATAGTAACTGGACTTTTTCCCACACTGACCTTGTTTTCCATCTTCCTCCTTTTTTATGTAGGCTATATCTATCTATCTATCTATCTATCTATCTATCTATCTGCAGCGAGCCCCTGAAGAGCCAGCGTTGAGGATGGGAGTGGTAGTGACTCTCATGAGATGTTTTTTTGCTGTGTCATGGTGTATCCCCTCAGGCCGTCACTCCCTGGGTTTCGGTGCAGTGAATAAGTAATGTGAAGGAATCAGGCAGAGATTATAGAACAAATAACATCTTCCTTTACAAAGACAAATAGCAGAACATTCAGCAGCAGTTCATACAAAGTGTAATTTTACTAATTTCTTCTCCCAGACAATGACGTATGGTGGCTGGCAATGTAGCAGAAGATGACACTCAGAAATTTCCTAGCTGACAATGTCAGTCTCCTGATTCCCTTCCCCACGGCTGTACTCTGGCACGTGTGGCTGTTGGTGTCCACTGTGTAATGTAGGCTCTTTCGCTATTCTTGACTTAAGCTGCAGTGGTGGGGTCTGAACATGTTTTCCACTCACCTTGCAGTGGAGTCTGTGAAGCTGTTTTGCTTGATTACTCTGTTGACAAAAATACACCATAGTTTGCAGATTTTCTGTAGGCTGGGACCCTGTAGGCATCGTTCCTCCTAGATGAGCTGCCTAGAGGTGTAAATGCTGAATGGTTGACTCCCCTACTCCTTACTTTCTACTTTCCCAGTCTTAGCAAGAGGGGAGGAATGAAATGGTAAATCCCTATCCAATTCCCAAACACTGCCAACTGTACCCCATCTGCTGGTGAACAAAGTATATAGCATAGAATCACATTACATTGCATAACACTACAAACCATTTACAATAGTAATTTCCTCAATGTTTGGGGTAATAGCTATCTATCTATCTATCTATCTATCATATTTATTAGTAATTTTTTAAGCTTCAGATTTGTTGTTTTATGGGTCTGATCTCTGGGGAAGCTTTAAAAGCTTTGATTGCTTTAGGACCCTATGAGATATGTGTACATCATACCTCCCAACTGTGCCAAATCTGGTGGGATAGTCCCGGATTATGGTGGCTGTTCCTTGGTCCTGGAATGGCTGAGGTATGTCCTGTTCTCGGCTGTTACTTCAACCATAGTACGCAGAGACAGTTGCTTGTAATGGTGAACCAAGGATCCATCCGCTAGGAGGAGCAGGGCAGGCCCGGGAATCAGCCTCTGTTCCTTCAAAGCCCAGCAGCGCGATGTGTGACAGTATCCTGTCTGCTGCAGCTGGGGGGCACAGGGTGAGCTATGATGGTCATTAGAGGAGCTAGGTGAGTATTTACTGTTTTTTTTTTTAATGTGAAGGGGGCACATATCTGGCCATAACTACTGTTAAGTGGGAACATATCTGGCCTTAACTACTGTGAAGGTGGCACATATCTGGACGTAACTACTGGGAAGGGACACATATCTGGGAATAACTATTGTGAAAGGGCACATCTGGGCATAACTTGTGAAAGGGGCACATCTGGGCATAACTGCTGTGAGGAGGCACATACCTGGGCATAACTACTGTGAAGGGGGTACATGTGGGGATAACTACAGTGAAGGGACATATGTGGGCATAACTACAGTGATGGACCCAATGTGAGCATAACTACTGTGAACGGGGCGCATGTGGGAATAACTACTGTGAATGGGGCACATGTGGGCATAACTACTGTGAGGGGCACAATGTGGGCATTGCTACTGTGAAGTGGGGACATGTCGGCATAACTACTGTGAGTGAAGTGGGCACATGTGGGCATTACTATTGTGAAGTGGGCACATGTGGGCATTACTGTTGTCAGGAGCACACTGTAGACATTACTACTGTGAAGGGGACATGTGGGCATTATTACTGTGAGGGGCACAATGTGGGCACTACTACTATGATGGGGCACAATGTGGGCATACTGTGTGGTGGCATAAAGGGAGAATAATTACTATGTGGGGACATTAAGAGGACTAGGTGAGATTGAGTGTGTATAGTTATGTCTTGGGTGGAGTTAGAGGCGTGGCCTAGAATGAAAAAATTTGCCACGGTGCATATTGTCCCTCTTTGTGCTTTTCAAAGTTTGGAAGGTATGGTGTACCCCCTGACAGTGCTATTTATGTGAAAATATGCAGTGTCCATCAATATCCTGCGGGAGGGAATAGATCTCAGTTGAGTGCTTCCTCTGATATACAGCCAAATATTGATGTCATCAACATCTAGTATAGGCATGTATATGTCCTTATTCCCATCCACTGCAGTGTATAGGCATATTCGGTTACCTTGCTGGCATCTCACATATAATAACAATCACATTACATGACACATGGCTAAACAGAAGAAAGAATATTTTGTATTTCCAGCTCACCTACTCCTATGGAATACTTGTATCTGTGTGTGGTCACCACATCAGTTACACATGCATAATCCAAAGGTAGAAGGTAAGTCCAGCACCAGATCTGAAGTCAATACATTATTAAAATATGATCAAATCAACTGTAGTCCTCAAAGTTTGAGGATTACAGTTGATTTGATCATATTGCAATATAAGATTGACATGGTGCTGCTCACTGTGTTGGTTCATAAAAATATCTTGACCAGGGACAGGAGTTGTCATTGTGTATTGAATTGTCACTAAGCTTTGCTACATGGCAGATAGTGAATTATAAGATAGAAAATAATAACATGAGAGAGGTTTAGCTGGAGGGCAGGGCTTCTTGCAACTTGATAGATTGATAGTAAATGAGCATACATTATAGGGAAAATTTGCTTTTCTGGTGCATGGAGTGTCAAATGATGCACCAAATTTATTAAAAGACCTTTGATTCTTCATAAATTTGGTGCATTTTACTCCAGTGCCCTTCTGATTAGGATTAGCATGAAATACGAGTCTTAATACATTCCTTAAGTGTGCATTATCTAGTGTAAAACATATGTGAAAAGCACGGCTAGAGAAGCACTGTACATTAGCCTTCAACGTGTAATTAAGTAGCTACGAGAACATTTCTTACATCTTCATGGAAATTGAAATGAATTGAAGGCAAATGAGTATGAAAATAAACCATATCTGATTACAAGAGAGGTTAATTAATATTTTAAGAGACACATAAGAAAAAGTAAGGACAAGTTCAGGACCCATGGTTAATCAATAAGTACATACCGCAGCAGCATAATTGCTAGGCTGGTGGAGGCCAATCACTTGGGAGGATAAGATTAATGCAGCAGCTTAGAAACATTCAAAATGACTCAGTTCACAAGCCAATGATTTGATGTTGTTCTATCAATTACACTTAGCAAACGTGAAAGAAATGTTATTGCAGAGCAGTGTTTCATTAGCTGACGCAAAGCAAATGATTTGTAAAAATGCTGATATTCTTGGTAACTGGTTCATTAAAAAAGGTCACTGAAAATAAACACTTGCAGCCATACTTTATTGGCTACATAAAGGGATAAAATGGATTAAAGAAAGTTAAGTCCTTTATGCTCATGTAATCAAATGAAGCTTCTTTTCAAAGGAGCTGTCCACCTTTGAGAAGCCTTTTGACCATATCCCCTACATCAGCAGACCTGTGGAAGGAAGCATACTTACCTGCTCCCCACCACTGGGAATCGGCTTCTTTGGTCCCCCGGAGCTGCACTCTGGTCCCACTCATCAACATCCAGGTTGACAAGGTTCTCCTATTCCTAGTGCTCAAGGCTACCACAGCAAACAAAATGTTCCCCCGACTTTGCTGCACAAGAGCTGTACAGGCACCAAGAGAGCAGCATTGCTGGGGAAAATTGACCACAGTATCAGAGGGGTTAGGTGTCTGTCATTGGTGGTTATCGCTGATGACAGGCATTAACTCCAGGTGTCTGCTGATGCCCACTCAGTTCCGGAGCAACCACAATCTTCAAAGACCATACAAATGATGTACATGTACGGCACAGGCCAGGAAGTTGTTAAATGGGTTTTCTAGGTTACAGACATTGATGACCTAGTCGTAGGACAGGGCATTAATATCAGATCAGTGGGGTCTGACACCAGTTTGACACCTGGAACCCCACTGAACAGGTAACCTGCTGTTTCAAGAAATAAACAGTGTACAGAATACGTAGTGATCATTCATGGGTGCTCTAGGTTAGCTTCCACCTGCTAGAGCTGTGGGGTTCCTGCTCCATGTGTGAGGGATGAGAGTCCATTTTGTATAAACATGTCCTCCATCTTATGCATATGTGCATATTTTCTTATCAAAGTGTGACATACAAGAGAGGTTCCTTCTGAGTTTCGGCATTTACTGCTCAAGAATGTCAACTTTGAGATAAGATGCTACAGAAACTTTTTAATTATTAGAATTCTGTTAGTACGGTGCGGAAGTATTGCCTTTTATGAATAACAAATCAAATCATTAGTTTTGGTGGTGTACCAGATTTGTCTGTGATTATCTGTAGTGATATAAAGATGTATGCTTGTGTGGAATAAAGAGAGAGAATCTGATTCAGCTGTGTGTCTGTGTCAGCTCTCCCGAGCACTCATATATCCACATCAATTTGGGACCCCAACAATCATAGAGTTGTTTTTTTTTTGCTCCAACACATGCACTGTTTACTTCCTGGATCTGCAGCTGCAGGTAACTAGCTAATCAGTGGAGGTGCTGGTTTGTTAAACTCTTAGTGATCTGAAATAGATAACCTATCCTATTGGTCAGGCAATCAATATCTATAACCTGGGAAACTCTTTTAAGTATTCTTGAAATTATAACGATCTTATGTGAAACATGAAATTCAATCCCATAACTCATAACTGCTGTGTTTGAAATCTACAGGCAACAGATGAATAACACATCAAACATACTTTTACAATGCTATGCATGAATGAAGTAAAGCTCTGTTCAAGTATAAAACACTTAAAAGTTTCAATTTTATTAAATGTCAATATTAAATTACATATGATATCCATCTTGGCTGAGTTCCATAAATATGTATACTCCTTGATCTCTTTGAAGTTAAAATCGCTTACTATGCAACATGTACAGAATGTATGCAATATAGTCTTTTCTGTTTACTAGCTTAATAATACACTGTATTACTAGTATAGAATCCTTTATCAAGCTTATACAATGCTGATATTTAGATTATGATTTAGCAGGAAATTCTGGTTAACATTAGCTTGTGTTTGTATGATTAGGCTATATTAAGCTCAAACCATCTGTATGCATAATACACTTATGGGTCTACAGTATATACACATATAGTAACATAGTTTATAAGGCTGGAAAAAGACATACGTCCATCCAGTTCAGCCTGTTATCCTGCAAGTTGATCCTGATGAAGGCAGAAATAACCTGATGAGGTAGAAGCCAATTTTCCTCATTTTAGGGGAAAAATTCCTTCCTGACTCCAATCAGGCAACGAGAATAACGCTCTGCATTAACAAGCCTTCTCCAGAAATCTAATAACTAGTCTATAACCTGTAATATTTTTACACTCCAGAAATAGATTCAGGCTCCTCTTGAATTCTTTTAGTGAATTCACAATGACCACCTTCTAGGCAGAGAGTTCCATAGTCTCACTGCTCTTACTGTAAAGAATCCTCTTCTATAGAAGTATAGAAGTTTTCATTTCTCTTAACATTTCCTCTTAACATTGAAATTGCAACACCAAGAAGGAATTGCATTTGAATTATGGAAATCACAAAATCAATATACAAATGAGAAAAAATGGAAACAAAATATTTAAAACATCTTGATTTATTCAGTATCGAGTATTAGTGCCATGAGCAGAAATACACACACTTACATGCCTTGCGTGCTATCAATGAGGTTATTATTGGTTAAAGAATGTTCTGCAATGCTGAATGCACTTGGCCATGCAAATAATTAAGATCTGCTACTGGCAGCTCCCTTTGCAATTGACAATCAATTACGTCCTCGATGTGCTTGGTGGGAGACAAGTCTGGAGATGCTGCAAGCCATGATTACACGATTAGGTAACTCAACTTTCTCACTGTCATCATCCTGTTCAAAAATGGCTCCTGTGACAGTTTGGAGAAACGGCTCTACCACTGGTTCAACAACCAAATCAATTTAAAGCCAAGATGTTAGTGTACCTGGAATAAAGACTAGAGGAGTACCGTACATTATGCCACCCCACACCATCTGGGGGTAGGACTGGTATGATATTCTCTTGTGAAAGTCTCTTCATGGTATTGCCCACGTGGTCTCAAGACCAATCTATGGGTATCATTGTGTCTGAGACAAATTGGGACTCAGTACTGAAGAGGATAGACCTCTGTTCCAGCCTCCTTTGTCTTCTTGCAGCGGAACCATGATAGCCATTGAGAACAGTGGCATGAAGTCAATGGAACACTTTTATCTGGAAATCTGGTTCGTAGCCCAATGTTATCAGCACCTTCTGATGTTTTGTGTAAACTCTGTTTGCGTCCTAGACTTGGGATGTGACATTCAATTTCACTAGCAGAACTGGATCATTATGTGCCATTCTTCTTTATCTGGCTTTTATGACCCTCCCACATGCCACAGATTGGAGCTAGGTGTGTCTTAGTGACATCTGCTACTTCCTCGACTTGCAAAAAAATTCTTCTTGGTGTTGCAATTTCATTGTTGAGGGGTGTGTTTGATTATATTTGTCAAATTAAATATTTGTGACTTTTTAGACGGTTTTGTGCTCCACTTGCCACTTTTGCAAAAAGTTGGGGTGAGGAGTGGGAGTTGTGAAGCCCACAGGATAGAGGATAATTATTAGATTGTGGTGGGTCCTAACCCTAGCCCTGAACCCCACAGGAACCCATGATATTAATGAAGCTTCAGGGTGAGCGCGAGCTCCACCTTTCCACTCATCTCTATAAGGAATAAATTCAAATGACCAGAATAACCCTTTAAGACAGGTATACACAACGGAAGGCTTAAAAAATGTGGACCATAGAGCTTGTCAGTCTTTCAGTTTATTTAGATGGTACTAAATATAGTATCTGAAAACAATGTCACCCAGGGTTCTTTTGATGACATCTAATGACTATGTATTTTGTGATATTTTTCCAGAGCTAAAACATGTATGGCTTGTTCAGAGCTCATGTGCAGATGTCTCCTTCTCAGATAACATTTTACTGTGCCTTATTTTTTAAAATAATTATTTTAAATGCATAATTTCTCACAACACAGCTTTCATTTCATATTCTGCTGTTAAAAAATAAAACATATGGTGTGATAGATTGATATGGGCAACAAAGACACTGTTTTCTTTTATAAGGTTTCATAAATCTGCCCCAATGTCTTGTAGATTTATCAAAACTTGTACAAGGACAAACTTATTTATCCATAGGAACAAATTCCAGATCACTGATACCTGTAACGCCCCAGAGTGGCATTACCACCTTTGCACCTCGCTATTATCTCTAATGGGCTAGTATCATTCCAACTGTGTATTTATTTCCAGGTCCTGCATAATGTGCATTCGTAATCTTGCTATGTAATTTTTCAATGTTATGTGCCTGGTTCACCAGCAGATGGCAGCATGAATGGCAGAGCTATCTTACATAGAATGGGGATTTTCATTCCATTCTAACCCCCCCCCCCCCTTGGGGTGTGGTGGGCATCTCTAACTGAACGTGGAGGCCAAAGATTCGAGCCTCAGGAGACAGAAGGAAAGTTTTGCCTGGACAAATCTAGAGTCAGACAACAAGAGAGAAGTTGCAGCATCCAGAGGAAGCTAAGCTATACAGCTCCATAGCCAAGTACAGCAGAGCCAGAGAGCAACAGATGTAGCAGTGAGGAGTTTGCCTGCCACAGTTTATGCTAAAGCCTGCTGGAGCCAAGATAAAGCCTGTAAATAGAGATGTCGCGAACATAAAATTTTCCGTTCGTGAACAGCGAACGCGAACTTCCGCAAATGTTCGCGAACGGGCGAACTGGACCGCCATAGACTTCAATAGGCAGGCAAATTTTAAAACCCACAGGGACTCTTTCTGGCCACAATAGTGATGGAAAAGTTGTTTCAAGGGGACTAACACCTGGACTGTGGCATGCTAGAGGGGGATCCATGGCAAAACTCCCATGAAAAATTGCGTAGTTGATGCAGAGTCGGGTTTTAATCCATAATGGGCATAAATCACCTAACATTCCTAAATTGTTTGGAATAACGTGCTTTAAAACATCCAGTGTTTGTATACAATCAGGCATGATGTTGTATCGATCAGGTAGTGTAAGGGTTAGGCCCGCTTCACAGTGACAGACCAAACTCTGACAGACCAAACTCCCCGTTTAAAGCAAAGCAAACAACCGCAAATAGTCAATTTGCATAACCGCAAACTCCACATTTGCACAAGGTTGGATACCAAGTTAGCCAGGTCCCGTTCCTTGTCCTCACTGATGTCATTGAAGGTCTCTTCCTCCACCCAGCCACATACAACACCAAGGGTCCTCGAAAAGTGACAAAAGAAATCTGTTCTTACCAGTTTAATTTCTGTTTTATCCCCTATCAGGGGCTGGTGTATGGAATAGATTTTAGGAATCGGGAGAATGAAAAAGATGGTTGGTCGGTCCTCTTCCTTCCAATTTGGGGCACTGCGCATGCGCCGTGCAATGTACTGTGCCACCCTATATGAGTGGTGTGTTAAGTAGTACTATTCCTATCAGTTTAATCCCTGTTACATCCCCTATCAGTGGACGTGTATCGAATAGATTTTAGGAACCGGGAGATGGAAAAAGATGATTGGTCGGTCCTCTTACTTCCAATTTGGGGCACTGCGCATGCCTCGCGCAATGTACTGTTCCACCAATACAAATAGTGTGAACTACTATTCTTACCATTTTAATCTTTGTTAAGTCCCCTATCAGAGGACGTGTATTGAATTGAATCCTTGCATGGGTAGATAGAGAAAAAAGCTTGCTCTGTCTGCTTCCTTCTAATTTTGGACACTTGCAATGGAATTTGCCACCAATGCAACTAGTGTTAACTAAGTACTATTCCTACCAGTTTAATCTCTGTTTTGTCCCTTAGTTTGAACAATGATGACGTATAGGGGCGGACCGAACATCGCATATGTTCACCTGCCGCAACGAACGCGAACATGCGGTTTTCGCCGGGAACTTTTTGCCGGTGAATAGTTCGGGACATCCCTACCTGTAAACTGTTGGAGAAACATTTATTCAAGTAAAGCTGTTATTAACTTCACCAAATGGTCTGGACTCAATTATTTCTTCAAATCCCTCAATTATTCCCCGTATTTTTCTACTTTCTGGGACAACACCTGGGTCCAGCGTATCCAGGTAGGAGCACCGTGACACGTGCAACTACACCTAAAGGGACATTTAGGTGCCCCTACTCCACCCTGGCATTCCTACACCTGGGTACCATCTACCATATCACTAAAAAGGGCCCTGTGTCCTTGTTGCTTCACTGCAACTGGCATCATGACAAACATGTACTTTAAAGGGATTCTGTCATGAGATTTTATCCCTTAAGTAAAACATATGTCCATGTCTGACCTGATAAGTAGATTCTTGTGATGCCATTATTATATCCCACTGTGGCTCTATTTATTCTTAAATTAGATTTTTGCGATATGTAAATTACTCACATAAAGTGCTCAAGTTAATACAGGGTGCCAGGCCGCACCCCTCGCTTTCTGGTGCCCAGCGCCACCTTCCTGTGCCCAGCGCCGCCTCTGCTATAATTTTTGCCTCCCCGTCCCTCTGCCGAGATCCCGTGCCTGCGCACTATGCTCTGCCAGCTGCGCACAGGAAGGCAGCGCTGGGCACCAGACAGTGAGGGTTGCGGCCGGGCACCCCGTATTAACGGACCTCCCATTGGGCACCTTATGTGAGTAATTTCCATATTACAAAAATCTAATTTTTGAAAATTATTGATATTGATATTGATATATTGATATTGATAAATAGTGCCATAGTGGGATATAATAATGGCATTATAAGAATCTACTTATCAAGACGGACATGGACATATGCTTCACTTAAGTGGGTAAAATCTGATGACAGAATCCCTTTAAGGACCCCATGCCGCGCACAGTCGACTGCATATCCGCCTCTAAATCCACCCAGAAAAGCACTCTGCAGAGCCTATTTGTGCCGGTGACGTCACTAGGTTCCCAGCAAGGTGGAGGTCTCCACCTATCATACTCATGTGAAGCCTGGTACGTCATGAGCTCACAATCAAACAGACTTTGCCTTGCACAATGCAGCGCAAGGCAAGGGGAAAAATCGGAGCAAGAAAATGCTCCAATGCTCCACTACTACATGGAAAAGGAGTGAAGAGGCGCTTATATCCGGGTTTAATAGTTTTGACAAATCTACCCCATAGAGATTCAAAAATAGTAAGAAGCTATTATAACTGATTCCTTAAAAGGTGCATGCAAAATGTATAAAAATAACTTTGTAATGTACTATCTACTTCCACTGAAAGTATTTTCTTGTCTTATCTCTTCTCTTTGGTATCTGGCAATTTGGATTTCATAAAATATGGTCATGTCTTCATGGAATCATAAGAGTCTATTTTTTAATGTTCAAATTGTGTAGCAAGCTATGCTTTTCTCCTCATTAAACATTATAGTCCTGATAAAGAACTTAAAACTTGATATCAAAAGTAAACTTTTAATACAATTTTCTGTTATATGAATCCTTGGGAACGTTAACTTTTGTAGCTGTCACTTCTGTGACTTTGGCGCTCCTTCAATTCTTCTTGTAGCCTTCTCCATTCAGCTGCTATTCGGTGCTCTTAGTTTCGGCACCTGATAGAAGTGAATTGTCAAGTGGGCAGTCCCCACAGCTCGGACTCAATGGAACATCACCTCAGCTGTCTCCCAATTCACTGGTATCAGGAGCTGAAATTTACAGCACCTATAATGGCCATATATGGAGGAGAGTACAAGATGCCAATGCAAAGGATTGCAGTCAATTGGTTACAGTTCTATAAGGACATGATAGGTCCTCTTTATGGCGGCTGTCCTAGATTACAAGAAAGGTTTGTATTTATTTCAGACAACATTGTCAAAAAAATGATGAAAAATATGAGAGCATATATGAGAGACACATCTATTGGCTCCAATTACTCTTTTTTTGTTTTTATATTTTTTTACAATATTACATATAACTATGCTCTGGAATATAAATATCCAACCAATAATATTTAGAGAAATGACATAAAACTGCAGGAGTTTAAATACAGATGTAGTAGAATTAACACACATGCTTAACTAGTTTTGTTAAGCCGGCACCTTTGATTTCTTTTCAACGGCTTTTGTTTTGGAATATCACAAGGAGTTAAGAAATTTGATGTTAACTCTACTACATCCGTAGCTGCTTTGCTAACACATACATTAACATAATATGATAATCACGTAAAGAAAACATAATGGAGGCTGCTTTTTAGAACACGTGTGACATTTGTAGCAATATCATTTAAATGCATTCTGCTCCAAGTTACATAAAAAATTGAGACTCAAATTTAGAACATCTGCCATACATTGCTAAGCAAGATGAATTATTCCACATTAACACAGGCAATTTTTAAGGCTGAAGAAATTCAATGCACAGATGGCGATGGTCTTGCATATCTAATTGTTTCATTGTTGAGTCACTTTATCCCTTCATAACTTGTAATCATGCTGACAAATTATAAGATGGCCCACATGAGCCTTGATATACAGTAGATGAGCTCATAAAATTTTACTTACAATGCACCTGCATTCTCATAAAGCTACCACTGACCCAATTACAATTTTCTTTGTTTAAACCTTTGAGGACATGACAATTTTCCATTTTTGCATTTTCGTTTTTCAGTCCCTACCTTCCCAGAGCCATAACTTTTTTATTCTTCAGTTTATATAGATGTATAAGGGCTTTTTTTGTTGTTGTAATTTCTAATGGCACAATTTTATATTGCATATGATGTTGTGAGAACCTGAAAAAAATGCCAAAATAGGGTAGAGTTTTGAAAAATAAAACGCAGTAGCGCCATAGTTTTATGGGTTTCATTATTACAGTGTTCCATATGTGGCTAATCTGACCTGTCCCATTCATTCTCCGGGTGTTTTAATACTGGAAAAAAAAGCACTTTGGGAAAAATATTTTTTTTTCTTTGCTTTGCCATGCTCTGAACCCTATAACTTTTTTATATTGCTATCTACAGATCTGTTTGGAGGTTCATTTTTTGCCGAACAATTTGTACTTTTTATTGATACCATTTTGAAATGTGTACAACTTTTTGATCACTTTATATTCAATTTGGTTGAAGCCATGAAAAAATTGCAAATCGATAATAGGGATAAATATGTTAATATTTTTATAGGCTTTTGGGATGTGGCAGTGCATAATATCTTAACTTTTTTATTGTTTATTTATTTTTATTCTTTACATGGGGAAAGGGGGTAATTTGAATTTTAGATATTTTTTAAAATATTTTTAGAAAGTTTTTCTTTTTCCCTTTTTTTGTACCATGACCATATCGCATGTATTCTCCAGTGGTTTTGGATTATGATACCATATATTTGTATTTAATTTAATTGTTAATTTAATAAAGTTTATTTTATTTTTTATATTGATTTGGTGGAACAGGGTACTTTTTTTGTTGGAGTTTTTACTTTCTTTTTTTAGCCCCTTTAGGGGACCTGAACATGCAATAATTAGATTGCTTTTCCTACATACTAATGTGATTTAATCACTTGATGACCAGCTTCATACATATATGTAGGCCTACAAGCACAGCTTTGGGCTAGGGCTACACAACATCATTTGTTGAGCGACATTTTGTCGCACCAATGTGGCGCGACAATATTTATAATGATAGTCTATGGTGTCGTACTGCGACTTGCTGCGACTGCGACACGACAGTTGCAAAAAACCCATCCAAAATGGATTTTTATGCGACTGTCATGTCGCAGTCACAGCATCTTGCATGTCGGAGTGCGACAACATGGACTATCATTATAAAAATTGTTGCGTGACATTGGTGCAACAAATGTCGCGGTGTAATTGTGTCCTCTATGTGTCGCGTGACTTGTTGTCGAGCAGCCCTAGACTAATTCTGCGAGCACACGGATGCCACAAGAACCAGGTTTCTGCTGTGATAACATAAATCTGCTGTGATCACATAAAGTTAACCCCTCAGATGCCATGGTTAAATGGCTCACAGGCCATAATTCCTTCCCAGCACTGCATTGGAATATACTAAATTTTCTATTCAGTAATTAATTCGATTCCATTACTAAATGGAAATGACAATCTGATCAATGCATGTTGATATCCCGTTGAGGGTTTAGACAATTAAAAAAAAAAAAAAGTTTTTCAAAATATAAAAAATAAAATAAAATTCACGAGAAAAACTATACAAATGTGGTATCACTGAAATCATACTGACTTAGACAATGAAGAGCATGGGCATCATTAAGCATAATAGATTTCATTATTATATTATCATTACTTCTTAAATATATTATTTTATTAGATGTTAAGTCCCTGAAAATATATTTTTGAAGAGCGGAACTTGCAGAGCTACTATTTTAGTGCTGTATATCACTAGTGTTCACAGAGTCACCATGTCACGATTTATCGGTTGGCCTAGAATTCTTCAGTTTACCACCCAAAGCCAAGATGTGCTTTTTAATAATTTATTGCTTTTGTGAGGAATTGGTGACCTTATGAAATACATCAAATTAACTAGTAAATTTTTGTTTTTAATCACGTTATTAGTTCATTTATGCTACCATTTCTGCATAACAGCAAGAGGCAAATGTATACCAAGCTCAGCTTTGTGTACTATTTCTTAGTCGTGACGAAGGGCTATGGATTGGGCTTTTGTTGCAGAAGTAAGTAGCTTTGGAATAAATGAGACAACAAAGTTGCTTTGACATCTAGGGAGAGGCAAGAAAAAGTTCACCTGGTTTGACAGTGTTATTTTTGTAATACTGTATATACAATAAAGAATGAAAGCATTTTATGAATAGAAAATACACTTTATTTACAGCTTGCCTTGCAAGTTGCCAGTATCTAAAAAATTGTGGTCTGTCAATCTACTATATTAGACAAGAGTAATATAATATAAAACATATTTCTCTCGATAATGGGAACAATGAAGTGTGTGTGTACAACTTACGAGATGAAGTCAGGTGATTGGCATTACTTGGAGTTGAGTGAGAGTGGTCCATTACAGGCCAGATTAAAATTTGGCAAGCAAACAGCGTGGAGGTGCAGTAAACCAATCTGCTATATGTTCTGCTGTTCCCAAAACCTCACTCTACCCTGAAATGAAGACTTACATCTGATAGCCAAGGTTGTGCCAATGCAAGGAAAATATTTCCATTGAGTGATAAGAAAAATATGGGTTGAGCTATTTACTTTTCGGCATGATTTGTTAGCAGGGGACATAGTAATCTGATCTACCAGTCACATATGGTAAGGGGTAGAGTCTCATTGATATATAAGAAGCTGAAAAAAATGAGTGAATTAGTAAATCACATCTTCATAGAGAAGATATAGGAGGTAATCCTGATGATGCTTGAAAGGGTTATCTTAAGAAGTTAGAAAGCTAATATGAATATACGTTATGCATTTATTTTTTGTTAAACCTTATATAATGTATGAAACATCATTTTTTAACTTAAAGAGGTATTTTATTTTCAGCAAATAAGTTACATTTAATTGCATTCATTGTATACTAGAAAGTTACGCAATTTCCAAAGATATTTTTCAGAGAACCTGCTTCCCTATGCAACGGTCGGGGAAGACGGTCCTTTGTTCTAATGCGCTTAATCACTGAAGAGACCCAGTTTATTAGGGATGCTGTTTATATAGAGACCTGCAGATGGCAGGCCAACATAAGATAACTGCAAATTGAGCTTACACTGTAGTTCTGTGAAACTACAGTATAAGATAAAATAAACCTAACTAGTAAATAGTGTAGCCTCTTAGAGGGGCTAAAAAAAAAGTTATAATAATAATAATAATGTAAATCATTCCCCTTTCCCTAGAATAAAAAAATAAATAAAATATTAACATCATGGACATGATAGTTTTTTTCCCAGTATTAAAAAACAAACAAAAAACCTATACATATTTGGAATTGTTTTAAACATATTTACTAGAGAATAAAAGCCAAAGGTCACTTTTGCTGCGTAGTGACCACCGGAGGGGCAAAACATGTAAAACTTTTTCCCTAATTCCACACCATTTGCATTTATTTTCCTGCTTCCCACTACATTGTATGCCATATCAAATGATGAACATAGAAAGTATAACTTGTCCTGCAAAAAAAAAAGCCCTCTTACAGTTATGTTAACTGTAAAAAGTTATGGCTCCTTGAAAACAGGGAAGAAAATTGAAAATGCCAAAACGCCAAAAAATCTCTGATAACCAGGAGACTATTAGTAATGTCAAAGTGATGGTGACATACTGTATACGGCTAAAAGTAATCAGATGGTAGCTGGTGGTAACAAATCGCCTGTTTAATAACACACTGCACTGTTTTTTATAAAAAAAACTGGCCAACGACTATCCATTTTTGGTGGAAGATACCTTCTTCTCTGTCTTCTCATCTGAAAAATGGGTGGGTACCATTTTGAGAAATTAGTGTGGGACTAATAAAAGTTTTGGATTCACGGAAATCTTCTTTTGGGAAATTTGTAACAACATGTAGAATCTATTTGCTCATCTCTATTTAGCTAGAATTTCAGTATGAGACACTACAACACTTTTAGACTGTGTGTTTTTATCTTAAAGGGATTGTCTCATTTGAGACAATGGGGGCATATTGCCAACTCTAAACAGAGATCCGAAAGTGGTGGAGGGTGCACTCCACATCCGCATTCTATTCATTTCTAAGGGACTGGCTCGGCTATTTCCGTTGGGCACATAGAAGTGAATAGGAGCGGTGGCTGGTCATGCGCGGTGTGCTCCCATTAACTTCTATTGGGAAAGTGCTTGGTGGTGTTCAGACAGGAGTCCTCCAGCCACCACTTTAGCCAGCTCCTTTCTTGATATAGGTGCGGGTCCCAGTGGCTATCAGACAATTGGGGCATATTCTAGCGATTTTCCACCATTGTCTAAGATGAGACAACCCCTTTAAGAGACTGACAAGGAGAATGATGCAACTATAGGTCTATGAGTAGTGAATGAAGCTTTGGTAAACAGCTCCAATATTACACTGTCAATTATTTTTTATAGGCAAATTGTATTTGCAAATGCTGACATCTCTTAAGGGTATTAAGGCCAGTTCACACACAAAATATATGTGTAAAAAATCTGCACTGAATCCAAGCTGATTTTTGTGCCCTAAAATTATGCACGTTTTTTGGACGCTTTTTTTTGTAAAAAAAAAGTGTAAGTGTTTTTTTCAGGCAGATTTTGTTACCTTATTAATTTCTATAGTATTTTTCCCACAAGCATTTTTTGTGTTTATGTGCACATCTAAAATGGTGCATTTTTTTCTGCTTGCCATTAATTTGAATGGGAAAATCAGTGCTGATTCTGCTTCCTTTTAACACTCTTCTTTTTTACACGTATAAGGCCTCATGCACACGACCGTTTTTTTATGCTGTCCGCAAAAAGGGGTTCCGTTGTTCAGTGATCCGTGTCCGTTTTTGCCTTCCGTTGTGTTTCCGTGTGTCTTCCGTTTTTTTAGCGGACATGACCCAAAAGATTTTACCAAAAGACAGGCTGACAATGTTTCCCAAGTGCCTGCCAAGAGATCCGCAAAAAAAACGGACACGGAACACGGATGACACACGGATGGCCATCCGCATTTTTCACGGACCCATTGACTTGAATGGGTCCGTGAACCGTTTTTCACGGACAAGAATAGGACAGGTTATATTTTTTTGACGGACTGGAATCACGGACCACGGACGCGGAGGACAAACGGTGCATTTGCCGAGGTTTCCACGGACCCATTGAAAACCAATGGGTCCGCAGAAAATCACGAAAAACGGAGCAACGGACACGGAATCAAACAACGGTCGTGTGCATGAGGCCTAAAAAAGATACAAGTGCTGTTTCCCATTTAAATGAAGGGGAGGATGTTTAGAGGCATTTTTGGAGCAGATTTGCAACTGATATTTAGGCAGATGCGCCTTAAAATCAGCGTCAAAATGCTCTGTGTGTACTGACCCTAAGGGCTCATGCACATGGCTGTTGTGCAGCCGTTCCATGTATTGGGGGCCGCAATTTGCCGGGACGAAATGAGACCCATCTTGAAAGGGTCCGTGAACCTTCCGTACCGCAAAAAAAAGAAACAGAACATGTTTTATTTTTTTGAGGTGCGGAGGCACAGCCAGAAACACCACGGAAGCACTCCGTAGTGCTTCCGTAAGGTTCTGATCCGTGCTTCCGTTACGCATCTCTGGGTTTGCGGCCCCATTCAAGTGAATGGGTCCGCATCAGTGATGCGGGGTGCACACGGCCGGTGCCCTGTGTATTGCGGAACTACCGTACACGGGCCACGATAAGGCCACGGCTGGGCAACGACCGTATGCATGAGCCCTAAGGAAGACAAAGAATAATATTTTCCCTCTGCTAGGGACATACAGTGCACAATGTATACTGCAACTGGACTTCTGGTCCTTCTTGAAATATGCATAGTAGTAGTTATTTGTAACTGACCTCAAGACGCCTGAGAAACAGGAACCAATATGATATCTGTGTACAGCAGTACAACATATGTCAGCAACATACAGATAACAGATAATGAATTCAGTACCTAATCAATTGCCTTATCAACCAGATAAGTTTTAATATAACATGGAAAGGGAGGAGGTAAAAGGCTTAGACTACTATAGTTAGTTTCAAATGATGTCTACTACACTCCCTGGGATATACGGCAAGTTGACTTCATAGGAGCAATTTTGTCATATGCTTGTTCCTACAAGAAGGTATAGTAAAGTTAATACACATCATTTTCAGAACCTTACAACAAAGAAAGATATACTTGAACAGTTAAAATAAAATGTCTTGTTCTCATTTTCAAAGACTGCAAAGTGGTCCTGTTCTTTGTATTTGTTGAAGATATACTGTCTAGACCACAGATAATTGTGAGACATGAGCAATTCTATTCATGGTGGAGAGTTAGACTCTGACATCATCAGCAGTGTGATTGTGATATTTTGCACACACAAATCAACACTCAAAACCCCCTACTGATATAATGACTATACTGCAGGAATGTGTAGATCATTTCATATGCATATGAATATATAATCAAATAAATCCTACATTCACAATAAGAGTGTCCTGCAAAACTACATATATAAAACCAAATACAATCTTAATTGAACAACAGAATGCACCCCTTATTTGTAAAGGTTTTATGTAGATTTTCTTTTATACTTTTTGGTATGTTTAACATCTTTAGTATGGCAATACTTAGTGTTGTTACAGATTTGTGTTTGTCATTAGAGGCAACCCTAAAGGCTCATTCAGACGGCCGTATGAATAAGTCCGCATCCGTTACGCAATTTTGCGGAACGGGTACAGTACTCATTCATTTCAATGCACCCGCAAAAGATGCGGACAGCACAATGGCGGACAAGAATAGGCATTTTCTATAATATTTGCGACCATGTGCGGTCTGCAAATTGCGGAACGCACATGGTCACTATCCTTGTTTTGCGCACCTGCAAATTGCGGCTCAGCAAAGCACTACGGCCGTCTGAAAGGGCCCTAAGGCCCCTTTCACACGGGCGAGTTTTCCGCGCGGGTGCAATGCGTGAGGAGGACGCATTGCACTCGCACTGAATCCGGACCCATTCGTTTCTATGGGGCTGTGCACATGAGCTGTGATTTTCACGCATCACTTCTGCGTTGCGTGAAAATCGCAGCATGTTCTATATTCTGCGTTTTTCACACAACGCAGGCCCCATAGAAGTGAATGGGGCTGAAGGAATATCGCAAGCATCCGCAAGCAAGTCCAGATGCGGTGCGATTTTCCCGCATGGTTGCTAAGCGACGGGACCCGATCTTCATCATTTGCCCTTATAACATGGTTATAAGGGAAAATAATAGCATTCTTAATAAAGAATGCTTTGTATAATGTCGATTAAGGGGTTAAAAATAAAAAACCTTAACTTACCTTAGCCCCTTGATCGCATAGTTGGCGATCTGTCTTCTCTCTTCAAGCTTTAGCTACCAGCTAAAGGACCTTTGATGACGTCACATCACATGGTCCAATCACATGGTCCATCACCATAAAATCTCCAGAATACTCAACCCAAAACCGGACTTCAGTGATGAAATCCGGCTTCAGGTCTGGGTACCAAACATGGCGATTTTTCCAACGCGCATGCAAAACGCATTACAAAAGTTTGCACACGTGCGGAAAAGTCGCGCATATTCCTGCAACGTAACCACATTCAATCTAGGCGTCAAACATGACGCCCGTGTGAAAGAGGCCTAAGGGTGTTATCCTGGCACTTCCTTGGTATTCACCCTTCAATCTCTATACAGGGATTTGGACTTCGCTGTGGGGAAACAACCAGGCCGTCAGCTCATTGGTGTAGATGGCAACTGACCCACTGGAGTCAGGGACTCCGGTGCACGTATTGGGAGCTCAGGATGCAGAAAATGCATCAAAACAATAGGTATGTGTGAACAGACAGTTAGACAGGTTTTAGGTAAGTTGGTGTCCTGGCTGTAGAGAGACATAAGGACACAAGGAGTAGCTTGCAAGCATTGTGGTGAGCAAAATTAGGCAAGGTAAACAGGCTGGATACTGGGTTGTAGCATGGACAATACAAATTAACTGGTTAAACAGAATTTCATATTGAAAACTCGAGGTACTGCAACACACGGGTGAAACCAGATAAACACTGAAGAACTCAAAGGAACACAGGTGGGAGATAATGCAAGAGAAAAGCAAAGCATAGTCTGAACACAGTCCAAGGTCAGGGCAGGCTGAGTACGTGCATAATACAGGTAGCAGTTCCAAGGTCAGGACAGGTGGCAAAGAGCGGAATTGGCAGACAGGCAAGGTACAGTACATGGGTAGACAAGAAAACACCTTTGCTGGTTACTAGTGACCAGACAACTTCAAGGCTCAGACACCCTGCCTTTGGAGAGGCTGACTTAAATACCAGCCAGTGGCTAGCGAAGGATATGCAGATGTAACCATTTGCTCTTTAAGAGGTCACAGGTCAGCGTGCATGCCCTAAGGCAGGCATCCTCAAACTGCGGCCCTCCAGATGTTGCAAAACTACAACTCCCAGCATGCCCGAACAGCCTACAGGTATCAGCCTACAGCGGGGAATTGTGGGAGTTGTAGTTTTACAACAGCTGGAGGGCCGCAGTTTGAGGATGCCTGCCCTAAGGGAACAGAGACTGGAGCAATGGAGACAGCAGCTTGCAGAGGTTGCTGAGTGTGAAGTAGCAGGGCAGCGGTGGACACTGACTGCTGACCTAACACAAACCACATGGACCTTATTGCATTAATTATTTATTTTATATATTAAAAAATATACAAAAGATGTTGACGTGTCTAAGACATAAAATATATATAAATAACAAAACATATGTATAAATAAATACACAAATAGATAAGCAAACAGATAAATCCCAGTGGACTGTATGGTCCTGCTCCGATCTAGTTTAAATAAAAAATAAAATTTGAATAAAACATGCTGTAAGGCCAGTGCTCGCACATGAAAAAACTGCAGTCACTAGTTAGTCTCTGTTCAGACTGTGCATTCACAAAATATCGTAGCTGCGTGCTTACAAACCACAATGATAGTTGTTGCTTCGTCTAGGTTCAGACTGTACTTCAACATTATGTTATAATATATATGGTGCCACCAGGCTCAGACTGTCCTGCCTTTGAATTCCTGCCCTGATCTTCATGTTGGCCTCCCTCCTCCTCCAGTTATAAAGCATCAGTGTTGTTAGCACTCACTCATATGCTGTTGCCTCATTGTGATGCTAGACAAATTGTCTTCTCCATGGGGCATACATGTAGGTTCCAGTTTAGAAGATGCAGGAATAATTATTTTCTATTTAAGAGGCAATATAATTATTGTTTCCAGTAGGTAGCAGCAACACTGTGATGCGGCCTCCTAATGTTGAAAATACTACAGGAGGCCCAGAAGTATCTGAAACATCTCGAGGGCTGATGGCTGTGATGGAGGGGATAGGAGAGAACATCTCTGGCAGTCCTCCATCCCTCCCTGCTACCAGGAGATGTGGCTGCTGTACAGGACTCCTCCGTGGTTCAGAGGTTGGTGTCTATATACAGTACGGAGTTGTTGGAAAAGGTAAAAGGCAGAAATAAGGGATTTGATTATAATATACAGTGTTATATTACAGTCCACCCCTCACATTTTTGTAAACACTTTATTATATATTTTCATGGGACAACACTTAAAATATGAAAATGTAAAGTAGTCAGTGTACAGCTTGTATAACAGTATAAATTTGGTCTGCCCTCAAAATAACTTCCTCTCCTCCATGATGACCTCATGGAGCTGGTGGATGTTAAAGACCTTGCGCTACTCCACCTTATGTTTGAGGATGCCCCACAGATGTTCAATAGGGTTTAGGTCGGGAGACATGCATAGCCAGTCCAGCACCTTTACCCTCAGTTTTTTTTAGCAAGGCATGGTCATCTAGGAGGTGTGTTTGGGGTCATTATCATGTTGTAATACTGCCCCGTGGCCTAGTTTCCAAAGTGAGGGGATCATGCTCTGCTTCAGTATGTCACAGTACATGTTGGCATTTATGGTTCCCTCAATGAACTTTAGCTCCCCACACACATGAACTTTAGCGCCACTCATGCAGCCCCAAACCATGACATTTCCACCACCATGCTTGACTGTAGGCAATACCCACTTGTCTTTGTACTTCTCACCAGCTGAGCAAAGCTGGCCCCCCTTCAATCAGCACAAACAAAAACTTCAGTGTGTTTCTTTAGTACTACGTTTTTGCTGTTTTGTGCCGCAAAAATTAACATTTGTGCTGCTTTTATTTTAAAGATAATAGCAATTGTTTGTTTCAACATGATGACATCACCAGCCCCCCTACAACAGCAAAAAGACATGAAACTTGCTGGATGGTAAGTGCTTTGTTTGTGCTGGTTTGTGCCGTTTAAATCTCCATTCTACCTCCTTTTGTTTTCGAGTTATTAACCGTTTATTGAAAGGTCACCAAAGGTCACCCAGCCCCCCATCACAGCCAAAAGACACGAAACTGGGCCAGTTGGTTAGGGCTAAGTTTGTGCTGGTTTGTGCCATTTAAATCTACTTTCTACCTCCTTTCGTTCTCGAGTTTTTAACCTTTATTGAGGGGTCACCAAAGGTCGCCCAGCCCCCCATCACAGCTAAAAGACATGAAACTGAGCCGGTTGGTTAGTGCTACGTTTGTGCTCGTTTGTGCCATTTAATCTCCATTCTACCTCATTTCGTTTTTCAGTTATTAACCATTTTTTGAAGGGTCACCAAAGGTCACCTAGCCCCCCATCACAGCCAAAAGACACGATACTGGGCTGGTTGGTTAGTGCTACGTTTGTGCTGGTTTGTGCTGTAGAAATTAACATTTGTGCTGCTTTTATTTGTAAGATAATAGCAATTGCTTTGTTTTGTTGCTTTTCTTATAATGATTTCCCCCCTTCAATCAGCACAAACAAAAACATTCTTGCTGCTTTTAATTTAAAGATAATAGTAATTGTTTGTTTCAACATGATGACATCACCAGCCCCCCTACCACAGCAAAAAGACACGAAATTTGCTGGATGGTTAGTGCTACGTTTGTGCCGGTTTGTGCCGTTTAAATCTCCATTCTACTCCCTTTCGTTTTTTAGTTATTAACCATTTATTGAAAGGTCATAAAAGGTCGCCTAGCCCCCCCATCACAGCCAAAAGATACGAAACCGGGCTGGCTGGCTGGTTAGTGCTACGTTTGTGCTGGTTTGTGCTGTAGAAATTAACATTTGTGCTGCTTTTATTTGTAAGATAATAGCAATTGCCTTGTTTTGTTGCTTTTTTTATGATGATTCCCCCCGCAACAGCCAAAGACAAGAAACTGGGCTGATTGGTTAGTGCTGCATTTGTGCTGTAAAAATGATCATTTTTGCTGCTTAATTTTATGAACTCCATTAACAGAGCTGAAGCATACTCACTTTACACAGGTAGTAGGACAAGTTAATGTGGACTGACATCACTTGAAGTAAGAATGATTATATCTACAGCCAAAAACCTAAATACTAACTATCAGGAAGTAGAATAGTAAAATGTGTCTCAAAAATTTTCATTCTACAAATCATTTTACAAACTATAGATCATAAAGTTTTCATGAAAATCAATGACAAATGAAGAACAAATAAACCCAAACAGAGATATCCTTATTAAGTTCAGATTTTTTCGCAGTCTTCATTAAACTGTAAATATAAATGTCCATGGGAAGTGCATAAAAATGTAGATTATCTCAAGCTAAAACCTTTGCTACATATGCTTAACAAATGGTAATTTGGTACTACAAGCAGCTAATAATACACAATCATCAGCACTCCATACAGCGTACAGACCTTGAGTAAGAGGTTGGTGCTTGAAGTGACAAGATGGATGGCGCCACAATAGAAGTCACCAGCACTGAATGATATGTGCAAGAAGTAAAGCACTTTTTATTCAATCGTCACATGTGTCAAACAAGGTTGCATCACTGAGAAACACAACAAAAGCAAAAGAAAGAGGGTTAATTCTTTAAGGACCCTGAGATTTTTCATTTTTGCGTTTTCATTTTGCGCTCCCTGCCTTCTGAGAGCCATAACTTTTTTATTTTTCCGTTCACATAGCCAAATTTTTTTTTGCGAGACCAGTTGTACTTTCCAACGCCACCATTCAATATTGCATATGATGTAGTGGGAAGCGGTAAAAAAATTCCAAATGGAGTGAAATTGCAAAAAAAAGCTTGACCAGCAGAATTGACCACGGCATCTGAGGGGTTAAGTGTCCTCAATCGGCAATACTGCCAGTCACGGATATTAGCCACAGGTGTCTGCTTGAAGAAGCAGGCAGCCACCCGCGGCTATGGTGCTCACATTGAGCGGGAGCGGGCACCATCTTTAAAGACCGGACCTCCGCCGTACATATACGGCGGAGGTCCTTAAGTGGTTAAACTTCAATTTTACTTTCGGGGCTTCGTTCACGATATAGGTGCGGCTCCCACCGCACCGATATGCCCACATTGTCTGAGATGGGACAACCCCTTTAATAAGGATATCTCTATGTTTGGGTTTATTTGTTCTTCATTTGTCATTGATTTTCATGAAAACTTTATGATCTATAGTTCGTAAAATGATTTGTAGAATAAAAATGTTTGAGACACATTTTACTATTCTACTTCTTGATAGTTAGTAATTAGGTTTTTGGCTGTAGCTATAATCACTCTTACTTCAAGTGATGCCAGTCCACATTAACTTGTCCTACTACCTGTGTAAAGTGAGTATGCTTCAGCTCTGTTAATGGAGTTCATAAAATTAAGCAGCACAAATGATCATTTTATAGCACAAATGCAGCACTAACCGGGGGGGGGCAACATCTTAATAAAAACTATATATACTGGAGAGTAAATCTAGATCGCACATCCTCAAAACTATGCTTATGATATAATGACTGTCTCAGCATAAATACGTGGCATATCCGCCCAATTTGTAATTCATAGTATGCTGTGCATAAGAGGCATTAGTATACAGTTTGATCAAAGAGCATAGGCCTACTAACTGCGACAAGGTTGCCTCTACAAGTGGGAAACTACTCTAACCTATAAATGGCGCAGCCGTGTGCGCGACCACCGGCGCCCCAGTACCGCACCAGCAGCAGACAGCGGGACCCAGGAGCCACACAGCAACCCCACTGTGCAGCAAAGCCTCCTTGGCTCTGGGACCCACCGCCTTAATAAAAACTGCAAAACAATTTCTACTATCTCACAAATAAAAGCAGCACAAATGTTAGCCTCTACAGCACAAACCAACACAAAAGTAGCACTAACCAACCAGCCCGGTTTAGTGTCTTTTGGCTGTGATGTGGGGCTAGGTGACCTTTGTTGACCTTTCAATAAATGGTTAATAACTCAAAAACGAAATGAGGTAGAATGTAGATTTAATTGTCACAAACCAGCACAAACGTAGCACTAACCAGCCAGCAAGTTTCATATCTTTTTTCTGTGGTAGGGGGGCTGGTGATGTCATCATGTTGAAACAAACAATTACTATTTTTAAATTAAAAGCAGCAAGAATGTGAATTTTTGCGGCACAAAGCAGCACAAACATAGCACTAAAGAAACACACTGGAGTTTTTGTTTGTGCTGATTGAAGGGGGGGAGGGGGGAATCAGCATAAGAAAAGCAACAAAACAAAGCAATTGCTATTACCTTACAAATAAAAGCAGCACAAACGTTAATTTCTACAGCACAAACCAGCACAAACGTAGCACTAACCAAACAGCCCAGTTTCGTGTCTTTTGGCTGTGATGGGGGGGCTAGGTGACCTTTGGTGACCCTTCAAAAAATGGTTAATAACTCGAAAACGAAATGAGGTAGAATGGAGATTTAAATGGCACAAACGAGCACAAACGTAGCACTAACCAACCGGCTCAGTTTCATGTCTTTAGGCTGTGATGGGGGGCTGGGTAACCTTTGGTGAACTTTCTATAAAGGTTATTAACTCGAGAACGAAAGAAGGTAGAAAGTAGATTTAAATGGCACAAACCAGCACAAACTTAGCACTAACCAACCGGCCCAGTTTCGTGTCTTTTGGCTGTGATGGGGGGCTCGGTGACCTTTGGTGACCTTTCAATAAACTGTTAATAACTCGAAAACAAAAAGAGGTAGAATGGAGATTTAAATGGCACAAACCAGCACAAACGTAGCACTAACTATCCAGCAGGTTTCATGTCTTTTTGCTGTTGTAGGGGGGCTGGTGATGTCATCATGTTGAAACAAACAATTGCTATTATCTTTAAAATAAAAGCAGCACAAATGTTAATTTTTGCGGCACAAAACAGCACAAACGTAGCACTAAAGAAACACACTGAAGTTTTGTTTGTGCTGATTGAAGGGGGGCCAGCTTTGCTCAGCTGGTGAGAAGTACAAAGACAAGTGGGTCTTGCCTACAGCCAAGCATGGTGGTGGAAATGTCATGGTTTGGGGCTGCATGAGTGGCGCTAAAGTTCATGTGTGTGGGGAGCTAAAGTTCATTGAGGGAACCATGAATGCCAACATGTACAAATGTTAATTTTTGCAGCACAAAACAGCACAAACGTAGTACTAAAGAAACACACTAAAGTTTTTGTTTGTGCTGATTGAAGGGGGGCCAGCTTCGCTCAGCTCAGGACATGATTTCTGTAATCTATGTCCTTAGTATGCTTGTCTTCAGCAAACTGTTTTCAGTTGTAAATGAGCCTCCGGGAGCACTGGGGGAATTGCCATTACAGAGAGAGCTGAGCCCATTGCTCCTAGAGGCTCATTTGGATATATTAAAACTTCATTTTTCTAAGCAATGCGGCACATGTAGACATGGCACCAACACAGTTGCCTTCAGCTGCCAAGTGCACATGCAACAGGTCAGCCAGTGTCATAGGTACAAGTCTGCTGACAGGTGCTCTTTAAGTGTGCTATACTAATGGAGTTAGGCATACATGTAGTTGCTTTTTGTGCATATGTTTGAGTGCTGTATGCATGGCATGAGTCCTGTGTGAGATTGGTGTGTGCAGCATATGATCTATGTATCAGTGATGTTTGTGCAGCATGTAAGCCTTGTGTTACTGTCATGTGCAATATATATTATTTTTGTGTGGCTTTTGTGCCACGTGTATATGTCCTTATATTTTTTTTAGCTATGTTGTTGAGCACACTATGTTGTTGAGAACATGTAGCATACATATCCATGTTACCAGACAAACAAGTGTTCAATATTTTGTATCAATGTAGGATGGGCCCCCAGAATCCCTTACACTGATGGACCCTAAGTACCCCAGACCAACACTATATCACTGTATGTTGCTACAGTACATATTCAAAACCACAATGATGATTATTACTTAGTCTCTATTCAGACTGTGCATCCACACTCTGTATATGATTGAGTATATATATATATATATATATATATATATATATGAATCAAAAAATTGAAGCAGCACTCCAAGATGCAAAAATAAGTGGATCGACCTTATATATATATATATATATATATATATATATGTATATAGAAAGAAAAAGATCGGACTGCACTCCAATTCGTAATCCAAAAAGTGTAAAAACTTTTATTGACCCATCGGGTGGCACAAGTGCGACGCTTCGGCTCACATGAGCCTTCCTCAAGGATAAGCAAGTCCTCGCAATACAAAAAAAAAAAAACAGGCAGCACTCCAAAGTATAAAGCCAAAATTCACCTTTTATTTACCCATGTGGGCAATGCAATGTTTCGGCTCACAACTAGAGTCTTTCTCAATCCATTTTTTTCTATATATATATATATATATATATATATATATTTATCAAACTGTGTATTTCCATATCACAATGATAATTGTTAATCATTCTCTGTTTGGACTTTGCATAACTGATGCCCAGGATCCTTTTTATTACAGTATCCGTTTTTCTCTTTATTAGGGCTCATGCGCATGAATGCTGCCCATTGCCGTATTGCAGACCACATTTGCAGATCCACAATACACGGGCACCTTTCCGTGTGCATTCCACATCAGGGATGCGGACCCATTTAATTCAATGGTTCGCAAATCCGGAGATGCGGAACGGTGAGGAACGGAACACTACGGAAGCACTATGGAGTGCTTCCGTGGTGTTCTGTTCCGACTCCCATTCTGCAAAAAGATAGAACTTGCTCTATCTTTTTTTGGAATGGAGGGATGCGGACCCATTCAAGTTGAAAAGGTCTGGATCTGTCCTGGAGGCCTTACGAACGTTCTCCGTGCATTGGTGACTGCAAATTGCGGCCCCAATGCATGGAACGGAACACATACATTCGTGTGAATAAGCACTTATTATGTTCTTATGATGGATCAGAACAATGGACAAATAACTGTGACGTGAACTCAGCCTTAGGCCTCTTGCACACGACCGTATGTCTTTTTTTGTATTTTGTGGTCCGTTTTTAATGGATCCATTGTTATGTTTTTTGTTTCCGTTGTGTTCCAGTTTCCATTCCGTTTCCGTTCCGTAATTCTGCAAAAAATCTCTGTATGGTTTCCGTATGCGATCCGTTGTTTGCGGACACAGCTCTCCACACAAGTTCCCTGCCTGACTGCCCATAGATCCCACCGAGACCCTATAGGCAGGCCACAGCTCTGACGCCGCCATCTGCTCCTCTCTCAGCTCACCAGCAGCGTAGCGCACAAACATCCAGTGAGCATGTGCTGCGTTCAATTCCCAGAGGTCTGTAAGTCCTGATGAGTGGCCGTGAGAGATGCAGAGCACGCAGCTCCCTCCCTCCCCCAAAGGGCTGCTGCGCATAAAAGAAAATGATGGAATTGCAATTTGGCCCACTGCAATTCCCAAAAAATTGTATTAAAAGTGATTAAAAAAGTCATATGTCTCCAAAATTAGCACCAATCAAACCATGACCTCATCCCACAAAAATTGAATAAAATAAGGTAAAAAAAATGCACCTACAGTATATGTAACGTCATGTCCGTAACGACCTGCTCTATAAAAAAAAGCATGTGAACCAACCCATCTGGCGAACATCATAAAAAAAAATGTGCCAACAAATCTATTTTTAAAAGTCATATGTGCCCCATAATGGTACCAATCAAACCGTTATCTCGTCCTCGTTTGAAAAATATGGCTTTCAGAAAATGGAAACACAAAAACATGACTTTTTTTTCAAAAATGCTTTTATTGTGTAAAATAAAATAAAAAAATGCACACATTAGGCATACACTGTGTGTGTAACAATCTGCTCTATAAAAATTGTATGTGATCCAACCTGTCTGGTGAACGCTGTAAAATAATAAAATAAAAAATGTGCCAAAAAAGCCCTTTTTTTTATCACCTTACATCACAAAAAGTGTAATACCAAGCAAACATAAATTCAAATATGCCCCAAAATGGTACCAACCAAACCATCATCTCTTTAAGCAAAAAATGAGACCCTACCTAAGACAATCGCCCAAAAAATAAATAAATAAATATGGCTTTCAGAAAATGGAAACACAAAAACATGATTTTTTTAAAAAAAGTTATTGTGTAAATCCAAAATAAAATTAAAAAAAATAGACATATTAGATATCGCCACATCGTTACAACCTGCTCTATAAAAATATCACATTATCGATTCTGTCAGGTGAACATTGTAAAAAAAACAATAATAAAAACTGTGCCAGAACAGCCATTTTTTTGTTACCTTACCTCATAAAAAGAGTAATGAATAATATATATATATATATATATATATATATATATATATATATTCACAATGCACAACTACCTCTAGCAAAGGTTTCAATACTGCAGGAATAACCCTAATATTAACACGCCCCGCACAGCTCACACCAGCGCACCGACCAATCAGGACATGGCACTCCACATGCCGCCTGCATCGCCCACACATGCGCGCCAGAAAGTAGGTCAGAGCGCCACCATTTCTGTTCATCAGTCCCAGTCGCCATTTCTGTTTGTCAGTCACAGCACTATCAGCCATATAGAGAGGAGCCCCTGTTAGCAGTCTGACCCACCAGTCACTAACAGCAGTCTCAGCACCAGCAGTCAATGCCAGTCGTATAGCCACAGCCACCAGTCACAGTGCCAGCAGTGTCAGCCACCAGTCATTGCCAGCTATCTCAACCATCAATCAGTGCCACCAGTCTCACCCAGCAGTCAGTGCCAGCAGTCTCAGCTACAGCCAGCACTCAGTGCCAGCAGTCTCAGCCACAAGCCACAGCCAGCAACCCTAGCCCAGGCATCTGTCTCGGCCACCAGCCACAGCCACCAGTCTCAGCCACCTGTCAGTGCCAGCAGTCTCAGCCACAGCCGCCAGTCTCAGCCACCAGTCAGTGCCAGCATTCTCAGATAAAGCCAGCACTCAGTGCCAGCAGTCTTAACCACAAGCTGCAGCCAGCAGTCTCTGCCACAGCCACCAGTAAGTGCCAGCAGTCTCAGCCACAGTCAGCAGTCTCAGTCACAGCCACCAGTCAGTGCCAGCAGTCTCAGCCACCAGCCGCAGTCAGCAGTCTCAGCCACAGCCAGCACTCAGTGCCAGGCTCCAGCAGTCTCAGCCACAAGCCACAGCCAACAGTCTCAGCCACCAGTCAGTGCCAGCAGTCTCAGCCACAGCCACCAGTCAGCGTAGTCAAGTTCCCTTGCCATTTAATATAGACTGTTCCTACTAATGTTTATGCATTACTGTTCTAGCGCCTGTTATTGTAATGTGCTTAATGTCTAGTTAACAATAAATGCCTAATTTGGGCACTCGATGACCCAGCCATCAGCAGCTAGATACAGCGAGGAGCTCAGTTGTTCTATTCTATTTTACCACAATATGAATTATGACTAATAATACATTTTTTTACTATAGCAATTTCAAAACACTAGCCTTTTCTACAGTCATGTATTTGAAGTATTTTCTTTTAGGGTGAATAGCAACAGTACTGAGTTATTTAGTCAAAGAACTGGGTTAACTTATTTTAGACAATTTCCTAATTATCTATCATTAGCCATGTGCTACCATTTTCCTAATAGCTTGCTTTTAGAATCATTGCCTATGATTTTTGTTTATATACTTGTCATAATTAAGTATATTTAAGAAAAAAAATGACTAATGAGACTCCTGATCATTCAAAGTACCTATCACTCAACACAAGAGCTCACACATAGGTCATTTTATGTTCAGTGCTTTTTATGGCATGGAAATGAAAATGTCTATATTGGGTGATTTTTACTGTAATTTGGTGACTGCACGAATTGTCTTGTAGTGAACATTTTCTGAATGTCATTAAAGTAAAAAAACAAAACAAAACAAAAAACAAACATGGGTTTGTCAGTTTGTGCATAGCTGACATTGCCACTTGCAATATGTGCAATATGCAATATGAGAAATTCACTGCTGATACTAAGAGGCTGCGCCTGCGCAGGGACACACTTAGTAGCGGTTTAAAATATAAGTGGGAGCGCAGCCGCAGTGAGAGGAATTGCATCCTCTCAAGACTAAGTGTTTGCGCCTGTGTGCCTAGGACGGTCGAGTGGATATGGAGCTAAGTCTGCGCGCATTCTCTACTGCGCAGAGCGTCACACTGACGCAGCATCAGACACAGTGCGTGCAAACTTCTATAGACCATCTGGATAGGTTACTCGCTATCTCAATCTTTCAACCAGCCCGCATTCAATTGTGTCCTTACCCTGAAGACGCCAGCATGCTCTGGCGAAACATGTTGGGGGACTAATTGTTTTTTGTTTTATATTCTCTCCCAGTGTATCATTGACCTGATCAAATAGAGAATACAATACATCTAGCAGCTGGTAGCTGCACTTACATAGCATTACTGTGATACAGCCGATTCAGCAGTACACCTTTTACTCACCAGCGGCAAGTGCACGGCCGTGGTGATTTGCTTAGATCACAGTTTATAGTAGGCTCTTAGATTTCACTGGGAGTAGAGATTTTTAAACATGTGTGCTCACTATAGGTATTTTTAACTTTACCAAATAAAAGTTACTTTTTAAATAATTGGGGATAAAAGAGGCTGTTAGCTCCTTTGTGAGCATTGGTGTATTCACTTGCAATATGTAGCATTCTGTCTGATTTCATATCGGTCCTATTTTATTTATTTTCAGTGAATTCATAAACACATCAGCACTGCTACTCCATTTAATGTCTATGGGACCTATAGAATTAGTTGAGTATAGTTGGGGGTGCACCTAGCCCTGTGATACAGTCGAATATAGACAGATATTCCCGCAGCCTTGCCGCTGCCCCCACTTGTGAGGCAATCGCCTCACCTTGCCTCATTGGTGGTACATATAGTGGCTGGGACCCCAAGTGATCAGACAATTATCACCTATCCCTTAGATAGATGATATGTTTGGATCTTGGGATGATTCCTTTAATGCTGTACGTTTTTTATCATCACCATTAGGGATGAGTGAAGCAAGCTTCGGATCTTAGATCAGAAGTCACTTCATTCAAAACTTCGTTTTAATGCTGTACGGCGATCCGTCTCCGTACAGCATTAAAATGTATGCGTTCCAGCAAGGCAAATTTGTTCCCTGGTCTTAATGAATAACTTTGGGATTTGATTTTTAAACTTGAAAAACATTTTAAAACTTGGTTACGACGTCTACTTCGGTACCAAGGTACTAGTCAGTACTGAAGACGACTTTGGATATCTGTTTTAAAATGGTTAATAATTAAATGCCAAAGTTATTCATCGAGACCGGTGAACAAATTTGCCTTGCTGGAGCGCATACATTTTAATGCTGTACGGAGACAGAGCGCCGTACCGCATTAAAACAAAGTTTTGAATGAAGTGACCTCTGATCTAAGATCCGAAGCTTGCTTCACTCATCCCTAATGGTGATGATGAAAAAGTACAGCATTAAAGGAATCATCCGAAGATCCAAACATATCATCTTGAGAGAGTCTTGAGAGACTGGTGGTAACTTATTTCACCTCGCCGGAGCCCATACATTTTAACGCTATATGGAGAGGGAACTCCGTACAGCATTAACAAAAAACGTTGGAGCGAAGCGACTTCAGATCTATGATCCAAAGCTTGCTTCATTTATCTCTAATCACAATGTATGGCTTGAATTGCCCATAGGTCTAAGAATAGTGAGAGTAATAGATCCCCACTGATCAGATAGTGATGTCCCGTCCTGGGGAAGGTGGAAACGTTTTTTGCTAGGTCCGACTCCACACATATTATGCTTTTTTTTAGTAAAGTAAAGGATCATACAGGGATCGAGAATTTCATCGAAAGACTTTATGATAAACCGCATTGTGTGAACCTACAGCAATTCTGATTTTCACGAAGCAAAAAAAAAATCCTCTATTTTGGTAGCAGCGCTCCAAATATATCCCGTTTTGAGATTCAAATGTAGGTAAGCAGCACTTTATATGGAAGAGATGGAGTCCAGTGGGCTGTTGGATTTTGGTACCCAGGACAGAAAGGCTTGTTTTCCCTGGGTTAATTTCGCATCCTCGTTTTGCAATCAATGAAGTTGTACTGAAGAGGGAAGTCTTCCACTCAGTTTATATCACCCAATAAGAAATTTAATAGGAACACCCTAGGCTTTATCCAAACTCCCAAAAAGCCCCTCCAAGAAACACATGGAACAGTAGATAGTAGTTCTACAAGACAGTAGAACTGGGCCTATAGCAGTCGCTTTTCCTCAGTACCAACAGAGTTTCAATATGCTCAGTTCCCCCCAGGACTTACAGTAGGGCTAAACTGAACAACATGATGCAAACATAACACTACCCTGCTATGGCTATTTTAGGATTTGAGGGTTTTCCCCTTCCCTGCTACTTTTAGGGTTGCAAGAGTCACTTTAAAAGTTGCCATTCTGCATCTCTGGAGGCCCACATGGCAACTATGTCCCCTACCTTTCACTCCACTACCTTTCATGCCAAAGTTCACCATACTCTTCAACTAATCTCTACTCTGCAACTCAGAGAATGGTTCCAGGCCAAACAGAGCAGTCACGTTCTAGTTCAAGTTCTAAAAATTGATGGTAACAGCTCAAGGACCACACATGCAGTCAGTTAAAGGGGTTATGCCATGACTGATCTAAAAAATGAAAATCATAATAATTTACAGGGTGGCCCACTAAAAATTTGCCTGCCTTCAATATCTCCAAATCAAACTGTCTAATAGTAAATCTGTCTTAGTTGTCCATAGCAACCAATCAGAGCTCAGCTTTATTTTTTCAGAGCCTTGTAGAAACTGAAAGCTGAGCTCTGATTGGTTGTGATGGGCAACTAAGACAGATTTACTTTTAGGCAGTTTGATTTGGAGATATTGGAGGCCAGCTACTTTTTCGTGGGTCACTCTGTAGTATATGACAATCTCTTTCTTACAAAGCTAGAACCAGCCCAGTACCGCATTCTTAGTTCTCTATTTGCTCTGCTTAATGCTCTTTAGACAGGCAGCATAGGAGGCATGCCCTTTCTCAGGGGTGTGTTATTTCCGCTTAAGCTCTCTCCCTGTAACTGTCAAAGCTTCTAATAGATTTACCTGGTGGTATTTGAAAGATGGAACTGAGCATGTGCGACCACCTTAGTATATGGACGTTCACATTACTATACAGGTTAAACACCAGGAGGCACCATTTCAATAAAGTCAATAAAAAATTTCATAACTGGAGTTTTTTTTGCAGCAGAAAGTAAATTACAATAGTAACTAGTTTATCGTGATGAAGTATATCAAATAGCATTTAACAGTTGCACAACCTCTTTAAGTTGCAGTATGATACAGGTGTCTTAACACTAATTTGTAGATGCAGATAACTGGCAATAATGCTTCCACAGCGTAATTCTGAATACTGAGGAGGAGGATTATGTTTGGGTGTATTTAAAAGCATATATGCCCTGAATAAAAGAGCTACGGCCACTTCCCTTCATAACTTCTCTTCATGTGGGATATTGGTGTTCCTTCTAAGCTGTTGTAGATGGTGACTTGGATATGTAAGGGCCTGGGCAACTATTTTCAGTTAGGGGCCTGGGCACTATTCTCAGTTAGGGGCCTGGGCACTATTCTCAGTTAGGGGCCTGGGCACTATTCTCAGTTAGGGGCCTGGGCACTATTCTCAGTTAGCGGCCTGGGCACTATTCTCAGTTAGCGGCCTGGGCGCTATTCTCAGTTAGCGGCCTGGGCACTATTCTCAGTTAGGGGCCTTGGCACTATTCTCAGTTAGGGGCCTGGGCACTATTCTCAGTTAGGGGCCTGGGCATTATTCTCAGTTAGGGGCTGGGCAATATTCTCAGTTAGGGGCCTGGGCACTATTCCCAGTTAGGGGCCTGGGCACTATTCTCAGTTAGGGGCCTGGGCACTATTCTCAGCAGCCTGGGCACTATTCTCAGTTATTGGCCTGGGCACTATTCTCAGTTAGGGGCCTGGGCACTATTCTCAGTTAGGGGCCTGGGCACTATTCTCAGTTAGGGGCCTGGGCACTATTCTCAGTTAGGGGCCTGGGCACTATTCTCTCTAATCTTGGCAAGACAGAACCACAGCAAATAAATGTTAATATACAGCAACCTAATAGTTAGCTATAATACAACTAGATATACAGGGCTACACAGAATACAGGAAAATAAGATTAAACAACACCCAGGTCTAGTACACAAAGGTTATTGTCTACATTCTGAGTTGTCTAGGGCAATGATGAGTTTAATGTCTGCATCCCTGATAGTCTAAGGAAATGAAAAGGTTAATGTTTGTGTGCTTGATTGTCAATGGCAGAAATATGTTTGTGTTAATATACCGGGAGGTGTAGGGCAGAAAAAGGGTTGAGGTAACTATATCTGGTGGTTTAGGTTAGTAAAGGAGTTACTCACTGTCTCACTTCAGCAAATGACATTTACCATGTATAGAAAGTTAATACAAGGTACTTAATAATGTATTGTGATTGCCCATATTGCATCCTCTGCTGGCTTGATTCATTTTTCTATAAAAGCAATAAAAGAAACTGAGAAATAAGGATCATTCTAACTTAAGAGAAACAGATGAGGTGGCTCTACCAATAAACAGGTGAAAAAATGGTGCTCAATATCAAACTGGTGTAAGCTCCACACACCCAAAAAGACAATCGTAAATCAAAAAATTATGATATGGCACTCATGATTTGGAGAATACTTAACCATTTATTTAAATTAATACATCATACTTATATCCTCGCATTTATAAAAATTCCATATATATAAAAAATTCCATATAATTCATATATATAAAAAGGAGGTGGCTAGAGAGTCTGTATAGCTTTTCAACTCTAAAAGGCCTCCTAGATTACATATATATCAATATAGTTCAATATGAAAATGTCACAACTAAAATTAAAAAATATCAATATATCAATATAATGATAACCATAGGGTAGGTAACTTCATTTAGAGTTCATCATTAAATTTCATCTATCCATCTATCCCAGCAGATTGTAAACCACTTTGAATGTTCTGCACTAAATATTCGGTCTGTATAGGCAATGTCTATTCAGAATAAAAATGAACGCATATGGTCGCGTAGTATTAACAAAGCTCATTCCATATC
The DNA here is from genome assembly GCA_033119425.1 of Bufotes viridis. NCBI lineage: Eukaryota > Metazoa > Chordata > Amphibia > Anura > Bufonidae > Bufotes > Bufotes viridis. The sequence goes on along the minus strand of CM065592.1, from coordinate 98,265,839 downwards.
CCATTTATGGAGAAAACCACTTGAAAAAACGTTATTGATTTCGGTGGCGTCCCACCAGTTTAGCATTCACTTTCTCCTTACCTACGTAAGGTTGGTAACTTACTGCGCTAATCCCCACAGTTGGCGTGCCACGTGTCGATGTCTGGCTCTCACTGGTCCGTGGAGCTGGGGTATCTTTAGGCTGCACGGTCCTTTAATTAAACATTTCACAGCCTTTCTCTTGTTGATTTTGATCACAGGAGAAGTTGTGGCAGATCCAGAGGTGGGGAGAGATCACACTTAGGCAGAGGAAAATCGCATTTCCGACTTGTATTTAAAACTTCAGCTAGCTTTGATGATGACAAGAGTACTGGATAATTCCCAAACACATTTCGAGGTCCTATATGGTACTGACCTCTTCCTCAGTTTTAATTCATTCTAACTTAAAATGGTACTATACCTACTGTAAATGAAAAAAAAAAAATAGAAGCTCTTTGCGCACATTTTTGATCAAACGTGTGTCGGGTCCATCTACCAGGCATCAAGGTGGCTTCTGCAGATGGGTCCCAGACACTAAGGCCTCTTTCACACGGGCGTCGCGTGTTAGGGCTGGATAGGATGTGGGTGCTTTGTGGGAAATGGCGCGATTTTTCCATGTGAGTGCAATGCGTTTTAATGTGTTTTGCACGCGTGTGAGAAAAATCTGAATGTTTGGTACCCAGACCCGAACTCGAACTTCTTCACAGAAGTTCGGGTATGGGTTCGGAATTCTGTAGATTTTATTATTTTCCCTTATAACGTGGTTATAAGGGAAAATAATAGCATTCTTAATAGAGAATAGAGAATTATTCTATCTTCATTCAGCAGGACCTGCGCTGACGTCACCACGTGGTGAGCGTGATTACGTCATTAAAGGTCCTTTTGCAGGTCCTCAAAGAAGAAGAAAGAAGACCCGGCTGCGTGATCAAGTGGATGAGGTGAGTTAATTTTTTTATTTTTTTAACCCCTCAGTCCACATTTTAGTAAGCATTCTCTATTAAGAATGCTATTATTTTCCCTTATAGCCATGTTATAAAGTAAAATAATACAGTAAATAGACTTTAATGGGGTTGCTCATCCCTATTGTCTCCTAGCAACCATGCGTGAAAATCTCACTGCATCCACACTTGCTTGTGGATGCTTGTGATTTTCACACAGCCCTATTCATTTCCATGGGGCCTGCGTTGAGTAAAAACGCAGAATATAGAACATGATGCGATTTAGAAAATCACCGCTCATCCGCACATCCCCATTGAAGTGAAAGGGTCTGGATTCAGTGGGGGTGCAATACGTGGAATTCTCGCCGGTGTGAAAGGGACCTAACAGAACTGCCTCACCTGGGCTTGACTAAGCCTAGAGTGTTCAGGACAGTGTAGGAACCAGCTACATATATACTCCTCTCAGAAGCCCTAGGCAGATGGGCAGGGAGTGCTCAATCTAAGAGGCAGATACCCTCAATATATACTACAAGACAATTTAGACTAGCACATTCCTAATCGCAGATGCGATTATGAATGTGCTAGTCTAAATTTTCTTGTAGTTGATTCATTTTTCTCATTCTCATCACATTATACACTGCTCATTTCCATTGTTACGACCACCCTGCAATCCAGCAGTGGTGTGTCCATGCTTGAACACTATAGGAAAAAGCTTCAGCCTATGTATACTCTCGTGGTCCCAGCCACCAGAGAGGCTGAAATCTTTTCCTATAGTGTGCAAACCTAAAACAAATTGCAGCGTCCCACATATGTTTGTAAAAAGGGACACTTTAAATATTTGTGTATTTGCAATGTATGGTATTTCCTATTATCAGGCTGGTATTTTCATTACACACCCAGTTGCCCCTAGGTGATGCTGGCGCCACTCTTTTATATAGCTTGGGGTGTGACTAGCTTAGTGCAGTGTAGTGTATTGTAGTGAAGTAGAGAGGAAAGCAAGTGTATGGAGGAGAGAAACAGGCTTTATACACTATGTAGCTGCAATTTCTTTCCTCCGGGACCTGATCAATCCTGGAGAGGACAAACTAAGAGTAGTAGAGCAGCTTAGCACTGGACAGTAAGTCTACGTCTAAATATAAAGCAAGCCTAGTGAAGTTTAGAGCTGAGTCTGGCCTATGGACTTCACAAGCACAAGTGACCAAGAGTAACTTTGCAAGTTCCTGGACAAAGCTGGATGATCAAGGCGCCAAGTTGTCCTTATTCACTAGAAGCCTTCCGGAATATAGTGAACCTGAATACTTCAGGAGAGCATCCTGCAAATAATGTCGCAGAGAGTTTGCCTGCCACGAGGGAGAAACGCTCTTATTGGATTGCTCAAGAAAAGTAGAAAACAGTATATTTAGTACCTGAGTGCTATAGAAAGTGGACTTAAAGGGAACCTGTCACTGGGATTTTGTGTATAGAGCTGAGGACATGGGCTGCTAGATGGCCGCTAGCACATCCGCAATATCCAGTCCCCATAGCTCTGTGTGCTTTTATTGTGTAAAAAAACTGATTTCATACATATGCAAATTAACCTGAGATGAGTCCTGTCCCTGAGATGAGTCACGGACAGGACTCATCTCAGGTTAATTTGCATATGTATGAAATCAGTTTTTTTACACAATAAAAGCACACAGAGCTATGGGGACTGGATATTGCGGATGTGCTAGCGGCCATCTAGCAGCCCATGTCCTCAGCTCTATACACAAAATCCCAGTGACAGGTTCCCTTTAAAGTAAATCTAATTATTCTTCGCCTGTAAAGCTAAAGTACTAGAGAACTCCTTAATTGACAATTGCCTAAACCTGATAAAATTAATGCTACGGAACCTATTTCTGAGTCATCACTCATGCCATACGAATTTTACTGTATCTGTACTGACTACCTGAAGACAATTGATTCAGTAAATGTTCAACTGTTTGATTACAACCGACTCCTCATCATTTCTACTACTACACTCAACATTTGTACCTAACGGTGCTGGGGTCACGAACACAGGGGCCCAGCAACCAAAGCACCTTAAACAGTTATACCATCAAGGACACCTCAACTTCCATCTGGCTGGTGTTCCTGCAATAGAGAGTGGAGGATTTAGTGCTGTCTTCCCATCCATTGCACGCCGGCCCAGGGAGGCTTTGCTAACTGTGAGTACCAATGAACTACTACCCTCATTGGCCCACCGTAGCAGCACGTGTTGCCCCTGTGGCCCGCCTCGTTGCATAATCCTCATGTAATTTATGCACATTTTGCAGGGTATTTGCAAAAGATTTTGCTGCAGATTCCCATGTGGTTGTGCCCTAAAAGAGACACATTCCAGTGTCCTACTGCTTGGTCTTCAGTCTTGTGATGAGTTTCCTGGCATTTACCTGTTTGCATATATGTCGATTTTCTGTCTTTAGCCAGGCTTGACTGACTTTGCTTGATCTTGGATTTTCAGTGTACCAGCCTCCACCTGAGCTTTTGACCTGACCAATTGAGCCTAATGTTACCGAATGTCAGACTACCGAGAACATCACTAGACCAACCAGAAGCTTCCGCATTCATGTGGTGTATAAGAGCTCTGGTCAGTAGCACGCCACTTATCTCACAGTGAGTGAATCCCACTGTAGCGACATATTTTAGGTTGCAGTAAGTATAAGAACAATATGGGTCATTTATGATCAAATATACGCCACTTTTGTGGCGTATATCTGGCGCAGATTCTGTCACACGCCATGGTATTGCAAAATCTGCGACTTCTTCCTCACTCACACCAGGTCTAAAATAGTGGGTTGTGAAGGGAACAGGCCGGCAGGCTCATTCATCATTTTCTATGCCTGGTTTAAGCATAGAAAATGGTCTAAATGTAAGACAGCAAGGAAGCTATCTTGCATTTAGACTGGCGCTGGATGCACCAAAGTTTTGAAGAGGTCTGCGCCTCTACATAACCTTGGCAATCCTCCGCCAGCTATAGGGCTTACTAAGACCGGCATAAAAAATGCCGGTCTTAATAAATGTGCCCTTATATATTTGTTTGCAGGAATCACCCGCAGAGACATTCAAATTATAATTGCAGACTAGGTTACACCAGCTACATGCAGAGACCAGGAAGCATAATTAACCCCTTAAAGACTGAGCCTATTTTCATTTTTGCATTTTTTTCCCCTCCCCAGTGGCACTATTTAATTTACCATGTCTTGTACTGGAAAATGGGAAAAAATTCTTTGTAGGGAGAAATTTTAAAAAAGCACGATTTCGCTAAGGTTTCTGGGGTTTTTAGGGGGTTTCAGCATAATGGCATTCACTGTGCACTAAATGACATGACAGCCTTATTCTGCAGTTCAATACAATTACAGTAATATCAAACTTGTAAAGTTTTTATTTTGTTTTATTACTTTTGAAAACATAAAAACCTTTCAAATATTTTTTTACATTTTCTTTGCATCACATTTCTGACAGCCGTACCTTTTTTATATCTCAGTCTACAGAACTGCATGAGGGCTGTAGTTTTAATGGAAGCATTTTTGTGGTATATAGGACTTTTTGATCACTGTTATTCTATTTTTTGGTGGGGCAAAGGTGACAAAAAAATTTCAAATTGTGTGTTGTATTTTAAAAAAAACAGGACTTTTTTTTAAATATTTTATTAGGTCAGGCATTTTTTGGTTTTTGCAATATCTAATTTTTTTTGTTTATATATTTTTATGTAAAATTGGGAAAGGGAGGATGATTTAAGCTTTTAATATTTTTGTGTTTTTTTACTTTTTTTTTTACTTTTTACTTACTATTAGCCCCCTTATGGGGCTAGTACATGGGATCTTTTGAATGTCATGATGGAGATCATACATCTGTGTCATTTTCAGCATTGGAATTGATTAGATCCTCCCCCAGAAAAAGTGACTGGGACCATAGAATCCTTCAAAAAGAAACAGAATGGATATATAGGTTCCTGTCTCAGTCACCTGGGGGACTTAATGAGAGACTTATTTTCTCTTGTTATATTTGAGGGTTAGCCTCCCTTTTCTGAGTACAATTGGCTTCACTTCCTCTACCAGATGGAAATAATTATCGATGTATGAAGCGTTAATTTTGTATTTATATATAAAAAACGGTCCATTATTTGACCGTTATGGTAGTATCATTTAGAATCAAGACTATAGTCATACATTTTGTCAGGGAATTGGCTTGTGTATATATTAAAATCTCCTTACTCTCCATCATCAATTAATCTCTTGGAAGATTAATATCCTGTGGTGTTATATTTGTTGATAATTGGAATTGACATTTATCCATTAAATGGGATCTGTCATGATCTTTTGTCCATTTCCCTTATTTATATTATTTTGTCGGGCCTTAATTATCTAGTACCCCCACCCCCATGATGATCTAACATCTGGGCGTGGGGGGATTATAGGGGCCTCCTTTATCTCTGTTTATATTGTTTATGGTGATGTGTGCTCCCTATGCCCCTGTACATCTTGTCTATACCTCTGCTTGGGTCCTCTATATGGTGCTATTTTCAATTTGCTCTATGCAATGAGCTCTATTATGAGCGGTAGATCCATGCGTTCCACGTCTATCTCACATGGAACGTACGTCCATTTTGGATTATACTATCTATGCGTTGCATGTTCATCTGGTGTGGAGCGCGCGGCCATCTTGGATCACGTGGCCATGCGCTCCATGATGACTAGACGTGGAGCACATTATTGCCTACTATTAGGTCATAGCGAGGCTTGGAGGTAGAAGGGCGGGGAGAACAAAGTGAGTCCTGGGACGCTTGGAGTCTGAAGACTATTGGAGGAGACAAGTGGAGAGGAGACCTTTATATTGCCATCCAATATTGGTGGTTATATTTGATCATGAGATCATGAGGGATGGAATTTAACCCCTTAAGGACACGGCCCTATTCCACCTTAAGGACCAGGCCATTTTTTCAAAATCTGACCACTGTCACTTTAATTGTGAATAACTTTAAAACGCTTTTACCTACCCAGGCCATTCTGAGACTGTTTTTTCGGCACATATTGTACTTCATGACACTACTAAAATTGGGTCAAAAAAGTTAATTTTTTTGTGTAAAAAAATACACATTTTACAAAAAATTGGGAAAATTTAGCAAATTTTCAAGTTTCAGTTTCTCTACTTCTATAATACATAGTAATACCCCCAAAAAAAGTGATGACTTTACATTCCCCATATGTCTACTTCATGTTTGGAGCATTTTGGGAATACCATTTTATTTTTTGGGGATGTTACACAGCTTAGAAGTTTAGAAGCAAATTTTGAAATTTTTCAGAAATTTTCCAAATCCCACTTTTTATGGACCAGTACAGGTCTGAAGTCACTTTGTGAGGCTTACATAAAAGAAACCACCCAAAAATGACCCCATTTTAGAAACTACACCTCTCAAGGTATTCAAACCTGGGTTTACAAACTTTGTTAACCCTTTAGGTGTTCCACAAGAGTTAATGGAAAATGGAGATACAATTCTAGAATTTCTTGAAAATTTTTTGAAAATTTTCCAATAAAATCAATTTTTTCCAGTAATAAAGCAAGGGTTAACAGCCAAACAAAACTCAATATGGGTTGCCCTTATGCTCTAGTTTGCAAAAACACCCCATATGTGGTCCTAAACTACTGTTTGGCCAAACCACAGGACATAGAAGGAGGGGAGCGCCATATGGGTTTGGGATTGCAGATTTTGCAGGACTGTTTTTTTTCACACCATGTCCTATTGCAAGCCCCCCTGATGCACCCAAGAACAAAAAATCCAAAAAAGTGACTCCATCTAAGAAAGTACACCCCTCAAGGTATTCAAAACTGGGTTTACAAATTTTGTTAACCCTTTAGGTGTTCCACAACAGTTAATGGCAGATGGAGAAACAATTTTGGAATTTCAACTTTTTGGAAAATTTTCCATTTTAACCCTTACTTTATTACTGGAAAAAATGGGTTAACAGCCAAAACTCAATATGGGTTGCCCTGATTCTCTAGTTTGCAAAAACACCCCATATGTGGTCGTAAACTACTATTTGGCTAAACGGCAGGATTTAGAAGAAGGGGAGCGCCATATGGTTTTTGGAAGGCAGATTTTGCTGGACTGGTTTATTTACACCATGTACCCTTTCAAGCCCCCTGCTGCAACCCTTGAGTAGAAACTCCATAAAAGTGACACCATCTAGGAAACTTCAGGATACGGTGGTGGTTGTTTTTGGTACTATTTTAGGGTAAATATGATTTTTGGTTGCTCTATATTACACTTTTTTGAGGCAAGGTAACAAAAAATGTAATTCTTAAATTGTTTCTTCTTTCATCATTAAGTTTTGTGGAACAACTAAAGGGTTAATAAAGTTTGTAAAGTAATTTTTGAATACCTTGAGGGGTGTAGTTTCTTAGATGGGGTCACTTTTTTGGAGTTTCTAGTCTAGGCTACATCAGGGGGGCTTCTAATGGGACATGGTGCAAATAAACCAGTCCATCAAAATCTGCCTTCCAGAAACCATATGGCGTTCCCTTTGTTCTATGCCCTGTCGTATATAGCCAGTTACTACCACATATGGGGTGTTTCTGCAAACTACAGAATCAGGGCAATAAATATTTAGTTTTGTTTGACTGTTAACCCTTTCTTTTTTACCGGAAAAAATAGATTAAAATGGCAATTTTGGCTAAAAATTTGTGTTTTGGCAATTTTTTTTTTTTAACGCTATTTATCCGAGGGGTTGGGTCAAATGTTATCTTTATAGGGCAGATTGTTATGAATGCGGCGATACCTAATATGTCTACTTTATACAATTTGTTTAGATTTTATACAATATTATCATTTTAGGAACAAAAATTAAATAATTTTACTATCTCCATAGCCTGGGAGCTACAATTTTGTTTTTGGTTGGGGACTGTCTAATATAGGGGCTCATTTTTTGCGGAATGAGATGGCGGTTTTATTGGCACTATTTGGGGGTGCATATGACTTTTTGATTGCTCGCTATTACACTTTTTGTGATGTTATTTGACAAAAAATGGCTTTTTTTACTCATTTTTTTTTTGAACGCTGTTTATCCGAGGGGTTGGGTCAAATTTTATTTTTATAGAGCAGATTTTTACGCACACGGCGATGCCCAATATGTATGGCTCTCAGACTTTGGAGACACTAAAACAGGCATCCTTAAACTGCGGCCCTCCAGATGTTGTAAAACTACAACTCCCACCATGCCCTGCTGTAGGTTGTCTGGACATGCTGGAAGTTGTAGTTTTACAACATCTGGAGGGCCGCAGTTTGAGCACTAAAACTAATAACATTTTAGGAAAAAAAAAGTTGTTTCTGTGTCTCCAAAGTCTGAGAGCCATAGTTTTTTATATATTTTCTAGGGGACTGTAGGGAATTATAAAAATTTAGAACTCCATGGAAGTGTGATACTCCCTGAAGCAACCGATAACGCAGTGGCCCGGATGATCGGGGCAAGTGTCACATTGAGTGGTGGTGTCCTTCCGTATCCCCCTCTTGTGACACACTCTGCATCTTTTTTGGGTTCGTCCCTTCTTTCCAGTATGGGGGACCACACCTGAAAAATGTTGGCCAGGGACGATCCGGGCCCCTCCAATTCCCGAGGTACTGCGACCTGCTCTTTCCCGGTCTGAAAAAATCAGGTCCCTGAGGACTGCCTCATAGAATTGGAGGAATGTCCCTGTGCTGCCAGCGCTTCGGGATAGTACAAAAGTGTTGTACATGGCAACCTGCACCATGTAGACCGCAACCTTTTTGTAAAGGGTAAAGCAGGACTGAGAGAAAGGAAACAGAGAGAAACAAGAAGGAAAAGAGAAGTTGACGAGTCCAGCCTGTCAGGTACGACAAAAGCTCCATGTTGACCGGCCGTATCTTATACAGACGGTCATAGGCAGGAACACTGCGGGGGGGGACATGCTGCATTATTTGCATAATGCAGGCATTTCTGGATGGCCTCAAACCTTGAGCGCGTCATGGCCATACTGTACAGTATTGCCTGATGCTCAGTTTTTGCACTAGACCCATATGCAGCACGAGGCCCCAAAACGTCCTCATCTCGGCTGCATTGACCGGGGTCCAGGCTCATATTCCACTGGGGGACACCAGCTAAGTTCACCGGTAGGGGTCTCCGGTGCGCTTATTTGGTGGCCGGGAAACCAGTACGAGCCCCAGGGCTGCTCGTACTGGTGTGGGCCACAGGGTTCCTAGCATGTGGGGCCCCTGGCTCCACCTGGCGGCGTCTCGGCCGCCTTGGGGGCTCATCGTCATCAGATGATGATGAGGAGGATGCGGATGAAAGGAAAAATGTGGGGTCATCCTCATCCTCACTGGGGCTCTCGGAGTCGGAGAGCATATGGGCGTAGTCCTCCTCCACTGAGAACGTCTGGCGGGCCATGGCTATGTGTGTGTGCATGTGTATGTGCGTGTGTGTAAAACTTTATTGTATGTGCGTGTGTGTGGGGGCACGGATGTTTGCGTACTCTAAAAAGAATAAAAAAATTGACAAGTGTAAAAAAAAAAGGTTCTAACTCGCTGATCAGCGGTACGACGCTGATCAGCGGTGGGACGAGCGATGCGCGGACACTAAGAGTGCTAAGCACACGCAAAAAAAAAAAAGAAAAAAAAAAAAGAACCACCAAAAAATGGTGGTGGGGGGGGGGGCGGGCAAGTAGCAGCACCCCTGGGTGGGTCTAGAGTCTCACAGATAAGTGCTGTGGATACCAACCACCAGATTTGGGTGCTGCAAACAGTTAAACATTTTTTTTTCCCTAAACTATTCTGTCCCTTCTATCTCTGCCTAAATCACGCCTCTCCCTCACTGACCCTGACCTACCTTGAGGGTGATGGGAGCAGATTGGTGATGGGGGGGGGTCACGATGGCTCTCCCAGCGTCCTCACAGCAGCAGGAGCAGGAAGAGGAGGGGAGAGAGGAGCGCCGGGAGTTTGAATCTCCCGCCTCTATCCCTGCACGAATCAGGACCAAGGACAGCATTGGGGCGGCGAATCAGCACCAAGGACAGCTTCGCCGCCCCCCAATGCTTGGATGGTGATTGGTGGTGTGTAATCACACCACCGATCACCATCCTTTTCCGGTTCATCGGGTCACCGGAGACCTGAATGGACTGGAAAGACAGCAAACCGCTGCGATCGCCGATATGGGGGGGTCAAATGACCCCCCTCTGCGTTGTGACAGAATGCCTGCTGAATGATTTCAGCAGGCATCATGCCCCCATTAACCCCTGCAGCGCCGTGATCTTAGTTTATTCACATAACGTACCGGTACGTCATGTGTCCTTAAGGATTCGGGAAACATGCCGTACCGGTACGTCATGTGTCCTGAAGGGGTTAATGTTGAGTCTACCAATCAATGTGTAGCCTGCCCAGTATCTGATTATTTAAATTAAAACCCTTTTCCCTGGCAAAATGGAGCTGTTCTTAGGCTCCCTAGAGCCCTCAGCTGCGCATCTAATATCTGCGAGAGGACGGGATTTCAATTCCATCTGGATCAGCTAAATGTTTTCTTTACTATAGGAATAATAAGCACTGTATCTTTATTAGGTGTTTATACACGGTTTATGTGCTTTATGTTTATCTTTTTCTACCTCGTCATAAATTTATGCTGGTCTGGGGTGCTCCAGTATTTTATTTATTACTTTTTGTATATTTTATTTTTGTATATGGTTGGTATCCTATTTCCATACTGATACTTATAGTCTCCTGATGAACCTTTGATCATTCATAAGGGGAAACGCGTTGGAACATTGCACGTTGTGTCAGAAAGTGATAGGGCTGTATAAGGACAGGTTAACCTAGGTATGTGGACAGAGTACATCTACCTTTAATGTGTATCTCGGGGCTGAGCAGTTTGGATGAGGGCAGCAAGAATAGGGACAGATATATTATATTTCTATGTTCTGTCCCAAATGCATCCTGTCCCTGTCTCTTGCTAACCGTCCATTGTTTTGGCAGCTTTTTGGTCTATAGATATCAGATTCAGCTTTTTTGCGGTAATAAGGGACATTGTACGGTGTGTCAGAAAGTGATAGGGCTGTCAAAGGTTAACCAAGGTACATGGACAGAGTACCGGTACCTTAAAGGAGTATCTCTGGGCTAAGCAGTGTGGATAAGGGCAAGAATAGGGACAGATATATTATATCTCTATGTTCTGTCCTAAATTCATCCTGCTAACTGTCCATTGTGTTGACAGCTTTTTGCACTATAGGTATCAGGCTTAGCTTTTGGCTGTAATGAATAATTATTGATTTTTATTGTATGTAGATTAAAAGTTAAGTTTTAGGAAGTTGCCCACAGTGATGTGTCTATTAGCCTCCTTAGGGGGCTAGTTCATGGGATCTTTTGATCCCTGGCAGTTGCAGACTTCTAGCTTTTCAAATGCAGTTAACCCATACCAGCAACAGCCCCTGTTTGGTCACCATCTTATATGGCAGCTAGTTTTCAGGCATCTGTCACTTATGGCAATAATTCAGAAGCCATGTTTGATCTATCCCCCATGTTCAGCCCATCTGGTTTAAAATATAAAATTTGTCATGGCTGCCAAAGTGAGGCAGAATAACATTTTTGGTAACACAATATGTTAGCTAGGAATTATGAATTTGTGTCCAGTTTGTTGATCGATTTGTCTGGTAATGCCATTGTAATTCCAACCTTAACCGATTGCAAAAACAAATGTGGAATATTTTTTTTGCTAAATGAATGTATTAGCTACGATGAATTTGTGTTGAGTTGGTCGAGTGATTTGTGTGTTTGATCCCAATAACTGACGAGACTCCTCTGTGCCAAGTAATTATTTGACCCCAGGCGGTCAAATAACCAGCAGCAGCCCTTGTTTGGTCATCATCTTATATGGCAACTAGATTTCAGAAGGTTCGCCTCCAACATCTTTGAAGGACGTGGCTTCAGCAATAATAGGTCTGTGATGCCCTTAGATGTCCGGTTCTGCATGCGCACTACACTGAAGGGATCGCCGCATGTCTACCCTTCGCCGAAAGGTGCGGGTAACAAGCTCAATGCAGTTCGACATAGGGATTGGGGATTGTAATACGGACGCAGAATAAATTTTTCACTAACAGATTGAATTAGTAATGATGAATTTGGGTCCAGTGCACACTTGCATACCAAATATACAATTACACACATATAATGTCACATCATTCTTTATTGTTTACAAAACATATTATAACATATACAAAGAACACAAATCATGTAGTGGTAGTGGTGCAGGACAATACTGTGACAAGCAGAACCCCTCCCTCCCACAGGACTCCCACAGTGGATAAAAGCCCTCACTCTGATAACAAATCTCCAGCAAATAAGTGTCAAAAAGAACTGTGTAACACACATGAAACAGATGACTGATGTAACATAATTGCAGACTACATATCAGAGCACAAAACCATACTCTCATGCATACACAGCGCTGGTCATACACACAGTATATGGAGCTCTGTGTGTATGACCAGCGCTGTGTATGCATGAGAGTATGGTTTTGTGCTCTGATATGTAGTCAGCAATTATGTTACATCAGTCATCTGTTTCATGTGTGTTACACAGTTCTTTTTGAGGCTTATTTGCTGGAGATTTGTTATCAGAGTGAGGGCTTTTATCAACTGTGAGAGTCCTCACAGTTGATAAAACTTCAATAACATAACAGATTAACTCTGAATGTAGGTGTTGTACAATACGCAACCTGCAGTCTCCCAACTATCTCACTACAGTCTCAAAACAGTCTCCCTGCACTGTAACTGCACTCACCCTCTCCAATATTCTTTTTTAAACCAGTTTTCAGCAACACGGCCGTAGCGCATGAGCGCTTGACATGTCTCTCCTTATGCTAAGCTCACAGTGAAATGATGGAAACCGCGCTAGATGAGGCTTTTATAGGGCTGTGACATCACAGGGGGAATGCTAACAGTAGATTGGCTAGCTGCACGGCACTATGGGTCATATCACATACCCAGGCTTCTTACTTTCACTTAGTAACACATTTAGCTGCATTAAAAAAAAAAAAAAAAGATTAGTTACTATAAAGTGCGAGGACATTCGGAATAGAATTTTTCCTAAACTTCAGATATAATTACACTTTGGATGTTTCCATTCGCTCAACACTAGTGTTGACGAAGGGCCGTCGTGCCTCATCTTCTGACCACTTAGCCTACATCCGGCCACGATAACGGCCCCCAGTGACTTGCTGAAAAATTCCCACATTGCCGAATATGTCTTTTTTTTCCAACATTGATTGATGCCTGTCTGCCGATGCTTTTATGAACCAGTGCAATGCTACTGGGTTTCTCACAAGTAGTCTCCAGAGCAGCAGATGGTGTACCCCTTCCGTGTTTGGCTGCAGATCTCCCATTGCTTCCACCTTGCTGTTTCATGGGCACGCTACCACCCTGCTGTCTTATGGGCACGCGTCCACCCTCACCCCTTGATGTTGACGATGACCCCTCTTCACCCGGCTCCCACGTGCGATCGACTACATCTACATTGGTTTGTTCTCACTAATGTCACCCTCACCAGTCTTATGGCCACGTCCCTGATTGCTCATAACACGTGCTCCTCCTGACTGTCATATTCGCTAGTTGGAGGATGCATACAGACCTCTCCTCCAAGTCTGCTGGCCTGTAACCTCCAAGTCTGACTGTCCTGAAAAAGTTCATCCTCGCTGAATAGCGAACCAGAGCCGGCATCATACATTACTTGGCAAGCAGAAGGAGCAGTAAAAGCAAGAGGTAGGTTCAGGACAGGTGAGGGCACAGAGACAGTTCTTGGGCATTGCCAGCTAAGCGTGGTGTCAGAGGAACCCACTGTTTCCTGGTTGTGTGTATCTGTTGTAGAGAGGAGCAAAGTTATAAAAAATTTGATTCGGCTGCTTCACAGAAGTTCACAAAGAAATTCAATTTGTTACAAATGACTCCATCACGAATCACATTCTATTGTACGTAGTGGGTGCAATGACAGGGAACGGCGATCGCGCCACTCTCTGTCAATGAACCCTTCAGATGCCGTGTTCAAAGCTGATTGCGGCATCTGAGAGGCCTTTGAGGGGTTAACCAGGGGTTAAAAATACATACTCATCTTGTCCATTTGCTTGTGAAGAGGCTTGATTGAAGAAAAAGATTAACGGGGATTGTGCATGCGGAAATTCTTCAGACCCTGTCACATTTTTTGCATTTTGTCATGTTGTGGCCTTGTGCTAAAATGAAATAATAAAAAAAAAAAATTCCCATCATTGTGCGCGCAGTACCCCATAATGACAAAGTGAAAACGGAATGTTCGAAAAAAAATTTTTACATTGATATAAGTATTCAGTGATTACAGCCTCCAATCTTCTTGGATATGAAGCTATAAGGTTTGCATACCTGGATTTGAGGATTTCCTGCCAATCTTTTTGTGGATCCTCTCAAACTCTGTGGACAGCCATTTTCAGATCTCTCCAGAGATGATTGATTGGGTTCAAGTGAGGGCTCAGGCTGGGGCACTTTAGGACATTCACAGAGTTGTCCCTAAGCCACTCCTGTGTTGGCTGTGTGCTGAGGGTAATTTTCAGGTGAACCTTCAACCCAGTCTGATGTCCAGAGTACTCGGGATCAGGTTTTCATTAAGAATATCTCTGTACTTTGCTTGCTTCAGCTTTCCCTCAATTCTGACCAGTGTCCCTGTCCCAGGCGCTGAAATACACCCTCACGGCAAAATGCTTCCAACACCGTGCTTCACTGTAGAGATGGTATTGGACAGGTGAGGAGCAGTGCCTGGTTTCCACCAGACATGATGCTTAGAATCAGACCAGAGAATCCTGTTTCTCACATTTTGTGAGTCGTTTAGATGTTTTTTTTCAGACTCCATGTGGGCTCTCATATATATTTTACCAAGGAGAGGCTTCTTTCTTGCCACTCTGCCATAAAGCCCAAATTGGTGAAGGGCTGTAGTGATGGTTGAGCTTCTGGAAGTTTCTTCCATTTGTACATAGGATCTTTGGAGTACAGCCAGAGTGACTATTGGGTTATTGTACACTTCTCTTACAAAGACCCTTCTCCCTTAATTACCTACTGTAGTTTGGTGGGTGACTAGCTCTAGGAAGGGTCCTAGTTGTTCAAAACTTCTTCCATTTAAGAATTATGGAGGCAATTGTGCTCTTGGGAACTTTCAGTGCAGCAGAAATTTTTCTCAAGATATTTGTCTTCGCCAGATATGTGTCTCTGAGCTATTCATACAGTTATTTCCTCCTCATGATTTGGTTTTCACTCTGATATGTATTGTCAGCTATGAGACCATATGTAGACAGGAATGTGTCTCTTTCCAAATCATGTCCATTAAACTGTATTTACCACAGGTGGACTCCAGTCAAAGTGTAGAAACATCTCAAAGATCATGAAGGGAAATTGAAGGCCCCCAGATCTAAACTTTATTGCCATAGCAAAGGGTCTGAAAAGTTATGTCCACGCTAAATTTTAGTTTTTCCTTTTTAATAAATTTGCAAAACTGTCTAAAATTTTATTTTCACTTTCTCATTATGGGGAAGTGAGTGCAAATTGATGGGGGGAAACTTGAATTTGTTTATATTTTATTTATTTTAACACAAAGATGCAACATAACAAAATGTGAAAAAAGTGAAAGAATCTGAAGACTTTCTGAATGCATTGTAGTAGAAAGTAATCATTTTTGAAGGTGGGAGTGGGACAACATGTTTTAGTTGTTTTACCTGAAAATAAAAGTTAAAGGTTATTAACACTTTTGGGGCAATTTTTTATAATCTGGATGGGACTCAGGAGTGATAGTCTGCAAAAAGACTAACTTTTAACTCTTGTATTTAAAAAAAAAAACTGCAGAAAATATTTAATAAAGACCAATTAAAAATTAATTTAGCCCAAAACAAGTAAAATGCCATTAAGTTTTAATACTTCCTCTCAGTGGTGTACATAGAGAAGCAAGGGCCCCATAGCAAGGCTCAAACCAGGTCCCCCACACAGGACAGATGAGTTTCTGCCTAAACCCTTTTCTTGTTTTTTGGTTTTTTTTTACACTTACATAGTAGAAACATCAAACGTCAACTAGAGAAGGCTGAGAGTAATTAAAACAAATACATGAATAGGGGTGGTAGGGCATCCATTCCCCTCCCACTTAAATACCCTCTACATAGAAATACTTGACTTATTCAGTACATAACAATAAATATCACATTGCTTATCTTACCTTTAACCCTTTATTCCTCCTTCCCCCCTCCCCTCCTCCCCCCCGCCAACCCTTCTTCACTCCTTATCCCAATACCCTATACCCACAAATACCCCACCCACCTCAAGTAGGTGGTGGTGGGGGTTGGGGGTCAGGACAAAGAGTGAGAGAGATTTTTTTTTAATCTATTCATTTATTTATACATTTTAACCACTGAGTCCAAATTTTCTCATGTTTATAGCCTCTATTACTCTTAATATATCCTGCTCTTTCTATTATACAATTGGAATTCATTAAATTTTTCCATTCTTTTATTGTTGGTAACTCGGGGCGCATCCATCTTCTTGCTATCAGTAGAAAAGCTATAAAACATGATTTATATAGCATAATGTCATTCTCTTTAGATAGCTCATGAAATACATATAGAAGCTGTCCAATGGATTTTAAGACTAAAAATATCCCCGATTAATTCAATCAGACTACACCAGAATGGTTGTATCTTTGGACATCTTCACCACATATGAATAATGTCCACTTTATCATTCACGCATCTAGAACATAGTCCTGATGTTTTAGCTGAACCTTTTTTAAGCCATTTTGGTGTCACATATAGACGATGTAGTATCATAAATTGAGTTACCCTGTGAGAGGGGTTCCTCAGATATGATTTAAAACACCAAAGTTTTCCCCACTGATCTGTTATTGTCCCTATATCATTCTCCCATTTTAATTTACTGTTACTAATAAATCCCTCATTTCTAATTTCTCGCATCTTTTTATACAAACTTGACACCAATTTGTGCATACCTTTCCAACCTAATATGAAATTCACCACCTCGTGTGATTTTATCACTATATCTTTCTTTTTTATAACCGTTTTAACAATATTCACCAACTGAATATATCTAAAATAACTCTGTCTATCTTCCCTTACATTCATTAATAATATCCTTCAGTGTTTCATTTTGAAAATATTGTGAAATATACCATAATCCTTTATCAACCCAATATTTGGCCTCCTTCAAAAAAGTAGCATTACCTAACCTCCTATTATACCATAAAGGTGTGACTTTAATCTGCCCCTCTAAATTAAATGTCTTCTTAACTTTACCCCATAATCCCACCAGTGCCTAAACCCTTTTCAATGACCCTTGGGCCTTTTTTGCTAAAAGTGGTTCCTTTAAAGCACGGATGCTCAACCTGCGGCCTTCCAGCTGTTGCAAAACTAAAACTCCCAGCATGCTCAGACAACCTACAGCTATCAGCATTCAGGAGGGCATGATGGGAGTTGTAGTTTTACAACAGCTGGAGAGCCGCAGGTTGAGCGTCCCTGCTTAAAGGGTAGAGTCCTGACCAAGTTTTCACCCCCAGTAGAAGAGGAGATAATGCCAACTAAGAATGGGCCCCCTCTTGCCCTGGGCCCCATAGCAGTGGCATGGTCTGCCGCTATGGTAGTTAAGCCCCTGTTTCCACTATGTTCTGGGAGATGCAATAATTAGACAGTGGAATGCAATTGAAATGTATGCTTTTATTTTATTCCATACACCACTATGCTCTGTTATGTCATAATTTACTATTGAAAGCTCTAGGTATCCATACAAACTTACAAGTAAAAGAAAGGATGAGCCCTAGGCGACCGTAGAATTTCCTAGGCCTTACCGAAGTCCAAGACTCTCATGTTTATTAAAATTATTAAATTTATGTACAGATTCACTGTCCTATGATGTACTGTGTGTCAAAATCTTGAAATACAAATTTGAAAGCCCACCACTCAGCAGTCAATTATTCTGCTTCTTAGGTGCATGAGGCTACATTTGACCCCTATTTAAATACTCTTCTTTATTTTCACTTATATACTGTTCAATGAAGAAGCAATTTCACTCTGGACACTTTGCAATGCTTCTAAGACTTTTGTGTTTGCTTTCATGTTACATGGAATTATACATTGAGAGTCTGTCTGAAGTTTCTCTTGTAAACTTCAAAGGCAGCTGTATTCACTGTGATACATTCAGCAAGAATACATTTATATGTATTCATGAAATATGCTCAGCACTGTATCTAATAAACTCTACAAACTACAATTGGAAGTCCCAGTTTGTCATCTAGTAAAAAAAAATTATTACCATTGCATTTTTTTAAACAAATATATTTAATGTACTGTATATTCTGACAGTAAGGCTTTAAACTAATACTAAATACTCGGGAAAGGTAAAGGTTGTTACACTGGCGCTACACCTGATATAGATCAAGTCTCTCGCTGCGGTACCGCAGTGGTATCGCTCCCACTGTTGTTTTACTAAATTGCAACTGTAATGATTATAGGTGCCGCGCGATGCTCTCCCTATTATCCCCCTCCTATGTGAGCTCACTCAATTAGGATGTAATTCTATACAGCTAGCTTGCGTACTGATCTCGGCGCACGCTGTTCTGTATGTCTCTTCATTCAGCTTCAGCACATTCCAGGAGGGAGATTCAAGGAGGCTTTTCCTATTTCTTCTGTACTTTAACATTGCTGCCGGCCGGTGACAGGCTGCAGTTACAGGTTGAAAGTTCGTAGATTGGCTCATCTGAGTCTCACGGAGTCTGTGTGAGGTACACACTTCCTACACAGACCTCCACAGACCTCGTAGCTCAGATTGCTAGACGTCACAGCGCTCCGTGAGAGCGAGAGCCAACCACGAACTTTCAACCTGTAACTGCAGCTCGCCACCGGCCGGGGCAGCGTAGTTAAAGTACAGAAGAAATAGGGAAAAGCCTCCTTTGAATCTCCCTCCTTGGAATGTGCGCTGAAGCTGAATGAAAGAGGACATACAGGAACAGCGTGCGCCGTAGATCAGGTACGCAAAGCTAGCTGTATAGAATTACATCCTAATTGAGTGAGCTCACATAGGAGGGGGATAATAGGGAGAGCATCGCGCGGCACCTATAATCATTACAGTTGTAATACTAAATACTAATGCTCACACTTCATCTTATATGTAAAGAATTAGCTGCTGAAGCAGGCTATGAAATTTTAGGGAGCAGAGAGGGACTAGGATTCTGTATCCTGCTTGCTTTGAAATCAATGTCCATAAAGCCGGGAGTTACATTAGCTAGCTCTTGCCACTTAGTTTACTGTATCTCTCTTTCTGAAATCCTTTTCACTTTGAATCCACTCAGCAGCAGCAACATATTAACATAATAATGGAATTTGTTTTTGACACTTTTTATACTTACCCTGGCAATTTGGAAAACTGTGAAGAGACATTGTTGTATAGTACAAAGGACTGACTTATACTTACGCTATTCTTCTTTCCTGAAATCCTACGCAGAAGCATGCACCAAGTGGTTAATTCCCCAATTACCCGTAGGACAGGAGACTAGAACAATATTTTTAAATACAGGTTCAAAATGACACCCATAAGAGCCCAAGCCCTCATGTCAATAACAATAATACCGAAATGCAACAAAAACAACTTTTAGGGTGTGTGTGTGTGTGTGGGGGGGGGGGGGTGACTTGTGCTGCTTGGTCTACAGCAATGAACATAGAATAAATATAATTCAGTCTTTCCCTGTTGTGCTATGCAGCAGCACATACCACAGGTCACAGTAAAATTAAAGGGGAGGGTGAAATGAAGATAATACTGTTCAGCCAAAAGCTGCTTCCTCTGAAGCCCAAATGTCCAGCCGATAGTGCTTTATAAAGGCATTAACCTTAGCTCTAGAAGCTGCACCACAGATACAATCTACTGAAAACCTTCCTCTCTCAGTAAAGGATTACACCAAGGGAGTTGAATAAGCAGGAATGTGGTCCAGAGGAATTTTCCCAGCTTGATTATAGACTTGTAAATGATCGTAACAATCTACATCTAACGGGTGCACATTTTCACTTGAAGAGATTTGATCTTCCTCTGCAAGAGACAAGAGAGATGTCTCCTGATGTCTTTGTAGTTGAGGGAAATTTAGGACGAAAAGGAGGTCATGTTCTCAAGACCACACTACCTTGACGGAAGGTAATGTAAGGTTCCTGAACTGACAAGGCCTGGATATCACGCAGCATCTTGGCACAGGCAATCACTAGTAAAAATAAGACCTTATAAGTTAATAATTTGATCTAATTTGAATCTAACAGTTGAAAGGGAACTCCACTAAGGACTTTTAGGCCCAAAGATAGATTCAAGAATCCTGGGTCTAAGTATTTTGACTGCTGTCATGAATCTCTTGGCAAGGGGAAGTTTTGACCATGACCTTCCAAATCAACAGATACTGAAAGTGTACTAGAGTTTTGTAGACTGCCTTCAATTCTTTAAAGTTGCATAATAGAGTCATCTTTTGGGCATTTCAAAGACCCTGGGTCATCAGACTGAGAACATGAGCTACTCATGCTGTCCCAGAGGCATCAAAACCATCCACCTTTGTGATTATATAAAACTTTTGTTTATAGGCCTTAACCGCCATTGAAGTGATCTTCTGGTCTCTGAGGATAAAATCATGTATTCTTCTAGAACCTCTAAGGACCTGTTCAACGGACAAGTAGATCCTGCTGAAGAGGTCTCAAGTATGCTCTGACCCATTAAATTGCCTCTACGGAGGAAGCCATTAAGCTGAACGTCTTAATCATCTGAAAAGATATGAGCATGACTGGTAAAAGGATCCTCACTTTGTTGGTTAAGGCAGCCTCTCCTCTAAAAGTGCAACTTTCATGTTCCTGGAATTCAGGATGAAACCCAAGAACTGGCACCTCAATGACGGTAAAAGATTTTTTCGATTTTGATTAGCCAGCCATGTCTATCTACAAATTTCATCATTGTTTGAAGTTGAGCTGTTCAGGGTGCTTATGCCAACCCAAACTGAATGCTTCTGAATTGGATCATATGACACCCCAAGATCCCCTTGGCTGGAAAAACAACCCTCAGGAACATTCTGTAAAACATCATAATAGAAATGTGGAGCTATGCTTCAAATTGAGGGTAGCCACGTAATACTATTCTTGAAGAAGAGCAACCCAAAATTTTATTATCTGATTTCAGAACCAGTAAAAGAGGGAAGCATACCCTATGGCCCATAGAATCAGAAGGGGCTTGTGAAAAAATTTCTGAATACAGTTTATGGGGGGGTTGGAAGAGACACAAATTTTATCGCATAACTTTCTCACACAACTCTTGCTATCCAGGGATCTAATCTCTGATCTTCCTAGACTAATAAACACATACAGCCTTCCTCTCAACTGAGGATATCTGTTATCAGAAATTGTGGAGGTGGAACTCTGAAGTCCTCTTCTGTAAGGTCTGCAAAAATCTCTTTTACCACTTCCTTTCTTCCTTTATATAAAGCTCTTAGCAATCCCATCAGTCATAAAAGCTCTTTCATAAGTTTCTTCTGAGTTTCCAGATCCTCAGTTACAGGTTCGGATACTTCCAAATTAACTTGTGAATCTTGTCTAGAGGAAAAAGGACAACTTTGGGGTCTCATTTTCTTCAAATGCAAATGTATCAAAATGTAGATGAATCAGGCGTTGATCAGCCAGGATTTCCACCCACTGATGCCTGATGCATCAGATTAGATCATCCATGCTGCCTCACCCAAACCTTGACAAAAAAGACTGGATTCTTCTGGCTACCTGACTCAGCTACTATTCTGATGTAGAGATGGCCTTGCGGTTCAACTGGTGGTCATTTTGTGGCGAATTTTGCTCGTTCGCGATTTGCAGAACATGCGAACATATGGCGATGTTCGCATGTGCCATATTCTTTTGCATTGCTCAAAACTTTGGATCCATCCATCAGGTGGGACAGGGAAGCCAATTGAGACGTTTCAGCACATGGACACACCCCCACCCTATAAATTAACCCGTTCTGGCAGCCATTTCACATTCTGTGTTTTGCCAGTGTAGCGAGAGATTGCTTTTCGGAGCTGGGACAGACTGTTAGGGACACCAAACACTGGCTAATAGGGCCACAAAATTCCTTTTAAGATCTTATATGTGTGTGCTAACGATAGGTATGACATACTGAGGGGTGTAAAATAATTACAGTATAATATACTTTCTAACAATATCAGATATAGAGGGACAAGCACTATTGGAACAACTATTTGCAACGGGTGTGATTTACCTGATGCCCCCCAAAAAAAATTATTGAGGGTTGTGATATACCTGCTCCCACAAAATACTGATTAAGGCATTTGATATACCTGCTTCCACAAAATACTGATTGAGGGGTGCGATATACCTGCTTCCACCAAATATTGATTCAGGGGTTCTATATACATGTTTCCACAAAATACTAAGTGAGGATCGTGATATACCTGCTTCTACAAAATACTGATTAAGGGGTTCTATATACCTGCTTCCACAAAATACTGATTGATGGGTGTGATATACCTGCTTCCACCAATTATTGATTGAGGCCTATGATATACCTGCTTCCACAAAATACTGATTAAGGGGTTTGATATACCTGCTTCCACCAAATACTGATTAAGGGGTGCAATATACCTGCTTCCACCAAATATTGATTCAGGGGTTCTATATACCTGTTTCCACAAAATACTGAGTGAGGGGTGCGATATACCTGCTTCCACCAAATATTGATTGAGGCCTGCGATATACCTGCTTCCAAAAATACTGATTTAGGAGTTTGATATACCTGCTTCCACAAAGTTCTGATTGAGGGGTGTGATATACCTGCTTCCACCAAATATTGATTTAGGGGTTCTATATACTTGTTTCCACAAAATACTTAATGAGGGGTGTGATATACCTGCTTCTACAACATACTGATTAAGGGGTTCTATATACCTGTTACCACAAAATAATGATTGAGGCCTGCGATATACCTGCTTTCACAAAATACCGATTAAGGGGTTTGATATACTTGCTTCCACAAAATACTGATTGAGGGGTGCGATATACCTGTTTCCACCAAATATTGATTAAGGGGTTCTATATACCTGCCTCCACAAAATACTGATTAAATTAAGGGGGTTGATATACCTGTTTTTCCCAAATACTGATTAAGGCCTGTGATATATAACTACTTCCACAAATACTGCTCTTCTCTAGAAACTTTGGCACAGGGTCATTTTGAAAAGAGGCAGAGGAAGAGGCAGGCCGTTCCGCAGGTGTGGTAGGGGTCGGGCAGGTGCACCAGGCCGGAGCCTAAGTGGGAAGTTGGAGAAGGTGCATGCGATTACTTCAAAGGATGCACCAGAGTTGGTTGAGTGGCTCACATAGCCTTCCGCCTCTTCCATTAACACACCGCAATGGAAGGAAATATTTCTCCCAGAAGGGCATCCCAGAAATATATGGCCATGCTCAGCGGCAAGTAAATATAACTTTGGCACACAGTGTCGGTGCCAAGATACATCTGACCACAGACATCATTCTAGCAAACACGGGCAGGGAAGGTACATAACTTTTACTGCCCACAGGGTGAACCTTCTGACGACCATCAAGCATGTAACCCGTAGCTCCTGTGTGGATTTGAAAGATAAGGAGCAGCGATATTTCGAACCTTTTGTAATGGCGCTGAAAACAGGAGGCAATGTTCCATGTAGTATTGTTAAAAAAGAGGCAAACTTTTATTCTTTTGTGACAAAATTTGGGGCAGAGAAAAAGGAACCTTGGCAGCAGTACAGGACCCCGCTTGCTGGATGGGCAAATACCAGCAAAAGCTTTCTACAGTTGTTGTGGCTCAAAATTAATTTTATTCTATCGCACCATACCTAATAATGTAATGTACAGTGGAGGAAATAATTATTTGACCCCTCACTGATTTTGTAAGTTTGTCCAATGACAAAGAAATGAAAAGTCTCAGAACAGTATCATTTCAATGGTAGGTTTATTGTAACAGTGGCAGATAGCACATCAAAAGGAAAATCGAAAAAATAACTTTAAATAAAAGATAGCAACTGATTTGCATTTCATTGAGTGAAATAAGTATTTGAACCCCTACCAACCATTAAGAGTTCTGGCTCCCACAGAGTGGTTAGACACTTCTACTCAATTAGTCACCCTCATTAAGGACACCTGTCTTAACTAGTCACCTGTATAAAAGACACCTGTCCACAGAATCAATCAATCAAGCAGACTCCAAACTCTCCAACATGGGAAAGACCAAAGAGCTGTCCAAGGATGTCAGAGACAAAATTGTAGACCTGCACAAGGCTGGAATGGGCTACAAAACCATTAGCAAGAAGCTGGGAGAGAAGGTGACAACTGTTGGTGCGATTGTTCGAAAATGGAAGGAGCACAAAATGACCATCAATCGACCTCGCTCTGGGGCTCCACGCAAGATCTCACCTCGTGGGGTGTCAATGGTTCTGAGAAAGGTGAAAAGCATCCTAGAACTACACGGGAGGAGTTAGTTAATGACCTCAAATTAGCAGGGACCACAGTCACCAAGAAAACCATTGGAAACACATTACACCGCAATGGATTAAAATCCTGCAGGGCTCGCAAGGTCCCCCTGC
The DNA here is from genome assembly GCA_033119425.1 of Bufotes viridis. Taxonomy (NCBI): domain Eukaryota; kingdom Metazoa; phylum Chordata; class Amphibia; order Anura; family Bufonidae; genus Bufotes; species Bufotes viridis. The sequence goes on along the minus strand of CM065592.1, from coordinate 98,241,218 downwards.
TCAGGAAGGCACATGTGCAGGCCCGTCTGAAGTTTGCCAATGAACACCTGAATGATTCAGAGAGTGACTGGGAGAAGGTGCTGTGGTCTGATGAGACCAAAATAGAGCTCTTTGGCATTAACTCAACTCGCTGTGTTTGGAGGAAGAAAAATGCTGCCTATGACCCTCAAAACACCGTCCCCACCGTCAAGCATGGGGGTGGAAACATTTTGCTTTGGGGGTGTTTTTCTGCTAAGGGCACAGGACAACTTATTCGCATTAACGGGAAAATGGACGGAGCCATGTATCGTGAAATCCTGAGCGACAACCTCCTTCCCTCTGCCAGGAAACTGAAAATGGGTCGTGGATGGGTGTTCCAGCACGACAATGACCCAAAACATACAGCAAAGGCAACAAAGGAGTGGCTCAAGAAGAAGCACATTAAGGTCATGGAGTGGCCTAGTCAGTCTCCGGACCTTAATCCAATCGAAAACCTATGGAGGGAGCTCAAGCTCAGAGTTGCACAGAGACAGCCTCTGAAACCTTAGGGATTTAGAGATGATCTGCAAAGAGGAGTGGACCAACATTCCTCCTAAAATGTGCGCAAACTTGGTCATCAATTACAAGAAACGTTTGACCTCTGTGCTTGCAAACAAGGGTTTTTCCACCAAGTATTAAGTCTTTTTTTGTTAGAGGGTTCAAATACTTATTTCACTCAATGAAATGCAAATCAGTTGCTATCTTTTATTTAAAGTTATTTTTTCGATTTTCCTTTTGATGTGCTATCTGCCACTGTTACAATAAACCTACCATTGAAATGATACTGTTCTGAGACTTTTCATTTCTTTGTCATTGGACAAACTTACAAAATCAGTGAGGGGTCAAATAATTATTTCCTCCACTGTATATGTCTCTTTGCCCGTAGCTGTATTTTTATAATATAGTTATTGGGCAGTCCTAATAGCAGAGGTTAGCTTTATTCTGCCAAAGTTCATAGCATGCGCAGTCCTAATAGCAGAGGTTAGCATTATTCTGCCAAAGTTCATTCGCTACTTAATTAGAGATGGTCCGAACTATTCGCCGGCGAACTGTTCCCGGCGAACATAGCTTGTTCGCGTTCGCCTCGGCAGGCGAACATATACGATGTTCGGTCCGCCCCCTATACATCATCATTGAGCAAACTTTGACCCTGTACCTCACAGTCAGCAGACACATTCCAGCCAATCAGCAGCATACCCTCCCTCTCAGACCCTCCCATCTCCTGAACAGCATCCATTTTAGATTAATTCGGAATTTGCAGTCTTAGTGAGAGGAGGGAGAGTGTAGTTGCTGCTGATTTAATAGGGAAATTGATAGCTAGGCTAGTGTATTCAGTGTCCACTCCAGTCCTGAAAGACTCATCAGATTTCTGCTGTAAGGACAGCGTCCTGACAGCACCCCAAAAAGCCCTTTTTAGGGCTGCAACATTAGTCTGCTTTTTTTTCTTTCTCCATATATATATTGCAGTTGCCTGGCCTGCCTGTGTGTGAGGAGCTGCAGGCCCACAGACTGTAGTGTGCCCACTGCCAGTGCCCACCACTCACACCGTGTGGCACAGGACTTTGTGGCACAAAGGCATTTAATTTTTACCCTTTAATCTAAGGTTAGTTGCCTGCCAGTGTGTGTCAGGCTGACTTCCACTGAATGTAGTGTGCCCACTGCCAGTGCCAACCACCACTCATACCGGGTGGCACAGGCATTTAATTTTTACACTTTAGTTTAATTTCAGTTGCTTGCCTGCTGCCAGTGTCTGTCAGGCCGACTTCCACAGACCGTAGTGTGCCCACTGCCAGTGCCCACCACCACTCATACTCAATAGTACTAGTCACACTCAATAGTACTAGTTAAGACACCACTCATATCGGGTGTGACAGTAAATTGCACGGTGCAGATGCAGTGACCGTGGATTAAAACAAAAGGGAGGGAGCCAGCGTTTTTTTAACCATCTCCCCGTTCGAAAAATCAATTCAATAGATGGACCCCAGATTGGGGACGTAACAGGGATTAAACTCATGAGAATAGTACTACAGAAAATACCACTCATATCGGGTGTGACAGTAAATTGCACGGCGCAGACGCAGTGACCGTGGATTAAAACAAAGGGGAGGGAGCCAGCGTTTTTTTAACCATCTCCCTGTTCGAAAAATCAATTCAATTGACCTTTCGGGGACCCTTGGTGTTGTACGTGGCTGGAAGAAGAAACCTTCAATGACATCACCGGGACATGGCTAGCTTGGTATCCAACCTTGTGCAAATGGACTGTTTGCGGTTGTTTGCGGTGCATTAAAAGGGGAGTTTGGTCTGTCAATGTCTGTGAAGCGGGCGTAACCCTTACACTACCTGATCGATAAAACATCATACCTGATCGTATACACACACTGGATGTTTTAAAGCATGTTATTCCAAACAATTTAGGAATGTTAGTTGATTTATGCCCTTTATGGATTAAAACCCGACTCTGCGTCCACTACGTAATTTTCCATGGGAGTTTTGCCATGGATACCCCTCCGGCATGTCACAGTCCAGATGTTAGTGCCCTTGAAACAACTTTTCCATCACTATTGTGGCCAGAAAGAGTCCCTTTGGTTTTTAAAATTCGCCTGTCTATTGAAGTCTATTGTGGTTCGCCCGGTTCGCCCGTTCGCGAACATTTGCGGAAGTTCGCGTTCGCCGTTCGCGAACTGAAAATTTTATGTTCGCGACATCACTATACTTAATCTGCATTATACGTAATATGGGATAAGTTCGGGCTCATTATGAGACTACGCATGCGCGCGTCCATCAATAGTCACTTTATGTTGTTCAACCGTTAGCGCAGCTAAGTTCTACCCAATATGACTATTAAAATATAAGACTGTGTGCATCTTCGGTCTGCGCAGCGCATGCGTGGACTTAGCAATAATAGCCTTGCAACTCTAAGTCTTTGCGCAGCTAGTTTCTGCGCAATATGACTGTAGAACACAAGTCTGTGCGCATCTTAGTCTTGCGCAGCACATGCGCATTTAAAGTAATAAAAGTTTGCGGTTCTAACTCCATGCACATCTTTTTAGTGCGCAGGACGTCACTGATTACAAATGTAAGGATGCCCGTGATTGGTGGCTCTCCCACCTTGTAGATGATTGGGAACTAGTGCTATTAGCTGGCTATTTTGTTCCTTTCAATGCGATAGGATGACAAGGTTGTCAATCAGAACACAGCTTATTTAACCCTCCAGTTTGATGGGGACACTCATTGCTGCCCATTTACCCCTGAAGAAGCCAGAAGTCTGGTGAAACATGCCGGGGGGCAGTGTTAGTTTTTAAATGCGTCCTCTCACTCCACTAGCAATCAATTAATAATAGTCTGGTTGGACTTTGTTCAAATGCTTGGTACTTTAGTGTACTGATGTTAGCCGCAGTACTTAACTGTAGCTACCTCTGTTTGCAGGGCTAACCGCCATCAGGCTCAATGTCAGTTAAGACACATGCTAATGGTGGCTGTGTTAATCTGACAGTGGTGTGAAGGTACACAAGTCTTCACCACAAAATACGGCAATGGTGTCGGATATACCTTATTAGCAATTTGCTCTGCAAACAGTGACATCATAGTACGCTATATCTAGCAGTGATAGGATGGGAGATTGTGCACATCTCCCTACCCTCTCTCTTTCTGAATAACACCCCTATTCATAGGTGGAGTGTCGACTGTACTTTTAATATATTTTTGGTTTATTAAAGTTGCATTCATCTCACACTTTAACTTTTAGTGTATGTCAAATAAAAGTGACGTTTTATAATAACCTGGGTCAAGATAGGTTTACTGCCCGTCTGGGCATTTGTTAGATAATATATGTGTTAAATAACCTTACCCAGGTTAGGTCCTATAAATGATTATTTTTGTGTTTGGGGCCTGTACTCCACTGGCCTGCAGTAAAATTGTTATCCACTGACCGCTTAATATACCTCCAGCCACATAATCACTTGTTCTCTTCTGTCCAGTGAATGCATAATGTTTAGGGCTTGTACCCCACTGGCCTACAGTAAAATTGTTGTTCAGTGACCAACTAATGTACCTCCAGCCACATAATCACTTGTTCTTTTCTGTAAGTTGAATGCCTAATTTTTGGGGCCCGTACTCCCCTGGCTCTTTCTAGGCTCTAGTTGGGCACATTTTTTAGAGTTTCCCTTTAAGACGCATAAAAATGGCCCCCTGATTAAAATACGTATTTTTTGTCTGACTTTTTGTCATTGATCCTCATCTGGTATGTCACTGTTTATGTTGTGGGACTATTTGTGCACTTCTAGTAAGTATTTGGTGGCTGCAAATATGACCTGAAGGTTTTTCAGGTTCGTCTGCTATTAAAGTGAATGAGGCCTGCCCCGAACGCGCGGTTCGTGAACATTTGATTTGAAACGTCCCGGCCGATCACTATTCTGATGCTGCCACCCGCCTGATGCCACACCTCCCATGACAAGTGCTCCATTTTACACCCTCCAACGTCAGCGGGTACTGTTATTGTCACCCACCTCCCCACTCTGTCACAGGGTAACTCTGTGGTCTCCTGATGCTGCTGCCACCTCACCACTCAGGTCTCCTCATGCTGCTGCTGCCACCTCCACACTCTGTCATTGTGCCACTCTGTGGCCTTCTCATGCTGCTGCCACCTAGTCCACAGTATGTCACCTTGCCATTCTGTGGCCTCCTCATGCTGCTGATAACGGAACACTATGTCACCTTCCCAGTCTGTGGCCTCCTCATGCTGCTGCTGCCACCTCCACACTGTGCACTCTGTATTTGTGCCACTCTGTGACCACCTCTTGCTGCTACTGCTGCCACCTCCACACTATGTCACCTTGTCACTCTGTGGCCTCCTCATGCTGCTGCTAACTCAACACTATGTCACCTTCCCACTCTGTGGCTTCCAACTGCTGCTGCTGCTGCCACCTCCACACTATGTCACCTTTCCAGTCTGTGGCCTTCTCATGCTGCTGCTGCCACCTCCACACTGTCATTGTGCCCCTATGTGGCCTCCTAATGCTGCTGCTGCCACCTCCACAGTATGTCACCTTGCCACTCTGTGGCCTCTTCAGGCTGCTGCTAACTCAACACTATGTCACTGGGCCACGCTGTGGCTTCCTCATGCTGCTGTCACCTCAACACTATGTAAATGGACCACTCTGTGGTCTCCTCATGCTGCTGTTGCCACCTTCTCACTATGCAACTGGGCCACTCTGTGGTCTCCTCATGCTGCTGCTACCTCAACACTATGTTATTGGGCCACTCTGTGGACTTCTCAAGCTGTGCTCCCACCCTCCCCACTCCATGACTGGGCCAATATTTTGCCTTTTTGGCCTGGTTGACATCATCATTTATTTGACTCTTCTTCTAATCTGTCAGAAGGAAGGAAAAATAAGACGCACAATGGATCCTGTCTGTGTAGCAGCTGTAAGGCCTGTTTGGTCCCATCAGAATTGGCTTATGATATGGTAGCCAAAAGCAGGAGAGGGTACAAAACACAGAAGACATGCAAATATTCTATTCATGTGTCATCTCTGTTTTGGATCCACTCCTGTTTTTTTTTTTAGTTTATTTTTTTTGGGCTTTAGCAATACTGATTAATTACTGACCAAGTGCTGACAGAGTGAATGCAGATGCTCAACAGACAGGATCCGTTTTTTTTTGGGGGGTATTGTTCTGATGGATCAGAGGAAGAGCAAAATAATCAGTGACGTCAACACAAACTTACTGCTGACACCCTCTCCACTCTGTTGGGTGGCTCTACTTATATAAGCGTTTAATAGAACAGGTTCTAGTGTATGCTAGATAGTGATATAGAGTAGCTAATAGGTTCCAGTGCAGGGTGTTAGGTAGTGTGATTCTGCTGTCCATACATACATGCTACAGACACAGTGCTGTGATGTCACAACAATACTTAGAGCATCAATCAGTAATATCTAGTGTTGATCAAGAATTTTCGAATTGCGAATTTTAATCGCGAATATCGGCACTTCGAGAATGCGCAAATATTTAGAATATCGCAAAATGTATTCGCAATTGCGAATATTTGTTTTTATGCTAATTTTTTATGATGTCATGATTTTCTGATTGCGAAAATTTGCATTAAAAAATTGCATAAATTTGCATAATAAATTGCACACATTTGCATAAAAATTCGCATAAACTGGTATTTTAAAGGTATCTTTCAAATGCCAGTTTATGCAAATTTTTATGCAAATTTTCGCAATCATAAAATAATGACTGGAGATTAAGAATTTGCGAATTTGCGAATATATGGCGAATATTCGCCCAAATATTCGCGAAATATTGCGAATTTGAAAATTGCCCCTGCCACTCATCACTAGTAATATCTACTCAGACTTGATAAAATGTGAAGTTGCATGTATTGCGCCAAAAATATGTGTATCTTAGTGCTTATTTACACAATCGCGAAAATAATGACTGGAGATCACAAATTTTAGAATTCGCAAATTTATTGTGAATATTATGCAAAAAATTTGCAAAATATTGAGAAAACCAATATTGCCTATGCCGCTCATCAATAAGCAGCACCACAGAAAACAAACCTGGCACTCTAAAAAGCCTGAGGGAGGGAAATAAAGTGATTACTCTGCCCAGACCACTTCTAGATTTCTTCCCACTCTAGGAAAAATTCTCCAACAAAATGCTGTAACTGCAGATCCCCATAGAAAACAAAAGCACTGCGACACCAAGGTCCCCATCCCAAAAGAAAGAGAAGCAGAGAGATGCCGACTGCCACAACACAACCAAAATAAAACAAAATAAAACAAAATGAAACGGCAGCACTCACTGGTCCTCAATTTATGCTGGTTTAATCACCAAATATATATATCGGGTAATACACAGTGCTTATGATGACCCCCAACATGACTCTAAATCCCAGTTCATCAATGACAATTAAACATGCCGGTACATATAGTAAACTTACAGATATGATGTTCCTGTAGACATAATCCCCAAAACAATCGCTTCACCTATAAAAAGTAGGTGCTCAATAGAGCTTAAATGCATAGCGCACATGTGTCAGAATACTGCAGGCCTGGCGCGTCACTGCGCCTGCGCATCCATCCGCTCGTTACTGCATGCCTCCCAAGTATAGTATCAGGGAGCGCTAGTGCGTATACACCACACCTCATCTTTACATGTAAGTCGGATTATGTGATTTAGATCTTACAGTGTCCTTGTGGCCTTATGTATGTGGGTGAGACCACACAAGAATTAATCAGCATAGATACGTAAATTACTCTCAGGAGAGACACAAACTGAACTGTATAAAACAGAACCAGTACCAGAGCATCTTCTGAAATTTGGTTACAGTAATTCTGAATTGAGATTCAGAATCATTGATGGGTCTCCACCAAAGGAATGGAGGAGATGCGGAACGTGCTCTAAAGAGACTAGAAATGGATTTTTGAACTTATTATTTATTCACAGATTGACCTGTTAAGGTCAAATAAGTCCTGCTTGTGGCTATTAAAATATATAATCTTTATTTAATTCATTATTAAAAAGCTGATGCCATAGACCTAATTTTAAAAGAGATCGAGGAGGGTGTACAATGCGCATCAGCCGGTTTGGCGATTAACTCTCAGGTGGCATATTGTATACCACCTTTAGCCTTATGTCCGGTGTGTGTTTGTACAGTATCAACACATTGGTTCACTTCACCAATGCTAGTTAGAGGGAGACCCGTCTGCAGTACGGTCCCGTTCCATCACTACACCGCTCACAACACCACTACACTCGATTAATTAAAATTGAAACCCTAGTAGCTCCTCAACATGTTTCACCACTATGTGGCTTCTTCAGGGGTAGAGCTAAAGAGCCGAGCGTCGGCTGATGCCGATCTTTATTATCGAGGAGAACCCTCCTCCAAGCAGCTCAGGCTCGATCATAGGGCAGACGGGTTAAGGGACATCCATATCCTCCAATGGGGGAATAATTCGAAAGACGTGCTCCGAAATACACCTATCGCAAGTAATGTCCGGTGACTACACCGGCATCTCAGATTTCGCATGTCATCTGACTTAGGTTATTCAAATCGAAAGGGCAGGCTTCCTGCGCATGACTGGAGTGATAGGTGTTTGTATGCCTGCATTCACTATGCATGTCGGCGGACTTCGATTATTTTTCAAGTGACTAGGCTTATCACTGCGCATGTCTGCGGTGGTTGAATTCTACGTGGAGATCCTCATTCGTTTCGCATGTCACTGAACTTAGAGTAATTTCAAGTGACGGTTTCTATTACTGCGCATGACTAGAGTGATTGCTTTTGTAGTAATCGTTTTATTGCGCATGACATTAGACTTAGATAAATTTTCAAATGTCAAAAGAGGTTATCCTGCGCCTATTTGAGGTAATAAGATTTTTGAAAATTATCCAATAAGTATACTACAGTCATCGCTGGGTTTAGACTATTGTACATGACCTTGATACACGTGACTCTGAAGTAAAAGAGCTACATAGTCGCAATAATACGATATTTTGTATCAAAGTGTCTTATTAAATTGACAAACCAGTTACTACCATTTATTGGTTCCGCATGTCATTATTATATTAATAGCCTTTGTCCCGTTCTTGATGACTGTGAAAATTAAGCATATCACTCGGCATAGAGTAGCTAATAGGTTCCAGTGCAGGGTGTTAGGTAGTGTGATTCTGCTGTCCATACATACATGCTACAGACACAGTGCTGTGATGTCACAACAATACTTAGAGCATCAATCAGTAATATCTAGTGTTGATCAAGAATTTTCGAATTGCGAATTTTAATCGCGAATATCGGCACTTCGAGAATGCGCAAATATTTAGAATATCGCAAAATGTATTCGCAATTGCGAATATTTGTTTTTATGCTAATTTTTATGATGTCATGATTTTCTGATTACGAAAATTTGCATTAAAAAATTGCATAAATTTGCATAATAAATTGCACATATTTGCATAAAAATTCGCATAAACTGGTATTTTAAAGGTATCTTTCAAATGCCAGTTTATGCAAATTTTATGCAAATTTTCGCAATCATAAAATAATGACTGGAGATTAAGAATTTGCGAATTTGCGAATATATGGCGAATATTCGCCCAAATATTCGCGAAATATTGCGAATTTGAAAATTGCCCCTGCCACTCATCACTAGTAATATCTACTCAGACTTGATAAAATGTGAAGTTGCATGTATTGCGCCAAAAATATGTGTATCTTAGTGCTTATTTACACAATCGCGAAAATAATGACTGGAGATCACAAATTTTAGAATTCACAAATTTATTGTGAATATTATGCAAAAATTTGCAAAATATTGAGAAACCAATATTGCCTATGCCGCTCATCAATAAGCAGCACCACAGAAAACAAACCTGGCACTCTAAAAAGCCTGAGGGAGGGAAATAAAGTGATTACTCTGCCCAGACCACTTCTAGATTTCTTCCCACTCTAGGAAAAATTCTCCAACAAAATGCTGTAACTGCAGATCCCCATAGAAAACAAAAGCACTGCGACACCAAGGTCCCCATCCCAAAAGAAAGAGAAGCAGAGAGATGCCGACTGCCACAACACAACCAAAATAAAACAAAATAAAACAAAATGAAACGGCAGCACTCACTGGTCCTCAATTTATGCTGGTTTAATCACCAAATATATATATCGGGTAATACACAGTGCTTATGATGACCCCCAACATGACTCTAAATCCCAGTTCATCAATGACAATTAAACATGCCGGTACATATAGTAAACTTACAGATATGATGTTCCTGTAGACATAATCCCCAAAACAATCGCTTCACCTATAAAAAGTAGGTGCTCAATAGAGCTTAAATGCATAGCGCACATGTGTCAGAATACTGCAGGCCTGGCGCGTCACTGCGCCTGCGCATCCATCCGCTCGTTACTGCATGCCTCCCAAGTATAGTATCAGGGGAGCGCTAGTGCGTATACACCACACCTCATCTTTACATGTAAGTCGGATTATGTGATTTAGATCTTACAGTGTCCTTGTGGCCTTATGTATGTGGGTGAGACCACACAAGAATTAATCAGCATAGATACGTAAATTACTCTCAGGAGAGACACAAACTGAACTGTATAAAACAGAACCAGTACCAGAGCATCTTCTGAAATTTGGTTACAGTAATTCTGAATTGAGATTCAGAATCATTGATGGGTCTCCACCAAAGGAATGGAGGAGATGCGGAACGTGCTCTAAAGAGACTAGAAATGGATTTTTGAACTTATTATTTATTCACAGATTGACCTGTTAAGGTCAAATAAGTCCTGCTTGTGGCTATTAAAATATATAATCTTTATTTAATTCATTATTAAAAAGCTGATGCCATAGACCTAATTTTAAAAGAGATCGAGGAGGGTGTACAATGCGCATCAGCCGGTTTGGCGATTAACTCTCAGGTGGCATATTGTATACCACCTTTAGCCTTATGTCCGGTGTGTGTTTGTACAGTATCAACACATTGGTTCACTTCACCAATGCTAGTTAGGAGGGAGACCCGTCTGCAGTACGGTCCCGTTCCATCACTACACCGCTCACAACACCACTACACTCGATTAATTAAAAATTGAAACCCTAGTAGCTCCCCAACATGTTTCACCACTATGTGGCTTCTTCAGGGGGTAGAGCTAAAGAGCCGAGCGTCGGCTGATGCCGATCTTTATTATCGAGGAGAACCCTCCTCCAAGCAGCTCAGGCTCGATCATAGGGCAGACGGGTTAAGGGACATCCATATCCTCCAATGGGGGAATAATTCGAAAAGACGTGCTCCCGAAATACACCTATCGCAAGTAATGTCCGGTGACTACACCGGCATCTCAGATTTGCGCATGTCATCTGACTTAGGTTATTCAAATCGAAAGGGCAGGCTTCCTGCGCATGACTGGAGTGATAGGTGTTTGTATGCCTGCATTCACTATGCATGTCGGCGGACTTCGATTATTTTTCAAGTGACTAGGCTTATCACTGCGCATGTCTGCGGTGGTTGAATTCTACGTGGAGATCCTCATTCGTTTCGCATGTCACTGAACTTAGAGTAATTTCAAGTGACGGTTTCTATTACTGCGCATGACTAGAGTGATTGCTTTTGTAGTAATCGTTTTATTGCGCATGACATTAGACTTAGATAAATTTTCAAATGTCAAAAGAGGTTATCCTGCGCCTATTTGAGGTAATAAGATTTTTGAAAATTATCCAATAAGTATACTACAGTCATCGCTGGGTTTAGACTATTGTACATGACCTTGATACACGTGACTCTGAAGTAAAAGAGCTACATAGTCGCAATAATACGATATTTTGTATCAAAGTGTCTTATTAAATTGACAAACCAGTTACTACCATTTATTGGTTCCGCATGTCATTATTATATTAATAGCCTTTGTCCCGTTCTTGATGACTGTGAAAATTAAGCATATCACTCGGCATAGATTATTGTTCAAGTGACTAGAGGAATATTCCTATGCATGTCTGCGGTGATAGAATTCTACATCAGTAGCCTCGTTCCTCGCGCATGTCACTGGACTTAGATAAATCTGCGGGTGACAGATCGTTTTTTAAAAAAGACATCGCCAGATGTTCTCCAGGATGCCCCGGAATGGATGACCATGGGACCAAAGAATCCGCACAGTCACTGAAATGCGGCATTTTATTCTGTATCAAAGTAGGTTCGATCTCTCATGCTAGTGGATGCCAGTAATCCCCTCTCTTCGTAGTGAATTTCTGGTAGCATTACTTTTATAAAGGAAGTGTCACATAACCCTTGATCAGTCTTTACTCAACTTTGGTGCATATATTAATTTTAATACTTCACTCTGAAGTTGCTCTTTTTATTCTCCATGGGGTATTAATTAGAAAAAGTGGTAAAGGAGAACCCTCGTTTAAACCCACTGGGTTCATGGTATTTAATCTCTCTATCCACCTCGCTTCTATTTGAAGGAGTTTTTTGTCTAGGTTACCACCTCTAGGGCCAAGAGATATTTTTTCTATGCCCCAGAACCTCAAGATGTCCAATTTTCCACCATGTTGATGTCGAATATGTCTAGAAATAGATGTATCCTTTTTTGTGCCAATGGTACTCAGATGTCCTGATATGCGCCGTCTTAATTCTTGTGTGGTTTTGCCCACGTACAGTTTTGGACAGGTGCAACTGGCTACATAAATCACCCCTTTGGTTTTACATGTAATTCGCTGTCTAATTTCATATTTTTCCCATCAAAGGGGTTTGTAAAAGCTTTGGTTTTATAAATATATTTACAAAAACTACAGTCGTTACAAGGTGTTGAGCCCGGGTTCCTGTCCAAGTATTTTGGAAGTCTTATGTCTTGATGATGGCTGTGGACAAGTAGGTCCTTCAGATTTTGTCCCCTACGGTACGTGATGTTGGGATATGGGTTAATAACCCCTTGTAGATCCTTGTCTGTCATGAGGACATTCCAGTGTCTTTCCAAAATGGATTTTATCTCTTTTGAGGCTCGGTCAAAAGTACCGATACATCTAATCAGTTGTTGCGTTGTAGTCGGTTTAGGTTTTAACAATTCTTCCCGCTTGAGTTTTTTAGCTTTATTAAAAGACTTTCTTAAAAGAGCATCTGGATATCCACGCTCTCTAAAGCGTTCATATAGTGTCCGACTTTCTGATAAGAAGCTTGCCTCACTCGAACAATTTCTACGAGCACGAAGATATTGTCCGAACGGAATTCCTTTCTTTAAAGGAGCAGGATGCCAACTCTCCCAGTGGAGGTAGCTGTTTGTCGACGTCGATTTCCTAAACACCTCGGTGGATAGGCACCCATTTGGTAATTTTCTTATGGCCAAGTCAAGAAAATGGATAATCTCATCTTGTATTTCATGTGTGAATATCATATTGATATCATTCTGATTCAATCGTTGTGTGAACTGTAAAAATAAATCCTTTGTGCCATCCCAGATGATTAGTATGTCATCTATATTCCTGCCCCAGAAGAGGATGTGGCAGGTATATAGAGACATATCATCTGTAAAAACAAATTGATCCTCCCACCACCCAAGAAAAAGGTTAGCGAAAGTCGGTGCACATGCCGTACCCATCGCAGTCCCGGTGGTCTGCGCATACATAAGGCCTTGAAAAGTGAAAAAATTGTGTTCCAAAATAAATTTTAAAAGTGACAGAATAAACTTATTGTGCTCCCTAAAAATGACACTTTTGGTATCCAAATAATGTTTCACCACTGTGAGCCCCTGGTTATGTTGTATCCTACTGTAAAGTGACTCGACGTCCAAACTAGCTAGAAAAATACCTGGAGGAAAAGACAAATCGTTTAATTTCATAAGAAGATCCTTCGAGTCTTGAATATATGATGGGAGAGATGTTACAAAGTCACGGAGTATTTTGTCGACATAGTGACTGGCACCTTGCGTTAGATTATCGGTACCCGAGACAATTGGTCTGCCAGGGATAGGGAGTCTCTTCTTGTGCACTTTGAGTATGTCGACAAAATACTCCGTGACTTTGTAACATCTCTCCCATCATATATTCAAGACACGAAGGATCTTCTTATGAAATTAAACGATTTGTCTTTTCCTCCAGGTATTTTTCTAGCTAGTTTGGACGTCGAGTCACTTTACAGTAGGATACAACATAACCAGGGGCTCACAGTGGTGAAACATTATTTGGATACCAAAAGTGTCATTTTTAGGGAGCACAATAAGTTTATTCTGTCACTTTTAAAATTTATTTTGGAACACAATTTTTTCACTTTTCAAGGCCGTATGTATGCACAGACCACCGGGACTGCGATGGGTACGGCATGTGCACCGACTTTCGCTAACCTTTTTCTTGGGTGGTGGGAGGATTAATTTGTTTTTACAGATGATATGTCTCTATATACCTGCCACATCCTCTTCTGGGGCAGGTATATAAATGACATACTAATCATCTGGGATGGCACAAAGGATTTATTTTTACAGTTCACACAACGATTGAATCAGAATGATATCAATATGATATTCACACATGAAATACAAGATGAGATTATCCATTTTCTTGACTTGGCCATAAGAAAATTACCAAATGGGTGCCTATCCACCGAGGTGTTTAGGAAATCGACGTCGACAAACAGCTACCTCCACTGGGAGAGTTGGCATCCTGCTCCTTTAAAGAAAGGAATTCCGTTCGGACAATATCTTCGTGCTCGTAGAAATTGTTCGAGTGAGGCAAGCTTCTTATCAGAAAGTCGGACACTATATGAACGCTTTAGAGAGCGTGGATATCCAGATGCTCTTTTAAAAAAGTCTTGTAATAAAGCTAAAAAACTCAAGCGGGAAGAATTGTTAAAACCTAAACCGACTACAACGCAACAACTGATTAGATGTATCGGTACTTTTGACCGAGTCTCAAAAGAGATAAAATCCATTTTGGAAAGACACTGGAATGTCCTCATGACAGACAAGGATCTACAAGGGGTTATTAACCCATATCCCAACATCACGTACCGTAGGGGACAAAATCTGAAGGACCTACTTGTCCACAGCCATCATCAAGACATAAGACTTCCAAAATACTTGGACAGGAACCCGGGCTCAACACCTTGTAACGACTGTAGTTTTTGTAAATATTTTTATAAAGCCAAAGCTTTTACAAAGCCCTTTGATGGGAAAAACTATGAAATTAGACAGCGAATTACATGTAAAACCAAAGGGGTGATTTATGTAGCCAGTTGCACCTGTCCAAAACTGTACGTGGGCAAAACCACACAAGAATTAAGACGGCGCATATCAGGACATCTGAGTACCATTGGCACAAAAAAGGATACATCTATTTCTAAACATATTCGACATCAACATGGTGGAAAATTGGACATCTTGAGGTTCTGGGGCATAGAAAAAATATCTCTTGGCCCTAGAGGTGGTAACCTAGACAAAAAACTCCTTCAAATAGAAGCGAGGTGGATAGAGAGATTAAATACCATGAACCCAGTGGGTTTAAACGAGGGGTTCTCCTTTACCGCTTTTCTCTAATTAATACCCCCATGGAGAATAAAAAAGAGCAACTTCAGAGTGAAGTATTAAAATTAATATATGCACCAAAGTTGAGTAAAGACTGATCAAGGGTTATGTGACACTTCCTTTATAAAAGTAATGCTACCAGAAATTCACTACGAAGAGAGGGGATTACTGGCATCCACTAGCATGAGAGATCGAACCTACTTTGATACAGAATAAAATGCCGCATTTCAGTGACTGTGCGGATTCTTTGGTCCCATGGTCATCCATTCCGGGGCATCCTGGAGAACATCTGGCGATGTCTTTTTTAAAAAAACGATCTGTCACCCGCAGATTTATCTAAGTCCAGTGACATGCGCGAGGAACGAGGCTACTGATGTAAAATTCTATCACCGCAGACATGCGTAGGAATATTCCTCTAGTCACTTGAACAATAATCTATGCCGAGTGATATGCTTAATTTTCACAGTCATCAAGAACGGGACAAAGGCTATTAATATAATAATGACATGCGGAACCAATAAATGGTAGTAACTGGTTTGTCAATTTAATAAGACACTTTGATACAAAATATCGTATTCTTGCGACTATGTAGCTCTTTTACTTCAGAGTCACGTGTATCAAGGTCATGTACAATAGTCTAAACCCAGCGATGACTGTAGTATACTTATTGGATAATTTTCAAAAATCTTATTACCTCAAATAGGCGCAGGATAACCTCTTTTGACATTTGAAAATGTATCTAAGTCTAATGTCATGCGCAATAAAACGATTACTACAAAAGCAATCACTCTAGTTATTCGCAGTAATAGAAACCGTCACTTGAAATTACTCTAAGTTCAGTGACATGCGCAACGAATGAGGATCTCCACGTAGAATTCAACCACCGCAGACATGCGCAGTGATAAGCCTAGTCACTTGAAAAATAATCGAAGTCCGCCGACATGCATAGTGAATGCAGGCATACAAAAACCTATCACTCCAGTCATGCGCAGGAAGCCTGCCCTTTCGATTTGAATAACCTAAGTCAGATGATATGCGCAAATCTGAGATGCTGGTGTAGTCACCGGACATTACTTGCGATAGGTGTATTTCGGGAGCACGTCTTTTCGAATTATTCCCCCATTGGAGGATATGGATGTCCCTTAACCCGTCTGCCCTATGATCGAGCCTGAGCTGCTTGGAGGGGGGTTCTCCTCGATAATAAAGATCAGCATCAGCCGGCGCTCGGCTCTTTAGCTCTACCCCCTGAAGAAGCCACATAGTGGTGAAACATGTTGGGGAGCTACTAGGGTTTCAATTTTTAATTAATCGAGTGTAGTGGTGTTGTGAGCGGTGTAGTGATGGAACGGGACCGTACTGCAGACGGGTCTCCCTCCTAACTAGCATTGGTGAAGTGAACCAATGTGTTGATACTGTACAAACACACACCGGACATAAGGCTAAAGGTGGTATACAATATGACACCTGAGAGTTAATCGCCAAACCGGCTGATACGCATTGTACACCCTCCTCGATCTCTTTTAAAATTAGGTCTATGGCATCAGCTTTTTAATAATGAATTAAATAAAGATTATATATTTTAATAGCCACAAACAGGACTTATTTGACCTCAACGGGTCAATTTGTGAATAAATGATACGTTTACATCCTGGGCAACTATAGGGTCCTTCTGTTGTTAATGGATTTTTGAACTTGAAACATTGGAACCAAAAGGTCTGAATAGGGAGTTCAAAATAGGGTCACTTTACTGAACCGACTTGGGCTGAGACCCAGTTCTTCCTAGTATGAATACTATCAAGTAACTATATTGTTACGGTTTTAATAAGTATGATACCCAGCCTGAGGGTTGTGATTTTCTGATGTGTTTTTATCTTTTGATTTTAGGTAACACCTTGGGTGCAACTTTAGGTGCAACCTATGGTCATATAAAAAATCGCTTCACCAAGGGACTATAGAGATGAGTGATGAGTGTACACTTAATCAGTGGCAGTGTCCTCTCGTAAATTGAGGGTCACGCCTCCATTTTGGGTGTGCATGTAGGTTGTCTGAATAAGACAGCGGGAGACTTTCCTTCACACGAGTGAGGGATATGCCCCCTCTTTAGTCATGTGTGAATGCTGCCCACAGATCTTGGTCTCAGCAGTAATATGTGTTTATATTAAACCCTTATTCTTATCCCCCTCAATCTAAAAAAAATTGATAGATCCTAATTACTGTACTTTACATCATATAAATGTTGTCCTCCTTTTGATAATAATTAATTCTATCTACCCGTCTGGAAGTCTATAGAGAATTCAAATATATAGAAGGCCTACTATATGTTATATATTGCTATGCCTGCCCCATGATTTGAGAGAATATAGCACTGATGGGTTAAGCACAGAGTATGGAGTATTAGTAGTGTATGTGCACTGGCGCTCCCCTGATACTATACTCGGGAGGCATGCAGTGACGAGCGGATGGATGCGCAGGCGCAGTGACGCGCCGGACACGTGGGGTCTGCAGTATTCTGACACATGTGCGCTACGCATTTATGCTCTATTGAGCACCTACTTTTCATAGGTGAAGCTATTGTTTTTGGGATTATGTCTAAAGGAACATCATATCTGTACGTTTACTATATGTATGTTTAATTATCATTGATGAACTGGGATTTAGATTCACGTTGAGGGTTATCATAAGCACTGTGCATTACGCGATATATAGGTTAAAGGGTAATGAAGATTTTTTAATGTATTTGCATAATGATCATGTGACCAATTAAGATGGTATATGTATTCGTGTATGCACACACACTTGTCTGCTTGAGAAAGACCGAGAGGTCAAAACGTCGCAATTGTTTGGTGATTAATCCAGCATGAATTGAGGACCAGTGAGTGTTGCGGTTTTATTTCGTTTTATTCTGTAAAATTTGGGGATACTGCAGACTGGTATCCAACACCGCAGGCACCACCGCCATAGAGACTTTTTTGTTATAGATCCGTAAGTGCTGCTACTTGTTTTTCTTTTTTGAACACAACCAAGATGGCATCAGATGGGACCCAGACCGTAGGCTCTCTGTCCCCGGAAGTAGCCTGTAACACTATGTTCCGAGTAGAATGGAGCACAACATGTAGGAGAGCTGAGCACCAGAAGAATACTGCACCACTAGCCCAGGTGCCCAGAACATCCAAGGCCAGAGAAGCAAAGAAAAAGAAAACTGAGGTCCCAGAGCCATAAGGAAACATAAGGCATGAGGGGTGTGTGGCTCTTTTTTTTTTGCAATCTATAATAAAAAAAAAAAATTGAGTCACCTGTCCTACTAGTAGCTGAGGGATAAACACCTTGGTTTGTGCTGCTGCATACGACTATCGTAAAATACAGTTTTTGTGGGTCAACATAATTCTGTACATGTATAACATCACTATCATATGGTGTTATATGGGAGAGAAATGTGTCTTTTTGATAAATTTGGCACTATTTACCCTAATATTACTGATCTTTGTGCATGTTATTAAACTACTGCACATGTAGGTCAATATTTCATATTAATGTAGTAAGTCAAGTTCATTGTAACTGCTTTAAAAAGTAGTGGGCCTACTGTATGCTGTGACACAATAATAAGGCCCAGAATGAAGAGAGCCCAGAGGAAAACCATCTCTGAATCTAAATCACTTGCTGCACAGCTTAGCACCTTCTGAAAAGCTGTGCTAATGATGAAACCCATGTGTCCAATAGTCACTGAAGTGATCACTTACTTCTGAAAGCTGGAATGTTGGCTCTCCGTTTAGTTTCTTCTGATTGCCCATTTGAACCATACTATAGCTTGACACTGAACAGCCTATTTGAGCAAGCTTGTGAAATCATAATTTTCTCTTCCTGTTCTTAAAATGATATATTTTATAAACATTTTCTTCACACGTTTACCGACCATAGGAGAAATCTACAAGTAACTTGCCAATATTCTTTATCTAATCTCTAGCTACTCTTGTGGATGAAATCTCACTTTTGTCCTAATTTATATTAGACTTCTAGCATTTATTCTTGAAATGTATTCCTACATGATAAACCAATGTGAACATGCTTCTAATCCCTGTGGTGTGATTTTTTAAGTGTTTGAGTATGTCCAAACAGATGCTGGGTACAAATTATTAATGTCTGTTATTAACAGATGTCATGCGTTGTCACCTCCCTACATATTGCAAATTGTATATCAATTGGTAATATTTAAGTGACTTACATTCTATAATCATGGAGATTAGAGATGAGTAAATTTCATGAAATTTCATGTTTCTGATTCTAAAGAATCTATCTATCTATCTATCTATCTATCTATCTATCTATCTATCTATCATAGATATACTGTATCTTTCCAATCCTTAACACTGTTCCTGCATGGCCCCAAAATGACTGTCTTGTGTCTAATTGCCCAATTGCTGTGTCTGTGCCACACGTCTTATCATATTAGGGGCTGAACTCAGAATGTCGTCTTGGCTTGGGACCTTTCATAGAGTCAAATAGACCAGTCAATATCCTTTCTCCTGATTAGATATGAGGCTGACTGCAAGGCATGGGGCATGTCTGCTGGCCAGGGCCCCACACAGGGTCATGTGAGCCCTGTTTCCCTCACTGGTATACTGAATTTCATATGTAAAATGATGAGCACCGTTTGTACAATTTGCCTGAATCAATGAAAATAAACAAATAACGCCATATCAGCATGGCTTCATGAGGGATCGGTCATGCCAAACAAATTTAATCAGCTTCTATGAGGAGGTAAGTTCTAGACTTGACAGCGGCGAATCAATGGATGTCGTATATCTGGACTTCTCCAAAGCATTTGATACTGTACTTCATAAAAGGTTAGTATATAAAATGAGGATGCTCGGACTGGGAGAAAATGTCTGTATGTGGGTAAGTAACTGGCTAAGTGACAGAAAACAGAGGGTGGTTATTAACGGTACATACTCAGATTGGGTCACTGTCACTAGTGGGGTACCTCATGGGTCAGTACTGGGCCCTATTCTCTTCAATATATTTATTAATGATCTTGTAAAAGGCTTGCACAGTAAAATATCAATTTTTGCAGATGACACTAAACTGTGTAAAGTAATTAACACTGAAGAGGACAGTTTTCTGCTACAGAGGGATCTGGATAGATTTGAGGCTTGGGCAGAGAAATGGCAGATGAGTTTTAACACTGACAAATGTAAAGTTATGCACATGGGAAGGAATAATGCAAGTCACCCGTACATACTAAATGTTACAACACTTGGTAACACTGACATGGAAAAGGATCTAGGAATATTAATAAACAGCAAACTAAGCTGTAAAAACCAGTGTCAGGCAGCTACTGCCAATGCCAATAAGATAATGGTTTGCATCAAAAGGGGCATAGATGCCCATAATGAGAACATAGTCCTACCACTTTACAAATCGCTAGTCAGACCACTCATGGAGTACAGTGTACAGTTCTGGGCTCCTGTGAACAAGGCAGACATAGCAGAGCTGGAGAGGGTTCAGAGGAGGGCAACTAAAGTAATAACTGGAATGGGGCAACTACAGTACCCTGAAAGGTTATCAAAATTAGGGTTATTCACTTTAGAAAAAAGACGACTGAGGGGAGATCTAATAACTATGTATAAATATATCAGGGGTCAGTACAGAGATCTCTCCCATCATCTATTTATCCCCAGGACTGTGACTGTGACGAGGGGACATCCTCTGCGTCTGGAGGAAAGAAGGTCTGTACACAAACATAGAAGAGGATTCTTTACGGTAAGAGCAGTGAGACTATGGAACTCTTTGTCTGAGGAGGTGGCGATGGTGAGTTCACTAAAAGAGTTCAAGAGGGGCCTGGATGTACTTCTAAAGTATTATAATATTACAAGCTACAGCTACTAGAGAGGGGTCGTTGATCCAGGGAGTTATTCTGATTGCCTGATTGGAGTCGGGAAGGAATTTTTTTCCCTTAAGTGGGGAAAATTGGCTTCTGCCTCACAGTTTTTTTTTTGCCTTCCTCTGGATCAACTTGTAGGAAACAGACCGAACTGGATGGACAAATGTCTTTTTTCGGTCTTATATACTATGTTACTATGTTAATAATCAAATGGCCAAAGCTTTGGCTTCGTTTGGTAGCATCATTTTTAGGAAATTCAAAACTAATCTGATTTATATACAATCGATTTGCTCATCCCTAATGAAGATTTTAATGGGGTTTCTATAAGTTCAAAGCTATTAGAGTGACATCAAACGTGGCAGATTTAGTAGAAAAAATGTCTGTGGCTGAAGATCAGAAATTTTTGCCACAAAATCAGTCACTCATGAAGGCACCCTTAAATTCTAGATATCAATTAGATTTATGCTGAAACTAGCTGACTTGTTGTAGCAATGCTGGAACCAGTGCACATAACACAGACTAGTTCCAGATTTATATCTCAGTAGCAAAAGCTGGACAAGATCTGTTGGTGTCAAAGGTTAAGGTTTCATAATATGCTCCACCACTTTCTATCCCAGATGTTCAGCATGATAGTTGTTGGATGGGCAATCATTCATTTAGTTGTCCTCTGTTTTACACTGCTCACCAATCCTTACTTTTCTTAATTTAAATCCATAATTTGCTCTCCCTTTAATGGCACTCAAGGTTACTACCAACCATACTCAGCCAGTGGCACTCAAGGTGACTACCAACCATACTCAGCATTACCCTCATCCCGTCCCTGTTCAGGAAACAGGGGTAGATACTGTACTGTAGGTACTAAACACAATATTTCAGATCCTCACGTGAAGGTGTGTTCACATCTGCGCCAGATGCTTCATTTGGGGCTTTGGTCCTGCATGCCGGACCATATATTACAGTAAAATGATTTACTTCTGAATGAAATAAGGAGCAGAACAATAGTAATCAGTAGCAGTAATGTAAATCCCACCTTAGGTGTTTGACACAATTACAACCTCTTAAAGTTACAAGTTATATACACAAGTATAATAGCACTGTTCAGGACATTATCTTTCTCTATAGTATTTGCAACTGGAACATTTATTCCAGCAAGATTGCCACACCCATGATGTTTGGCCTAGAACATAAAAAACACTCTCAATTCCCAAGACACTTCTGTTTATTCCTCAGATGTTGGTTGAATAGACTAACATGTCTTCAGAAAACACAAACCATCATGCCCTTATTTATATTCTTCACAATATTTTCTGGTCTCAGTGATGTGCTTGAATGAATTGTTATGAAACACTCAATGAAAATGAAGTAGCATTTGATGTCCCCATGGTATTTGGAGTTTTTGGGCTTTCACTCTTGAATGGTGAGCATTACAAAATGTTGGCATCGAACAAAAAATCATGGAATGTTTGTAATATAGGACCTTAAACTTATTGATACATTTCATATGTAAGCGAATTGTATAGATATATCAAATATGCTGCCGCTGTATATATTTCTAAGACTGTTAATTCAAAAATGTAATGAACATCTGTTTACAATTGAAATATAAATAAAAACTATGAACTATAGATTTAATGTTCTTTCATTTTTTTTTACTAAATGCATGCCTATTTACACGGATCTTTAACTCTTTCATGACCAGGCATGAAAAAGGCCTCAAAGGGCTGTTCCTAGCTAGGATATACCCTCAATGTCAGATAGGTGCAGGTCCCAACTCTGGGACCCGCTCCTATCTCCAAAATGAGCTCCCTGCAGTGAGGGAGACTGCACAATGCAAGTAGGGCCACCCTCCATTCACTGTTATGGGAGTTCTGAAAATAGCTGAGCGCCTGTGCACTGCACTCTCCATTCACCACTAAGGAACTTCCTTAAAGGTGTTAGTTTATCTAATTGATTACTAGAATACTCCATCAAAGGCAGATTTGTGCGGGGGCCAGGTCTGGGATCAGGGGTAGACTGGCCATAGACGATACAGGGAAACTTCCCAGTGGGCCAATGTTCAGAGGGCTTCACTCACATCCACCAGCCGGGTAAGTAATTCCAGCGACCAGACACCCTAGGGAATGATGTGCGTGAGCGTACTAGTGATGAGGTGCGGAGGATAGTAGTACTCACGGTTAAGTTGTCCCTTGGGGCCGGCATGCAGTGGATGGGAAGACAGCACGAAATCCTCCGGGGCACTCTCAGTTGCAGGGAACACGAGCCAGATGTTGGTTGCAGTGCTCTTGATGGTACTTGGTGTTTAGGGTGCTTTGGTGGCTGTGCCCCTGTGTTTGTGAAGCCAGCACCGTAAGGTGCAATTAAAAGATGGAGCAGAAGAATGAGCAGTGAGGCAGTGGTTAAACCAAACAGGAACTTTACGTATCAGATGTAGTAAGGCATCCAATTTCATCACTTTGTCTTTCATGCAGATGGCAAAAATAGTAATGCTGCAAATCCACATTAGCGGGCTCCTTGAGATGAAGTATACAGGTTAGCTCCAGCTCACTTTAGTAGGGGAAGAGTGCTTACTTGTACTTAGTTTCTGATGTTGATCTGTTCACTCAACCTTGTAACAGTAGTTTAGGTCCTCTGTAAACAAGTATTCTGACAGATGGCCTTTCTATCCTTACTTATGGTGGGCAGCTTGTAGCTTAGAATCTCTCTTATAAAGGGAAGTTATCTTCCTTCAACAGTACTCTTTAGTTCAGTAATCGAACAACCACAGGGTGATCTCCCTCACGGCAGGCAAACACTCTTCATTATTTGTACAGGTTGTGGTCTTCAGAGTAATAATCCACTTGGTACCCCAAAAGGGTAATTTACAGTGTAGAATCATATAGCCCTAATCCCGGACTCAATGGTTGAGGTAAATTGGTTCCCCTGGGCTAGGCCCAGCAGGAGACAGACAAGCCTGTCTCCTCTCCTACTAACTGTAACTTCCTGTACCAGCTGTATATCACTGGTGTGATAGAGACCTCAAGTGGTGAAAATGTGCAGTGCGTGTTACCAGCCATAAATATGGAATTAGCAGCAAAGACAAAGGAATAGTGCAAAATGACATCATTATATAAATAACAATTTGGAGTGGACCATACACACATATGTGGGACACTACATATTGATCTGATGCTCTCTGAGTTAATTAATGCTAGGAGTGTCAATGAACTTATGTACCTGGCAGACGGCCCTCCTGACTTCTGAATTCAACTCTATTGCCATCCTGAGGCAACTGGATGAATATGGATCATGGAATCTAGCACTGGCCACCACAGAGGGATGACTTCCAGGGAGATATTTTCTAAAGATAAGCGAAGGTTACAAAAATTAGATTTGACTGCTTCGTCGAATTTCAAATAAATTTTCTTTGTGATGAGTTACTTCGTCACAAAGCACATTTCTTTGTAGTGGGTGCAATGATTATCCAAACAGATACACCGTCTCCCCAGTCATTGAAACCCTCAGATGCCGCATTCATCACTGATCGCGGCATCTGAAAAATGAGAGCTTTCAGCAGATAATCAGTTAAAAATAATAATAATAACACTCACCTTATCAATTTGAGTGCAGAGAGGCCATAGTGAGTGGCCATCTTGATTGAAAATCCCGTGCGAAATCTTGAATGATGTGTGGTGACTTCGTACTTCACTGTGCACGAAATTTCGCGTGGGATCTATAATCAAGATGGCGGTGGCAAATCAAATTTTCCATGAAATCTGGCTGGAAGTCCACTTTGGATACCTCAATTCGCTCATCACTAGTATTTTGTGCTGCACTGAGGTATTTGGTTCAGCTAGGGTAGTATTTGGTGCTATAATACGGTATAGCTAGACCTGTGTTGCTCAGCCTTCAGTCAGTTTGAACCTACGTACAACATGGGGTCACTTTTAGTTTGTTTGTTTTAGGGATACTTTAAGTTTCCAATCTGCCCCTGTCTGGGATCCATTTATCTCCAGAACAGCACCCCGAAGTGAAGGAGAGCACACCGTGCATGATTGGCTCTCCATTCACCTCTATATCACTGCCAGAAATAGCCCAGACAGTGCTTTACTGTTTTTGGAAATCCCATAGCGGTGAATGGAGGGTGGCCACACTTGCCATCTGATGTTGATGTCATATCGTATTGATATGCCATCAATGTCTGAGATGGGACCACCTATCCCTTGGTTGATCTTGATAAACTTATGTCTTTTTTGTGATTTAGCACACTTGATGGTTAAAAGATTGTACTTTTTTTTTTGCTGGACTACCAAAATCATTTTTGCAGTGTTTTTATGTGACACATAGAGCTTTTAGTATGTGTTTTTTTTTTTTAGCAAACTTTGTCTTTTTTAGTTTGATTTAGGGTAAACTACAAAAAAAATGTATGAAGCTTTTTTGTTTTGTTCAAACTATAACTCCTCATTCTTTAAAGGGAACCTGTCACCTAGAAATCGGCTATTAAACTGTTTATAGTACCTTATAGTGCCCCATAGTCGTGTCCTAATGTAGTTTTTCTTCCTTTTCCTGGATTTAAATTCATGTAGAAATCACTATTTTAATCTTGTGCTGCCCCGTGCTTCAAGTCATGCTTGAAGTCAAGGGGGCAGCGGCCTGCGCGTCTGTAATCCAGCTGTCCCTGCCCCCCTGCGCCTTGATTGACACACCACATTTTCACGCCGGGACCGCGCTCTCACCCCGCATGCGCAGTAATGGGCTGCTGTAGCGCCGGAGACGGGATCGCACTACAGCAGCCCATTACTGCGCATGCGGGGTGAGAGCGCGGTCCCGGCGTGAAAATGTGGCGTGTCAATCAAGGCGCAGGGGGGCGGGGACAGCTGGATTACAGACGCGCAGGCCGCTGCCCCCTTGACTTCAAGCATGACTTGAAGCAAGGGGCAGCACAAGATTAAAATAGTGATTTCTACATGAATTTAAATCCAGGAAAAGGAAGAAAAACTACATTAGGACACGACTATGGGGCACTATAAGGTACTATAAACAGTTTAATAGCTGATTTCTAGGTGACAGGTTCCCTTTAAATATCCAAAAAGACACAAAAATCATCATTTTGAAGGGCGCGATAATGGCAACAGTTTTGTTTGTTTTATGGCGTTTTAATTTTTTTATTTATATGTTATCATATTTTTTACTTATTTTTACATTTATTTTTGCCACATAATATGTCCCCAAATGAAATTAAAAGACTGCTAGAGAACACTCACACTTTCTTTTCTAAAGGAGCTCAAGTTACAAAGGAAAACAGCCTCCTGTGGTGTTACTATGCTAAGATCCTGCATCTCTGCTATGCCTAAAACACCATGGGACACACATGATCACTGGGTCCAGGAAGCAACCTAGCTGCTTCCAGGGGCATAGCTATAGGGGGTGCAAAGGTAGCAGTCCCTACTGGGCCCATAAGCCTGAGGTGGCCCAAAGATCCTTTTGACACATAAGAAGACACTGGTATTATAGAAAGTGCATGCTGGTCAAGTTACACCTCTGGCTGGAGAGAAGAGGTTAGGTCACAAATTTAGCATTGGGGGGATACCATTTCACTTTTTGCCTCAGGCAGCACGAATGCTATGTACTCCCCTGCCCCTGGCCACAAAGCACTGAGGGAATAGGTGACCTCTTGCACCGGGGCCCATGAGCCTTTAGCTACATCCCTGGCAGCTTTCTCTATCCACAGCATAGCAGTCATTGAATAATAAACTGCTTCTGTCTTCTGGGGGTCGCGGCTGTCACTGACCCTTGGCCATCCAACCTGTTCTTGCTAGACTGCAGGAGCAGGACTTTGATCCCATGCTCTTACATGTAAAATACTCAAGATTAAAGCCCAGCACCCATTGCCAGAAATGTACGATGCTTGTACGTAATGAAGCTAAAGTACCTCCGATAATAAACAATTTTCTATAAATAAATACTTAGTATAAGCACATTTATTAAACTTTGTAACATATATTATTAAAGAAATATGAATCTTTCTTCATTTATTGGCCTCCTTTTTCTCCTTTTTATACGCTTCTCAGAGGCATATTTTGTCCATAGTGTCAAACACTCCCCAGAGAGTACCTTCTTTTGCCTCAAATGCTATTAAATACTAAACAATGTCTCATTAATACTATACAAAATGCGTATGAGTTACAAAAAATTCTCTGAGCTTTCGGACTTGTCAGGTGTGGTAATGGAACCCCGGAACAGTGGTATTTTGTTCTATGTATCTTGTTGACAAATTGGAATAGATTGTAAAAACTTTCTTTCTATGAAGGACAGAAGATCTTCTACATTCGCCACTAATAGTGTTTGTTCTAAATGCATTTCAATTCATTAACCGAGGTCTAACAAATAACATTTAATAATTTTAGTCACAGGTATCTGAAGTCACACTGACTACAGTACTCCCCACAGTGGCTGGAGGATGTTTGGGATAGGCTCCATAGAGCAAACATGATGATTTGAGTGGTCGCACAGATGCTCAGTTAGATTAAAATCTGGGGAATTAAGGGACCAGGGTAGAACCTGAAAGTCTTGTTTATGCTCTTCCAACCAATGTCAGACTTTCCTTGCCATGTGACATGTCTCATCTGCCCAAGGGAAGACGGTCAAGATGTATGGTTGTATGTGATCTACAAGGATGGTTTTATACCCAAATCGGTTGAGAGTACTTTCCACATGGTTGAGTGGGCCCAGAGAATGCCACAATAACATCCCCTAGACCATATCTCTGCCACCACCTTGGGTTCTTCCAGCAATGGTTGCAAATTGTTTGTTCTTTGCAGGGGATAGAAATGCGTGCACTGTTTAGGACAGAATCAAGACATGGCCATAGACACTCCTCTTCCTTTGATCTAGAGATTTTGGGGTCTAGACTCTTAGTTCTCAGAACCCCACTGATCTAAACTTTTAATATGTCTTTATGAGAAATGAGACACTTTTTTGAAAAGTTATTAACTCTATAAGCCATACAAGCTAACACGTCAGATGCCAAGGTCACTATTGACCTTGGTATCTGAGGAGCTGAAGATGGAGAAATCTCCGATCCCAGTCATTGCAAGTGGGTGTCAGTTATATTACACAGATTGTACCTGCAGCACATAGAGTGGGCTCAGGTTGTGAACCTGCTCCTTATACCCCTCAGACACCATATGTCAAAATGATTTTTAATAATTATACCTCATTTTGGACTGTGCTAATGTCGGATGAGAAGGTTTAGATCTGTACCAAAATTTGTGTCATATTCTGGCTTTAGTATTAAAGGGGTTGTGCAACGAATATAAATGTATCCTGCCCAACAGAAATCACTTTTACATAATTTTCCCCAAATATCACCATTACACGCTGTGGCAAATAAGTTTCAATGTTAGTTGCTGTTGGTAATGTTCTCTAGTGGAGCCTTGTAACACAGGACACACATGCTCACGGCACTTCTTTTCCTTCCCTTCAATAATCACTCTTCTATGTGCAGTGTTAGTTACAGTACATGTTAGTTACAGGATGGATAGACAGACGACAGACAGCTAGATAATAAACATAGATAGTGTGGCAATGTGAACACTGGGGTGTGCAGTGAAACCCCAGGGAGGCCGTCAGACAGGGCTGTTTGCACCGAGAGCGTGTCACCAAGGGGCCTGGCCTTGGTGGAGTGAAAGCCCAAGTATTAGTGTTAGTATAGCTGGCTCAGCCAGTTCCAGGGCGGGCTTTTACTGGGAACAGGCAATGTGCTGGGTGGGTGCCTGTTCCCCATGCTCCAGTCTGGGATTTTGGACAATGCCCATGTCCAGGGATTCTATTTAATCCTCTTGTTGGACATGGGTGGGGCCCCCCCACTCTGGAGAGAGCTTTTGGAGACAGAGTTTGGCAGAGGCTCTGTGTGAGTGGTCTCGGCCAAGTTGGCTGAGGGGCCACGGGGCTAAGCGATAGCCCGGAATTGGGGAACACAGCGATGCCTTGAAGGGTCGCAGGGCCACAGTCAGGAGGACTGGTGAGCCTGAATTCCCCAACGGACACTGATCTGAGACTGTGTGTGAACAGTGCTCGGAACAGCCAGGAGGCTGTGGGACATTGGGCTGGAGAAAGCCGCATCAGTTCACAGGGTGTGAACTGTACCCACTAGGTGAGTGAGGAATCCAAATAATATGTTTAGTTAGAGCCTAGCCGGGCCAGTGTTTATTGTTTTGCACCTGTTGTGTTGTTTGAAAAGACTGCTATAATAAATGCACTGTTTGGACGTGAAATCCGTTGTCCGGAAGGAAGTTTTTGTGAACGATCCTCGAGACCAGAGCTAACCCCCCACAATAGATAGATAGATAGATAGACAGATAGATAGATTGATAGATAGATACTCTAAAATGATGAACATTAGAACAAGTTGTGTCTGTTATAAATCCAGTTACACAGACCATTTTGAATATGTGGAGATAGAAAATGAACTGGTTAGTATCACATGTCCTGCTGTCAGGACACATCTCACTGCTCTAAGGCTGCTTTCACACTAGTGTTAATATTTTCAAGTATTGAGATCCGTCATAGGGTCTCAATACCGGAAGAAAATGCTTCTGTTTTGTCCCTATTCATAGTCAATGGGGACAAAATTTAACTGAACAGAACGGAATGCTCCAAAATACATTCTGTTCCATTCTCATACCGGAGAGCAAACCGCAGCATGCTGCAGTTTGCTTTCCGTCCTGGGATGTGGAGCAAGACAAACCCGTCGTGACCCATAATGCAAGTCAATGGGGACGGACCCATTTTCTCTGACACAATAGAAAACAGATCCATCCCCCATTGACTTTCAATGGAGTTCATGACAGATCCGTCTTCGGTATGTTAATGTTAATAGAACAGGATCCGTTCATAACAGATGCAGATGGTTGTATTATCAGTAATGGAAACGTTTTTGATGAACCCTGCCGGAACCAGAAAAATGCTAGTGTGAAAGTAGCTTAAAGCTTGATGGGACAGCAATCAGATGACAAAGTTGAAAGTGGGATTCAAGCATGGGAGATAAGAAGAAACTGCAAATGAGGTAAATTCGAAAAAAAAAAATGTAAAAAACAATCCAAGGAGGAATGGGAAATACTTGATAAAAATAAACTTTAAAGTAAAGTATCTGCTCTGCTCAGTAAACACAAAGGTATGATAAGTGTACTGTAATTATAATGTGCATAGCACTATTACATAACAGGGCAGGATTTCATTCTCTGAATGTAAATACAATGAGCCCTTGAGGAGTCAGTGCAGAGGAAGGGGGTGGTAGTGACCTTGATGAGATGTTGTTGTGTCATGGGGTCCTACCTCAGACTGTCACTCCTTTGGTGCAGTGAAAAAAGTTATGTCTTATTTTACTAAGTACAAAAACAGATAGCAGCACATCCAGCAGCAGTTTGTACAAAGTGCAATCTATCCTTCCAGATAATGGGGTATGATGGCTGAATATGGCAGATAATCACACTCAGAACTTTGCTAGCTGACACTGTCTCCCTCTGGATTCCCTTCCCTACGGCTTTACTCTGGCAACTGTGGCTATGGTGTCTTGACATATTTCCCACCACCTTGCAGCAGAGTCTTAATAGTTTGGTCACTTGATAACTCTGCTGACTCATAGTTTACCAATCTTCTGTGGCCTAGAAGCCTGAAGTCTCTCTGGGGCAATGATGTCCTCATAGAGCAGCCGCCACTGTGAGAGAGAGAAGCCAATAGCAGGCGGGGACAGGGATGAGCCTCTCTAGCATCGCGGGTGATGCTAGTGAGGCTTGTCCCTGTCTCTGTCTGCCATTGGATACCCCCCCCCCTGGACACCGGATGTTTTCATCCGTGTACAAGGAGAAGTAGCAGCGGCAGTGCTGGGTCCAGGAGCGGTGCGGAGAGCAGGGTAAGTATATTCCCTCTGAGGGGCCCGACACATGGGGGGGGGGGCGGTTTATGATATTGGATAACCCCTTTAATACTTTAGCATACCAAAGTATTTTGGACAATTTTATGCTTCCAACTTGTGAGAACAGTTTGTGGAAGGCTCTTTTCTGTTCCATCATGACTGCCCCAGTGCACAAAGCAAGGTCCATAAAGGCATGGTTGAGTATGTCTGGTGTCGAAAACTTGACTAACTGCACAGAGCTCTGACCTCAACTCCAGCAAACACCTTTAGGAAGATCTAGAACGGAGATTTTGAGCCAGGTTCTTTCATCCTACATTACAAATGTTCTACTGGATAAATGGGCAAAAATTCTCACAGACACACTCCAAAATCTTGTACAAATCCTTTCCAAGAGAGTAAAAGCTGTTATAACAGCAAATGCGGGACTTACGCCATATTAATGGTATCGATTTAGAATGGGATGTTAAAAAGCTTTTGTAGGTGTAATATGTACTGTAGGTGTCTCATTATTTTTGTCCACATGGTGTATATACAGATACTGGTCATCCTAGTACTATACTTGTTCTTTGGTTTTCCAGCACTAGAATTACTTTAGCCCTCTGCCGGTCAAGACTGTACACTTTAGCTTTGAGGTCATGCAGAGCAAATAGCTGCTTCCTTGTATTACTTCAGTCTTTCTCTCAGCTTTGTATTTTGCTGGAAGGCGGTTCTAATAAAGTTTGCCAACAATTTCATTTGACTGTGACTTTGTGAAGGCATCATGGCTCTTATTTGGCAAATTATTCAGCATGATTTCCTGCAAATTAGTGTTCAGTTACAGCATTTACCGACCAGACATTGGAAAAAAAAGCCTTAATATAGAAAATGTAGCATTGTACAGTAAATTTGTAAGCATTTAAATTATCCCACCACAAGCAGTGATGGAAAGTCTTAGTCATTTTGACATATAAGCCTACAAAAAAGATAAAAAACATTGTCATCTCTATTCACATGAGCCTCTTCAGTCTGGGAAGCAAGTCCATTAGATGGCTACTTTTCCTATACCAAACACTGCTCATCTCAATGTCTTATGATGCTCTCAGTTCCTGCCTGGCCACATCATTATGTGACTACAGAATAGAAGACTCACCATCAGCCATAAACTCAAAGAATCATAGATCATTGTGATGCTGTGAGTTTGGGTTATATGAGCAGAATTTGTTCTAGGGAGTGCAGCCATCACACTAAGCATACTTCCATGACTGAACACTCTTGTGTTAAATTAGCCATAACCAGTTTTTTACTAGAGGTATGTTGAGCAAGCACGATGGTGCATTGTATTATACATTATTACAGTACTATGCAACATCAAGTATCTGCATACTACTCAAAAGAAGCCACCCTGATTGAACACCTAAGACTGCAATACAAATGTACATAAATACTATAATAAAAAAACTATCACCATGTAACCCCCTTCTCCCAAGATCAAGCATCGCTTTCTCCCAGAGCAAGCAATTCTTTTTTGCTGCGGAGAGACTTTAGTTTGAAGTTTTCATTTTTTTTCTAATTTTAGACATAAGTTACATTTCACCATATTTATTACTCTTATTGTATGGCTGTATATTGCTGTTTGGTAAAGATGTGTTAACTCTTTCATGAATAGTCAGTCTCTTTATAATATGGTTGTTTTTAATATTGTATGATATAGGAGAAATTTTCTCCTACAAGTTTGAAGGTTCTGTAATTTTATGTTACACATGGCTCTAATATTCCTTCTGTTGTATCCTGCAGTGGCTTATTCTGAGTTTTATATGCACTGACATTCAAATAAGGAAGAAATCAGCCCGGGAGTTGAAGGGTCCAACAGCGATGACCAGATAATGTCTCAATGTTTGGATTTGCACTACTGACCCCCTGTTTTGAATTAGTTCTGATCAAAGAGAGTCAACGTGGCTGTCACATATAAGACAACAAGCATATAGCACCAAAAGGTTAATCTTTATCCATGGGTCATGTTGATAGGAGATCAAGTATCAAGACAAAGCTTTGTTGAAGGCTGTGGAGATTTCATTTACACTGTCATGACTCATCTCAAGCCCATCATGGACAGCTGATGTGTTTCTTTTGCAGCTTTTCTGATTTGTACACGGTCAGGTGTACGGTAAAGTAATGTGCATAGAAGACCTTTTACTTCAAGTACACAAAAAATTACACGTACATGACCAGACTGCATAGTGTTCACATTCATCATCTGACCACCTTATGTAGTCATTTTAAGGGAAGTTCTCTGAAATCATCTATGAAAAGTAAAATGTACTTCGAAATGTAGAGTGTGATAGTGTTCTTCATAATGGAGTGCAAGGCTCCACTGACTAAGGCCTCTTTCACACTTGCGTTCTGAGGATCCGTCGGGCACTTCCGTCCCGCCGGATCCATCAGAACGCAAGTCGCCTGAAAGCATTAGAAGACTGATCAGGATCCTGATCAGTCTTCGAAATGCTTTCAGGTTACTATGGCAGCCAGGACGCTATTAAAGTCCTGGTTGCCATAGTAGGAGCGGGGAGCGGGGGAGCGGTATACTTACAGTCCGTGCGGCTCCCGGGGCGCTCCTGAATGACGTCTGAGCGCCCCATGCCCATGGATCACGTGATCCATGCGATCACGTGATCCATGCGTGTGGGGCGCCCTGACATCACTCTGGAGCACCCCGGGAGCCGCATGGATGGTAAGTATACTGCTCCCCCGCTCCCCACTACATTTTACCATGGCAACTAGGACTTTAGCGTCCTGGCTGCCATGGTAACAATTGAGAAAAAGCTAAACGTCGGATCCGGCGATGCGCCTAAACGACAATTAGCTTAAGGCCGGATCCGGATTAATGCACTTCAATGGGCATTAATTCTGGATCCGGCGTTACGGCATGTCTTCCGGATTTTTGGACGGAGACAAATCCGCAGCATGCTGCGCTTTTGTCAACGTCCAAAAAACATTCACATACTGAACGGAAGACATCCTGATGCATCCTGAATGGATTGCTCTCCATTCAGAATGCATTAGGATAATCCTGATGAGTATCTTTCCGTCCTAGAGCCCCGAGGACGGAACTCTAGGACGGAAAGCAAAAATGCTAGTGTGAAAGGGGCCTTAAGCAGCTGAGGTTTGCACACAGATACAATATTGTTGGGTCAGATTTGTTAAAGAGGTTGTCAGGTATTTTGATCTTGATATGGCCTATCTTTAGGATAGGCCATCAATACTTAATTGGTGGGGGTCCAACTCTTGGTAGCTGATCAGCTTTTTGAATGCAACAGCTTCTTGCTAGGCCACTGATGTCACATTCATTGATCACATGGCCTAGATGCAGCTCTGTCCGTTTCAAGTGAATGAGTCTGGGCTGCAGTTCCAGGCACAACCGCTATGCAATGTACAAACCGGATTCCAAAAAAGTTGGGACACTAAACAAATTGTGAATAAAAACTGAATGCAATGATGTGGAGATGGCAAATGTCAATATTTTATTTGTAATAGAATGTAGATGACAGATCAAACGTTTAATCCGAGTAAATGTATCATTTTAAAGGAAAAATATGTTGATTAAAAATTTCACGGTGTCAACAAATCCCCAAAAAGTTGGGACAAGTAGCAATATGAGGCTGGAAAAAGTAAATTTGAGCATAACGAAGAGCTGGAAGACCAATTAACACTAATTTGGTCAATTGGCAACATGATTGGGTATAAAAAGAGCTTCTCAGAGTGGCAGTGCCTCTCAGAAGCCAAGATGGATAGAGGATCACCAATTCCCACAATGTTGCGCAGAAAGATAGTGGAGCAATATCAGAAAGGTGTTACCCAGCGAAAAATTGCAAAGACTTTGCATCTATCATCATCAACTGTGCATAACATCATCCGAAGATTCAGAGAATCTGGAACAATCTCTGTGCGTAAGGGTCAAGGCCGTAAAACCATACTGGATGACCGTGATCTCCGGGCCCTTAAACGACACTGCACCACAAACAGGAATGCTACTGTAAAGGAAATCCCAGAATGGGCTCATGAATACTTCCAGAAACCATTGTCAGTGAACACAATCCACCGTGCCATCCGCCGTTGCCAGCTGAAACTCTACAGTGCAAAGAAGAAGCCATTTCTAAGCAAGATCCACAAGCTCAGGCGTTTTCACTGGGCCAGGGATAATTTAAAATGGAGTGTGGCAAAAATGGAAGACTGTTCTGTGGTCAGACAAGTCACGATTCGAAGTTCTTTTTGGAAATCTGGGACGCCATGTCATCCGGACCAAAGAGGACAAGGACAACCCAAGTTGTTATCAATGCTCAGTTCAGAAGCCTGCATCTCTGATGGTATGGGGTTGCATGAGTGCGTGTGGCATGGGCAGCTTGCATGTCTGGAAAGGCACCATCAATGCAGAAAAATATATTCAGGCTCTAGAACAACATATGTTTCCATCCAGACGTCATCTCTTTAAGGGAAGACCCTGCATTTTCAACAAGATAATGCCAGACCACATTCTGCATCAATCACAACATCATGGCTGCGTAGGAGATGGATCCGGGTACTGAAATGGCCAGTCTGCAGTCCAGATCTTTCACCTATAGAGAACATTTGATGCATCATAAAGAGGAAGGTGCAACAAAGAAGACCCAAGACGATTGAACAGTTAGAAGCCTGTATTAGACAAGAATGGGAGAGCATTCCTGTTTCTAAACTTGAGAAACTGGTTTCCTCGGTCCCCAGACGTCTGTTGAGTGTTATAAGAAGAAGAGGAGATGCCACACAGTGGTAAAAATGGCCTTGTCCCAACTTTTTTGGGATTTGTTGACACCATGAAATTCTGAATAAACATATTTTTCCCTTAAAATGGTACATTTTCTCAGTTTAAACTTTTGTTCCGTGGTTTATGTTCTATTCTGAATAAAATATTAGAAGTTGGCACCTCCACATCATTGCATTCAGTTTTTATTCACGATTTGTGTAGTGTCCCAATTTTTTTGGAATCCGGTTTGTACGTGTTTGGTAAGCCATGAGGAGGCTGCAGTGCTCACTGGAGCACCATTGTCTCTTCAAAATGCTGATTAGGGAGGGTGCTGGGAGTCAAAACCCCACTAATTAGATATTAATGACCTATCCTGAGGATAGTTCATCAATATCAATATCACAGAAAATCCCTTTAATAATGTTGTAAAGCCTAAAATGTCATTGGGAATAATAATCAAGTAGAAGTTTATTTTTGTAATTTCCACCCTACCCAAAAGTACTTGTGGAAAAATTCATACCTTACCTGTGCTACAACAACCTGGTTATCTTCACTGGTCTTCAGGTACCTGTTTGTAAACTTTTGGATGGATAGGGTCAGATGTACCACTGTAACATCATCCGAAGATTCAGAGAATCTGGAACAATCTCTGTGCGTAAGGGTCAAGGCCGTAAAACCATACTGGATGACCGTGATCTCCGGGCCCTTAAACGACACTGCACCACAAACAGGAATGCTACTGTAAAGGAAATCCCAGAATGGGCTCAGGAATACTTCCAGAAACCATTGTCAGTGAACACAATCCACCGTGCCATCCGCCGTTGCCAGCTGAAACTCTACAGTGCAAAGAAGAAGCCATTTCTAAGCAAGATCCACAAGCTCAGGCGTTTTCACTGGGCCAGGGATAATTTAAAATGGAGTGTGGCAAAAATGGAAGACTGTTCTGTGGTCAGACAAGTCACGATTCGAAGTTCTTTTTGGAAATCTGGGACGCCATGTCATCCGGACCAAAGAGGACAAGGACAACCCAAGTTGTTATCAATGCTCAGTTCAGAAGCCTGCATCTCTGATGGTATGGGGTTGCATGAGTGCGTGTGGCATGGGCAGCTTGCATGTCTGGAAAGGCACCATCAATGCAGAAAAATATATTCAGGCTCTAGAACAACATATGTTTCCATCCAGACGTCATCTCTTTAAGGGAAGACCCTGCATTTTCAACAAGATAATGCCAGACCACATTCTGCATCAATCACAACATCATGGCTGCGTAGGAGATGGATCCGGGTACTGAAATGGCCAGTCTGCAGTCCAGATCTTTCACCTATAGAGAACATTTGATGCATCATAAAGAGGAAGGTGCAACAAAGAAGACCCAAGACGATTGAACAGTTAGAAGCCTGTATTAGACAAGAATGGGAGAGCATTCCTGTTTCTAAACTTGAGAAACTGGTTTCCTCGGTCCCCAGACGTCTGTTGAGTGTTATAAGAAGAAGAGGAGATGCCACACAGTGGTAAAATGGCCTTGTCCCAACTTTTTGGGATTTGTTGACACCATGAAATTCTGAATAAACATATTTTTCCCTTAAAATGGTACATTTTCTCAGTTTAAACTTTTGTTCCGTGGTTTATGTTCTATTCTGAATAAAATATTAGAAGTTGGCACCTCCACATCATTGCATTCAGTTTTTATTCACGATTTGTGTAGTGTCCCAATTTTTTTGGAATCCGGTTTGTACGTGTTTGGTAAGCCATGAGGAGGCTGCAGTGCTCACTGGAGCACCATTGTCTCTTCAAAATGCTGATTAGGGAGGGTGCTGGGAGTCAAAACCCCACTAATTAGATATTAATGACCTATCCTGAGGATAGTTTATCAATATCAATATCACAGAAAATCCCTTTAATAATGTTGTAAAGCCTAAAATGTCATTGGGAATAATAATCAAGTAGAAGTTTCTTTTTGTAATTTCCACCCCACCCAACAGTACTTGTGGAAAAATTCATACCTTACCTGTGCTACAACAACCTGGTTATCTTCACTGGTCTTCAGGTACCTGTTTGTAAACTTTTGGATGGATAGGGTCAGATGTACCACTGTAGCCAATGACTGACCTCAGTGGTGACGTGTCCCCAAGTAACACTTGACCCAGCAGTAATGTGCCACTTGGGGACATGTCACCGCTGAGGTCAGTCATTAGCTGCAGTGGCACATGTGAACCTGTCCATCAGATAGAAGACAGACAGGGACCAGAAGATCAGTGAAGAGAGCCACGGAGCAGGATGGGAGGGATGGGGAACAGGTGTTCATAGGTTTTTCCATGGGAACTGCCAGCTGGGGGTAAGAAAAACTTAGGACAACCCCTTTAAAATAATTTGTGAGACCAAGTGGCGAATGCTAAAACAAAAGTAATCAATTTAAAGCAACTTTTGTACTAGTTCAATATACCCTGGGTATAACATAGTAACATAGTATTTAAGACCGAAAAAAGATATTTGTCCATCCAGTTCAGCCTGTTTCCTCCAGGTTGATCCAGAGGAAGGCAAAAAACCACTGTGAGGCAGAAGCCAATTTTCCCCACTTAAGAGGAAAAAAATTCCTTCCCGACTCTAATCAGGCAATCAGAATAACTCCCTGGATCAATGACCCATCTCTAGTAGCTATAGCCTGTAATATTATTACACTCCAGAAATTCATCCAGTCCCCTCTTGAATTCCTTTATTCTACTCACCATCACCACCTCCTGCGGCAGAGAGTTCCATAGTCTCACTGCTCTTTAGTGTTGAGCGCGAATATTCGAAAAGCGAATTTTTTTAGCGAATATCGGCACTTCGCTAATTCGCGAATATTTCGAATATAGCGCTATAAATTCGCTATTTCGAATATTCGTTTTTTTTTTTTTTTTTTTTTTAGTTATATTTTTTTCTTTCCTACTTCCCAAAAGTAGTTCTTACCTGTCCTGAGGATTCCTGGCTTCCTGGCTGCTCTGGTCAGTGCCCGTTGCCGCTTCTGCCGACTTCCGTGCTCATGTGGAGCGTCCCCATCCATGGGAGAATCTCCATATACTAAAATGTACTGTCGGATTTGAGGAATTACGTTGAAATCGCAATGCGATTAATTCAAGTTATATTAATCGCATTGCGATTACAACTTAGCACTGCTATCTTACATAGGCTAGAATTAACGAATATGAGCAAGACTGATATGGAGTATAGCTATGCACTAGCAGTGCTAAGTTGAAATCACAATGCGAATACTTTAAGTTAAATTAATCGCATTGCGATTTCAACTTAGCACTGCTGCTATATTCCATATTCGTTAACTTCGTTAATTCTAGCAAGCTGACCCATTATAAACCCAGCTCTAAGTTGAAATCGCAATGCGATTAATATAACTTGAATTAATCGCATTGCGATTTCAACGTAATTACTCAAATCCGACAGTACATTTTAGTATATGGAGACGTTCCCATGGTGATGGGGACGCTCCATGAGCACAGAAGTTATGGTTGGCTTGGTAGAATTAGCGAATAGCGAATATGACGAATGTATTCGTCATATTCCTCAAAACGAAGATAACGAGTATTCTACATCTTCGTTTTAGCTACCTATTCGTCTCGTCATCGTCAACTTCGCTATTCAGCTAATTCTAGCAATCAAATAGGAAGGTTGACTTACCAGACAGCTGTGTTAAATTCGCTATGCGATTTTTTTAATACAATAATTATATTACTTGATAAAATTATTATAAGTATTCTATTTATTAAAAAAAAAAAAATCGCATAGCGAATTTAACACAGCTGTCTCTATAGTCAACCTTCCTATTTGATTGCTAGAATTAGCGAAGTTGACGAATAGGTAGCTAAAACGAAGATGTAGAATACTTCGTTATCTTCGTTTTGAGGAATAGACGAATACATTCGTCATATTTGTCATCCTCGCTAATTCTAGATATGAAACCAATAGGAAAGTAGCCTTAAGTACAAATCGCAATATGCGATTATTTAAATCGCATGTTAATCGCGATAACTAGAAAAAATGACGAATATTCGATTTCGACGAATATGAAACGAATATTCATTCGAATATTCGCGAATTTCGTCGAAATCGAATATGGCACCTGCCGCTCATCACTACTGCTCTTACCATGAATAATCCTTTTCTATGTTTGTGTACATACCTTATTTCCTCCAGACGCAGAGGATGTCCCCTCATCACAGTCACAGTCCTGGGGATAAATAGATGATGGGACAGATCTCTGTACTGACCCCTGATATATTTATACATAGTTATCAGATCTCCCCTCAGTCATCTTTTTTCTATAGTGAGT
The DNA here is from genome assembly GCA_033119425.1 of Bufotes viridis. Lineage (NCBI taxonomy): Eukaryota > Metazoa > Chordata > Amphibia > Anura > Bufonidae > Bufotes > Bufotes viridis. Next base: position 98,201,343 of record CM065592.1, on the reverse strand, counting down.
AACCCTAATTTTGATAATCTTTCAGGGTGCTGTAGCTGCCCCATTCCAGTTATTACTTTAGTTGCCCTTCTCTGAACCCTCTCCAGCTCTGCTATGTCTGCCTTGTTCACAGGAGCCCAGAACTGTACACAGTACTCCATGTGTGGTCTGACTAGTGATTTGTAAAGTTGTAGGACTATGTTCTTATCACGGGCATCTATGCCCCTTTTGATGCAACCCATTATTTAATTGGCCTTGGCAGCAGCTGCCTGACACTGGTTTTTACAGCTTAGTTTGCTGTTTATTAAAATCCCTAGATACTTTTCCATGTCAGTGTTACCAAGTGTTTTACCATTTAGTATGTACGGGTGACTTGCATTATTCCTTCCTATGTGCATACCTTTCCATTGTAAGTGGTAAACCTCATCTGCCATTTCTCTGCCCAAGCCTCCAATCTATCCAGATCCCTCTGTAGCAGAAGACTGTCCTACTCCGTGTTAATTACTTAGTTTACACAGTTTAGTGTCATCTGCAAAAAATTATATTTTACTGTGCAAGCCTTCTACAAGATCATTCATAAATATATTGAAGAGAATAGGGCCCCATACTGACCCCTGAGGTACCCCACTAGTGACTGGTGTCTGGTTTGCCTATTTGAAAAACAATGTAATCTACTCTAAATAAGGTAAAATTAGAAAGTGAGTTTGGTACTATAGCTTTATTTTCTTAGAAACATAGAAGATTGACAGCGGAAAATACCTTACTTATCTTAGGATAGACATGTGTCGGTCCCAGGAAGTAATTCACTTACTGTAAATTTCCCAACCGCTTCTGCTTCTAGTTTGTTCCAAGCCTGAACTACTCATTGGTTCTGGAGCGCCTCACAACAAATTGTGCCCCTTTTCTTGTGTATTTTTTTATTTTATATTAAAAACACTTCCCTCCTGATATATAATGTCTAACATATTTAAAGGGTTTGATGATGTTGCCGCTTTGCCTTCTTTCCATTTCACAAAGTTGCAATTTGTTTATAAATGTAATAAAAGACATTCCTGAATAAAGACAGGATCATTTTTGATCTTAAGAACTTATTATTATACTGTACCTGAATTATCAGTATCTCAGGTAAAACAGGGCTAACGTAGTAGTTGGCTACTAATGAACAACTCTGTGTTCCCATTTATCAGTCGAGTCCAGCTCAGGCATTCAAAAAATGGTTGAACACAACTAATACAATTTTTGTACACTTTGCACACATAGCGGGACATAAAAACACTACATGTAGGAATTTTCTGCCCAATGCAGGGAGATTTGCAGTGTGGCATCTGATGCATCTGATGCTAAACATTCTCCCATGAGAAAGCATTTGATTAATTCTGGCATATGATTCCATTTACTTTCCCTTCTGGAATAATTTCCCTTCCCGAAAATGATTTACAGTTTTGTTGTGTTACTAAAATACAATATAATAATCATATCCTTAAAATGCCTGCCTAGTCAGGAGCTCACAAATAATATGTAAATTAATATCTACCTGGGATGATTATCTGCTATTCTGAGAACTTGTGCCTTTAGTACTTTCCAGCTTAGCTCCGTTGCGACAGAAATATAATCTACAGGGAGTCTGGATACACCTTCTGTCTCCTCATTGGTTCAGGCTGCTGCTCTCTCCCTCCCCTGCAGTTCTGCCTCCACAGTCTGGATGTTGTGGCTCGCTAGGAAGTCAGTGTTCAGATATTTGAACTCTATTATAACAGAAGTAGAATGACTACAAAGTTCATTGTACTAAATTAGGGGCATATCTCTGTGATACTTAAGAGATCAGACTGGTGTAGGAAATGCCAGTCTCAATAAATCGGCCCCATAGTTCATTTAACATTTTCTAAAATGACACTGCAATTTATGTGAATAAACAAAGTGTCATGTAATAGACACAAGACAAAGCAAATCTTACAATATTTTCTGCAAGTTAGCAAAGATCTCAGCGGAGCTGATACATTTGATGTAGACATTAGAATGGAGGCTATATTGTTAACAAAGTTTGCAAACTAATCGGGTTTGGATACAGCAATCCAAACTCGATTCACCCAACACTAGTCAGTATGATTACAGTAATTTAAGAATTGCCGCATTGCCGCATCCTAAGACCTAAACCTTTTTTAGTTTTTGTTCTACCAAGCTGTTTGAGGGCTTTATTTTTTTTGCTACTACATACTTTTCATTAGTACCATTTTGGGATACATGACACTTTGTTTGTTTTCTTTGTTTAACATCTACTTCCATTTTTCATGCCTCCCAGATTTGGGCAGTTCCAATGGTCCTGTTCATACCACCTTTAAATTTTAAGAGTAATGAATACAGTATTTCCGTATTTCAATTTAAATTTGTCTGACCATTTAAACTTTGATTTTTCATTTTCTTTCTTACTTTTTATGGCTCAAGGTTATCATAGAAAATTATAGTTTAAGATCTCAACTGGAGCTTGACATCCCTTATCTGCTGCACTCAGCACTTGGGATAAAAACTCTTTATCTCAACTTAATTAGAATTGAAACAATTAGAAATATTTTTCAACCAGTTTCACTTTCTAAAAATCTCACATTACATGCAGATTCTTATAAATAGCAAATCAGGAGATAGAACCAGATACAGGAATTCCTGCTGACTAATTATACCCAAAGTAGAGCCATCTGCTAGCTAGGCTAGGTAATCCCCATAATCGGTGACCTTCTGTGGCTCCATGCAGAATATTTCTGATTAAATAAGCCATGATAGTAGGTTAGTAAAAAATACCCACATGGCATGAGGCAAAATTGGAATAAAACATATAATTAGACTTTCATTTAGAACTCTCTACAGTCCATGATACTCTATACACAATTGTAAATTAGCATGAGTTATAGTTCAACTGTAAAGCTGCAATATTTCAGAATACAATTCTAAAACTATATTTGCTTTGAAAGAAAGTGTTCTAAAATATTAAATGACAGGTATGGTTTGTATTAGGTAAAATCACATGACAGTATTACAGCTAAATTTTGTAGCGTTTCCAGAGCTCTGGTTCCCGGCCTAAGTTTCCCTCTACTCCTCTTCCAGTCTGCAGAAGGATGATGTGTTGTCTACACACATGTGACCGCTTCTGGCCTATCAGTGGCATTAGGGAGCCGTGGACTGGCCATAAATCCTACAGGGAAATTTCCTAGTGGGTAGATGCCCAGTGGGCCACCTGAGCCTTCCTGAAGACACCGAGTACGTAACAATTTGGCATACCTGAGAGCATCTGGTATGTTATGTTCAGCTGGTGCAAACCTGCTGTCCTACGTGACCAACTCCCTCAGAGGAAGATGTCTAAGTACACCCCTCATTCTTCACAATGCCTCAGATGTTGAGGATAGACTTTACCGAGGAGTGTACCAGGTGCTACCTCTGAGGGGGGTTGGAACACGAGTGAACCGAGACCTGGGAGTGGACCCACTGGACTGACCTCTAGATGGTACAATACACCCAGAGGGTGCTGGGAGGCCAGAGGCTGATCAGCTGGTGGTGAGGCAAGGTCACAACAGTAGATACAAAGGGGCAGATGGCAGAAAAGCGAAGTCTATAACAGGGTCCGAGGTCAGGCCAGGCGGAAAAGTAACAAAATCTGTAGGCAAGATACAAGGTCAGGGGTGTGTGGCAGTGAAGCATAGTCCATTAAACAATATCCAAGGTCTGGTACACAGAAATGACAAGAAGCAGTAACACCTTCGCTCAAGACAGGAACTAGACTAAACAAAGAACCTAAGGCCTCTTTCACACAAGTGAGTTTTCTGTCTGGGTGTGATGCATGAAGCAAACGCATTCAAACTGAATCCTGAAACATTATTTCAATGGGTCTATGCACATGAGCACTGTTTTTCGCACATCATTTCTGCGCTCAGGAAATATTGCAGAATTTCTATCCGGATTGCATGCATTTTTCACTAATGCTTGCTAGGAGATGTAGTTTGCAATTCTTCAGGTTTTTTTCATGCGTCATGCATGTGAAAAAAGCACCAACTTGGAGAAAACCACCATATGCCATTTAACATAACATGAAGCAAATGTAATGACAGCTCTATTAATACTCACTAGAGTTGAGTGAAGTGAAGTATCCGGAGTGGAATTTGATCCGAAGTTTTGAAAAAATTCGATAAGCAACTAATCTGAATTTCCTTGCGCTTTGTGGTAACAAATTGTTTTTTACCTAAAATGGCAGCTACATGTGTTACAAAGTGAAAGTAAGAAGCCCAGGAACACGAGATTCATAGGATACAGCACAATTTGCATAAATCCCCTGTGTAGGGCACAGAGCTATTTAATTGGATGATGTCCTCCTTGTTTATTAGATACCCAGTTCTATTAGGCCTTGATTCTCAAATTGGAGTGAATAACCTTTATAATTCTATTGTTATTGGGTTGTACACCTTATTTAATAGATAAAATAGTCTCGTTCTACTGTTATTGGGGTGTCCACCATGTTTAATACATAAGCAATTCTGTTAGGCCTTTATTCTTAAATTGGGGTGAATAACATGTTGGGTTCTATAATTATTGGGGTGTCCACACTGACATTGAATAATTTATTTTAGATATACAGTTAGTGTTACTGTACATTATGTCCAACAGACAGTCGCCAGGGCCCTCCAAAGGAAAGGGCAATGGCAAAAATGTTGCTGGAGCTGACAGAAGTAGTAGAAGAAGTATAGGGGGGAGGGGGTTAGTAGTAGCATCTGCAGCAACAAGCCAGAGTAGTGTTTTGACGACAAAATCCGCTGTCCTTGAATGATTTACTGGGTCTTCACCATTATCTTAACTGACATCACATCAGACACCCACAGCTAGGTGTCAGTGGCTTCTTCTGACAACACACTTAGTTGGCATGGCCCAGGAATAAGCTCTTTCCTTTGCTGATCCTTCTACCAGGCATGTAATGTATGCCGTTACCTCTGCTCCGCTTTTCAGGGAGGACGAGCTTATTGAGGACAGTCAGCAGCTACTGGTCATCCCAGGTTTGGAGGAGAGGTCTATTGCTTCCTCCTGTAGGCAGGCAAGTAGTGATGATGACAGTTGCGTGGGAGTAGGTGGTGTGAATGGTCAGGGACCCGGCCCTGAGACTAGTTAGGGTGATAGAAGTGACGAGCAGACAGTAGTGGATGATGAAGCCGATAGCATGTGGGAGCCGGGTGAAGAGGGGGCTTTATAATTATCATCATCAGGGGTTGATGGCGGCAACTTGCCCTTGAGCCAGCGGCAGGGTGGCAGCTCACCATTGAGCCAGCGGGGTGGCAGCAGTGAGAGATCTAGAGCCAGACGGGCCTGGGTTAAACCGTCTGCTACTCAGGAACCTACCTCTTCAGAAACAACTAGCAGTGCATGGCTTCATAGAAGCAGTGGCAGGCAGTTTATCACGGAGTGGTAGGGGTAAAATGCCATACTTGCCAGTGTGAGAATTTTTCATCAAGTCTCTGGAGGGCGTCACTGTGGCCGTATGTAGGATCAGTGGGCAGAAGATGAAGCATGGCCAGGGTGCCAATGTTGGCACCACGGCCCTGTTTAAACACATGTAGTGTCACCATAAAGTGGTATGGAAAACCATGGCGCTAATGTAGTGGTACAGCCGGACGCATCTCCCAGTGGCCAGACACCCCTTCTCCAGCCGTCAAGGCTCCACCACCTCAGCAGAAGGGAGCTGTGTTTCCTTCCCATCGTTTACTGTTCCTGATGCTCCTCCTCCTACCCCTCGTCACAAACTTCACCATCAATTAATCACTGAGGCGATTGTGAAGGAACAACAGTATGCGTCCACTCATCCAACGTTACAGAAGCTGAACATGCTCCTGGACAATTTTCTCGTACTACAGTCGGTCCCTTTCCGCGTGGTTGTACATTTTAGAGAACTAATGGCTTGTGCCAAGGCAAGGTGGAGAGTGCCAGGCCATCACTACTTCTCTAAAAAAAAGCCCTGCACACGTATGTACAGCAGAAGGTGGGCCAGTCCTTGAGCCTGTCGATGTCTGGAAAAGTTAATGGCAGGGACAACGTGTCGAGCTGTAACTATGGTTAAGGACAATATATGTCCTTTATAGCCCACTGGGTAAATGTCGTTCCTGCCCAGGAACACCAGCAATTTGGCCAGGTGATGGCAATGCCGCCTCCACGTTCTCATGCTGTGATTCCGGCACCAATGTCCTCCTTTGCCTCCTCAACCTCCACCTTGTCCTCAGCCTCAATTATAGACACAGTTGACAGTCGTCCTCTAGCATACCACCTGTGCAGAGCATGGTGGTGTCATGCTGTTCTGCACCTTGCCAGTTGCCACCTGGGTGAACTGAGTCACACTGGGGAGGAACTGCTCCATGTCCTTCATCAAGAACTCGAGCCCTGGCTATCTTCTCGCCAACTGAAGATCGAACCATGGTGACCGATAACAGGAAGAACATTGTTCTGCGTTGTGTCAAGGAGGACTGACCCATTTTCCCTGTATGGCTTATGTCTTTAATCTGGTTGTAATCCGCTTCCTGAAGTATTCCACCGAACTGCAAGACGTCTTGAAAATGGCCAGGAAACTCTGCATGCACTTCAGTCACTCCGTGCAATATATATCCTATTTGAGCTGCAAAGTCAAAATGGTGTTCCCAAAATTGTCTTATCAGTGACGTTTTCACACATTGGAACTCCGCCATTCACATTTTGGACCGACTATATAAGCAGAGGAAGGTAATGAATGATTTCTTGACTTTCTTTACACTCCTTGTTTCCATGGTTACCACCACCTTGTAATCCAGCAGCAGTGGCCGTGCTTGCACGTTATTGAAATAAGTGCTGGACAGTGTGCCCTCCCCTGGTCCTAGCCACCAGCATGGCCTGCACTTTTTCCTATATTGTGCAAGCACAGCCACAATTGCCGCGTTACAGGGTGGTCATAATGTGTGGAGAAAATATGGACAATCACAATATATTAGTAAGTGTCTTGAATTAAGTTTGTCTATGTGATAAATGTCATTTACTAAGGTGAGACAACCCCTTTAATACTGATGACCTACGTACCCTGACGGTACAGTAGGTCATTAATACCAGATCAACATGGGTTTAACCTCCTGGGACCCCCACCCATGAGCTGCTTGATGGGGAGTGGTGCTGGTGCAAGTGCTGCTTCTTCATCAAAATTACCTGCACCCTGTCTCCTTTGCAGCAGTGGTGCAGTGTAATTATAAATGCTTGTCCCATTTATTCGAATGGGACAAGCAGTTGAAATCACAATGTGCGACCTCTACAAAGAGAGCAACCTCCTCTGTAAGGGTGAAAAAGTAATATTTCTGGAAGTAAGTGATTTTTTGTTCATTTGCAGCAGTTCCAGATTCCTGGTTCCGTACTCCCTAATTATATCACTTCCCTATCTCTATTCTTCCCTCCCCACCCCACCCATATGCTTTTGTTAGATGCCAAACAATCTATGAATGCTTTTTTTGTCATATTTTTTTTCTGTGTGAGCTGTGACCACCAAGAATGGATCACTGCATACATCACTGATCAGCAGTCAGCATTTGTGCTCAGTTTTGGCATGGTCTTTTTTTTTTGGAACAAAATAGGGAAAAGTTATATATATATATATAGGAAAGATGTCTCCAATGGCGGCACTCAATCCGGTGGAGCGGCGTGCCCGCGGTCGAAGGCCTGGACTAAGCCATATACAAGCGAAGGAAGAGACTGCGGCACCGCCTGATAGTGATATAAAGTGGATCCTTTATTCACCCATGTGCATGCGACGTTTCGATCCTCTCAATGGGATCCTTATCAAGCAATAAGTTACATGTGAGTCAACATATATATAGGCAATCAAATAATTTGCATACATGATTGTAAAAGTGATAAAAACACATAAAAAAAGTGTACAAAGCATCGTGACATGATTCAATACCTAATTATAAAAGTGACAAAAGTGAAGGGATTAAAATAGTATCCTTAGAGTGCATAGTGTCCATTAAAAACGTAAGAAATTAATAATGATATTCAAATAATATACAAATGACGTCATGGCTGGAGGCGGGGATGGGTGATGTGTAATGGAAAACCTCGAGGAACTCGAAGATGGCGAATGCCATATCGGAGCGGCGTATCAAAAAGCGAGGTGCGCATGTCTTCTTACGGGTGGTCACGTGAATAGTCACATGACTCATCTTAGCAACAGTAGTCGACCCAAACGAGCATGTAGGTCGAGATGAAAGGTCCTTGCAGCCCTCGGATCTTCAGAGAGGGAGAGACGTCACAACTCAGCGACGCTATCCCATACTGTCTGCAGCGAGGACAACATCTGTCCGAGGGGTAACCCCGGATGACATCATCCACCCCGCAACTGTCCTCAACGGGCATCAGACATAGAAGATAAGTAATTAAAACCGTATGACAGCGCCCAAATGAATATAATCGCCAGCTCCTTTTCAAAAGAATAAAATGTAGCAACCCATCCAAAGAATAAAATGTAGCAACCCATCCAGCCATGTCTATAAAAAAGAAGACAAAGAAAAGTCAAAAACCAAATACAAACATATACATGAGAGACAAGGCAAGATATGGCATCATGTGTAGATCCAGGGTCTGTAATCAAGGTTTAGACCCTTGGGTTTTAGCGACTGTAGTTTGTAAATCCATTCCGATTCCCTTTTTTTTTAACAACTTTATGCGATTACCACCTAAACGTGGAATGGGGATTTGGTCTATGATCATAAACTTTAAATCCCTCTCAGAGTGACCAGCTTCTGAGAAGTGACAGGATACAGGTAAATCTTTTCTACATTTACGGATAGAGTATCGATGGAAATTCATTCGGGTTTTAAGATCGCAAGTGGTCTCACCCACATACAGAAGTTTACAAGGGCACCATAGGGCACATGTTAGAAAATGTTTCAATTTATACACCATGTTGTTGTTCGGGTTCACAAATTCGCCACCTTTAGACACCTTTAGAGGCTGTATCTAGGGACATTGATGAATTAAAATCGAGTGGGGATTTTGAACAATTTAGTTTTCCTAATATGACAACATTAGAAATGCAAGCCCTGAATGAGTTAATCCATGACCACTCCCTAACCATAAAACCCGCTGATAAGGGGGGTGCGGTAGTGGTCATGGATACCTCTGCTTATTCTCATGAAGCGCATCGTCAGTTATCCGACCAAGCGGTTTATCAACAACTTTATACTGACCCCAAATTTGATATTCACAAAAAACTGACAACACTCTTGAATCATTATTTGGATACAGGTCTGATTGATGATCAATTGCATGGATTTTTGTCAGTGGAGCATCCGGTGACTCCTTTGTTTTATCTGCTGCCAAAAATCCATAAACGTTTGATTGATCCCCCGGGACGCCCGATCGTGTCCAGTAGGGGATCGATACTCAGTAACACTTCGGTCTTTCTGGATAAAATATTACAACCCTTTGTGGTTTCTACTAACTCTTACGTTAAGGACACCACAGACTTTTTACTAAAATTACGGGAGGTCACGATACCTGAGGGTGCCATTTTGGCCTCCTTCGATATCGTGAGCCTATATACCTCTATCCAGCACATTTTGGGTCTGTCCGTGGTCAGGGACATCTTACATACGTCTAATTATACTCCCGAGGCACAAATCTTCCTTTTGTCATTATTGGAATTGATTTTATGTAATAACTACTTCCTTTATGGAGATAGTTATTATATGCAAATTAGGGGGACGGCCATGGGGACGAATGTGGCCCCCACTTACGCCAACATGGTCGTCGCCCATCTTGAGGAACATTACGTCTATGTGTCCCACCACTTCAGTCATATACTTAGGTGGTGGCGATACATAGACGACATTTTTGTTATTTGGATGGGAACTGTGGAAGAGTTGCAACAGTTCCATTCCTTCCTTAATACTATGGTGCCAGATATCAAATTCACACTTGAATTCTCGGATATATCCATTCATTTTTTGGATGTATTGATTACCAAACAGGGCTTTACATTAGTTACTGAGGTTTTCAAGAAACCCACTGATAAAAACACCATACTTCGATATGACAGTGCTCACCCTCGTAAAATGATACAATCTCTCCCTCTGAGCCAGTACACCAGGGCTAAGAGGATTGTTAGTGATCCCAGTATATTGGATAAAACACTACAGAACATCATGAATTCCTTTAGACAAAGAAAATATCCATCAAGTGTTTTACATAAACAATTGTCAAGGGTAGCACAAAAGGACAGGCAAACATTGTTTTCTCCCTGTCCAAAAAGTATGCAAGAGCGTATCCCCTTTATTTCTACCTACAGCAGGATCAGTTCACACGTCAGTGCAATCATTCACAAACACTGGCCAATACTCAGTAGTGGACACAGGGACATAGGGGCATTCAAATTGAATCCCCTAATGTCCTATAGACGTGTGCCTAATTTAAAAGATAGACTCGTCAAAAATGACATAGGACCTTCAAAATCTCTCCAACAAACCTTTTTGGCCCCTAAACGCAAGGGCAGCTTTCCCTGCCTTCATTGCGTTAATTGTCAATTTATGTTTAAAGGTGGCGAATTTGTGAACCCTAACAACAACATGGTGTATAAATTGAAACATTTCTTAACATGTGATTCAACCTTTGTTGTATATGTCCTATGGTGCCCTTGTAAACTTCTGTATGTGGGTGAGACCACTTGCGATCTTAAAACCCGAATGAATTTCCATCGATACTCTATCCGTAAACACAGAAAGGATTTACCTGTATCCTGTCACTTCTCAGAAGCTGGTCACTCTGAGAGGGATTTAAAGTTTATGATCATAGACCATATACCCACTCCACGTTTAGGCGGTAATCGCATAAAGTTGTTGAAAAAAAGGGAATCGGAATGGATTTACAAACTACAGTCGCTAAGACCCAAGGGTCTAAACCTTGATTACAGACCCTGGATCTACACATGATGCCATATCTTGCCTTGTCACTCATGTATATGTTTGTATTTGGTTTTTGAATTTTCTTAGTCTTCTTTTTTATAGATAACATGGCTGGATGGGTTGCTACATTTTATTCTTTTGAAAAGGAGCTGGCGATTATATTCATTTGGGCGCTGTCATACGGTTTTAATTACTTATCTCCTATGTCCGATGCCCGTTGAGGACAGTTGCGGGGTGGATGATGTCATCCGGGGTTACCCCTCGGACAGATGTTGTCCTCGCTGCAGACAGTATGGGATAGCGTCGCTGAGTTGTGACGTCTCTCCCTCTCTGAAGATCCGAGGGCTGCAAGGACCTTTCATCTTGACCTACATGCTCGTTTGGGTCGACTACTGTTGCTAAGATGAGTCATGTGACTATTCACGTGACCACCCGTAAGAAGACATGCGCACCTCGCTTTTTGATACGCCGCTCCGATATGGCATTCGCCATCTTCGAGTTCCTCGAGGTTTTCCATTACACATCACCCATCCCCGCCTCCAGCCATGACGTCATTTGTATATTATTTGAATATCATTATTAATTTCTTACGTTTTTAATGGACACTATGCACTCTAAGGATACTATTTTAATCCCTTCACTTTTGTCACTTTTATAATTAGGTATTGAATCATGTCACGATGCTTTGTACACTTTTTTTATGTGTTTTTATCACTTTTACAATCATGTATGCAAATTATTTGATTGCCTATATATATGTTGACTCACATGTAACTTATTGCTTGATAAGGATCCCATTGAGAGGATCGAAACGTCGCATGCACATGGGTGAATAAAGGATCCACTTTATATCACTATCAGGCGGTGCCGCAGTCTATTCCTTCGCATATATATATATATATATACATACACTGTATATGTATATATATATATAGGGATTAGCTCTGGTCTCGGGGATCATTCACACACAGATTGTCGTCCACCGCAGTTTTAGGGCCAAACATTGCCTTATTGTCCCAGCATCGACATAAATAAATCAAAACAAAAACCTGCCCGGCTGGGCTCTAACTAAACACAGTGTGTCCCTGACTCACCTAAGTCACCGTTCACACACACGGAACCCATGCAGCTTTCCCAGCCTAATGTCCATCAGCCTCCTGGCTGTTACCTCACCAGTGTCTTTTGGGGGATTGTGGTCTAGTCGTCCACCCGACGCTGACCATGCGACCCTTATCCCTAGGCGTCGCGGGACCCCCCAAACTTCAGGCTAATCTCAGCCTTGTCGTCTCTCAGCACTCCCAGCTCAGACCACACACAGAACCACTCCAGGCTTCTGTACAACACAAGACACACCCATCTCACTTTGAGGACAGCTTTATGCTCCGTTAATTGTGGCACCTGTGGCTGCCTCAAGCCTGCCCACTGATGGGAAAGAGATGGATAATCCTGCCATTCCTCTCTCCTATCAGCCATGAGGCCTGCCACTGCCTTACAATATGTATATATATATATATATATATATATATATATATATATACACTATATATATATATATATATATATATATATATATATACATATATATACCGTATATATTAGGTAGTGTTCAGATTTTTTATACTGTATGAACTTACAAAAAATCTATGTCCTGCTCAGCGACCACCAGTACCATACATGTTAATAATCACATCTGTGCTCCATTTTTTGTGCATTTTTTATTTTTGTAGGGGTGAATCATAGTTATAGTGGTATATCATGGTTATACATTTCTAAATTTAAGGTAGTGTTAGTTCAGATTTTTACACGCACACATGTAAGAAGAACTGCTTTTCTTTTTACTAAGTTTTTATTTTAGTTTTTTCCCTAAATTCTATTTTAAATTTATTACACTCCCTTTCACATAAAAGCACAATTATCAGCCTCAAATTGTGGAGTATGTGGGTAGCTCAGGAATCCAGGTTTATACAGTGGGCTTCACAGAAATAGATTTTTTCAAAATACTTTTCTTTAAAGATTTTGTAAATTTAATGGTGGCCCAAATAAATTTAAATGGCCAGCAAATTATTGCTCAAAACCCCACATCGACATTTGCTTGACCCCTGATGTTGACCCCAGTAAATGCAGAAAAGATGATGACCCTTTGGGGGCTTGTGCTGCATATTGGCCTTGTAAAAAAGCCAGAATTTAAGCAATTCAATTCATAATGCACAGTTCCCGCCCTAGCATTATCCGAGATTTGACCGTCTATTTAAAATTTGGCAAGTCCTCAACCACTTTAACTCCAAGTTTGCTAAGATGTACACCGCTGAAAAAAATATCTGAATAGACAAGCCCCGAATACATTTTAAAAGGAGGCCTAAATTTCACCAGCAAGCAGGCAAGGTATGGCATTAAAATGTACAAGCTATGCAAGAGTACCTCTGGGTACTCTCATAGGTTCGAGGTTTATGAAGAGAGGGACACCTGAATTGAACCTCCAGAATGTCCCCCCATACCCACCTTCCTAGGAGTTAGTGAGAAAATAGTGTGGGACTTACTGCACACCCTGCTGACTCAGGGTTACCACCTCTATGTGGATAAGTATTAGGGGGCCTTCACATATTGCAGAAAATTCTGCCCAAAAGGCAGAGTAATTCTGTTTATCCATAAATTCCAGAAGTACTGTAGCCTGTGGCACTGTATGCAAAAGTCAGAGAGGCCTTCCTGGGTCACTGCTCAGGCAACCACTCAGAAAGGGGGAAAACAGGGCTCTCCTCAATGACAACATGCTGGTGCTAAAGTACAAGGACAAGAGAGATGGCCTTGTACTGACCACTGATCAAAGGAACACCACATCCCCTGCCCCAGTACAAGGTACCACTAATCCCAAGCCAGTCTGCATCCCAGACTACAATACCAACATGGGAGGGGTTCTAATGCTGTACAGTGCCATGCAGAAAATTAAGGTGTGGTGCAGTACAGATGGCATGCTTATATGTTATTTCGATCTGTAGGCCGGATGGAGATATTCCTTCAGTTTCAAGAGGTGATGATCAAGGCCATAATTTTTCGAAACCAGGAAGGGGAGGCACCAGTGCTTCTAGAAGTGATGGTTCCAGTATTGTACCGGGATAACATTTCCTTTGTGAAGACCCCCAAACAACAATGAAGGGAAGGACTCAAAAGATATACAGAGTGTGTTCGAAAAGGTTGAAATAATTTACCATTTATCACTGCAAAACCTGCCCTGAAAACCCTTGTCTCTGCATAAAGGATTGCTTCAAAGCATACCACACTTGCAAGATAGCACATCACTCATGCAGGATTAATTTTATCCTTTACGTATTCTAATTTTACCAGCTTATTACACTTTGAGATACTCCACACAGTTTACATATTCACTTTTCACCTTTCACTACACATTCATTTCTGAAAAACATCTTTGGTGTCAGAATGCTTCCCCTTGTATTTCCCTTCCCTCCGAGCAACCCTCTCCCTGGACTACATAGATTACCACTTGTATTATATTGCTTTTTACACCTTCTTGGACTCACTCATGTCTATACCCCAAAATGTATGCATTTAAACCTCTTCAGTATTTCCAGTCCAGCTCATTCTCGTTGTTATATCTTTGCAGATAAAATGTGACCGCTGAAGAAGGTCTAATATGACCGAAACGTCCGGTCTAAGAATTCTGTTCATATTTACTGATGCATATTTTGGGCTATTGGATGAAACTACTGTTTAAATAAACGAACTCATTGTTAACTGCAACACCTAAAATCTGTGTGCCTCAATTCTACCATGAGAATGCTCACCCCTTGAAAAATTACTTGAGGGGTGTATTTTCCAAAATGCAGAAATTTCTTTGTAAAGACTAAAAGTTGTAAACAATGGTTTTGGAAATTTCAAAAATTGCTTCTCAAATTCTAAGCCTTCTAACACGCTAACAAATTACAATAGCATTTAAATCATGATGCCAACATAAAATAGACATATGTTGAATGTTAATAACTGTTAAGTACTGTATCACTATCTGTCTTAAAAGCAGGCAATTTCATATTTCGAAAATAGCAAATATTACCAGATTTTATGAAAATGTTTGAGCTTTTTTAATCAGTAAACGTAAAACATACATGAAATATACATATCTCAATTCAGCTCAAATTTACCATTAACATGAAGCACAATGGGCCAGATTTATCATTACACTTCCATCTTACTCCAATTTCACATACAGTTGTGTTCAAAATTATTCAACCCCCAATGCTGTAAAGGGTTTGAGGGAATTTAGTGTACATTTGTAATTGTGTTCAGAATGAAATCTTACAAGGACCTTTTAAAGAACCAAATGCAACTAAAATGACATCAATTGTTTTTGCAATACAGTATTAAATGTTTTTTTTTTGTGATTTCTTCATTGACACAATTATTCAACCCCTTAAAGACGACCACTCTTAAGAACAGAGGTTTATTCAAGTGTTTTCTATCAGGTATTGAAAACACCTGTGGATGTCAAGGAGCAGCAATCAAGCATAATAGGCACCAATTAGGCAGATTCAAAATGATTGTGATACTCAGCTCCTTCTAGACATTTACTGGTGTGTTTACAAACATGGTGAAGTCAAATGAATGGTCCAGGAAGACAAGAGAAGAGGTGATTTCTCTTCCAAGGAAGGGCAATGGCTATAAGAAGATTGCAAAGATGTTAAACATACCAAGAGACACCATAGGAAGCATCATTCGCAAATTCAAGGCAAAGGGCACTGTTTAAACGCTACCTGGGCGTGGCAGAAAGAAGATGCTGACTTCGACTGCTGTGCACTACCTGAAGCGCAAAGTGGAGAAAAGTCCCCGTGTGACTGCTGAGGAACTGAAAAAAGATTTGTCAGATGCGGGTACTGAAGTTTCAGCTCAGACAATAAGGCGCACACTGCGTAATGAAGGCCTCCATGCCAAAACTCCCAGGCGCACCCCCTTGCTGTCTCCAAAGAATAAGAAGAGTCAACTGCAGTATGCCAAAAGTCATGTGGACAAACCACAAAAGTTTTGGGATAGTGTTCTGTGGACTGATGAAACAAAATTAGAACTGTTTGGGCCCATGGATCAACGCTATGTTTGCCTACTGTGAAGCATGGCGGGGGGTCAATCATGCTTTGGGGCTGTTTTGCTTCTACAGGTACAGGGAAGCTTCAGCGTGTGCAAGGTACCATGAATTCTCTTCAAAAATTAAAATTATGCGCAAATGAGTGTGAAAAGTCGCAAATGCCCTATTTTGGGACTTTTTGATGCCAGAATTCTGGAGTGAAGGTATGATAAATCATGGCCAATGTGTTATGAGAAAACAATGTCATATTGGCTCAGATAAGTAAACGCATTTCAAAGTTATTACTTCTTAGGATCCATTCACAGATCCGTGTGTGTTTTCCGGATCCGCGGATCCGCAAAACACGGACATCGGCAATGTGCGTTCCGCAATTTGCGGACTGCACATCGCCGGGACTACCTAGAAAATTCCTTTTCTTGTCCGCAATTGCGGACAAGAATAGGACATGTTCTATTTTTTTCGGGAACGCGATTGCGGACCCGGAAGTGCGGATCCGAGCAAGACATCGTCTGTCCCCATTGAAATTAATGGGTCCGCCATTCCGTTCTGCAAATGCGGAACAGAATTGTGGACGTGTGAATGGACCCTTAAAGTGACATATAATGTTTGCTAAATTTGTCTGCAATTGCCGATCCGGGCAGGACATCGTTTGTCCCCATTGAAATTAATGGATCCGCAATTCCGTTACGCAAATGCGGAACAGAATTGCGGACGTATGAACGGACCCTTAAAGTGACATATAATGTTTGCTAAATTTGTCTGGGTCCTTATGGTAAAAAATGGCTGGGTCCGAAAGGGATTAAATAGATTTGTAAACAAACAACATTCCTATGGATAAACGTACCCTCGTTGGTGGTCTGGCGTCTAAAATCTGTACCGCTCACCGAACAAGGTTTCAAGTCCCTGTTGCAATGGAGCTATTGTCATGCAAGTTCCATACTGTTTCACTGAAAAGGAGGACAACCATGCATCGGATGGAGGGCAGGAAGCGAGAAAACTGGACTGTATGGCCACCATACCAGTGACCCCAGTGAACCTCGATCCAGGCCTACTGATGTGAGATTTTCCTTTTATGATTAAATTGGTATATATGTTGCAATAAAAATGGTTCCAAGAATATGTCCTTAAAAATAAAAATCGAGTGAATTTAATATGACAAGGAAGAACAAACGTGTCAGCGCATAGCAGCCATTAGGCACCATGCACTATGTTTTCTATACTACTGTAAGTAGTAAACCAGCTAGTGGTGAACAAGTCTGATTTGCTGCTGTTTATTTAAAGATGTTAGACACTATCTGGTTAATGTTGATCAATGTGTTTGTGAGATGATTATTTGGCACTTACTAATATAAACTTTGTGGTAATTCTGCACTATTTTCTATATTTTCTAAGGTATGCTCCCTTGTTTACAAAGTATTTTCTGCTGTCCACACAGAGATCCTGTCCATAAAATGGCCTCTGATGGAGGGTCACGTGTCCAGGCAAATCACTCAGTGTCTCCATTCAAATACACTGCCCCTGCCATCTGTACTGTTGGGAGTTTAGTGCAGGTGCAGTGTGTTTGAATGGAGGAGACATCACATGGGGGTGATTTGCTAGATCACATGACCATCAGCGGCCATTTTATAGAAAGAACCTCTGGGTGGAAAGGACAAAAGACCTGGCAAACAAGGAGGCATCACTTATGAAATATAGAAAATAGTGTAGAATTGCAACAAAGACTATATTAGTAAGTGCAATATAGTCATCTTACAAACAAATTGGTCAACAGTAACCTGAAAGTGGCCAACCCCTTAAAGTGTCATCATAACAAGAACTCCACTTGTGTGTACATTAAACACATGGCTTTGTCCCTATAAAATTGACAGTGTTCAATGCAGTGTGATCTTTCCTTAGATAAAGAGGTTGTGTCACTTCAGCAAATGGCATTTATCATGTAGACAAAGTTCATAGAAAGGCACTTATTAATGTATTGTGATTGTCCATATTGCCTGCTTTGCTGGCTGGATTCATTTTTCTCTCACATTATACACTTCCTGTTTACAGGGGTCAAGCAAAATAACAAAGTGGGGGGGAAATGGCAGTGCATGTTATGGAAGTGCTCATTAGTACAGGAGGACCAGGAAGAGGTGAATGCAGGGCTCCCCTGGCTCTGTACTCACCGCTTCCGGGTCCTAGGCTGCTCGCTGTGCTGTGACTGTGCAGAGCATGAGGATGTGGGCGCGCTCTGACCTCACACTGTGCGTGTCAGGTCGCAGCACAGCAAGCGGCAGAAAGAAGAAGAACGCTGGATGTAAGGAGCAGGGCGGCGGCATCTAGAGCAGGTAAGGTAAGTTGATTTTTGGTTTTATCTGATCGAAGAATGGTGATAATTCATATGGGGGCCTGATCTAAGGTCTGATTGGGGGACTTATTCAGGTCTGATCTGAGGTCTTATTGGAGGTCATACACATGAATGTCTGATCTAAGGTCTGATTGGGAAACGTATTAACATTAGGGGCCTGATTCGGTCTCTGGGTTAAGGTCTTCCTCTAAAACCTATGTGCATCTTATGGGCAGGTGCATCTTATATGGTGAAAAATATGGTACGTGCGTGTAAAATTAAGAATAGGACAAAGCTGCAGTACTCAGCTGCTACTTATGGTCCTTTTACAGGGGTCAATTTACAGAAAATTATTGGAAACAAACTATTCTTTCTCAATAATTGCCTGATTGTTGAGCGGATGGGAAAGCTGCATCTGCCATGCGCCAGATCCCCCGCCCCCCCCCCCATGGCCGATTGTGTCCCAGGTCTATAGGAATGCTGAGTGGTTTGGTGCAGCCTTTATAGTCTCTATGTGTCACAGTGCTCCTACCTGGATACAGCCAAGGATTAGGCGCAGAGGCAATAAAGGGGGGATAGTTGAGGTAGGGGATGGAGAATAAATATCGAGTCCAGACCTTGATAAAGTTCAACAGCTTTACTTGAGTAAAATTGTATCCATACAATATTCAGGCTTTCTCTTGGTTCCAGCAGGTTTTGCCATAAACTGGCAGGCAAACATGATAACTCTGTTTTGTCTCTATGCTGTTCTAAACTCGGCTTGGGTCTGCTTACTGGACTTTTGATCGGTTTTGGCATCCCTGGATTGGGGTGCTTTTGGCTGCTGACCCCATCCTGACACTCAGTAAGTAAATTAGCAAGAAGGCAGGGTGCTCTATGAGTTACTTCCCTCTGGAGAGACTCCTGCTGCAGCCGGAGAACTTTCCCCTAGCTGCTACATCTTCCACACATCTGCCTCCATTGCAAGCTTAGCTTAGACTGCCTTGACTTCCTGCAGCCCCTCCTTTGTGTAGGAAAATGGGACTGGCCCACTTCTGCCCAAAAGTAGTAGAATGGAATGGTAAGTTCCATTCTATCTAAAGATCTTTCTCTCTGCCATATATGCTGCCACCTGCTGGTGAACCAGGCATATTACATATGCAAAACAGTTTCATGGTTACAAATGCACAGTGTAAAGGACCTGGAAATAAATACACAGATGGCAATAATGTTGGACCATTAGAGACTATAGCAGGATGAATGAATGGAAATACCACTCTGGGGTGTTACACATCTACATGCAACAATCATCCCCTTGTATGGGAATAAGTGATTACTACTTTTGTGATCGCCATACAGATTCATTGTTTTTTAGCAGCACATCGCTGTTTATACAAGACTATGTGTCACCAAAAAATTATGATTTTTAGTGCCAGCCAAAAGATATGATCATCAGATAAACAAGCGTTTGCTCATTTGTTGGGTAATCGGTGGTATCTTTACACGCGACAATTATTAGGAACAAGAGTGTCGACAAATGCACATCTCCTATAGTTGTCCAGATGAACTGCCGATCTAAACGCATATTAATTGTATGGCATTCTTCACGATGAAGTCAGACTCCCCAGCAATCTGATATTGATGGCCTTTTCATTACTAAAATTGATGGTTTTGAAATGTTTTGAATTAACCACTATTTGACCCACAACTCTGCAAAAAAAGAATGGTTTCCCACAGTGTCAGATTACAGATTGGCATATAATTAAAAATAATTTTTCTCAGCAATGCGGGCACATATGAACATGGGTCCAACACAGATGCCTTCAGCCGCCAAGTGCACATGTAACAGGTCAGCCAGTTTCATTGTACAAATCTGCTGACAGATTCTCTTTAACTATTGAGCTATAGCTGTAGTCCATAGGAAGACACTAGCCCATAATTTACTAATGTGAGTGCATGTAAATTATGCCTCAAAATCATCACACAACATTTTATGCAATTTGGTGCATCTAGATTTAGAGAAGTCATTTGTGGCTACACGGGAAAGGGGTGGGGCCTAAGGTGTGCCATTTGCACCACAATTCTGGCATAAAATTCTCGCTTAAAATACGCCAACCAGTAGTTTGTATAGAGTTAGACAAAAGTATCTGTCCCTGCATTAAATTTATCCTGCTGTTTGAGCCCCTGTGATAAATCTGGTGCAGGTCTAGACAGTCTGTCTAAAGTTACACCGTCTATAAGATTAGTAAATCTGCCCCATTACATTGCATGCAACGTATGTACTCCTGTGTGCTGCAACTGTCAATAATGAAAAACAATCTTGTAGCACTACAATATGGGGGTCATTTATTAAGCTGAAATACGTCTAACCGTTGTGCCGCAACCTGCGACATCTCCCCGCTGATGCCAGGTCTAAATAAGTGAGCATGGCATGGGTGGAGAAGTGGACGGGCCGTCAGGAAGCTGTCTTACATTTAGAAGTGGCAGAGGATCCGCCAAAGTTATGAAGGGGCCGGCGCCTCTACATAACTTCGGCGGATCCACCGCCAGTTTAGGGATCTATTAAGACAGGCATCTAAAACCCCGGTCTTAATAAATGTGCTCCTATGTATATCCTTAGCCTAACAGCCTTCTATATTTATGTTACTCGTCAATGGATGAGCAACACTTGCATAAGCACACCGTATGTCATTTAAAGTTTTGTTCGTGCATGATGATGAGGGAAATAGTTCCGCAGATTTTACCTTTGGTACTAAGAAGAGCCATCACGATGCTAAATGAACTCAGCTCTAGCATATCTGTATTATACATTGGCACACAAAGCTTTAATGGACAAGAACGTTTTTTCCTAGGCATTCTTGTCCTTCTGCTTTCATTTTTTACTATTGCTTGACTATAATTGACTACAGTTTAATTTATTACGTGGATTTTGGGTTCTAAATTATACAAGGACAACTCAAGTTTAAAATTTTTTGTTCATGTGTTCACCTAGTTTTCATTTCCCATGCCAGGCCAGTAGAGGGCACTGTTTCCTCTCTTTTGAACTCTTAGTTGGCGTTGTTAATGTCACATCCGTAATCAGTACACTGAGCTAACCACCTTTGTTGTATAAAATGCTTAATTCCCCTTTTTCAGCAAAGTAGTTAAAAAAAATCTTTATTTTCTCCTAGGTCTTTTGCACGGACAGAATTTAAAGGTAAATCTTCACTGTAGTTTAAGGTGCAGGCTCCAGGCTGTGATCACTAGCATGACACGGGATCTGCATGCTGCTTGGGAACAGATGTAAAAAGCCAGAGGACGGTCCATCATGGTGGTTCAGTCATCTGTTACATCTTCTGTTTCACATTTTGCTGCCATGGGTTCCTTTTGTATAATTTAGTATTTCATATTGGAAATACACATAGAGGTACATTTCATCATCATGTCTGCTCTGAATATACGCATCCAAATATTAAACTGCATTGATGCTTGTGCAAAATAAATGTGTCCTGCAAGATACTCAGAAACAAAATAGAAGGTTAAAGTCCATCTGTCAGCAGATTTGTACCTATGACACTGGCTGACCTGTTACATGTGCACTTGGCAGCTGAAGGCATCTTTGTTGGTGCCATGTTCATATGTGTCCGCATTGCTGAGAAAAATAATAATAAGCTTCTAAGAGCAATGGGGGCGTTGCTATTACTCCTAGAGGCTCTGGTCTCTCTGCCGCTGATTTACTGGGCCAGGCAGTGATAACATCAGGGGTGCACAGTGCCCCATGTAGTAGGTGGGATCAGAAGATGGCAACACAAGTTGTCAGGTACAACAGAAGTAGGTAGGGCCAGCGGTACCATAGTACAGAACAAAATACAGGTCCAGCAGAACCAAATACCTCGGTGCAGGACAAAATACTGCCACTTGTGCCACAGTATAAAACTGTATCACTGTACTGAGGACGGCAATATAGTGGAATTCAGGAGGGCACCTGCTGGCGCTGGCCAGGTGTATAAGTGCCTGATGCTCCTAGCATTAATTAATGCTGAGAGCACCAGATCTTTATGTACCTGGCTGGCTTTTAATCATGATTTACATGCCCAGCAAGTCTTCTGTCCTGTTTGATGCATATTTCAATAGTAACGATTTACTTCCTGGTTTTGCGTTCCAGCATGCGTTCCACCATGTGTTCCACCGCGGGCCGTGTCTTCTGGTCACGTGATTTCCGGTTTTCCGGCGCACAGGTATTTAGAGCGACGCTGACTGCATGCACACATGGACAGTCACCATCATCATGATGGCCACCACTGCACCACCAATGCTCATATCATATGCTGATTTACTTTCACCACTGGACCCATCTAGATCTGGACTTGGCAGTACATTTGGCATAAGGGAAGTACAATGAAATCTTCCTTGGTGAGTCATATAATTGAGTCTACAGAATTGCCTCCCATAGTATTAGTCTAAGCTTAAGTATTGAAATACTATTTCCACGAATATCTTCATTATTTTTTTATATATTTATATAGTCCTTATGTATCGTGTCCATTTACTAATGGTGATTACTGCTCTTTTAAGGAAGTATATAGTTACGCTTTTTGCATTATCTGCTGAATTCTATACATTGCTATACTATGAGCATTAAAGCTTTTACTATCTACAGTATTATATGCATACAGTTAATAGATATTGAATTCTATTATACGTGGTGTTTTTTTCTTTGGAACAATCAATATAAATTTATATGATAGTTTATTATGGGCATTGTGGATTTAAGTCGATTCTCACATACATCTTTCCTTCATCTTTAAAGGTTGATAATATTTCTGTTGATGTGGTCCCCTGATGAACGGATTCTGTTACAAGGGTCAGGGAAAGATGTCGGGAGAAAGTGAAATACAATCAAAAATTTTATGCCACTGGAGATATGATATGTGTGTCATAATCATATATTTATAAATTTTTTGTTTTTGATGTGCATTTGACCACTGACATTATACACTTGACCAGCGTATTGTCAAGACTTTCCCCCCCCGATGTCCCCCCATTCCCAACCCAATAAAGACACAACTCTGCAGGTGGATTTAATTGGCTACAGCAGCCATTTATTAAATAACAAACATACAATAAATAACATAAATAACCAACCCCAAGGCCTTCCTACCTGAAGGCCCGCCCAAGAAAAAGCATAAAACACGGGGAGCGTCCTTGGAGCCCCGTAAACCTGATGGGTAACTGCCCCTCTCCTAAATCAAATTAACTTACCTCGTGCCGATAAATGCCAGCTCAGAGGCAGAAACTGGTAGCCATAGGCAACAAAACGTGGGAAGATACCCGCCATATCACGCCCCAAATTCCAATACCTGAGGAGTCAAGAGCCCACTTGGCTCCCTCCCCACCACGCCAGATCCACCAACTCTAAGGACCCACCACCGCCCTGGCCGCTATGACAAGAAAACAGCCCCTGCCTGACCCAACTAAAACCACCCATAAACCACCCTCGTATAACCCCAACAGCCTTAATCACTTAAGGAGACCAGACCACTTCCAGACCCAAGGTCTCTGTTATGGCAGGCCTACCTCCAGGCTTGCATCCCTAGGTCCAGCTGGTTCAACAGTTATAGTAGGTCTTCTATCGGGTGGTGGTATCTATCCCTTGTCATATAGGGCAAATAGGAGATTCCTGACACGGGATCGCCCCTGTCGGGGTAGCCATTCCGTTTTTGTAGGCAGGCATACCAGTATATAGGGTGAGTGTGAGGGCAAGATATTTTTCTTTTCCTTTGCTTAACCCAGCCTACCAGTCAAAAGTGTTTTATTGGCACATTTTGGGTATTTTTAATATTATCAGTAAAGGTTACGTTTTACACTGGTGAAGGTGCTCTGTGATTATATACAATTTAGTTGTACTAGTGACCGACTTGGATTACAGATATCCTTATTGATCAGTTCTGTGACATGTACCTGGCTGGCCGTCATGTGGAGGGCTTGGGTGGCCCCCTGGGTATCGGCCACAGGGGAATTTCCCTGTAGTGTCTATGGCCAGTCCATCCCTGGATAACATTATCACCCATGACCCTGTCGATCAAAGTGGAGAGGGCTCAGTAGTTGCAGAGAGAGTAGAGCCTCTAGGTGTAACTGCATCACCCCCATTTCTTTTAGAGGCTCAGTTACATATATTAAAACACCATTTTTCTCAGTAATACAGATACATATGAACATGGCACCAAAACAGATGCCTTCAGCTGCCAAGTGCACATGCAACAGGTCAGTAAATAGGCTTAACACTTCTTACTTTGGACTTACAAAATCTTTTATTTTATTCAGAATAGTATAGGGTACGGCCATACTGTCAGGTTATCTGATGAAGTTTTAGAAGCAAAAATCAGGAATGGATCATAAAAGGATAGAAAGTATAAAGGACAGGTACAACTTCTCTTTTCAGATTTATTCCTGGTTTTGGCTTGCAAAACTACATCAAAAGACCTGAATGTGTGGCCATAACGTAGTTGTGTTGCTTATGATCAGCCGATGAGTCAGTGCTCGGTTTGTCAGTTAACTTGCATCTTTCATTAGGATGTAAGACGCCTGATTATTGGCAGCACCTCCTTGTGTAATCAGGGATGCGCCAATCAATAGAACTGCAGCCGTTCCTCCCACATTCACTTTGCATTGACCTATGTAATAAGCGGGTGCAAACGAGCACCAATAAATGCGTTTATCATCCCTTATTGCTCGTCTGGCCTGAACATTGGTCAGTGTAAGCTGGTCTTTCATTCAGTCTATCAAATCCGGTTTCTCAAACAAATTCACCAAAGGGCCTTTCACCCAGGGCAACCATTGGATGAACGATCGTTCATATGAATGTTAATTCCGAATTATTGTCTAATGTAAGTCTGGATTTACACACGGGTAGTTTGTGTATTTCTTCAGCACTTTTAAGTTTTTAGTGGCATTTTTCATATTTTTACACTGCACAACTAGCGGGAACGATTTTTGGTACAAATGCTTGTTCCCGTAATCTGCCCATGTAAAGTACTGCTGATCACCTGATGAACGAGCAATACACTAGATCATTAGGTGAAACGATCTGTCTTGCAGCACATTAAATGATTGTTTTTAGGCAGCAGATCATGGTGTGTGAAAAGTGATGACTCTGAATCAGGACAACAACAGCAGAAGCCATTGTTCGTCCCCATACACTAGAGGTGATCACTTCCTCTAATGCACCTGAAGAGCAGGCAATTATTGGGAAGGATCTGTCCCTTCCCAATATTTGCCTGCTCACTTAGCACATCATTACAGTGATCGCTCAATATTAGACTTGAAAGACACAGTATAGACTTTTGGGCTTTGATATTTTATATATTATTTATGTGCATTTATATGGAACATCCTGCATTGATGTCACATTAGGGGCAATGACTAGCATCTGAAATCATTTGCTCATTACGCTCAGCAGGATAATTATTTGTACTACACTGTCTACGATATACTAAGCTATTTTTCATATTGCATTTGAGCATTTGACAGCCTACGATTTTAATGTAATATGAATATTTCCTTTTTGCTGATTATTTTGCACATTTCTTTGGCCCTGTAATATATTTACCCAGGTAGAGAAGGCAGGCTTTACGTCCTCGTTAGACTACATTATAAAACATATTCTGCTTTCATGCCTTGTCAATTCTGTCTTTCCCGCCAGCCGCTTACAGCAGCTTTTACACCTGATACTTCAAGACAAGATTGCTCCACAAAATCACTGTGTTGATTAAATATTATGATGTGTTGTGGTTATTTTTACTCTTATTGACAGACAGAGCGTCATTAGCCGAGCGCTCCTTAACGAGCTCGAGTTAATTGAGGCCACAGTGCTGAGGAGGGGGATAATGTATATGTCCACATGCAAGAGCGGAAGAATTATAGGTAAATGGCAGTTCTCAAAATTGAGCAGAAAGTCTATCAAGTATTTCTCATCCGTGTGTGTCAGCTATTTTAATAAATTCTAACCTTATCTGATAAAAAAAAAAATTGTCGTTGTATTTAATTTATTCCTACAAACATGTTTAAAACTAACTTTACCGAGTGCATACATATTTTATAGTTCAAATAGAAATCATGGGGGTTATTATCCTGAAATACCCCTATATCAGATGTATTTCAAGAGCAGATTGCAGTCTACCACTTTTCCCTGCTCACACCAGATTAAAAAAAAGTGGGTGTGGCGTGGGCAGGGAAAGGGACGGGCTTGGAAAAAGTGAGCATGGCATATGCGGGGAAGGGGACAGGCGTGGAAAATGTTTTAAGCATGGAAAATGGTCTAAATGTAAGCCAGCTAGGAAGCTGTCTCTCATTTAGACTGGCGCTGGATGTGCAGAAGTTATGTAAAGGCCTGAGCCTCTTCAGAACTTTGGCGGATCCGCCACCTGATATAGGAGTTATTAAGGCCAGCATCTAAAATGCTGGTCTAAATAAATGACCCCCAATATCTTATAGTTGCACATTTTTGAGGAACACAAAGGCTCAGCACTGGGTTCCTGGGTACAGAGATCTTTGCCATCATCTATTTATCCCCAGGACTGTGACTGTGACAAGGGGACATCCTCTGCGTCTGGAGGAAAGAAGGTTTGTACACAAAAGTAGAAGAGGATTCTTTGTGGTAAACAGGGGTGCACCTAGCCTTTCTGCTGCCTGGGGTGAGTGCTCTGAAACAGTGCTCCCCCCATGCTAATTTCTTAACCTAACCCGTTTGCCACAATTTAAACACTCATTGCCCATAGCCCTTCTGCTGCCCCCCTTTTGCCCCTACCTGGTGCTGCCTGAGGTGATCGCCTTACTTGGCCTCATTGGTGGTGCACCCCTGACGGTAAAAGCAGTGAGACTTTGGAACTCTCTGCCGGAGAAGGTGGTGATGGTGAATTCACTAAAAGAGTCGAAGAGGGGCCTGGATATATTTCTGGAGGGTAATAATATTATAGGCTATAGTTATTAGAGAAGGGTCATTGATCCAGGGAGTTATTCTGATTGCCTAATTGGAGTCAGGACCCATTGTTTTTTGCCTTCCTCTGGGTCAACTTTGTAGGACAACAGGCCGAACTAGATGGACAGATGTCTTTTTTTCATATGCAAATATTAGTGTTGAGCGAATCTCCACAGTGGACTTCGACCCGAATTTCAGGGAAAATTTGATTCACTGCAGAGCTAAATTTCATTGTGCTTCATGGTAACGAATCAATTTTCCCTGAAAAAGGGGGGGGGGGGGGAGAAAAAGAAAACTCACCTCATCCATTTGATTATGTAGAGGCCACAGCGGCCATCTTGAAGACCCAGCAAGAAATCTTGCATGTAGTGACATATGTCATCATCACGCTGGGCGGCGCGATGACGTCATCACACTTCTCATAGGATTTCGTGCTGGATCTTCAATCAAGATGGCCCCGGTGATTATATGGATGAAGTAAGTATTTATTTATTTATTTTTTCTCACCGGATTAACCCCTGAAAGCGACAATGTGCATCTCAGATGCTGTGATGAACGTGGCATCTGAGGGGTTCAATTATGGTGGGTGGTGCAATCGTCAATTTATCACGTAATTCGTCAGAAAGTTATTTTTTTTGTAAAGCTTGGCAAAGCAGCCGAATTGAATTTTCAAGAACTTCGCTCATCACTAGTTCCTATGTATGTTATTATGTGTGTTACTACGTATTTACAAATATTTCATTAATAAATTATGTAGCATTTTCATCTATCCTTATAGACTATAGACAATAACCTGTCCACAGGATGTAATCCTATAAAGCGACAAGAAGATTAATGCCATTATTTGACACACACTACATGAGGACACCATTTAATAACCTATGTACTAGGGAATAGCAAGCACTTCAGTGAAATATATGGGCACATTACAGACTCCTGTTGCAAAGCGTTGTTCATTCAGGGTCAATCCTATTTGTTACCTTAAACTAAGGCGCAGGCAGTGGAGCAGAATACGATTACTCATGCTCAGATAAATCACAATATACAAAATAAAAAATGATGCTAAGTGCTCTCCACATACAATTACTGTGTACATTCATATTCAAGACACACACACACATACGTCCGTACAGACATATATACACACAACCTGCTTTACTGCAGGTCAGAACAGATAATTAGCATTTACATTATTGGACCTAAATCTATTTCCAGATTGGTCAGCCATCTGGCGGGGGGAATTGTAGCATGAGAGCCATGATATCCTTATCCTCACTTGGTTACAAACAGCTAAGGTCACACACTGGGAGATAAAGTAATCTGTTCATGATCTGAGACGTGGGGAGATGAAGTGATTTGCTCAAGGTCAAATTATGTGGCTGCGGCTGCAAGTGAACTCCAAATCCTGCGTTTGGATGATAGCTCAGATTTTGTCACTCGCTGTGGTTTGAAGCAGATTTGTCCTCATACAGAAAGGGGGTTGAAGAGCTGATGAAATAACACACACAATATGGGATATTCCAGAATTGTAAATGCAGCGCTTTATGTGGAAATGATGCTTTTATGTGGTCATTTTGAATTTCAGAAATTCACTGTGATTCAATTTTACATTTAAATTTTTATGGTAAATCCGTTTTTTCCAAATTAATAATGTATATATTTGACATGGCAGAAATAGGTTTACAAAATGAAGACCATGCCCTATCGATGCAGATGATCTGTAGGCTCTTGCTTGGATATAACTGTGCATACAGAGATAGCTGTCAGTTATTGATAGGACTGTTTCCTGCACGTCAAAGCCTTGAATAAGCAGAAATTTAAATGAATGAAATGCAAGTTATACTGAAAAAAATGACAAAATTATAGACTGCTCCTCAGGCTCTATAACTTGCAGCTTTTTGATTGCATTGCATTCTCATAATGACAGGTTCATTTTAAGGACATCTCTGAGATTAGTGGCGTAGCTAATAAGGGTACAGGGAGTGGTGGCCCAGGGCTCCTTGACATGGTGGGGCCCACTTGGGGAGGACTAATCAGATGAGTTTAACTCTTGGCTTCCTGCCTCATCGTTCCTCCTCTTTATGCTGCACCATTCACAGGATAGCAGCGTCCTGGTGCAGATGGTGCAGTGATGACAATGCTTACTGTCACCTGCCCTGGGACGCTTACTGTCCAAGGAGGTAGATGACTCGTCACACACGTCCGAGGATTAGGGTAAGGTGATTGCAAGTTTTGTTATTTTTTTAAAGGAGCGACAAGTGAAATTATTTGTTTAGAGAGCATAATGGGGTAATATTATATATTAAAGGTGCAAAAGGGACATTATTTTATATATGAAGGGGCACTACTATATATTAGGGGGGGCACAAGTTATATAATTATATAGTAAGGGAGCTTAAGAGGCATTACTACATATTAAAAGGGCACAATGAGGCATTATTACATATTAAGGGGGAGACAATGGGGCATTACTAGATATTAAAGGGGTTGTGCCATAAACTACTTTTCATCAGTTACTCTAGTTACTGTCCTAGAATTTGAGGAGGACTGGGACTGGTTGCCTCCACTTCCAGAGCTGCCTGGGGGGATGAGAGTATGGGGACACACTACATGTTCTAAAATAGATGCAATCCTGCTCACCATGTACCATCAGAAACACTCACCAGTGTGCAGTATATGCAAGTGCCAGAGTGTATTGTGGAGGCAAGCAGTTCTCACATTCTAGGACATGTGAAATTCCTGGGGATTTCCTCACATTCTAGGACAGGTTGCTTGTGGCCATCTTAAATCATTCCTGGAGAACTCCTTTAAGAGGACACAATGGAGCAATACTATATATTAAGGTGAGATAATTGGGGAATTGCTACTTTGCTAGATATTAAGTGGGCAGAATTAGACATTACTTTATATTAAGGGGCAAAATAGGGCATTACTACATATTAACAGGACACAACAGATATTAAGGGCACACAAGAGTCATTACTATATACCAAGGGAGCACAATGTGCATTATTATACAATATATACTAAGGGGGAGTATTTTGTAAGTTGTAAAAAGTAAGGCAGATGATGGAAAATGGAGTAGCCTAAAATTTATGCAGACACAAAATGTGCTTGAAAGAAGTTGTCATGATGGTCTGGGCCAGATGGAAAAGATGGGAAATGGGGACAATGGCAATCAGAAAACACTTGTGTCTACTGTAAGGCATTGCATTTTACTATACTGTAATCATATATACAGTCTGCAGCACAGTGACTTTGTAAACCTTTCTACCCCTATATGGTTAATGCTTGCCAAGCAGACTGGTCTTTGTACAGTGTTTTTATTTAATAACAGTATGGTAATATTAAGTCAGTAATAAGTGGTCTTGGAAGTGATTATGGTGTGGTCACCTCGGTTTGGTGTACACTTAGGTGTTTGATGTGTTTTGGCCTCCCCTACTCCTATCTACAACTTAGGCTTGAAGAGTCACCATCAGAAATTAAGAAATTAGAGCATATACTGGGGAATATTTAACAACACTTTTATGCCACAAAAGTGGCATTAAAAAAATCACAAACAATGGTGTATGACACATTTGTGCCATAAGTTGTGAATTTTAGCTTTTCTAAAAGTGGCAAGAAGAGGGTGTGGGGCTTAGTAGGAGGGGGTGAGGCCTTGGGATTTACTATAATTTATGCCAGAAACTGGTGTCAATTAATGCTTAAGTCTATGCCAAATACTAGCAGGTGTAGTTTATAGTTTCTGGTGCACAGAGTGTCAGAGGTGCACTTAATTTATTAGGAGCATCTGACCCTTAACCACTTAAGCCCCCCTAGCTTAAACACCCTTAATGACCAGGCCACTTTTTACAATTCCGCACTACACTACTTTCACCGTTTATTGTTCCGTCATGCAACTTACCACCCAAATGAATTTTACCTCCTTTTCTTCTCACTAATAGAGCTTTCATTTGGTGGTATTTCATTGTTGCTGACATTTTTACTTTTTTTGCCATTAATACAAATTTAACGATATTTTTGCAAAAAAATGACATTTTTCACTTTCTGTTGTAAAATTTTTCAAAAAAAACTACATTTCTATATAAATTTTTCTCTAAATTTATTGTTCTACATGTCTTTGATAAAAAAAGTCCAATAAGTGTATATTTATTGGTTTGGGTAAAAGTTATAGCGTTTACAAACTATGGTGCAAAAAGTGAATTTCGGCATTTTGAAGCAGCTCTGACTTTCTGAGCGCCTGTCATGTTTCTTCAGGTGCTAGAATGTCAGGATAGTATAAATACCCCCAAATGACACCATTTTAGAAAGAAGACACCCCAAAGTATTCGCGGAGGGGCATGGTGAGTTCATGTATCATTTCATTTTTTTTCACAAGTTAGCGGAAAATGACACTTTCTGAGAAAAAAAAAAAAAGTTTCAATTTCTGCTAACTTCTGGCAAAAAAAAGAAATCTCAGACGGACTCACTATGCCCCTCAGTGAATACCTTGGGGTGTCTACTTTCCGAAAAGGGGTCATTTGTGGGGTGTGTTTACTGTTCTGGCATTTTGGGCGGGCTAAATTGTGAGTCGCCATGAAACCTAAAGGTACTGTTGATTTGTGCTCTTTAGCACTCAGGCTGCAAAAGTGTCACTTATGTGGTATCGCCGCATCAGGAGAAGTAGGGCACGTGTTTGGGGTGTATTTTACATATACCCATGTTGGGTGAGAGAAATATCTCTGTAAACTGACAACTTTGTATAAAATTTTTTAAAAGTTGTCGCTTACAGAGATATTTTTCACACACAGTATAGGTATATATAAAAATACACCCCAAAGCACATTGCCCTACTTCTCCTGAGTACGGCGATACCACATGTGTGACACTTTTTGCAGCCTGGGTGCGCAAAGGGCCCTAAAACCAATGAGTACCTTTAGGATTTCACAGGGCATTTTTACGCATTTGGATTCCAGACTTCTTCTCACGCTTTAGGGGCCTCTAAATGCCAGGACAGTATAAATACCCTCACATGTGACCCCATTTTAGAAAGAAGACACCCTAAGGTATTCCGTGAGGGGTATGGTGAGTTCATGTAAAATTTTATTTTTGTCACAAGTTAGTGGAATATGAGACTTTGTAAAAACAAAATAAAAATAAAAATATATCAATTTCCGCTAACTTGTGCCAAAAATAAAAATTCTGTGAACTCGCCATGCCCCTCACGGAATACCTTGGGGTGTCTTCTTCCAAAATGGGGTCACATGTGGGGTATTTATACTCACCTGGCATTTTAGGCCTCTAAAGCGTGAGAATCCAAACGCGTAAAATGGCCTGTGAAATTCTAGCAGTACTCATTGGTTTAGGCTCTTTGCATTTGGCTGCAAAGTCACTCATGGTATCGCCGTACTCAGGAGTAGTAGCAGGCTTGGGGTGTATTTTACATATACCCATGCGGCGCTTGAGAAATATTGCTGTAAACGACAACTTTTTACATTTTTTTATTCAAAGTTGTCAATTTACAGAGATATTTCTCACACAAAGTATGGGTATATGTAAAAATACACCCCAAAACACATTGCCCTACTTCTCCTGAGTACGGCGATACCACATGAGTGACACTTTTTGCAGCCAAGATGCGCAAAGGGGCCCTAAAACCAATGAGTACCTTTTAGGAGGGCATTTTTACGCATTTTTCTTCTCACGCTTAGGGCCCCTAAAATGCCAGGGCAGTATAAATACCTCACATGTGACCCCATTTTGGAAAGAAGACACCCCAAGGTATTCTGTGAGGGGCATGGCGAGTTCATAGAAGATTTTTTTTTGGCACAAGTTAGCGGAAATTGATTTTTTATTGTTTTTTCTCATAAAGTCTACCTTTCTGCTAACTTTTGACAAAAAGTAAAATTTTTCATGGACTCACTATGCCCTCAGCGAATACCTTGGGGTGTCTTCTTTCCAAAATGGGGTCATTTGTGGGGTGTTTGTACTGTTCTGGCATTTTGGGCGGGGCTAAATTGTGAGCAGCCATAGTAAATCCTAAAGGTACTCGTTGAATTTGGGCCCCTTTGCGCACTCAGGTTGTAAAAGTGTCACTCATATGGTATCGTCAGCATCAGGAGAGTAGGGCATGTGTTTGGGTGTAGCTTTACATATACCCATGTTGGTGAGAGAAATATCTCTGTAAATTGACAACTTTGAATAAAAAATTTAAAAAGTTGTCGCTTACAGTGATATTTCTCACACACAGTATGGGTATATGTAAAAATACACCCCAAAACACATTGCCCTACTTCTCCTGAGTTCGGCGATACCACATGAGTGACACTTTTTTGCAGCCAAGATGCGCAAAGGGGCCCTAAAACCAATGTGTACCTTTAGGATTTCACAGGCCATTTTTACGCATTTGGATTCTCACACTTTAGGAACCCTAAAATGCCAGGGCAGTATAAATACCCCACATGTGACCCCATTGTGGAAAGAAGACACCCCAAGGTATTCCGTGAGGGGTATGGCGAGTTCACAGAAAAAAAAATTTGGCACAAGTTAGCGGAAATTGATTTTTTTTTTTTTTTTTTACAGTCTCATATTCCACTAACTTGTGACAAAAATAATATTTTACATGAACTCCCCATACCCCTCACGGAATACCTTGGGGAGTCTTCTTTCTAAAATGGGGTCACATGTGGGGTATTTATACTGCCCTGGCATTTGAGGGTCTCCGCAATCATTACACGTATGGCCAGCATTAGGAGTTTCTGCGATTCTCCGTATATTGAGCATAATGGTAATGAGATTTTTTCCGCTCAGCCTCTGGGCTGAAAAGAAAAAATGAACGGCACAGATTTTTCATTCGCATCGATCAATGTGGATGAATAAATCTCTGCCAAAAATGTGCAAAAAAAAAGTAGTAAGGCCCCATTCACACGTCCCGCAAAAATTCTGCGGAATAGATGCCGACCCATTCAGTGTGAATGGGCTGGCGGTGATGCGGAGAGCACACTATGCGCCGCCGCATCAGCATTTGCGGAGCTGCGGCCGCAAACTTCCGGGTTTCGGCCCCCAAGCATCCGGCCGCAGCTCCGCAAAAAGATAGAGCATGTCCTATTCTTGTCCGCAATTGCGGACAAGAAAAGGCATTTTCTATATAGTTCTGGCAATGTGCGGATCCGCAAATGCGGAAAGCACATTGTTGGTGTCCGTGTTTTGCGGATCCGTGGATCCATGGATCCGCAAAACACATACGGACGTCTGAATGAGTCTTACAGGGGGTAATTAGTGTCAGGGGGTGACAGGGGGTGACATGGGGTGATCGGGGTTAATCAGGGGTTAATCAGTAACGGGGTGGGGTGGGGTGGATGGGTGGGGGGTCTGTGTGGTGTTTTGGTGCACTTATAAAGTTCTTTGGTGGTCCCAAGCAAAAGGGACCACCAAAGGAACGATCAGCATATGGCCAGCATTAGGAGTTTCTGCGATTCTCCGTATATTGAGCATACGGGTAATGAGATTTTTTCCGTTCAGCCTCTGGGCTGAAAAGAAAAAAATGAACGGCACAGATTTTTCATTCGCATCGATCAATGTGGATGAATAAATCTCTGCCAAAAATGTGCAAAAAAAAGTAGTAAGGCCCCATTCACACGTCCGCAAAAATTCTGCGGAATAGATGCCGACCCATTCAGTGTGAATGGGGCTGGCGGTGATGCGGAGAGCACACTATGCGCCGCCGCATCAGCATTTGCGGAGCTGCGGCCGCAAACTTCCGGGTTTCGGCCCCCAAGCATCCGGCCGCAGCTCCGCAAAAGATAGAGCATGTCCTATTCTTGTCCGCAATTGCGGACAAGAAAAGGCATTTTCTATATAGTTCTGGCAATGTGCGGATCCGCAAAATGCGGAAAGCACATTGCTGGTGTCCGTGTTTTGCGGATCCGTGGATCCATGGATCCGCAAAACACATACGGACGTCTGAATGAGTCTTACAGGGGGTAATTAGTGTCAGGGGGTGACAGGGGGTGACATGGGGTGATCGGGGTTAATCAGGGGTTAATCAGTAACGGGGGTGGGGGTGGGGTGGATGGGTGGGGGGTCTGTGTGGTGTTTTGGTGCACTTATAAAGTTTCTTTGGTGGTCCCAAGCAAAAGGGACCACCAAAGGAACGATCAGCAAGCATATCAGACGCTGTTAACAAAACAGCGCCTGATATGCCATTTTTGACTTCTACAGCCTGCCAGCGCACGATCAGCGCTGGCAGGCTGTAGCTTACCTTCTCCTCGACGTGATCCTGTGAACGCGCACGCGCGCTGCTTCACAGGAAATCTCGCCTCTCGCGAGATGACGCGCGGGCGCGTCAACGAGGAACAGACCGACCGCCCGCAGGACGCAATCCTGCGTGAGGCGGTCGGCAAGAAGTTAAAAGGATTGTCTCATCTCGCAGTTACTAAGGCGAGATGAGACACAGTCCCTAGCACCAGCCGGCCTGGAAACAGGAGAACACTCTGATGGTTGCTGTTTCAGTAGCTTCCTTTAGGCTGCATGAGAGCTACGGAAACATCGTAGCACAGCAAGCTATGGTGTTTCTAAGTTAGTGAGTTGCACCCCAATAGGAGCTACTGAAACAGCGAGTACCAGAGTGCTCTGCTGTTTACCAGCCGGCTGATGGACAGGACTGTGTCTCGTCATCTTGCCTTAGTAGAAAAATAATAGGTGCATCTCACTGCAGTGCATTGGGGGTCATGAATGGATTGCCAGTATTGGTAAATCTATCCCACTTTTTCTAGAAACAAGTTTAATTTTGCATCCCTCATTAGCTACAATTCAGATTCTTTGGTTTTATATAACACATTTTTGGTCACAGCATCTATAATATACATTTGTGAACCAAAAATAATACTCCCAAAGATTGTCTGGTAGAGAGTAAGTATCCTACCATTATGCTTCGACTACCCAGCTGACTGCAGCCCTATCCTCCCTGATACTTAACATGGCATCACTTTTAAGTTATTGGTCAGAAGTATAGCAGAACTTATACATGGAGCTATGTTATATACGGAAGTATTCTTTGTAGGTATCATTCGTGTGAAGTAGGTGAATTTATTTTTATTCTTTATACAGTATAGACTATTTCAAGGTGTAATTGCCTGTGGATAGGTTAAAAGTTTCGATTCCGGAAAAACCTCATAAAGAACTGATTTTTGTATTACAGGGGTTATCTCATCTCAGGAACACCGAGAAAGGAGCCCTGAAAGTCATGGAGGGTGCACTGCGAATGTGAAGCCGCCCTCAATTCATTTCTATGGGGCTGCCGAAAATAGGCGAGCACTGGCTCGGCTCTTTCCTTCGGCCCCATAGAAATGAATGGGAGCAGGGGCTCAAATGAGGTGCGCTCCCATTCACTGCTATGGGGAGAGCACTTGGTGACAGAAAACCTGGGGTCCTCCAGGCACAACCTTCCCCGCCCAGTTCTCGATATAGGTGGGGGACCCAGAGATGGGACCCGAACCTATCAGACAAAGGGAACATATCCTAAAGATATTCCCCCATTGTCTCAGATGAGAATACCCCTTTAATGCATGTGGAAAATATATGACAATATTATTTGAATACTACATATTACTTGTGCACTATGTGGCAACATAATTATTTTAGCACAATATGTTAGTATTATATTATTTAAAATTATTAAACAAACCGTTTGAAAAAGGCAAGCAGTTTGTTGTTTAAGGCACCATTTCCAAAAATTAGCCTTTTATACTATAGGTATTGTATGTTCAGAAAACACCAACATACAGTTTTGGTAATATATTCTGCAAGTCTTTCTGATCCATCTTCGAATTTTGCCTAAACACATTGACCTAATGAAGGGTTACAGGCTGCCCACTTGTCCCTTCCAGACCGAAACTGCTCATCTAGGCAAACAGAAAAACTCGTAATGATTAATCACCCAACATTACCTAGCCATGAAGTGGAAAATCCATATAATGACTTTGCAGTTGAGTTGAACATTTTATGCAAATATCTTGTAGGCCTCTGCATCAAATGGGATGCCGGTTACGGCTCACAATTAGTACTTGTTTTCGACATACGCTTACTTAGTGCAGCGTGACTAATGCAGTGGAGATTAACATAGACTTCTCAGCTTGCTCTGTAAGTAAACTGATTTCCGCTTAATAAATAGCTTTATGAAGGCCAACAATGTAAAATGAGATCAGTGCAATGTTTGGTCAAGTGTTTGGCCTTTCAAAGTATTACTCCAGTCCTCAGGATGAGGCTTTCATCTTTCAGTGTACAGTACAACAAGTAATGTGGATTCTAGTCACAGGATAAATGAATGGTCTACAGAATAATACAGCATTGTTTGTCAGGAAAGGGGGTGGGGGGCAAAAGTTTCCTTTACTTTTCAGCAATTGTCTTAAGATTCTATTAAGACTGTAATTTAAGATAACTGGAAATTATGTTGTTTCATTTTTGCTACTAATTATCATCTAATTAGAGTCTGCTATTTTCTGTTAACTTGTGAGACTTGAAGATTAGTCAGAGATTACATTGTTTAAACATTTTCAATTTATGAATTATCTGATCTTATACCTTTTTATGGGACAACACTGAAGATATGACACTTTGATACAATGTAAAGTAGTCAGTGTACAGCCTATATAACAGTGTAAATTTGGTGTGCCCTCAAAATAACTCAACACACAGCCAGTAATGTCTAAACCGCTGACAACAAAAGTGAGCACACCCCAAAGTGAAAATGGCCAAATTGTGCCCAATTAGCACCCCCCTTTCCCCCCGGTGTCATGTGACTCCTTAGTGTTACAAGGTTGCAGGTATGAATGGGGATCAGGTGTGTTATCACTCTCGCATTCTCTCATACTGGTCACTGGAAGTTAAACATGGAATCTCATTGCAAATAACTTTATATAAAGATGGCCTAGGCTATAAGAAGATTGCCAACACCCTGAAACTGAGCTGCATCATGGTGGCTAAGACCATACAGCTGTTTAACAAGACAGATTTCACCCAGAACAGGCCTTGCCATGGCGGACCAAAGTAGATGTAGAGTGCTACCAGCATTGCTGCAGAGGTTAAAGGGGTGGGGGGGTCAGCCTGTCAGTGCTCAGACCATATGCCGCACACTGCATCAAGTTGGTCTGCATGGCTGTTGTCCCAGAAGGAAACTTCTTTAAAAGACGATGCACAAGAGAGCCCGCAAACAGTTTGCTGAAGACAAGCAGACTAAGGATATGGATTACGGAAACAAAGTCCTGTGGTCTAATGAGACCAAGATAAACTTATCTGGTTTAGATGGTGTCAAGCGTGTGTGGCGGCAACCAGGTGAGGAGTACAAAGACAAGTGTGTCTTGCCTATAGTCAAACGAAAGGTGGAGAAGCGCAAGACCTCTAACATCCACCTGCTTTGTGATGTTGTCATGGAGTAGTGGAAGAGGATTCCAGTGGCAACCTGTGAAGCTCTAGTGGTCTCCATGCCCAAGAAAGTTAAGGCAATGCTGTAAAAAAATAGTGGCCACACAAAATATTGACACTTTGGATACAATTTGGCCATTTTTACTTAAGGTTGTACTCACTTTTGTTGCCAGAGGTTTAGACATTAATGGCTGTGTAGATAGTGTAGATAGAGAGTGGGATATAAGAGGGGACAGTGGGAAATTAGTGGGGGCTGGGTTAGTAAGGAAAGTAGGGAGAAGACTGGGCAGAACTATACACCGATGAAAAATAGAACTGTTGGTAACAAGAATCTGTTACGTACAAACATCAATCAAGGTAATACAAAAATACCAGATATTCACTCTACAGGTAATAGTAATTTAAACTGTATTTTCACAAATGTCAGAGGTCTAGCTAGAAAAATGGGGGAGGTGGAGGCTATGGTACTAGAAGAACACATAGATATAGTTGGGGTGGCTGAGACATGGTTGTATTCTTCACATGACTGGGCTGTAAATATTGAGGGTTTTACACTATTTAGGAAAGACAGAGTCAGTAGAAAAGGCGGTGGCGTGTGCCTGTATGTGAGGAGTGATCTGAAGACAAGTATGAAAGAGGCAATTGTGGGTGAGGATGGTGAGGATTTGGAAACCTTATGGGTGGAAGTTCAAAGGAATATAAACACTGAAAAAATAATACTTCGTGTAATCTATAGACCCCCTAACATCACAGAGGAGATAGAAACACAACTGTATAACCAAATAGAGCGGGCTGCACAGGCTGGTAGAGTGGTTATAATGGGAGATTTTAACTTCCCAGACATTGACTGGGGTCATGGTTCTGCCTCACCGCAAAGGGGAGAAAATTCTTCAACTTGCTGCAGGACCACTTTATGGGCCAATTTGTAGAAGCTCCCACCAGGGGCGATGCTCTGTTGGATCTGGTGATTTCTAATGATGCAAAGCTTGTTGTAAATGTTACTGTTCGAGAAACACTACGTAATAGTGACCACAATATAATTATATTCCCGCTAAACTATAATAAGCAAACTCTGTCAGGCAGAGCAAAGACACTGAATTTAAAAAAGGCTAATTTCCATGGGT
Source organism: Bufotes viridis (assembly GCA_033119425.1). Lineage (NCBI taxonomy): Eukaryota > Metazoa > Chordata > Amphibia > Anura > Bufonidae > Bufotes > Bufotes viridis. The sequence goes on along the minus strand of CM065592.1, from coordinate 98,161,559 downwards.
TGAGGACAGCATTTCAGGGCATAGACTGGGAGCAGCTATTGTCACATAATAATACTGAGGATAAATGGGAGAGCTTTAAATCCACATTGAGTAATTGCAATAAAAAATGTATTCCTTTTGGTAATAAGTATAAACGGCTAAAATTAAACCCTCCATGGCTTACAGCTACTGTAGAAAGGACAATAAAAGAACAAAAAAGGACATTTAAAAAATCTGAGGGGTCAGCTGTAGTGTTTGAAGATTACAAAGGGTTAATAAAATCTGTAAAAAGGAGATAAAATTTGCAAAAATACAAAACGAACAGCAGGTGGCAAAAGAGAGCAAAACAAATCCCCAAAAGTTATTTAAATATGTAAATGCTAAAAAACCAAGGTCCTAGCAGGTAAGTCCCCTAATAATGGTAAAGGGGGGGGGTAGTCACTAAAAATAAGGAAAGGGCAGAGTTACATTTTTTTTTTAGCTATGTGTATACAAAAGAAGAGAAAAGAGCTGATATCTGTGGTGCTGGGGCTTTTAGTACATCGAATAATATACTCAATTGGCTAACTGTAGATATGGTCCAGGTAAGTTAAATAAGGTAAATGTTAACAAGGCTCCAGGTCTATATGGATTACACCCAAGAGTGCTTACAGAGCTCAGTTCAGACATTGCTGTGCCCCTGTTTATAATTTTTAAAGATCCTCTAGGTACTGGTACTGTGCCAAGTACATGGTGCAAGGCAAATGTGGAGCCCATATTCAAAAAGGTATCTAGGTCCTTCACAGGTAATTATAGACCAGTTAGTTTAACTTTTGTCGTTGGAAAAATGTTTGAAGGACTCTTAAGGGACTATATACAGTAGTATGTGACTTTAAATAATATTATAAGTAATTATAGCCAACATGGGTTTACCAAAGACAGAAGTTGTCAGACTAACCTGATTTGTTTTCATGAGGAGGTGAGTAGTAGCCTGGACAGAGGGGCGGTTGTGGGTGTAGTGTTTCTGGATTTTGAAAAGGGCTTTTGATACTGTCCCTCATAGACATTTAATAGGTAAAGTAAAGTCTATAGGCTTGGAAAGTATAGTTTGTAATTGAATTGAAGACTGGCTGAAGAACCGTGTCCGGAGAGTTGTGGTCAATGATTCCTATTCAGAATGGTCCCGGGTTAAAAGTGGTGTACCCCAAGGTTTAGTGCTGGGCCCTCTATTATTTAATTTATTTATTAATGATATCGAGGAAGGGATTAATAGCACCATTTCTTTTTTTGCAGATGACACCAAGCCATGTAGTACTGTACAGTCTATGGAAGATGTCCATAAACTACAAGAAGACTTGAACACTCTGAGTGATTGGGCATCAACTTGGCAAATGAGGTTCAATGTGGATAAATGTAAAGTTATGCATTTTAGTAGTAATAATCTCCATGCTTCATATGTCCTAGGTGATGTAACACTGGAAGAGTCACTTATAAAAAAGGATTTGGGTGTCTTTGTAGATGGTAGATCAAATAACAGCATACAATGTCAATCAGCTGCGTATATGGCTACCAGGATATTGTCATGCATTAAGCGAGGCATGGACTCACGGGGAAGGGATGTAACATTAACACTTTACAAAGCGTTTGTGCCTCCTCATCTGGAATATGCAGTCCAGTTTTTGGCATCAGTCCATAGAAAGCACGCACTACAGCTGGAAAAAGTACAGTGGAGAGCGATTAAACTGATAAGGGCATGGAGGCTCTTAGTTATGAAGAAAGATTAAAAGAATTGAATTTATTAAGTCTTGAGAAGAGACGTCTAAGCGGGGACATGATTAACCTATACAAATACAATAAGCCATACAAAGAATAAAGTGAAAAACTGTTCCATGTAAAATGCCCTCAAAAGACAAGGAGGCACTGCCTCCCACTGGAGAAGAAAAAGTTCAGTCTCCAGAAGCGTCAAAGCTTCTTTACTGTAGGAACTGTGAAACTGTGGAATAGACTTCCTCAGGACATGTTCACAGCAGAAACAGTGGACAGTTTTAAAAAGGGTTTAGATGAATTCGTAAAGTAAACAACATTAATGCTTATGAAAAGTGTAGAAATATGCGTCTCAATTCCTTCTGGGATTCGCGTCCCCTCCTATGCCTTGGCTGAACTTGATTGACTTACGTCTTTTTTAAACCGTATCAACTATGTAACTATGTAACTATCTAGAGGATAGGCCATCAACATAAATTCCCAGATAACCACTTTAAAGGGGTTACCTGCCATTTTTTAATAAAGGTCTATAAGCTGAATATGCCTAAAAATAAGAATAGATCATACAATCACCATTTAAATCCTTGTCATTCTCACACTGAGAGTGCCATTCACCCTGCCACTACTCAAATTACCATAGCCCTACAATGGCATGTTTTACTGCACATAGGACCAAAGCAACCAATAATCATGAATGGGAACCCAAACCATTGCTAAAGTCAGTGATTAGCTTTGTTCTACTTCTAGAATAGTAAATCCTTAAGTTACCCGGCTCAACATGGCCCATGGGTGGAGAATGGCACTATTTTCACAGAAAAGGTGTTTTTCATGGTGACATAATTCCTATTATTACTAAATCTCACCTTTAAATCTAATGTTAAATAATGACACTATTAGGAGAATCCGTTCAAAATTAATAGCAATATTTATTTTATGGGTAACCAAATAATAATTTTTAAATCCATTACATATCAGATTAATAGAACCATATATGTTAACATATATAATACTAATTGTACTATGCCCCTATGAGTCCCCTTTTTGTAATTACATGGCTGTGGGACAGGACATTATGTGCATATACAGCTACTTAACTATTTTTATAATACAGAAAACCCCTTTTAAAAATTACTTACACTATAATTTGTTTTCATACAAAGATGGAATGTACAGATAGATGGGAATCACAATGAGGCATTTTTCAAATATATACACCTCTTTTGGAGGGACAGTCCCTCTTTTTGACCAAAGTCCCTCTGTCCCTCTTTTCACCTTAAAGGGGTTGTCTCATCTTAGACAATGGGGGCATATCACTAGGATATGCCCCCATTGTCTTTAAGGTGTAGGTCCCACCGCTGGGACCGCATTTATACCGTGAACAGAGCCCGAAAACTTGTGGAGGGCGCACTGCACTTGCACAGCCACCTTCCATAAATTCCTATGGGGCCGCCGAAAATAGCCGTGGGTGGCCGGTCATGTGCGGTGTGCTCCCATTCACTTCTATGGGGAGTGCTCTTGGTGGTGGCCGGATCAGAGTCCTCCAGCCATCACTTAGCGATATGCCCCCATCCAGGGGCGTAGCTAATGGCTCATGGGCCCTGGTGCAAGAGTTCAGCTTGGGCCCCTCTTCCCTGTGCTTTGTGTGTCTTCTTATGTGGCACAAGGGTCTTTGGGCCCCCTCAGGCTCCTGGGCCCGGTAGCGACTGCTACCTCTGCACCCCCTATAGCTACGCCCATGCCCCCATCGTCTGAGATGGAACAACACCTTTAAATGTCTCTCTTTTTGATCTGAGGTATAGATTTGTATTATTACATTTACAATATTGATCAAGAAATTCTTGTCTGGTTCTTCTCTGGTTTCATTAATATATGCAATTTGGATTTTAAAAAGTTATAAATTTAGGTAATTGTTGCGCTATTTTGTAAAAGAAAACTATTGAGTTGTATAGATATGAAGGGAAAATTGATCTTTCACACAGTGAACCAAAATTGCCCCTTTTTGAGATTCTAAAAAGTTGCCAGGTATGATACAGTACATACATTTATTGTGCATATGTTATATAGGCTGTTTTTCTTTGTCAGAAAAGGTATAGACAAGGCAGTTCGGCTGTGAAAGCTTGGTGGGTTGGGCACTAAGCACAGATGGGTTTTGTCTACCCATAAAAAAACATTTTTCCTAGCGATAACTGTGCAGAGCAAGCTCTCCAGCAGAACAGTCCTCAGATCTTCACTCATGTCTGGAGAGTCGTGTTAGTCAGGAAATCTGTTGATGTAATTTGTTATCACAAAACACCAGCCTAATCTATTCTCTGTCTGTTCCCTTCTCTGTCACCTTCCTTATTTAGAAGGTAGGCTCAGAGATCCAAGGCTCAGCTCTTTACAGCCTTGTGTTTCTCACTCAAGACAACATCCGTCTCAAAGCCTAAGTGCTGATAAAGCTTTTGTTGATTAACCTATTCATTGGCACGAGGCAAAAGGCAGACAGGATAAGAGCACAGACAGTTTGACGTAAACTAATAACTCATCAAGAGAAATATTGCCCATTCACTACGGTTGATGACCACCATTGATGGTGATAAAGTCCTATTTGTTTGCTGGAAGAATTTATCATTTTATATGCAATAGAAGCAATCAATTTTTGCCCTTTTTACATGTCTGTGGATAATTTGGTTGTGTATTTCAGTCAATGGCATGTACAAAAAGGAAATTATATATTCTTGGAATAAATACATCAAGAAAATGTACAATTAACGACATAAAAGGTAAATTTGTCTATCATGTCACCAATCAATTGTACTTGTTATAAATCAATGTGCATTTTGACTCAGATACATTTCATTAAATGATCCTATTATTTTAAAGTTCATATATAGAGGGGAATAAAATGGCTGGAAAAATAAATAAAAAAACTGGAAAAATATAAATATCCAGAAAAACTAGGTGGTCGTTGATTTAGGCCAATCTCTGATGTCTATCGTCAATTCCTATTAACTTAGCCACAAGAATATATGGAAGTAATTTCACCCACTCAATTAAAATATGTTTTCGGTTTTAAAAATATGAATTGTATGGGATGAAATATTTGGCATTATTTGTAAGAAATTGTCAGCTTGCATGCCAAGGTATAGTGTTAACTGCAGAATGCCCTGACTGGAACCATAGATAAACCAATGAACAGCTGTCTGTCATCGTATATCACTCTGGGCAGGAAAGAAAAAAGGCTCCCTAGCTATTCTTAAGGCATTCACGAGTTACACACAAGGTATGATGGACTGACTGCTAAGGATCCAGGTTGTGTCTGTGGAGTAAGGTGACAGAAAACAGGTGTGAGTTTGCAGGTCACAGACCTAACCAGAAGATCAAAAGAAGGCAGAAAAGATAATAAACCAAGCCTGACTCAAAAACAAGAGGGTGCATAAATATAGCCTCATCAGCAGACAGTAGGTTAATCAGTAGAGCAAACCAAAGTTGAAACCTCTGGAATACACATATTGCAAGATCAGCAGACAAGAAGTTAATCAGTAGAACATGTCAAAGTCCAAACCTAGAGAGTACAGATATAGTCAAATCAGTAGATAATAGGTTAATCAGTGAAGCTAGCCAAGGTCGGTAAGCAGAGCATAAACAAGCAGGTATATAGTTCAAGTACAAATCACATAAACACAAACAATAGCCAGGGCATAATACACAATCACAAGCACTGCATAGTGTTAGTGCCTAGTTTAAATCTAATGCCTACACCTCTGATTGCATTAATGGCTTAATGTCTGAAGTCTCTGGATGGTTTCCAGGCCAGAAATTGACTGGTCATCACAGCAACCTTAAAGAAATGGGTGTGCGACTGTCATACTCCCTGTGCTCTCTTTTTTGATATAGCAATAGAATAGCTTCCCGTGCCACTCTTGATCTCTCACAGCACCACAGCATGAACCTGGGTGGAGGCTGCTCAGTGAAGAAACAGACACCACTGGACCATGGTCAGGTAAGTTTATAACACAAGGTTAGTTTTTACTCTAGCCTTATCTTGAACCAAAGCCTCAAAACTAAATAAAAGGGCAATGCATACAGCACATACAAAAGAAATGGTTCCTCCCCATAACTACATAAATTTTGATACATAATCTAGAGTAGAGATGAGAGAACCTTTTGAAATTCGGTTCGGTTCTGGTTTGCCGAATTTTTTGACAAAGTTCTATTTGGACCCGAATCGATTCTCTCTGAACCAAAGCCGCTCCATTTGCTCCAGAAATTGAAATATAATATCTTATAATCTCCCTGGACATTTTAGGAAAACATTATATCTCCTTTCATTCATTTTTCTATGATTTTTTATTCTCTCTCCCCTCCCTAACCTCTTGAATGCAATGACAGAAATAGTAAATCATGTTTGAGTGATACTGACATATTGTACATAGCAATGGGTAAATGCATGTTTGACGGAATAAGCAAACATTGTGTGTAAAAACATATCGCACCATTGTATGTGTTACGATTTTTCATATTCCAAAGCTTCTAAAAATTTGTCCATTCCAGGGGCAAATGGTGTTTAGTAACAGTGGCTTGTTGGGGGACCAAACGTACAAATATTATGCATTGATGAGGGCAGAATGGGAGCACAAGTGATAATTGTCAGAAGAAAAAGTTTCTTGTTCTGAACAAGCCTAGAAATATTCTCCGTTTTAATTGGGAACAGCAGCAGTACAGTATAGATTTGGAAAGGGTGGGGTAATAGTGGCAGTAGTGGCAGCAGAAACGGCATAGCATGGAACATACAAGGCAGTAGCAACCAAATGGTACATGCTGGCAGGCTGGCAGACAGCAGTAGTGGCATGATGGAGGCAGTGGCATGATGGCGGCAGCAGACATAAGGAATATGATGGCAGACAGGCAGCAACAATGGCAAAAAGAGGCAAGACCAGAACTCAGAACCGTATTTTTCACCCCATAAGACATACATCCCCCTCTTCTATGAACTCGCCATGCCCCTCACGGAATACCTTGGGGTGTCTTCTTTCCAAAATGGGGTCACATGTGGGGTATTTATACTGCCCTGGCATTTGAGGGGCCCTAAAGCGTGAGAAGAAGTCTGGAATCCAAATGCGTAAAAATGCTTTCCAAATGGTACTCATTGGACCTTGGGCCCCTTTGCGCACCTAGGCTGCAAAAAAGTGTCACACATGTGGTATCGCCGTACTCAGAAGAAGTAGGGCAATGTGTTTTGGGGTGTATTTTTACATATACCCATGCTGGGTGAGAGAAATATCTCCTTAAATTAATAACTTTGTATAAAATTTTTTAAAAAGTTGTCATTTACAGAGATATTTCTCACACGCAGTATGGGGGTATATGTAAAAATACACCCCAAAACACATTGCCCTACTTCTTCTGAGTACGGCGATACCACACGTGTGAGACTTTTTTGTAGCCTAGGTGCGCAAAGGGGCCCAAATTCCAATGAGTACCTTTTAGAATGGCATTTTTACGCATTTGGATTCCAGACTTCTTCCCACGCTTTAGGGCCCCTAAAATGCCAGGGCTGTATAAATACCCCACAAGTGACCCCATTTTGCAAAGAAGACACCCCAAGGTATTCCGTGAGGGGCATGGCGAGTTCATAGAAGATTTTTTTTTTTTGGCACAAGTTAGCGGAAATTGGCTTTTTTTTTTTTTCTTACAAAGTCTCATATTCCACTAACTAAGTTGTGACAAAAAATTACATTTTACATAAACTCACCATACCCCTCACGGAATGCCTTGGGGTGTCTTCTTTCTAAAATGGGGTCATATGTGGGGTATTTATAGTGCCCTGGAATTTTAGGGGCCCCTAATGCGTGAGAAGAAGTCTGGAATCCAAATGCATAAAAATGCCCTGTGAAATCCTAAAGGTACTCATTGGAATTTGGGCCCCTTTGCGCACCCAGGCTGCAAAACAGTGTCTCACATGTGGTATCGCCGTACTCAGGAGAAGTAGGGCAATGTGTTTTGGGGTGTTTTTTTACATATACCCATGCTGGGTGAGAGAAATATCTCTGTAAATGACAACTTTAATTTTTTTTTTATACAAAGCTGACAATTTACAGAGATATTTCTCTCACCCAGCATAGGTATATGTAAAAATACACCCCAAAACACATTTCCCTACTTCTTCTGAGTACGGCGATACGACATGCGTGCCACTTTTTTGCAGCCTAGGTGCGTTAAGGGGCGTAAAGTCCACATAGTGCCTTTAGGTTTTACAGGGCTGCTAACAATTTAGCCCCGCCCAAAATGCCAGAACAGTAAACACACCCCACAAATAAACCCATTTCGGAAAGTAGACACCCCAAGGTATTCACTGAGGGGCATAATGAGTCCGTGGGAGATTTTATTTTATTTTTTGCCAGAAGTTAGCAGAAATGGAAACTGTATTTATTTTTATTTTTCCTCAGAAAGTGTCATTTTCCACTAACTTGTGGAAAAAAAATGAAATGATACATGAACTCACCATGCCCCTCCGCGAATACTTTGGGGTGTCTTCTTTCTAAAATGGTATCATTTGGGGGGTATTTATACAATCCTGGCATTCTAGCACCTGAAGAAACATGACAGGTGCTCAGAAAGTCAGAGCTGCTTCAAAATGCAGAAATTCACTTTTTTTGCACCATAGTTTGTAAAGCTATAACTTTTACCCAAACCAATAAATTCACACTTATTGGATTTTTTTTTATCAAAGACATGTAAAACAATAAATTTAGAGAAAAACTTATATTGAAATGTAGTTTTTTTAGAAAAATTTTACAACAGAAAGTGAAAAATTTTATTTTTTTGCAAAAATGTCAGTAATTTTTGATTAATATCAAAAAAAGTTAAAATGTCCGCAGCAATGAAATACCACCAAATGCAAGCTCTATTAGTGAGAAGAAAAGGAGGTAAAATTAATTTGGGTGGTAAGTTGTATGACTGAGCAATAAACCGTGAAAGTAGTGTAGTGCAGAATTGTAAAAAGTGGTCTGGTCATTAAGGGTGTTTAAGCTAGGGGGGCTGAAGTGGTTAAACATGCCCCCTCACTTACTCATTACAGCTGAAGTAAACGCAGGCAGGCCAGGTGGCCGGCAGCGTAACTCCCTGATGTCATGTGCCTGCGCCGCCTACTTTATGAATGAAGCAAGCGGCGCAGGCACATGATGTCAGGGAGTCACACTGCCGCCCAGCCTGCCTGCGGTCTACAGCAGCTGTTAATGTTAACGGTAATATTACAAGTGAGGGGGCATCTTTAATGAACTTAAATTGAATTAGAACTTTTATATTTCTATACTGCAGCACTGGAGCCGCGAGGGGGGGGGAGGAGGGGGGGGATCTATGGGTGACATTTTTATGGGGGACATCTATGAAAGGCATTATTATGGGATGGGGGATCTGTGGATGGCACTGTTATGGGATGGGGAGTCTGTGGATGGCACTGTTATGGGGTGGGGGTCTGTGGATGACACATATATAACAGTGTCATCCACAGATCCCTCGTAACAGTGTCATCCACATATCCCCCATAACAGTGCCATCCACAGATCTCCCATAACAGTGCCATCCACTGATCCCCTATAACAGTGTCATCCACAGATCCCCCATAACAGTGTGTCCTCCACAGATCCCCCATAACAGTGGCATCCACAGATCCCCCATAACAGTGCCATCCACAGATCCCCCATAATAGTGTCATCCACAGATCCCCCATAACAGTGACATCCCCAGATCCCCCCATAACAGTGTCCTTCACATATCCCCAGATCTCCCATAACAGTGCCATCCCCAGATCCCCCATGACAGTGTCATCCACAGATCCCCCATAACAGTGTCATCCACAGATCCCACATAACAGTGACATCCACAGATGCCCAGATCCCCCATAACAGTGCCATCCCCAGATCCCCCATAACGGTGCCATCAACAGATTCCCCATAACAGTGCCATCCACAGATCCCCATAACAGTGTCATCCACAGATCCCCCATAACAGTGCCATCCACAGATCCCCCATAACAGTGCCATCCACAGATCCCCCATAACTGTGTCATCCACAGATCCCCCATAACAGTGACATCCACAGATCCCCCATAACAGTTCCATCCACAGATCCTCATAACAGTGTCCTTCACAGATCCCCAGATCCCCATAACAGTGCCATCCCCAGATCCCCCATAATGGTGCCATGCACAGATCCCCCATAACGGTGCCATCCACAGATCCCCATAACAGTGCCATCCCCAGATCCCCCATAAGTGTGTCATCCACAGTGCCCCCATAGCAGTGCCATCCACAGATCCCCCCATAACAGTGTGTCATCCACAGATCCCCAGATCCCCCCATAACAGTGCTTCATCCACAGATCCCCCATAATAGTGCCATCCACAGACCACCATTAATTCAGAACCCACCAAAAGCACACCTTATGGTTAAAAATATTTTTTTCTTCTTTTCCTCCCCAAAAACCTAGGTGCGTCTTATGGGCTGATACGTCTTATAGGGCGAAAAATACGGTATTTATCTGCTTTAGGCTACATGCACACGACAGTATTTTTTTGCGGCTTCCGTTCCGTTTTTTTTTTGCGGATCCCATTCATTTCTATGGATCCGCAAAAAAAACTGATGCCTCTTCCGTTTCCTGTCCGCGTCCGTATTCCGCATTTCACGTCCGCAAAAAAAATATGGCATGTCCTATTCTTGTCCGCAAAAAACGGTTTGCGGACCCATTGAAGTCAATGGGTCCGCAAAAAAAAAGGAAGCCACACTGAAGCTTTCCGTTTTTCCATCCGCATCCGTTTTTTTTGCGGATGGTTGCTTGCAAACCAGGGCACTTGTGCAGGTACTTTAAGAAACTGTTTCAAGCCTTCCGTTTTTTTTGCGGATCCGCAAAAAAAAAACGGAAGACACACGGAAACACAACCTACAAAATTTTCGGACACACGGAACGGATGTGGATGTGAAAAAAAATGGAAGACGGATCCGCGATTTGCGGACAGCAAAAAACAACTGTCGTGTGCATGTAGCCTTAGTCTGAGGAGTGTGAAAATCCTCCTAAATCCAGGCTTGGTTCATTCTGACAAAAGTGATATTTTGGCATCTTGCAGACAAACTATTGAGAAGTTGAAAGTTCTCCAATTTCTATGACAATTAATATTTTCCTGATATTCTTGGTAAATATCAGGCCTGCAATATATGGTACCATATCAATATCTTATTATGCAGTATATGCCAGTACTGGTTAATTTTCCTGTAAAAGCAACTCTTTGTGTTTAATTGTGTATAGCATGGTGTGTCCCATCCCTGGTGACATTCTTAATTGCCTTACGGTGGCTGTGCTATAACAAGAAGCTGTATGACACAATTTTAATTTTGCTTTCTTTTTTAATTCCTTTCAGTTATTTTTTCAGCTGTGCAATAATGATATCTGGAGCTGCTTATATTCAGCTTTCTGGCTTTCTTAAGTTATTAATACTGCGGATCAAGTTTTTTTGTGTGGAAGGAATGAACAACAAAAATAAATAAAATTAGTAACACAGCAATACAAATAAATAGCTCTGATTGAGGCTAAAAGTCAAATAAGAAAAATTGAAAAAAGGCAACATGTTTAATAATAAAATGCAAATTCCAACATATAAACCAATGCGATCTATATGTTTTTCAGAAACACAGGTAACTTTTCTATCTTTTATGCTAGTAGAAATCAAATATATTTCCTCAAATGACATTGATCACATCTAAATCCTACAACAAAAAAAGATATCCAGCAACCACAGCTGGAACAGATGACATTAAAATAGGTCCATCTATCTGCGAGGGACGGCAGCACCTCTGTGCCCCAGTATCTAACCAACAACACTTTTGCCACCAAACAGCCTTTTAGCCATTCCCGCTTAATATTCCCTCTGATATCGTCCTCCAATCCTAGGCCTAAAATTACTGACTTACAGTCTGGCGTCCAACTCCTACCAATCGTCCTGAAGACAGATCTCGTGATCTGTCCCCAGAACTTCTGGACCTCTCCACATCCCCAAAGGAGATGGAGGGAGTCCGCGTCTTTATGTCCACATTTCCAACATTGAGCCGGGCGGCCCCTGGGGCTCATTTTGTTCAGCAATCTGGGGGAATAATATAATTCGTGTACTATTTTAAACTGGATTAATCTATAGTTTATTGACTGGGTAGCATGCCTTATGTTTTTAAAAATCTCTGGCCAACACCTCTCTGATACTCCTAACACAGCCTTCCATTTTCTAGTGCTTCTAAATACCGTGACTCTCCCGAGTGCCCCCTTAGTTTACTATATATCTGTGATATCTTATACCTCACCTCCTTATTATTCAAGACACAATATTCCATGAATTCATCCCCTTGTACCTTTAATAACCCTTTATTAACCGTACTCTCATATGCAGATTTAAGCTGAGTGAATTTAAACGTATCCATAAACGTGCATTGTTCCCCATCAACTCATTCACCCTCTTAAGCCCACTAGGACCTACAATATCTGACACTTTCGTAATTCCCTTTTAGTCCAAAATCCTACCTCTTTTATTTTAGCAAATTCCACCAATTGCCGATTATTCCATAATTCTGTGAATGGAAGTGCACCGAAATCTCTAATATATTTTTAACTCTGTGCCATACTTTTTGAAGTGACCATTTTATTTTACATAGAGTATCTTTTTCCCCATACGACCAGATTCCAATTCTGCAAACACCTTACCCATTTGACCACCCCCCTCTGCAACCAAATATTTCAGAAATCTCTTATTCCCTACCCCCATACATCTTTTCAGCTGTGCACTAAAGAAATAGCCCTGAAGCCAGGGTACCGCCAACCCTCCATCTTTTTCAGCCAACCACAGAAATTTTTGCTTCATACGGACCTTTTTCCTCCCCCAAATTAAATCATTGAGTATTCTTTCCCTCGCAGAATGGGAACAGTTAATGTACCGGATTTCAATTTATGAGAAATTACGGAATAATTAAGTCATTGGCGGGTGATGGATATTAGGAAGCGGTGGTCTGTGGGAGTGCATCGGCGTCTATAGGGGTGGGGGAAGGGGATGAAAAATATTGTAACAATCATGAATTACTTCCTTCTTTTTTGATGGCTTTTGTATTCAATCATGGTTGCAATAAAAGTTTATAAAAAAAAAAAAAAAAAAAAAAAAAAAAATAGGTCCATCTATACTGAAATAAAAAGTCATGGGGGTGCAACCTAAAATGCTGTTTACACGTTTCAGAGGCCTTTACTCGCTACCGAACCTGAAATGCGTAAGTGTAAACTTTACTTTTTAACTTTACCTGTTCATGCTGCAGTTGTTGGAAATCTTATTTGTTTGAGGTGGATGTTTACCTTATGCGTAGTTTAGTGTTTCTTCTGTGCACAGCCAGACTTAACACATACAAGCAAGTTGCTCATCCATGGGTTGATAAAAAAAAAATGTTTACGTTTTTTTCTAAATCTTAACTTGTGGTATTTATACATTTATTGCAGGTTCTATGGAAAACTAAAGGATAGGTCATCAGTAAAAAAAAAACATCTTGGAAAACCCCTTTAAAGGGTCTCTGTCATCACTTTTTGACATTATAAGCTGTCTGTCATTAGCTATGTGCTAATGTCAGAGCAGCTTGATAATGTCTTTTTTACAAAAATCCGAGTTATATTCGGGCCAAAAAACGTAATTTTATAATAATATGTAAATTAGCCTTTAGGAGCAGGGGGGGCGTTGCCCTGCTCCTAGAAGCTCTGTGCGGCAACCTGCTGGCACGCCCCTTCTTACTTTGAGTGACAGTGCCGGGCAGCGATCCTCCGGCACTGTCTCCTTGTGAAATCCAGCGCCTGCACGGCCGCTCTGTATTCGGCGCAGGCGCGGTGAACAGAGGACAGCAGGCACCAGCGTCCTCTGCTCACCGCGCCTGCGCCGAATACAGAGCGGCCGTGCAGGCGCTGGATTTCACAAGGAGACAGTGCCGGAGGATCGCTGCCCGGCACTGTCACTCAAAGTAAGAAGGGGCGTGCCAGCAGGTTGCCGCACAGAGCTTCTAGGAGCTGGGCAACGCCCCCCCTGCTCCTAGAGGCTAATTTACATATTATAAAATTACGTTTTTTGGCCCGAATATAGCTCGGATTTTTGTAAAAAAGACATTATCAAGCTGCTCTGACATTAGCACATAGCTAATGTCAGACAGCTTATAATGTCAAAAAGTGATGACAGAAGCCCTTTAAATAGAAACAAAGTAATACTCAGGGCAAAGGTGAAAATTCAGCTTTCCTGCAGTTTTATAAGTCCCCCAACTAATCACACAGTGCGGCCATCTTGAATGACAGAAGAGGAACCTGGGAATTAGCAGATCTGCAGCTAAAAAGATGAAAAAAAGATCACCGGTTAGTGTTCTGTTCGTTTCCCATTTAACATGATTTTTTTCTTGAACCAGAGTATTGCTTTAAATCATCTTTATTGCCATTGTCTTCATACAATCCAAGTTTGAAAAATACATACACATCATGACCTGACTGCATAATCCCAACCCAAGAGTCCGAAAGATTATCATTACCAATCTTTCTATGCTTTCTAAAAGGGTTGTCTGCTTTATCTATTCCCTAAAATAAACTCATGACAGGTTGTCCTGTTGCATTTACCCCAAGTTATCAGCATAATTTATCGATTGGCAGCAAGTGCTCAGTCTCCCTGTAGCACCACCACAGAGGAAATTAAACCTTATATGGTGCCCAGAGGTGTCAATCATTTTACCATGTAATATGTGGATGTGTCAGAGTTTTCCCAGAGAAAGAGAGAGGAATGTTCTTTCCAGCCCCTCTTTGATCTGGCTAATTGATTTTAAATGACGGAACTCAATAATATAGCAAAACTGAATTTCCACAACTATAGTAAATCTTGGCTATAACAGTTTTCTGGTAATCCATGTCTTGTAAGTAAATAAGAGAAAAGGTGCCAAGAGGGTTTTGTGTGTTAGACCATTTAGAACATAAGAAGGCAGGAGAGCAGGACCTTAATCTGAGAAAGCCGTCATTCTTAAGAGGTCATGTATGGACACTCACTGGAGGACACACAAAGGTCATTACATAAAATTATTAACTTTTTTTTTACAAATAAAATTGATGTATGGTGTAAGAAATCATTTTAAAATGCAAATTACCTTTTTGCAAAACGCAGCATGTTTAACTGCCGTTATATTTTTATCTTGTGTTATCTCAATTGTATTGTTGTTTGGAGTTTCAGCTAGAAAATACTACAGTATTTAGAAAGAGACAGGAAGATGTACTCATATGCAATCTTTCTGATTTAGTTTTGCCGTACAAAAGGTGGATCTAGACAGGCAGATTATTACTCAGTATATCAGTTGTGCCCGGCCAGCTATTTTAGGCCGTGAGCTGGATATAACTGAGGCTACATTCACACTGGCGTTTTTGGGTCCGCTTGTGAGATCCGTTTCAGGGCTCTCACAAGTGGTCCAAAATGGATCAGTTTTGCCCCAATGCATTCTGAATGGATAAGTTTATGGATAAGGATAAGTTTGGCTCTGTTCCGCCTCCATTCCGCTCTGGAGGCGGACACCAAAACCCTGCTTGCAGCGAAGCCAAACGGATCCGTTTTCAATGACACAATATGTAACAATAGAAAACGTATCTGTCCCCCATTTGACTTTCAATGGTGTTCAAGACGAATCCGTTTTGCCTATTTTCATGATAATACAAACCGATCCGTTCTGAACGGATACATGCGGTTATATTATCAGTGCGGATCTATCTGTGCAGATACATGACGGATCCGCACCAGACACCAGTGTGAAAGTAGCCTGATATGTGTGAACTGCATGTCAGTGCACAGATCTGGCATCTATACAAGGACAGCACGGGACAGGAAAATGTAGCATGCAGCATTTTTCTTTTTGGAGCTATTTGGCTTTTAGATTTATGTATCTTTAGGTTATTATTTTTTTTAGTTTACTATTTTTTAGCTGCCATCGTATGTTGCAAATCCTCTAAAACATAAAGATATGTTTTGTTGCTGTGAACCCTATGAGAGATGAAAAGGTCGTCTGGGATTGGATTTCTTTGGTTATAAGTGTTTAGGTTACTGGAGATAATAATCGTACAATGGAAAGGTTGGTCATGTACAGACTGATCCACAGCTGCAATGGTTGCACGTGGCCAGCTGGGGGACATCAGAATTAATAAAAGAAACATATTGTATTTTTAAGTCATTTTGCAGGTTGAATGATTTGTTTAGATCAAAGTTTGATGAAAGAAAGTCTTTACTTTAAGCATGGTAAGGGATAAAGATGTGGATGTAAAAACTAGAGTGTACATTCTATTTAATTCAATATTATTTCAAATTTAAGTATTACCTATAAACATTTTTCCCCTATTTGTTAATAAAAATCCGCCCATTTTTATTACATGTATGTATAACATTAACGTATATTATTAGCTATTTCTCCAGATTGAAGAGATGCTTTTCGCACAAGTTTCACTTAAAGAAAAAAAACCACACAGGCTGGTCAGACAAGCAAAGCTGTAAGCTTCATCATTAAATATATTCTGCCTATTTTCCATATTAAACAAAAATGTGTTAAAATGATTACATCATGACCCCGCAGGTGCACATAAAGGTTGGATCCATTTATTGCTCCTGATTCTTCAATGAAATAAATCTACATGTGGGTGTAATTATATGGGGGTGGGCTATAGTAGTCTGCAGAACAAAGCCTTAGCTCACTGTCCACTAACTAGGGTCAAATAAATTACTTTTTAATCATTTTTTATTAAAGTGCCAAAGATAGAGCTGCTATCTTTAATATAATATGATCTTCTTCTTAATTATCTTAATGTGTTATTACTCACAGTAGTGTGTGTTTTTGTGTACAAAATGTATTGCTTCTAAACAGAAATTGTAGATATTGAACGTTAAAGGGCTTTCCAGCCTTAAAATTGACGACCTAGGCTTAGGCTAGTTATCAATATCAGGTGGTGGTGTGACTCCCAGAACCCCAATTGATTAGCTGTTGGAATAGGAAAATTGTGCTTTATCAGGGTTGTCTGTGTTCAGATCTGAACCTGGACATACCCATATTTTCACCCAGGCAGCCCCCCTGATGTTAGTATCGGAGCATATTATTCTTTTTTATTTACAATAATACACTGCTGGGAGGAAGCTTCCACCCAGCAGTGTGTTCGGTGATGTCACCGGCTCTGATGGGCTGGCTTTAGCGCTGCTCTAGCCGTTTTACAAGCTAGGGCAGCGCTAAAGCCCGCCCACGTGCCGGTGACATTACTGGGCTCACTGCTGGGCAGAAGCCTCTGCCCGGCAGCACTAAGGACAGCCCGGTATGTCACCGGATCTTCTGAAAATGCCATTTCCCTGCGCGTTTTAGAGCAGGGCTAAGTAGAGCATAGGAGCATGAGCATGCTCTTGTCAGGGGCTGCCTGGGTTAAAATATGGGTATGTTCAGGTTCAGCTCTGGACCCGGACAACCCCTTTAACAGGCACCTAAACTGGCACAGCTCAGTATACTGGTTAGTGGCCATAAATGGTACTGCAGCTGCCTTTCATTCAATTATGGAATCAAGAAAAGAAAGAATGAATAGTAACTATTGAACAATTTCTCACTTGTGTATCAGAAACAATTATGCAAGTTAATGCATTATTACCTGGCAAAAAAGTTGATGACAAAAGTCCACTGACCGTATGTGATGCTAAAGTGTCAGCCCTGTTTGTCACGAACCAGCGGGTGTGAACCTACTGTGCCACACGTCCTACCTCCTCTAAGGGTGTTGTCTAAGTCAACCCCTCGTTATTCACAGTACCCCTGATTGTGGGGATAGGCTTTCCCAAGAGGAACACCAGGTCGCTACCTCTTGAGAAGGACTGGCACACAAGACAGCTGGTCCAGGCAGACCAGGAGGTACCGGAGCAGGGTACCAGAGGTACAGATATAGTCAGCAGGCCGAGTCGTAACCAGGAGCAACAGTGCAGAACTGAAGGAGGAGGCAGAGGCGACGTCAAGCAATAGGTCAGGGCAGGCAGCACAGGTACAGGTCAGGCAGTCTGGGTCAGCAACAGGAGAGTCAAGACAAGCAGGCAGGGATAAAACAGATAGCAGAGTCCAGGAACACAAGCATATGCTAATGTCTCATTTAGCAACAGTGATTTGGCAACATCATTGACCCCTGTTGTGCTTTTTTTGGCATACATATTTTTTATTAGGTACAAAATAAGTATACAAGACAATGCAAAAATCCATAATAAAAACATGCAGTAGATGGCGATGTTCCTATGGTTTGTTATTAAGAAGTACAGTTGCATAAATACTCATAGGTTGACAAAGTTGTAAATGAACACAATATAATGCATTGTATATTTAATTGTATTATTGTTGCCATGTTGAGCATTGCCAACATTTCATAAATTTAGTGTGGAATATCAACTCCCAACTGGCCATATGCTTTAAAGTAAGTATTTTATCTACTTTGCCAAAAGTCAACGCTCTATGGGCATGAGAGAAAAAGGGGAATTCTGTGTTGAGTCAATTGAAGGGGGTATGTTTTACTTGAGGTACAGTTAAATTGATAAAGCTATAAAAGTACTGATTCAGACAATAGGTTAATGGAAGTGCAGCAGAGGGAATAAATGTTGTCCTCCAATTCCTGCCAGAATTTTGAATGGGGGGGGGGGATGTAACCCACTGTGCCAATTTCTGACCCACAGAACCAGCATAAGTCAATAGAACCTAGACCCATGTGTTTCAACATGGGGGTGTCCTGTAACACTTGGTCATACTTTTGTATGTGTTTTCTTGAGTATGGCTATATTAAGAGAAGCCTTGTGATTTTGAGTGAATAGCCATTATTTCTGGTTCCAAAAATCTAAGTCAGTTTCCTAAAAATGAATTTATGCCTGTGTGTTTTAATATTAATGTTATATTGGTTCAGTATATATTCTGTCCATTGTTTAAGAGACCCCAACCTGGCATCCACTCATAGGAACCATTTTTGTATGCATCTAGACGGTCTTTATTTCCCTGGTTTAGGAATGTACAGTATGTTAATTTTAATTGCACTACCTATCTACTTGGCATGCAAGTTACTCCTTACTTTAGCAGACTTAACCTTTATTTCATCTCCCACAATAATAAAAAATATGCTATTCATAAGACATAGCTTATAAACTTGCTATGCTTTATATGCAGGGCCGGTTCTAGGTGAAATGGGGCCCTGGGACGAAAAACAATAAGGGCAACCCCCCTGTCACGTCATCAGCCCCTCCTTTTTACATCACCCCCTTCACGTCACATTATTTCTCCCCCCCCCCCCCATGGCAGCATACAGAAATACAGCACCTCATAACTCTTACATCCAGTGATGTCTCCTTTGATGTAGATGGCGCCATGTCGCCATTTTGCGTCTCTGCAGTTTAAAAAAAGATAAAAATCTTAGTTTACTACTTTTCCATCATCCGCACATCTTCTGGACAAATCATCCTACTACCGCCAATACTGTGTCGCTGTCCTCCCCAATACTATACTGCAGAAACAGATAGTACCCCTGATAATACTAGTACCAAACAGCGCCCCCCCATATAAAATACCCTTTCTTTGTGGCCTCAGTACATAGTGCCCCATAATAATGTGCAGTAATAAGTGCCCCCATAGATGCCCCCCAATCATGTGCCAGTAACAAGTGCCTCTCTTCCCCCCCATGTGCCAGTAACAAGTGCCCCCCATGTGCCAGTAACAAGTGCCACCCCCCCCCCCATGTGCCAATAACAAGTGCCTCTTTAACCCCCCACCCCATGTGCAGGAACAAGTGCCTTTTAACCCCTTATGTACCAGTAACAAGTGCCTCTTTAACCCCCCATGTGCCAGTAACCCCCAATGTGCCTCTTTAACCCCCCACCCCATGTGCCAATAACAAGAGCCTCTTTAACCCCCACCCCATGTGCCAGTAACAAATGCCTCTTTAACCCCCCACCCCATGTGCCAGTAACAAGTGCCTCTTTAACCCCCCATTCCATGTGCCAGTAACAAGTGCCTCTATAACCCTCCACCCCATGTGCCAGTAACAAGTGCCTCTTTAACCCCCACCCCATGTGCCAGTAACAGATAGTCCAGTATATAAAAAGAAAAAAACAATAAACACTTTTACTTACCTCCATGGCAGCGATGCAGGCCTCTTCCGGCCTGTGTCTCGCGCTGTACGGCTTGGGCGGCCGCCTGCACCGGCCTCTGATAGGCTGCGGGCCTTGTGCCAGCAGCCTATCAGAGGAACAAGGAAGGAAAACGCCTTTCCCTCCCCGGCCCCACAGCACAGCCATCTGTATCGCTGTCCTGGGGATGGCGATACAGATGACTATGGAGATGAACGCTTCCACAATGGAAGCGTTCATCTCTCTTCGACCTGCTGTCGCCTGTGTCAGGCGGTTGGTGGGCTTGGGGGCCCCTAAGGACTCGGGGGCAATTGCCCTACTTGTCTATATGGAAGCACCTGTCCTGTTTATATGGAAGTCCCACAATGGAAATTTTTTTATGCAGTGGTATATAGATCAGTCTACAACACTAGCCTATTGATTGAAGACATTCTTTTGCTGGAGGACCCAATGGTAGGAATAGAAATACCATAAAAATCAAGCCAACTTTTGATTTTCTGCTTTTAATTAACTAACATTTGCTATAGCCTACACATTTTATGTTTAGACTAGAAGAAAAGTTTTGGAACATATACAAAATTATTTGTTGTGTCTGAATTATTCATTAACATTTCATCCTAGTCTTACGTAGACCATCGTGCTTGATTGATTCACACTTGTGATGTTTAACTGCAGATTTAATTTAATTATAGTTGATGAGGCATCTACCTTTAATAAATATTTAATGTGTACTGGTAATATATCACATCCCATTAATTTTCTTGAATTTCAAATTGTAACCTTGTGCTACTAACATCTTGAAATTTAAAGCTGTCGTTACAAACACATTTTGGACAAGCTGTAAAAACAGGCTAAATCTTGTCCTCGGTTTTTAGTATGCACAACTCATTTCCTTTACTGTATCTCAGACAACTATATAAAAACACTGGCGTGCAAGATACGAGAACCCATACATCACAGCTGTAGTTTGCAGTGGGAAGAAAATCAGGCAGAAAATGGCACTTTATATTTGTAAAAAGAGACTTTGTCAATGTGGCTCTTTGTGGTCCAACTGTCTCCATGACAAAAGGTTTAGTTCCACTGTTCCAATGGGACCTAGAGGGACCTTAGCCCGCTTTTTTGAGACAGACTGTTCTGTATTCCAAGAAACTGCTTCCATAAATTTATGGTGGCATAGGGCAACATAAAGTGCTCCAAGAAAATGTCTTCTTTTCGAAGGCGCTAATGAATGAAGATAAGTGAGCCTGACTGAATAGGTAGTAAATCTTTTCTGGCAGGATTGAACAATTTTAATTAGGGCTTCCAAAATCTCAAAAATTTGTGCAAATCTGGGTGACCTTTTCCAGCTTTCTTTGTGCTAGAATTACATTATGTGAGGCATTTAACAAAGTGGAAAGATTTAGAGCGATCAGGTTCTATGAGGAAGGAACCACAAGCTTAATATCTATATGAGTCAGTATATGGTTTTATGGTTTAATACTGATTTGGCCAAACTGTACGTCAGGTTTCTGTTTCTTTTTTTGTACATCAGCCTTATGTTTTCGGCTACTTCTTAGTGAGTTAAGCTGTTGCAATTTCAGTTCTTTCCATCTGTAAAATCTTTATTCCATTTAAACTAATCCCTTTAAAATTGTTGAAATCAGTGTAATAGAAAGATTGGGTCTTTGCATATAGCTAGTCCAGGTAGTCTTGATCCATACTGCATATGACAAGGAAAAAAAGTCTATTAAACATAAAACCTGGTGAAATGATTCTTACCCTTGTGTTAACTGACAGTGATATGCCTTACCATACCACATTACAATTTTCTATTAATTCTATGATTCTATGAGCTCCCTTATGTCTTTAGTTTTGGGAGATACTTCATGCAAGGGGCCCAACAGCCACATGTGACTCCTGAAGCATTACATCATAAAAATGGATTGGGGGGGGGTACTATCTCTTCTTGTAGCGAGCGCCTTAATTGGCATTAGGAAGCTTACCTAGGCCATAGATACTCCCCTGGAATTCTGGGGAGAAAGGGATGCTAAAGAGCTCTTAACAAGTTCTGCCTCTAATGCCACCAGATGTAAGGCAGCTATCCTATAAGTCAATGTTTAACCCTTTAAATAGGCCTTGAGACATAACTCTAATATTAATTAAGCCAGCATCTCACCTGCAGACAGCTGTTTCAGGGTGATTGCCCCTAATTAGTGCACAGCAGAAAGTACTGGCTTACCTGGGTGAGGGGCTAGGTCAGGATTTGGGGGGTACTATCTCTCCTTGGGGAAAGAGTGCCTTAGTCGGCATGAGGAGACTTATAGGCCATACATTCTTCTCTAGAATTATGGAAAAAAGGCATGCACATGAGCTTTAATACCACCAGATATAAGGCAGCTATCCTATAAGTGAGACCAGTCTATTTGTTCTACTTTGTTCAGAAGTAACTGTCTTAAAAGGGGTCCTGTCTGCTTTGCATAAAGAAGAAAACAGTACTCAAATGGAGCCACTCTTTTTGGGAGACCATTTGTCTTGTGCATATTGCTGGCAGCAAATAATATGCATATTGTCTCCCCACCTAACCAGCCAAACCCCTTACCAGCAACAGCCCCTGTTTAAAGGTGCTGTGCAGCCATTAACAATGAAGAAGGAGTATACAGTGCAGTCTTCTTTATTAAATGAAAGGCAGCTGTGGACTAATTGGCCGCTTGGTTCTCCACCGCAGCATGGCCGCAACCCACCCGCAGCACGGCCGCTCTGTGTGGCCGTACCCTAAGGCAGAGTGGCCTGGGTATGCCTGATTTATAGTGATTAGTTATTATAGTTATTGTGACAAATTAATTTCTTGGCGAACTTAAGCAAATTTGACGAATCAAATTTTTCAAAATCTGGCTGATCTCTAGTAATTTGGTTCATGTCAGAATGGAACAGGTCCATAATCTATATATTTTCATGTTAAATAGTGGTTGACTATGAATAATGCAGCTCGTGTGCATTTCGTTGTAGAAATAGTTGCTGTATGTTGTTGACTTATATAGTTTCTTATTACATGGGACATTTTAGGACAATAAGTATTATTATGTTAAGATTATAACATTTTGCTACTGAGATAAAACAAATCCATAGCCAGCATTGTGCTCTGATACAAATTATAGCAATGCTGGTCACATCTGTGTGCTTCATTCCCTTGCAATTTGTATTTTCTATATTTCTAGTAGAGAGGTCAGACTGAAGTCAATATCTGTATTTCATTTTGTAATCTTTTTATGTGTAGGAATAAAAATTCACTGGAGGAATGTATAATTTTTGCCTGTTTGTAAATCCTGTCTAAGACCGAGCTTTGAGTATCCATTACAGTGTTGGGCACCAGTTCACATAAAAAATACTGCACAACTGGAAAGAGTTTAGAGAAGGGCAGTAACATTAATTAAGGTATTGGACGGTTTTAGTTATAAGGATAATCTCTGAAATTTGTGCTTCTTTTCAAATTCATTGTCAGTTCAAAGAACTCCTGGCAACCTTTGACTGTATAAAAGTCAGAATATCCTTTGGCAAATATGCTTAGTTTTTACTAGTAAAGGAGGATTTTAAAGTAATAGAAAAATTGTGATCACATTTGCGTAGAAATATTGACAATAAAAATAACATAAATCAAATTTAGCTAGCAGAACAGAAGTAGAAGACAGTGATGGCCGCAATATTCTGTGAGATACCGGTAGAGTATCAGAATAAGTAGATCTCCTCATAGGTTCATGTGTCAGCACACCTGTCACTAAACTTGCTTAGTGAAATTTTCATAGTTGACTCACACAGGGATATGGTACAAAAACCCCAGTGGCCAAAGTACACTTTAGTAAAAGGCAGAGGAGGAGATCAGAGGTTATAGAGGCTGTCCGAGATAATTAAAAATTTTGGACAACCCCTACAAACATAATGTGCATATTTATACTCACCCCTTACTCGTGCTCCATTCCCTGCAGCACTGTCTGGCATTCCCACTACAGCAGCTGTGATGTACCTGGATAAGACACGTGACTACTGCAGCCATTCACTGTCCTTAGCCTGTGTGTTCATTATGCCTTTCTGCATTCTTGAGACAGGCCCCCTACCATAGCTGAGGAGAGGAGTAGTTTGATGGGTTCGATTCTGAATATGATCACTGGAGTTGGTTGAACTCTGTGGGTAATGACTGCCTGATGAGAGAGTTTGTCGAACCTTTAACCCCTTAAGGGCACTGTCCTATTTCACCTTAAGGACCAGGCCATTTTTTGCAAATCTGACATCTATCACTTTAAGTGTGAATAACTTTAAAACGCTTTAACTTACCCAGGCTGTTCGAGAATGTTTTTTCGACAGATATTGTACTTCATGACACTGCTAAAAAAAAATTCCAATAAGTTTATTTTTTTGTATAAAAAAATACCAAATTTACCAAAAATTTAGAAAACTTAGCAAATTTCAAAGTTTAAAATTCTCTACTTCTAAAATGAATAGAAATACCCCCAAAATAGTTATTACTTTACATTCCCCATATGTCTACTTCATGTTTGGAGCATTTTGGGAATGCCATTTTATTTTTTGGGGATGTTACAAGCCTTAGAAGGTTAGAAGCAAATTTTGAAATTTTTCAGAAATTTTCCAAAACCCACTTTTTAAGGATCAGTTCAGGTCTGAAGTCACTTTGGGAGGCTTACATAATAGAAACCACCCAAAAATGACCCCACTTTAGAAACTACACCCCTCAAAGTATTCAAAACTGATTTTACAGACTTTGTAACCCTTTTGGTGTTCCACAAGAATTAATGGAAAATGGAGATAAAATTTCAGAATTTAGATTTTTTGGAAAATGTTCCATTTGAATCCATTTTTTCCAGGAATAAAGCAAGGGTTATTTGCCAAACAAAACTCAATATGGGTTGTCCTGATTCTGTACTTTGCAGAAACATCCCATATGTGGTCGTAAACTACTGTTTGGCCAAATGGCAGGACATAGATTGAGAGGAACACCATATGGTTTTTGGAAGGCAGATTTTGCTGGACTGTTTTTGTGCACCATGTCCCATTTCAAGCCCCCTTGATGCACCCCTAGAATAGAAGTTCCAAAAAAGTGACTACATCTTAAGAAAGTAAACACCTCAAGGTATTCAAAACGGGTTTTACAAACTTTGTTAACCCTTTAGGTGTTCCACAAGAGTTAGGCCCCTTTCACACGGGCGAGTTTTCCGTTCGGGTGCAATGCGTGATGTGAACGCATTGTACCCGCACTGAATCCTGACCCATTCATTTCAATGGGTCTGTGTACATGAGCGTTTTTTTTCACGCATCACTTGTGCGTTGCGTGAAAATCGCAGCATGTTCTAAATTCTGCGTTTTTCACGCAGCCCTAGCTCCATAGAAGTGAATGGGGCTGCGTGAAAAACGCATTGCATCCGCAAGCAGGTGCGGGTGCGTTGCATTTTTTACTGATGGTTGCTAGGAGATTTTGTTTGTAAACCTTCAGTTTTTTATCACGCGCGTGAAAAACGCATCAAAACGCATTGCACCCGCGCGGAAAAAACTGAACAACTGAACGCAATCGCAGGCAAAACTGAATGGCTTTGCCTGTGAAATCGCACAGTTTTCCCTGAACGCATCCGCAACGCATCCGAACCTAATCTGGACACGCTCGTGTGAAAGAGGCCTTAATGGCAGATGGAGAAACAATTTTAGAATTTCGATTTTTTTTGAAAATTTTCCATTTGAATCCATTTTTTCCAGGAATAAAGCAAGGGTTAACTGCCAAAAAAACTTAATATGGGTTGCCCTGATTATGTACTTTGCAGAAACACCCCATATGTGGTTGTAAACTACTGTTTGGCCAAACGGCAGGACATAGAAGGAGGGGAACGCCTTATGGTTTTTGAAAGGCAGAATTTGCTGGACTGGTTTTCTACACCATGACCCATTTCAAACCCCCCGATGCACCCCTGATGTTTTTTTATGGAAAGTAACAAAAACATTTTTTTTTAATTTCATCTCCTTTTGCCAATAACTCTTGTGGAACACCTAAAGGGTTAACAATGTTTGTAAAATCAGTTTGGAATACATTGAGGGGTGTAGTTTCTTAGATGGGGTCACTTTTTTGGAGTTTCTACTCTGCCTTCCAAAAACCATATGGCGTTCCTTTCCTTTTACATCCTGCTGTGTCCTCGTACAGCAGTTTACGACCACATATGGGGATTTTCTGCAAACTACAGAATCAGGGCAATAAATATTGAGTTTTGTTTGGCTGTAACCCTTGCTTTATTACCTGAAAAAATAGATTCAAATGGAAAATTTGCCAAAAAATGGGTGTTTTGGCACCCTTTTTTTTTAACACTGTTCATCCGTGGGGTTGGATCAAATGTGATTTTTATAGGGCAGATTCTTACGGACACGGCAATACCTAATATGTCTTTTTTTTACATTTATTTAGATTTTACACTATATTATTATTTTAGAAGCAAAAAAAAAACAATTTTAGTACCTCCATAGCCTGAGAGTTACAGTTTTTAAATTCTTTGGGTTATTGTCTTAGGTAGGGGCAAATTTTTTGCGGGAGTATTGGCAGTATTTTTGGGGGCATATGACTTTTTGATTGTTCGCTATTACACTTTTTATTATCTAAGTTGACAAAAAATAGATTTTTTTTACATGTTTTTTTTTTTACAGCGTTTATCCGAGGGGTTAGTTCAAATGTTATTTTTATAGAGCACATTGTTACGGATGTGGCAATACCTAATATGACTACTCTAGTATTTTGTTGGTTTCAGTTTGACATCATCAACCAACTTAGAAAAAGAAAAGAAAAATTGTGTCTCCACATTCTAAAAGTCTTTATTTTTTTTTGGTTGGGCGACTGTCTTATGTAGGGGCTCATTTTTTGCGGGATTAGAGGGCGGTTTTAATGGCACTACTTTGGGGGGCATTTGACTTTTTGATGACATGCTATTACAATTTGTGTGATCTAAGGTGACAAAAAATTTTTTTACATTGTTTTAGTTTTTTTTTTAAGGGCGTTTATCCGAGGGGTTAGATAATATTTTATTTTTATAGATCAGATTATTACGGACGCAACAATGCCCAACATGTATGGCTCTCAGACTTTGGAGACACTAAAACAACAGTTTTTCAAAAAAACAGTTTTTCAATTTTATGTATTTTCTAGGAGATTGTCTGGGATTATAATAATTTAAAACTCCATGGAAGTGTGATACTCCCTGAAGCAAACAATAACGCAGAGGCCCGGATGATCGGGGCACGTGTCACACTGAGTGGTGGTGTCCTTCCGTATCCCCCTCTTGTGACACACTCTGCACTTTTTTTGGGTCGCCTCCAGTTCCCGAGGTACTCCGACCTGCTCTTTCCCATCAGAAAACATCAGGGCCTTGAGGACTGCCTCATAGAACTGAAGGAAAGTCTCTGTGCTGCCAGCGCTTCGGTATAATACAAAAGCGTTGTACATGGCAACCTGTCCCAAGTAGACTGCAACTTTTTTGTACCATACCCGGGTTTTTCGCATGGCATTATATGGCTTGAGGACTTGATCAGAGAGATCAACTCCTCCCATATACCGATTGTAGTAGACAATACAATCAGGCTTGAGGACCGTTGCCGTGGTACCTCGCACAGAGACAGGGGTGACGCCGTTACCATGGATTGTGGTCAGTATAAGGACATCCCTATTGTCCTTATATCTGACCAACAACAGGTTGTCACTGGTAAGGGCACGTGTCTGACCCCTGGGGATAGTTACCTGGAGGAGGGAGGTAGGGAGGCCACGCTGATTTTTCCGCACGGTCCCACAAGCGAACGTGGATCTGGCGGAGAGGGCCTGAAACAATGGAATACTGGTATAAAAGTTATCCACATACAAGTGGTAACCCTTATCCAGCAGTGGGTGCAAAAGGTCTCACACGAGTTTCCTGCTAACACCCAAAGTGGGGGGACATTCTGGGTGTTCAATATGGGAATCTCGCCCCTCCTACACACAAAATTTGTAAGTGTACCCTGAGGAACTCTCACAACT
Organism: Bufotes viridis; assembly: GCA_033119425.1. Taxonomy (NCBI): domain Eukaryota; kingdom Metazoa; phylum Chordata; class Amphibia; order Anura; family Bufonidae; genus Bufotes; species Bufotes viridis. The sequence goes on along the minus strand of CM065592.1, from coordinate 98,133,639 downwards.
TTTGTACATTTTGGCGCCATACCTCGCTCGCTTAGAGGGAAGGTATTGGCGGAAGCTGAGTCGCCCCTTGAAAGCAACGAGAGACTCATCAACCGCTGACCTCCCTTCCAGGTACAGAGGCCTCCACAAATTTGGCCCCAAAGTGATCAATGACCGGCCGTATTTTATACAGCTGGTCATAGGCAGGATCACCTCGGGGGGGGGGGGGGAACGACAGATGCTGCATTATCTGCATAATGCAGGCATTTCCGGGTGGCCTCAAACCGCGAACGTGTCATGGCAGTACTGTACAGTGGGGTCTGGTAGAGGACGTCCCCACTCCAGTAATGCCTTGCTTTATTACCTGAAAAAAATAGATTCAAATGGAAAATTTGCCAAAAAATGGGTGTTTTGGCACCCTTTTTTTTTAACACTGTTCATCCGTGGGGTTGGATCAAAGGTGATTTTTATAGGGCAGATTCTTACGGACACGGCAATACCTAATATGTCTTTTTTTTACATTTATTTAGATTTTACACTATATTATTATTTTAGAAGCAAAAAAAAAACAATTTTAGTATCTCCATAGCCTGAGAGTTACAGTTTTTAAATTCTTTGGGTTATTGTCTTAGGTAGGGGCTAATTTTTTGCGGGAGTATTGGCAGTATTTTTGGGGGCATATGACTTTTTGATTGTTCGCTAATTAACTTTTTATTATCTAAGTTGACAAAAAATAGATTTTTTTTTACATGTTTTTTTTTTTTTTACAGCGTTTATCCGAGGGGTTAGTTCAAATGTTATTTTTATAGAGCACATTGTTACGGATGTGGCAATACCTAATATGACTACTCTAGTATTTTGTTGGTTTCAGTTTGACATCATCAACCAACTTAGAAAAAGAAAAGAAAAATTGCGTCTCCACATTCTAAAAGTCTTTATTTTTTTTTTGGTTGGGCGACTGTCTTATGTAGGGGCTCATTTTTTGCGGGATTAGAGGGCGGTTTTAATGGCACTACTTTGGGGGGCATTTGACTTTTTGATGACATGCTATTACAATTTTTGTGATCTAAGGTGACAAAAAAAATTTGTTTTTTTGACCAGGCCCATGTGCAGCACGAGGCCCCAAAATGTCCTCATCTCGGCTGCACTGACCGGGGTCCAGCCACCAGGCCTGGCCCAAATGGAGCCCTGGTGTTGAGCAATGAACTGTTGGGCGTTCAGATTCAGCTACTCCACCATCAGATTCACAAGTGGGTCACTGAAAAAAAAACTAAAAAAGCCAATTTCAGTAAATCCCACTGTGGTAATCTGGATTCTTGGATTCTCGTACTAGTGCTGGCCATGGGGTCCTTAGCATGGAGTTCCTCTATCTCCGCCTCGCGGCGTCTCCGCCGCCTTGGGGGCTCATCGTCATCAGATGATGATGAGGAGGATGCAGATGACAGGAGGAACGTGGGCTTATCCTCACTTGCGGTCTCGGTGTCGGAGAGCATCTGGGCATATGCCTCCTCCACCGAGAACATCCTACGGGCCATGGGAGTGTGTGTTGTGCGAGTGTGTGTGCGTGCGTGTAAAATAAACTTTATTGAAGTTTGCGTGTGTGTGTGGGGCCGGGTGTTCACGTTAAAAAGATAACAAAAAAAAAACTAAAAAAAGGAAGTGTAAAAGTAAAAAAAAAAAAAAAAAAAAATATCAAACTCGCTGATCAGCGGTAGGAAGCTGAACAGCGTTGGGGCGGGCGATGTGCTAACAGTGGCCAGACGTTAGAGAGCCGGCCACAGTCAGCACAAAAAATATGTGTGTGTGTGTGTGTGTGTGTGGGGGGGGGGGTGTCTAGGGTTGCACAGCTAAGTGCTGTGTACCCTAGACACTAAAACCAGGACCTTTCCCTTACTATCCCTGCCTAAATACCCTCTCCCTTACTGACCCTACCCTACCTAGGGGATGCTGCTGCTGGGGATGCAGGTCCGGCAATCGGCTCCTCTCTCCTCTGCGACGCTGGAAACTGTGGGAGGAGGGAGGAAGCAGTGGAAGTTTGAACTTTGCGCTGCTCTCCGCCGCTGGCCAATCAGAGGGGAGCAACTGTAAGCGACGCTGCCACTGCCCCAATGTAAGGATGGTGATTGGTGGTGTGATCGCCGATACGGGGAGGTGGGGGGGGGGGGTCACAGGACCCCCTTCGGCATTAGAACATGGTTCCTGCTGAACTATATCAGCAGGAACCATGTTGCTATCATACCCGGATGGGGCGTACTGGTACGTCCTGTGTCCTTAAGGATTCGGACATCAGGAGGTACTGGTACATCCTGTGTCCTTAGGAGGTTAAAGGCTATGTACACCTTCAGGGGCAATTTTTTTTTATGATTGCATTTTACCCATTTTGGCATAAAAATCTTTTTTTCAACTGGTCTTTATTAAAAATATTTAACCGTTCTGTCACAATGGGTTAACTGGTTTTATAGCTGTGTGAATCGTACTTTTTACTTTTACTTTATGCCTGTCATCTAATAACCCTTATTTCTAAATTACTAAATGGTCATAAACACTTATTTAAAGGGGTTGCGTCCTTTGCTGTCTTGACTCATTTTTCCATCACATTTTACACTGCTCGTATCCAGGGGTTACGACTACCGCTGCAGCACAGATACGGGGTAGACGGCATGGGCGTCACTAGGTTAAAACATTCGGGGCCTGTGTTCCAGATTTTTGTCTTAGGCCCCGAATGTACTACCTTCTAATGAAAAAAAGAAGGATGACTACTGATTAGGATGCATTGCAAGAGCTGAAGGTCAGGTGATCTGTGCAAGAGGCAGAGCTCGGTGGAGAAGGACCTGCAATGATGTCACCGTCATGTGATCAGTGCGGGAGAGGGAATTGCTCAGCTAGGAAGAGGAGAACTAGTGGAGGAGACCCTGATTGTGATGACTTCTGTGACACGAGGAGAGGCAAGTGAAGGGAGAGATTCAGTGTGAGAGCCAGGGGAATGCTAGAATTTGTAGTTCTCCTCTCTTACACCACCTTCCTGCTTGGTTAAGGGACTGATCTTATCTACATGGGACTGTATGTTTTGGCTGAAGGAAGGGGAGTAATGTTATTTACATGGGACTGTTTGTTGGAGGGGCTGAAAGGATGGGTTGATGTTATATACATGGAACTGTATATTGGAGGGGCTGAAGTGAGGGGAGTGATGTTATTTACATAAGACTGTATGTCAGGGGTGAAGGGAGGGGGTGATGTTCCTTACATGGGACTGTATATTTGAGAGGCTGAAGTGAAGGGAGTGATATTATTTACATGGGACTGTATGTTAGGGCTAAAGGGAGGATAGTGATGTTATTTACATGGGACTGTATATTGGAGGGGCTGAAGGGAGGGGGTGATGTTATTTAGGCTACACGCACACAAACATGAAAAGATAGCCGTGTTACAGCAGATTAAGTAGCGTCCAGCTCACGGCAATTTTTATAACCAATTGCAGTTTATGTGGCTGTTCACATAAGCTGCTTTTTGTTTTTGTTTTTTCTACCCGCCAGTGAATAGCGGCGGTCAGAACACAGGACATGTCCTATTTTTGGCTGTGAAATCAATGGGAGCATTTTTTAACGGCAGTTTAGACAGGAGTTCACCCGTGTAACAGCCGATAAAAACAGGTATAGTGGTGAGAAATTACATTTCAGGAGTTATTACATTTCAGGAGTATTATTTATAAAAATACTCACCTTATCCAGATACTGACTCCTCACGTCAGGTCCTGCTGCATCCAGTGAGGAGCAAGTGTCCTCGCACCTTATGCTAGGGGCCCCTATGAGGGCATTATTAATGTTGGGGGCCACTATGTGGGGCATTACTACTGCTTGGGGCCACTATGGGAGGCATTATTAAAGCTGGGGGCCACTATGGGGGGCATAATTAATGCTGTGGGGCCACTATGGAGTGCATTATTAATAGAGGGGGCCACTATGAGGGACATTATTAATGATGGGGGCCACTATGAGGGACATTATTAATGCTGGGGGACACTATGGGGGATATTATTAATGCTAGGGGCCACTATGGAGGACATTATTAATGCTGAGGGCCACTATTGAAGACATTATTAATGCTGGGGCCACTATTGAAGACATTATTAATGCTGGGGGCCACTATGGGGAACATTATTTATGCTGGGGGCCCCTATGGAGAACATTATTGCTGCTGGGGCCATTATGGGGGACATTATTTATGCAGGGAACCACTATGGGGGGGCATTATTACTGCTGGGGGCCACCATGGGGAGCAATATTATTGCTGGGGGCCATCATTTATGGTGGGGCCACTATGGGGAACATTATTACTGCTCGAGGCCACTATCGGGAGACATTATTTATGCTGGGGGGCCAATATTGGGGCATTATTTACAATTGGGGCCATTATGCGGGGTTGGGATAAGCCAATTAAATTCATCTGTTTTTAACAGTCAGATGGCGAGAAAATGGTGCTAATAAAGCTGACAGTGCGTCCGCTTCTAACTGCCTATTTTTTTTATTTTTTTTTACTTTCGTGTGCATGTAACTTTACATGCGGCTTATGATGGAGGAGGTTTGGCAGAGAGTGATATTTCTTACATGGGACTGTATGTTGGAGGAGGCAGGAGAGATGGTGTGATGTTATTTACATGGACCTGTATGGTGGAGGAAGGGAAATGATGTTATTTACATGGGCCTGTATGTTGGGGACATTATAGGAGTCCTGATTGCTACAGGGGGCTTTATAGGAGTGCTTATACATCGGTCTTATTACTACTGAGGGGTCATGTAGAGAGCTTTATTACCACTGGGGGAACAATAGGGGTCTTATTTCTACTGGGGGCTTCTGAGGAGAGCTTTATCACCACTGGGGGCACAATAGGGAAGCCTTATTTCTACTGGGGGCTCTGTGAGGGCATTCTAAATACTGAGGGCTCTTCTACTAATGGAGGCACTCTTGTGGAGGATTATCACTGTTGGGGGCACTATTATTAATGAGGGAATTGTATTTCTATTGGTGGGATTAGTATGCACTATTACTATGGGGGGCACTAATATTTCATCAGGATAGTATTTGGGGTATTGGGGGCACAGTGAGCAGCAGGATAACACTGTGGGACTCCAGGTTGGGGGGTTATGATAGAAAAGTGAGGAAGCTAAGATGTCTGTGTGTCACACTCTGCAGAGATGAGGAGCGGCTAAGAGAAGTGTCAGGACCGAATGGAGAAGATGATGAGACGATCTACTTTAGAGGAGACATCACCTGGAGGCACTGGATGTGAAAAGTATGTGCTGTTGGATAGTCCTGTATGTTTGATAATGTCTATGCAGCAAGTAAATCAAGTAAAATGTCTTTAGTGCTAGTGGGGGTGGGGAATCGTTGACTGGGGCCATATGCATTGGGGCTTGGGACACGGATCTTTTGAGACCTTAGCAATGCCCCTGGTGGATGGTGGATGGGATAGAAGCTGCTGCACATCTGTGCCTATGTGTGTTCCCATGGTCCCGGCCACCAGAGAGCCTGGTGCTTTTTCCTATAGTGTACAGTTGTGTTCAAAATTATTCAACCCCCACTGAAATTGAGTGTTTTGGCCAGTTTGACATTGATTTTGATCATTTCAGTCATCTTGTTTACAATTAAATCAAAGAGGCACTTGTAAGTCAGACAAATATAACATAACATTTATAATGAAATAACCACAAATGTCTTTTCTGTGCTCACATCATTATCAGTTTTATTCAACCCCCAAGTGACATTCAATCTTAGTACTTAGTACAACATCCTTTTCCAGTTATAACAGCTTTTAAACGTGAAGCATAGCTTGACACAAGTGTCTTGCAACGATCTACGGGTATCTTCGCCTATTCTTCATGGGCAAAAGCCTCCAGTTCAGTCACATTCTTAAGATTGCGCGCTGCAACTGCTTTCTTTCAGTCCCATCAGAGGTTCTCAATCGGATATAAGTCTGGTGACTACGATGGCCACTTCAAAATGTTCCAGCCTTTAATCTAAAACCATGCTCTAGTGGACTTGGAGGTATGCTTGGGATCATTGTCCTGTTGAAAGGTCCAACGTCTCCCAAGCCTCAGGTTTGTGACGGATTGAATCACATTTTCATACAATATCTCCTGGTACTGAAGAGAATTCATGGTACCTTGCACACGCTGAAGCTTCCCTGTACCTGTAGAAGCAAAACAGCCCCAAAGCATGATTGACCCCCCGCCATGCTTCACAGTAGGCAAGGTGTTCTTTTCTTCATAGGCCTTGTTCTTCCTCCTCCAAACATAGCGTTGATCCATGGGCCCAAACAGTTCTAATTTTGTTTCATCAGTCCACAGAACACTATCCCAAAACTTTTGTGGTTTGTCCACATGACTTTTGGCATACTGCAGTCGACTCTTCTTATTCTTTGGAGACAGCAAGGGGGTGCGCCTGGGAGTTCTGGAATGGAGGCCTTCATTACGCAGTGTGCGCCTTATTGTCTGAGCTGAAACTTCAGTACCCGCAACTGACAAATCTTTTTTCAGTTCCTCAGCAGTCACACGGGGACTTTTCTCCACTTTGTGCTTCAGGTAGCGCACAGCAGTCAAAGTCAGCATCTTCTTTCTGCCACGACCAGATAGCCTTTCAACAGTGCCCTTTGCCTTGAATTTGTGAATGATGCTTCCTGTGGTGTCTCTTGGTATGTTTAACATCTTTGCAATCTTCTTATAGCCATTGCCCTTCCTGTGAAGAGAAATCACCTCTTCTCTTGTCTTCCTGGACCATTCTCTTGACTTCACCATGTTTGTAAACACACCAGTAAATGTCTAGAAGGAGCTGAGTATCACAGTCATTTTACATCTGCCTAATTGGTGCTTATTATGCTTGATTGCTGCTCCTTGACATCCACAGGTGTTTTCAGTACCTGATCGAAAACACTTGAATGAACCTCTGTTGTTAAGAGTGGTAGTCTTTAAGGGGTTGAATAATTGTGTCAATGAAGAAATCACAAAAAAAACATTTAATACTGTATTACAAAAACAATTGATGTCATTTTAGTTGCATTTGGTTCTTTAAAAAGTCCTTGTAAGATTTCATTCTGAACACAATTACAAATGTACACTAAATTCCCTAAAACCCTTTACAGCATTGGGGGTTGAATAATTTTGAACACAACTGTATAAGCACAACCACCACTGCTGGATTGAAGGATTGCCGTAAACTTGGAAACGAGCAGTGTATAATGTGATGGAAAAATGAGTCAAGCCAGCAAAGAGGCAATATAGACCATCACAATACATTAGTACTGTAAGTACCTTGTATTTACGTTCTCTACATGATAAATGCCATTTGCTGAAGTGAGACAACGTCTTTAAGTAATATTTTTACCAGTAAGATAAGAATTGAGCTATAATGTTCATAAGGTCAGAGATAAGGAGCTGTCGACTTCGCTCATTGAAGCTAATATATTTTAATCTTGTGTGGAGCGCTCGCACCGTACAGTATTGAAACAAAGTTTTATGCGAATCGACTTCGGATGTTTCATCCTGAGTCGATTCGCTCATCCCTAATAATAGGCATTCTAGAAAGTTTATTTTTGAATAATATACCTGCTTATACCTTAATATATGTGTAATATATCTGGTTTTACCTTTATATGTGTATAAAAGTACTACTCATGCCGTTATGTATGTGTAGTATGCTTGGTTGTGTCTTTATACGGTATATGTGGAATATACCTGGTTGTACCCTGTTTTATGTGTAACATGCCTGGTTCTACATTTTATATATGTATATGTATATTTAACTAGTTTCATCTTTATATATTTGTAATATACTTGATTACACCTTTACATATATGTAATATAACTGTTCGTAGATGTGTATTATGTATTTATTAAATTTTTTATTTATTTTAAATATTAATGTATATTTTTTAAGTATATGTATGTATAATATGGCTTCTTGCAGCTTTATATATGTGCCTGGCCGTACTTTTATGTATGTGTACATGGTCATATCTTTATACGCTACCAGAAAATAAAAAAGGACACGTAGAAGGAGTTAATAGATATAAAAAAAAAAAAAAAAAAACATTTTACAATATTGCAATGCTTCAGGGTGTTACATGTTGTGGTTAAAGTTCCAAGATCCTTACTTTACATACAGATGCTCCACCACTGACATTTTTGTCTGTATTACTGTTGCTGTTTTTCAACTTCTCCCTTTCAGGACTATTGATTGGGTGCTGTTGAAGTGTTCAGTATGCCTGCTAAACAAAGACATGTATTGTTTGTGCAATTAACGGACTGAAAAGGGCCAAATAGCAGGACTTCGAGAAGCTGGATGGTCCATCAATAAAATCATGGAAAGAGTTGGAAGAGAAGTTTCTGTAGTGTACTGGTAGTATTCGACAGTGGTCAGTGGAGATCACTGATTCAAAGGGTTTTGAGACAGTCAACACAGACAGATACACTTAAAGATTCTGCTGTATCTCAGTCACGGCATCATAAAGTGATGTGAAGAGACACAAAGGAACAACACCCGGCGTGACAGTATGGAGCGTCATTAGCTACCATGGCTGTTACCATCTGATATTCATGGAGGGAACATTGACTATTCTTTGGTATGCCCAGGACACTGTGGAACCAGTCCTACTGCCTTTTTTGACTCAGTTAGGAGATGTGGTGTTCCAACAAGATGCTCAAAGTAAAAGGTGCACCACATTGGGTATGTGATCATTGACCAAGCTCCACTAGTATCTTATAATTTTCAATCTCAGCTCAGTTACATAAAGTTTTCTTTTCAGTTTCTGCTAGTGTATACCTCCACATACTATATGTGTAAAATACAGTACCTCGTCATAGGTTTAAGTATTTTTATGCCTAGCAGTACCTGTATGTGCACAAATGTGCAAATGTTTTAGGCAAGTGTGGAAAAAATGCTGCAAAATATGAATGCTTTAAAAAATTTAAGTGTTACTAGTTTTTTTTTATCAATTAACTAAATGTAAAGTGAAGGAAAAAATAAGAAATCTAAACCAAATAAATATTTGGTCTGACCCCCTTTGACTTTAAGATAGCACCGGTTCTTCTAGGTATACTTGCACACAGTTTTTGAAGGAATTCAGCAGGGTGATTGTTCCAAACATCTTGGAGAGCTAACCCCAGATCTTCAGTGGATGTAGGCTTGCTTGAATCTTTATGTATTTTCATGTAATTCCAGACAGACTTGATTATGTTGACATCAGGCGGCGGCTATATCATCAGTTCCAGAACTCCTTGTCCTTCTTTAAATTGAAGATAGTTCTTAATAACATTGGTTATATGTTTGTGGTCATTGTCCTGCTGCAGAAAAATTTGGAACCAATCAGATGCCTCCCTGATGGTTTTGCATGATGGATAAGTATCTGCCTGTATTTGTCAAGCATCGAGGACACCATTTATCCTGACCAGGTTGAGGACTGTAGACAGAGTAGTTGGCTAAGGAAACTTAGTTTTAGCAGATGAAAAACATACTGTATCATGCTTACTTCACTTAAAAATCTGAAAATGTCTAGCAGTGCCATCAGTTTAGAACTGGCAGAAACCAGTGGGGCCCAGGTACACCCTACTGTAGTAAAAGTATGGACAGAAATGGACTTAATAGACGAACTGTGACCATAAAAAATATAGCTTTAATATGGAAAAAGGGCCATTTGACTCAACTATGCACAAAAACATAGGCGTGGGCTTATGTGTTTTGATCAAAATATATAAGTGCCTCATGTACAGTTTACAAATGATGCTGAGAACCAATAGATCTATGTATGACATGTGAATCTGTAATCCATATATTTTCTCTACAAACCGTTACAATTTACATATTTGCAGCATCCATTGAAATCCTGCTTGAGGAAATATGATTGAGGAATTAAAAGGACATATTACAAGTAACTTCCTTGCTTCACAATATATATCTTACACATATCCAGCATACATAGGGGCCTACAGTTACTAATGTGTCTGCTCCAAAAATCTGTCTAAAAAGTGTACATTGGCACAGTTTGGGGTATCTATAGTTTCTACACTTTTTTATATGCTTGAAAAGGGTGCGGACATGGCAGTAAGGGGTAGGATTTATCATGAAAGGGGTGGGGCCTAATATGCACCATAATTGAGCCAACTCATAGTCGGAGAAAAGTTTTTATCCCTGCACCAGATCAACCATCCATCCTGAACAACTGTAATATATCTGATGAAGGTCTACACAGCCTGTCTAAGCTTACACCATCTTTAGGATTAGTAAATCTGGGTCAGGGTCTTTAACCCACAGTATTTCACTTATTACTCAGTGCCATGCTGGTTTCTTATAGTGACTTAAGTTTTATGACTGTCTACAGTTCAATGCATGGGGAAGCAATAACATAATTGCATTAGGTCAGCCTTCTTGAAAAGACAGAAGCTGGTTTTCCAAATTCTGTTTGGGTAGGTGATGGAGAATTATATTATCTTCATGAGATTTGAGAACTGGACACATGCATTCCCTATGATCTGGTCCTAAATAAAAAAAAATTTGGAAACTGTGTGATAGTGATCCTAAATAGTTCTATCCTGCATATTTGTCCTGGTTAGAAAAACTCTTGGTTTTGGTTAAAAAGGCATGCAAAACATTACACTAAACCTTTACAGTGTGAACAAGGCAAAAAGTAAACACACAACCTTATAAACATCCAATAGTTCTATATGCAGGGTACTTTTTTGTTCTCTGTAATATGAAACAGGACATGGAAATGGTATACGAGGATTTAAAAAGTAAACACCTTTGCACTTTAGATTTTTCTTCACTGCTCTGATAAACCTCAATTAGGTGGTTTTATGAAATATGCAAGCTGGTCAACGACAATCTAAAAATCATCACACAAGGTGAAAGTTTACTTTAATAAATGACTGGATTAAAATGTGGAAGATTCATAAAGAAATGTCAGAGGTGTGGCTGTATAATAAAATAAAGCAAACCCGAATGTGATACTCTGCATAGAAGCTGAACATATTGTAAACAGCCTTTCTATGAAGTGACAAAGGTGTTAGGATTTTGGGGCCGAGAAGGGAAATTGTATTCTGGTAGCAAATCAGAAGTTAATCTCCAGCTGGGGTAGTCATCTGTTGCCAATTTTAGACCACCAGGGGTGCACAGGTCCCTGGTCTCTGCTATTTTTACCATTCATACATTTTATTTCTTGTTTTAGTTTTCATGGGTGCTCAATGGCTTCGCTGCACAATGCATTGATTTAGATTGTGCAATTGTCTGTTTGTGATCTTATATTGATTAAAATAGGTTTTCTGGGAAAAAAGGAATTACCGTATATCTAAAAGAGTAAATACTTAAAGGTCTTAATTCTCTAAGGGAATTTTAAGAATGATAGACAAGAAAACCTGGGAATTTAAAATGATGACTATATTCCAGTCATTAAGTGATGGACTAAATCCCACCCTTGGTTTTATGACCCATTATTTAGACAAAATTCACACCTCCTTCAGTTCGATCTACATTCTATCCACTGACCATGCCCATTTGTTGCTTGGCATTATCTTAAATATGCATCCCCCCCCATGTACATGTTCTGCTATAACATCCTATAAGTTTTATGCCTGTTTCACAGTCTTTCATCTGTAATCATGCCTGAAGAAGGAGCCTTTGTGTTCTGAAAGCTTGCAATATGTTTTTTTTCTGGTTAGACTATAAAGGTATCATTCCCTTAATACCTTTGTATTTATTAACGTAAAGGTATTCAACGTCACATAGTTTTTTTCTGGCTACCACAGTACTATGCAATTCTTGCCACACACCATGTTGAATATAAATAAATTTGCTTTACTCTGACCACTAGTCAATATAATATTACCGATATTGTCAAGAATCCCTGAAGTGGGAAGGTGGGATCTTAATTAATCATTAAGGAGGTAATGGCATGTCATCCATCTCCCCCATATCCTCTGAAGATCCTGATGCAGTGTGAGCCCAACCAGAAATCAGTTACTTGACTATATCACATAACCACATGAACATAATATTTCCTTTAGGATTTAGGGCAAAATTAGTAATAATGTTATATTTCTTCGTGTTTAGTTTTGACATATTACTGCATTTTTTTTAACCTAAAAATCTCTGCAGCTCTGCTGGTTAATATCTGAATATATCTTTATAGTGGTGGGAGCTCCATTTTTTTAAAATGCAGAGCTATACATACTCTGAACAGCTAGAGAGTTAAATGGAACACTCTTTACTATCTTTGACTGCCAGGAGAGGGAGTTTAGGAGTTTACTGCATACTCTTACTATTGTGTTTGATTTATAAACAGCATGCAGTCATTTCCCTGTAGTAGAGGTTGCAGACAGTAGTTAAATGGAATAAGATAAGGCCTGACAGCTGCTCTGTCCATTTCCTACAATTTTACTGTATATAATGTCATTGTATAATACCGTTGAGGAAGACCTGGCAATAAAATCTTTTAGTCCTCTTCCTGGATGAGCCACTTCTGAGTTTTGGGCCCCAAAGTAGCCGCTTCCCCATCTTCCCCTATAGCTACACCCTGAAAGTGAAACTAAGTGTAGAGGAGACAAGTCCGGGAACGCAACATCACCTGTAATGCCGTGCAGCCAGCCCATCCGCAGGTAGCCATCCCCTGTTATGTCACAGCCCTATAAAACACTCATCCTGCTCAGTCTCTGCCAATTGTCCTGTGAGCTGAGCATAGGGAGAGATGTGGCAAGCGCTAGGGACAGTGTTGCTGCAAACAGTTTTAAAGAACAATATTGGAGAGAGAGAGTGCAAGGAGAGTATATGCATCATTTTGTGTACCTATATTCATAGTTAATCTGTTCTGTTAGCCATACAGTTAATGTGCCCCAGTAATAAAGGCAGGTGTCAAATATTGTCGTGTGCATCACTGTCAAGTACACTGACATTCATAGTTAATCCTGCTCCTCAACCAACATTTCAGTGTACTTTTATGCCAGAAAACTGGCATAGAACATGATAAATGTGGTGGGCTTTCGGAAAAACAGGATTGGAACATTTGCAAACACGCAGTTTGCAACTTTTCACAGCACAAACGTGGCGTATCCTAATGATAAATCAGCCCATACATTGGTTTTAGAGCTCTGTAGCAGAAAATAACGGCGAGACAACAATGAGGATACACAGAGAACTAAATTAGCACACAATTATATACCTCAAAAAACGTGTCTTAAAATGTGAGTATTTACTATGGGTGGGGAACAGTTTCACATGTATTATTAAATAAAATGTGTTTTAAAACATTTCAGTATAAAACCAACAGAAAATCATGACTAAATCAGCATGTGTTATTTCAGCTTAATGCAGTGTACTAAATAAAAGATTATCTTGACAGATATTACAGGTGGCTCTTTATGTTGCATGGATACAGAATTACCTGCTGATATTGAAATCATCCTGACATTTATATTCATTATTGTCTATTCTCAGACACGTCTAAGCACTGCAGTACATTCTCGTCTAGAAACGACTGCATTTTTTATTCTTACTTTCCGATCCATGTATAACAATAAATGCCATCGTTAAACTGAAAAATCACTTATATGGGCAGAGAAGAGAGTGTAACATAGTAACATAGTACCATAGTATATAAGACCGAAAAAAGACATTTGTCCATCCAGTTCGGCCTGTTTCCTACAAGTTGATCCAGAGGAAGGCAAAAAAAAAAAAAAACTGTGAGGCAGAAGCCAATTTTCCCTACTTAAGGGGAAAAAAATGCCTTCCCGGCTCCGGATGAACTCCCTGGATCAACAACCCCTCTCCAGTAGCTATAGCCTGTAATATTATTACACTCCAGATATACATCCAGTCCCCTCTTGAACTCTTTTAGTGAACTCACCTTCACCACCTCCTCAGGCAGACAGTTCCATAGTCTCACTGCTCTTACCATGAAGACTTTTCTATGTTTGTGTACAAACCTTCTTTCCTCCAGACGCAGAGGATGTCCCCTTGTCACAGTCACAGTCCTGGGGATAAATAGATGACAGGAGAGATCTCTGTACTGACCCCTGATATATTTATACATAGTTATTAGATCTCCCTTCAGTCGTCTTTTTTCTAAAGTGAATAACCCAAATTTTGATAACCTTTCAGGGTACTGTAGTTGCCCCAATTCCAGTTATTACTTTAGTTGCCCTCCTCTGAACCCTGTCCAGCTCTGCTATGTCTGCCTTGTTCACAGGAGCTGTACACAGTACTCCATGTGTGGTCTGACTAGTGATTTGTAAAGTGGTAGGACTATGTTCTTATCACAGGCATCTATGCCCCTTTTGATGCAACCCATTATCTTATTGGTCTTGGCAGTAGCTGCCTGACACTGGCTTTTACAGCGTAGTTGGCTGTTTCTTAAAATTCCTAGATCCTTTTCCATGTCAGTGTTACAGAGTGTTTTACCATTTAGTATGTACGGGTGACTTGCATTATTCCTTTCCATGTGGATCCTTCTACAAGATCATTCATAAATATATTGAAGAGAATAGGGCCCAGTACTAACCCCTGAGGTACCCCACTAATGACAGTGTCCTGATCTGAGTGTGTACCGTTAGTAACCAACTTCTGTTTTCTATTACTCAGCCAGTTACCCACATACAGACATTTTCTCCTAGTCCAAGCATCCTCATTTGATATACTAACCTTTTGTGTCGTACAGTGTCAAATGCTTTGGAGAAGTCCAGATATATGACATCCACTGACTCACCCCGGTCAAGTATATAACTTACCTCTTCATAGAAACTGATTAAATTAGTTTGGCATAACCGATCCCTTATGAAGCCATGCTGATATGGCGTTATTTGCTTATTCTCATTGAGATACTCCAAGGTAGCATCTCTTGGAAAACCTTAAAACAGTTTACCAACAACAAATGTTAAACTTACCGGCCTATAATTTCCAGGCTCTGGTTTTGGACCCTTTTTGAATATTGGCACCACATTTGCTATGCGCCAAACCTATGGAACATTCCCTGTAATTTATTAAGTGCCCATGGAAAGCTAAGTGACTAGCCCTAAGGACACTGGACATAGCTCTTGGGAGGTATTGGTTCTTCTTCTAGAGATCCAGCTGGTGTAACAAATCTTCCAGGCAGGGGCCGACTTTACCAAGACTTAAACCAAGCAAATGCTTGAAATCCCAGGGGACTGCTGCTGACCACAAGCAGTTTGGCAGATATACTGTAGGTGCCTGAGGGGACAGGGGCCCTTCCCAGCTGTGGAAGGTGAGTGAGGCCTTACGGGCCAACAGAGGATGGAAACGAGTGGTGTGACCGGGGTCCCAGATGTAACTTTGCTTAGGGCCTTAGAAATGCCAAATCCACTCATTGATTAAAGGCAATGCTTTCTAGTAAAATGTATGCAAATTAATCGCTAGTGTCACTTACAGACAGTTACTAAAGATGAGCGAGTTTCTCAAAAATTCTATTAGGTCGGTTCTCGGAATATTCCAAAAAGATTTGATTCGATCCGAAATTATTAGTGGCTAATCGCTTTAAAAAACTGCTATTTCTTGGCTGCAGAGAGCCTGTAATGTGGTGCAGAGCACTGTGTCTTGCAGTAGCACGCATAGGGAGTCTGCTGTGGTAGTGAAACAATATGGTGAGTCAGTATGACATGCAGATGACAGGCGTCACTCTTAGAATCACTTCACACTTCACTCATTTGGTCAATTATGTGGCCAAAACTGACCAAACAACTCAAGTGTGAACTCAAGATCCCACTATAGCGTGAAAGACGGCACTCCTTTTACTCCGTTGTCAGCTGATTCCACATAGATGTCTAAAGAACCTGTTTTATTAAACACTTATACAAGTAGAGCCCCCCTGACAGAGTGGAGCGGGTGTTAGCAGTAAGTTTGTGTTGACATCACTGATTATTTTGCCCTTCCTCTGATCCGTCAGAACAATAACACCCCAATAAATGGATCCTTTCTGTTGAGCATACGCCTTCACTTGGTCAGCATTTAATCAGTAATCCATCAGTATTGCTAAAGCAAAGATAAACAGGAGTGGATCCAAAACAGAGATGACATGTGGATGGAATCTTTGCATGTCTTCTGTGTTTTGTACCCATTCCTGCTTTTGGCTACCAAATCATAAGCATATCCTAATGCAAAATAGGGACTATGTAATACAGGCCTTACAGCTGCTACAAAGACAGGATCCGTTGTGAGTCTCCATTTTCCTTTCTTCTAACAGATCAGAAGAAGGGTCAAATAAATGATGATGTCAACCAGGCCAAAAAGGCAAAATAGTGGCCAAGTTAGGAGTAGGGAGGGTACGAACAGCAAGATGAGTCCACAGAGTGGCCCATTGACATAGTGGTGAGGTTACAGCAGCATAAGACCACTGAGTGGCCCAGTGACATAGTGGTGAAGTGGCAGCAGCATGTGAAGACCACAGAGTGGCCCAGTGACATAGTGGTGTGGTGGCAGCATCAGGAGACCACAGAGTGGCCAAGTGACATAGTGGGGAGGTGGGGGGCAATAGGAGCACCTGGCTGCAGATGTGGCATCAGGCTGGTAGCAGCAACAACATAGTAGCTGAAGCAGGTAACCAGAAGAAACATGACTCTTAGATGCACTGGTGCTTGAAAATCCTGGCTGATCCACACCTGATTCATATTCACAAAGGTCAGTTTCTCCACATTTTGGAAGGACAGGCGAGTTCTCCTTGGGGTAACTATGGCCCCCGCCGCACTAAACACCCACTCTGATGCCACACTGCTGGCCGGACAGGAAAGCTTGTCCAGGGCAAACTCGGCCAGTTGCGGCCACAAATCGAGTTTTGCTGCCCAGTAGTCCATGGGATCTTTGATGTGGGGTGGCAGGGTGCACCCCAAGAATGCCACAATCTGTTGGTTCAGATTCTGCTCTATGTCTAGCTGCTGCTGCTGGTGAGTAGTTTCTTCAGTAGGCGGGTGAAGAAAACTGCTTATCAGCGACTCTAGACTTAAGTTGCTGCTGATGGAGCTGGTACTGCTCCTGCCCCCCCCCCCAGCCATGGCAGTGGAACGGTCAGACCTAAATGGGGATGGGCGATGGCTCACATAGGCAGCAGCCAACTGACTACATAGGATGTCTCAATAGTAGTTCAGTTTGTCCTCCCTCTGAGCGGGTGTTAAAAAGGCCCCCATTTTGGACTGGTAACGAGAGTCTAATATGGTGGAGAGCCAGTAGTCATCCCTCTGCCCGAATGGTGACAATTCGGCTGTCACTGCGCAAGCAACTGAGCATGCATCGGCCCATTTGCGCAAGTGACTTGGAGGGACTCCCTGTCTCCGTCTTCACTGCATACTGCTACGGTGTGTCTGGGTCATCTGCCTCATCTTCCTCATCACTCTATAGCTCCTCTGGCTGCTCTTGCTCCTCCTCTACTGTCACCTGTGTAGAAAAAACATTCATTTCTCTATGCATTTCTTGTGCTCGAATGTTCTCCTCCTCCTCTTCTAGTTCAGCCTCCACAGGGCTCATGTTGCCGGGAGATGTAGTCGCCACATCTTCTGTCCCCTGGCCAGACAGATTTAGCAGCATCTGTTCCAGGACATGAATCAGGAGAATGACGAGGTTCATCCCATAGTCCTGGCGACTAACAAATAAAATGGCCTCCTCAAAGGGCCTGAGCAAATGGCAGGTGTCATGCATGAGCTGCCACTGGCTAACATTGAAGTTACACAGGGGAGTACCTCTGTCCGCCTGTATTATCAAAAAATCATTTATGGCCTTTCTCTGTTCATTTAATCGGTCCAATATATGGAGGGTGGAATTCCATTGGGTTGAAACTTTGCATATCAGCCTATGTTGGGTAATGCTGTTCTGCTTCTGCAGCTCAAGTAGGGTGTGCTTTGTGGTGCATGAGTGGCTGAAGTGCATGCAAAGTTTCCTGGCCATTTTAAGGATGTTTTACAGATGGGGTGAAGACTTCAGGAACCACTTTACAACCAGATGCAGAGCGCATGGCTCAGCCCTCCTTGATGCAGCGCCGACACCATGTTCTTTCCATTGTCGGTCACCATGGTTCTGCTTTTAGTTGTCACGGAGAATACCAAGACTCAAGTGCCTCCCCTGTGTGACTCCATTCGCCCAGGCAAACTAGGTGCAGAACAGCGTGACACTGCTGTGCCCTTCACATGTGGTATGCTAGAGGAGCACTGTAAATTGTTCCTGCAGTGGAGGCTGAGGACACAGTGGAGGATGAGGAGGCAGAGGTGGACATTGTGGCAGGACCAACGGCGTGAGAACATGGAGGGGGAAGCGGCGTCATCTGGCCAAGTTGCTGGTGTGGCTGGACAGAAACCACATTTACCCAGTGGGCCGTAAAGGACATATATTGTCGTTGACCATAGTTACAGATCCACACATCGGCGCTGCCATGCACTTTGGCAGACACCGACAGGCTCAAGGACTGGCCCACCCTCTGTTGTACATATATGTGCAGGTCTGGTACTGCCTTTTTTGCAAAGAAATAATGTCTTGGGACTATCCACCTCGGCTCAGCACAAGCCATCAGTTCTCGAAAATGTGCAGAGTCCATCACTTGGAAAGGGACAGAACTGCAGCACCAGCAACTTGGCCAGGAGCACGTTGTGCTTCTATGCCGTTAAATGAGTGCACGCATACTGTTGTCTCTTGGCAATCGCTTTGGTGATTGATTGTTGTTGGAATGACTGATGATGAGTAGTAGGATGAGGAGCATCAGGACCAGCAGATGATGGGAAGGACAGACAGCTCCCTTCAGATTAGGGAGTGGAGCCTTGACTGCATGAAATTGGGTGCATGCCACTGGGTAATGCAGCGGTTGCTGCGGGAGGCTGGATCACCATATCGGAGCCACGGTTCTCCCAGGCCACTTTATGGTGATGCTACATGTGTTGATGCAGGGCCGTGGTGCCAACATTGGCACCCTGGCCACGCTTCACCTTCTGCCCACAAATTCTGCAAATGGCTATGTTCACCTCCTCCGGCGGCCTAACAAAAAAATTGCCACACTGCCAAGTGTGGCATTTTCCCCCAGCACTCCGCGCTGACTGCCTGCCTACACTCCCTCCGTGAACCCCTGCACCGCTACTTTCCAGGCCAGTAGGCTCCTGCGAAGCAGGTGGTCTACCCTGGGCACGTTTGGCTCCCAACCTCCCACTGCTGCCACCCTGTTGACTCCAGGCCACGCTACCGACTTGCTGGCTCCGCTGCTGCCTCACGTGCAAGCTGCCACCCTCTTCTCCCGATGATAATGAAGTCCCTTCATCACCCAGCTCCCAATTGCGATCGGCTACCTCATCATCGAGTACTGTCAGAACGTCACTGATGTCCTCCTCAATGGTTTCTGAGCCAGGAGCCTGATCGCTCGCAACACCAGCTCCCTCACCAATCTCCTCATCACTACTTGCTTGCCTACCGGAGGAAGCAGCGGATGTCTCCTCCAGACCTTGGCTGGGCAGTAGCTGCTGACTGTCCTCTAGTAGCTCGTCCTAGCTGAAACGTGAAGCCAAGCCTATGGCATATAATGCTTCTCGCGCTGTGGGAACTGAAAATGACAGAGGAAGGTTCAGGACCAGTGGCGACACAAGGCCTGCTCCCGGGCCATGCCAACTAAGTGTTGTGTCAGATGAACCCACGACTATTGGCTGGGGGTGTCTGATGTCACTTGGGATGAAGTGGATGACTGAGACAACCATTCAAGAACCGCTGGTTTGCTGGTCAAGACACGACCGTTAGCTGACACCGGAAGCTCAGGCCTCCCCTTACGGCTCCTGCTGCCACCCCCCTTTTTTCTGCTTCCTGCTACAGAAACATTTTGCCCACTGCCCGTTCCCTTTGAAGGGCCTGTCACCTGTCCGTCAGACATACTGTATAATAAAATAATTAAATTAAAATAATATACCACAAATAGGCTGTAGTACAATGCCACTTCATCGCTGAACGGCAATTAAGACATATATATATTTTTTCTGATTAATAAACTCCCCCCCCCCAAAAAAAAAAAAATTAAAATAAAATAACAATCCTAATTTGCCGCAGAAGGTCAATTAAGACTTATTCTTTTTCCAATAACTACACCCCAAAGAAAGAAATATAACAATCAGAATTCACCGCAGAACAAATAATTGGAAGTAGGTTTATTCCCTTCAATATACCCCGTAAATGGCTGTAGTCCAAGTAACTTCACTGCAGAACGGCAATTAATAAGACATATTCTTTTTCCTATTTCTACACCCCCCCAAAAAAAAATATAACAATCACAATTCACCACAGAACGGCTAATTGGACAAACGTATATTTCCTTTTTATACACCAAGTAAATGGCTGTAGTAAAATGTAACTTCACCACTGAACGGCAATTAAGACATATATATTTTTTCTGATAAATAAACTCCCCCCCCACAAAAAAATTATTACAGTTCAATGCAGAATGGCAATTAAGACATATTCTTTTTCCTATTACTACACCCCCAAAAAAGAAATATAATAATCACAATTCACCGCAGAATGGCTAATGGGACGTACGTATATTTCCTTTTAATACACCACGTAAATGGCTGTAGTACATTGTAACTTCACCGCTGAATGGCACTTATGACATATATTTTTCTCTTTTTTTTCCTATTAATACACCCCCCCAAAAAAAAAAAAAAAATGTAAAATCAACGCAGAACGACTAATGGGACATACATATCTTTCCTATTAATACACCCCGTAAATGGCTGTAGTACAATGTAACTTCCCCGCTGAACAGCAATGATGACATATTTTTTCCTATTAATACACCCCCCTAAAATAAGTTAAATTAAAGCAGAACGGCTAATAGGACGTATATATATTTTCTATTAACACACCCTGTAAATGGCTGTATCACAAAGAACTTTCACCACAATCACAAGCAAGGTTTGCTGGAATTAGTGATGTATCATATAGTGCAAACAACCTAAAAGCAGCAGTATAACACCAATTTGTATCCCCAATTATTGCAGCAAGGTGTAATAGAATCGCTCCTATTACCCAGGCTGTACATTCTCCTATTGCACCCTGTTCTCCTTGTATAGTGTAGATGATGCCTCACTATCCTTTTCCTACACCTTATAATTAGAGATGAACCAATCAAATCAGACGAAATTAAATTTGATCCGAATTTCAGGAAAAATCTGATTCGCAACAAATGCGAATTTCCTCGTGCTTTGTGGTAACGAATCGCAATTTTTCCTAAGATGGCGGCCACACGTGTGAGAATTGAGGACATGGGGCAAGGAACTCTGGGAAGGCGGGATCACCAAGATTGACATGCATGCATGCAGCCAATCAGCAGCCAGCCAGCCCTGTGATGTCACAGCCCTATAAATAAGGCAGTCATTTTAGATTCTGCCATTTTCCAGCATTCTGAGTGCAGGGACAGATGTGAGAAGGCACTAGGGACAGCAATTGGAAAAAGCTAATTGTGAAAAAAACAACTGAAAAAACGATTTATAAGTGCAGGGAAAGGATAGGGAGGAATCTTTTCAAAGCATCTTAGTGCAGGGAGAGATGTCAGTGCTAAAAAAGCGAGGTACAAGTTCAGGGAAAGATAATTTGGGGATCCAAATAGCCATTATATAGCTCTGTCATTCTAGCAATTTGTTCTTGGGGTGCAAGTGCTATGTTGAAAAGCCTTTAGTGGCTTATATCTGTGGAAAAAGAAAAATATATACGCAGTTCACTTCTGCAGCTATATGTGGTGAAAGCGTTTAGAAACGTATTTCTGTACTACAAGAAAAATATATATGCAGTTCACTATTACCTTTATTTGCGGTAAAAGCATTTAGTAGCCTATTTCAGTAAAAAAAAACTAAAATATATACACAGTTCACTTCTGCAGCTATATGTGGTGAAAGCATTTAGTGACGTATTTTCTGCACTACAAGAAAAATATATACGCAGTTAACTGTTGCCGTTTTTTGCTGTAAAAGCGTTTAGTGGCCTATTTCATTACAAAAAGAAAAATATATACGCAGTTCACTTCTGCAGATATATGTAGTGAAAGCGTTTAGTGAAGTGTTTCTGTACTACAAGAAAAATATATATGCAGTTCACTTTTGCTGTTTTTTGCGGTAAAAGCATTTAGTGGCCTATTTCATTACAAAAAGAAAAATATATACACAGTTCACTTCTGCAGCTTTATGTGCCGAGAGCATTTAGTGACGTATTTCTGTACTACAAGAAAAATATATGCCCAGCTCACTTTTTCAGCTATATGTGGTGAAAGCGTTTAGTGAGGTATTTCTGTACTACAAGAAAAATATATACGCAAATCACTGTCGCCGTTATTTGCTGTAAAAGCATTCAGTGGTCTAGTTCATCATTTCAAAAATAAAAATATATACACAGTTCACTTCTGCAGCTATATGTGCTGAGAGTGTTTAGTGACGTATTTCTGTACTACAAGAAAAATATATACGCAATTCACTTCTGCAGCTATATGTGGTGAAAGCATTTAGTGACATATTTCGGTACTACAAGAAAAATATATACGCAGTTCACTGTTGCCGTTATTTGTGGTTAAAAAAAGCGTTTAGTGGCCTATTTCTTAGCAAAAATAAAAATATACACGCAGTTCACTTCTGCAGTTACTTGGGGTTAAAAGCGTTTAGTGAGGTATTTCTGTACTACAAGAAAAATATATACGCAAATCACTGTCGCCGTTATTTGCTGTAAAAGCATTCAGTGGTCTAGTTCATCATTTCAAAAATAAAAATATATACACAGTTCACTTCTGCAGCTATATGTGCTGAGAGTGTTTAGTGACGTATTTCTGTACTACAAGAAAAATATATACGCAATTCACTTCTGCAGCTATATGTGGTGAAAGCATTTAGTGACATATTTCGGTACTACAAGAAAAATATATACGCAGTTCACTGCTGCCGTTATTTGTGGTTAAAAAAAGCGTTTAGTGGCCTATTTCTTAGCAAAAATAAAAATATACACGCAGTTCACTTCTGCAGTTACTTGGGGTTAAAAGCATTTAGTGACATATTTCGGTACTACAAGAAAAATATATACGCAGTTCACTGTTGCCGTTATTTGTGGTGAAAGAGTTTAGTGCCTATTTCAGTACAAAAATAAAAATATATTCGTTGCTTTTAGGGGTGTTTTAATTTGCTTTTAATTTATTTTGTTAAGCTAAAAGTATGTCTGACAGAGAAGTGCCAGGCCATGCACAGAGGAGTGGCAAAAGCCTAAATGTTTCTGGTGCAGGCAGAAGTCGCAGCAGAGTAAGGGGGCGTGGCAGCAGGAGTCGCAGCGAGAGGCCTGAGCTCCCAGTATCATCTAGCGGTCGTGTCTTGACCAGCAACCCATCAGTTCTTGATTGGTTAAGTCGGTCATCCACTTCATCCCAAGTGGCGTCAGACACCCCGAGCCAACAGTCGGTGGGTTCGTCAGACACAACTCTTAGTTTGCATGGCCCGGGAGCAGGCCCTGTGCCCTCACCTGTCCTCAACCTGCCTCTGTCCTTTTCTGTTCCCTCACCGCGAGAAGTAGTATATGCTGTAGGCTCAGCTACACTTTTCAGTGAGGAAGTGCTACTAGAGGACAGTCAGCAGCTACTGCCAAGCCAAGATCTGGAGGAGACATCCTCCTCTTCCTATGCTAGGCGGGCAAGTAATGATGAGGAGAGTGGAGTGGGTGCTGGTGTTGCAAGCGGTCAGGCTCTTGACCCAGAGACGGTTGAGGAGGACATCAGTGACGTGCAGACACTACTCGATGATGATTAAGCCAATCGCAGCTTGCCCGTGAGGCAGCGGCGGAGCCAGCAAGGTGGTAGCATGGCTGGGAGTCAGCAGGGTGGCAGAAGTAGGAGGTCAGGAGCCAAACGTGCCCGGGGTAGACCACCTGCTTCGCAGCAGCCTACCTGCGAACGGGAAGAACATTGTGTCGGCGCTGTGTCAAGGAAGGCTGAGCCATGCGCCCTGCATGGCACACGTGTTCAATCTGGTTGTTAAGCGGTTTCTGAAGTTTTCCAACCACCTGCAAGACATCCTAAAAATGGCCAGGAAACCTTGCATGCACTTCAGTCACTCGTACACCGCAAATCACACCCTCCTTGAGTTGCAGCGGCAGAATGGCATCCCCCAACATAGGCTGATTTCTTGATCATGCAAGCGGTTAGGAGTACTCCCCTGTGTAACTCCCAGTGGCAGCTCATGCGTGACACCTGACGATTGCTCATGCCCTTTGAAGACGTCACGTTATTTGTCAGTCTCCAGGACTACGGTATGAATGACATCATTCCACACCCTTATGACCTGGAACAGATGGTGGTAACAATGGCTGGTCAGGGGACTGGAGACTTGGCGCCTAGATCTCACAGCCATATGAGCCCTGTGGGGGCTAAACTTTAAGAGGAGGATGAGGGGGAGGAAGACATTGGAGCACAGGCAATGTGTAGCAAAATGGGTGTTTTTTCTACTCAGCTGATAGGAGAGGAGGAGCAGGAGCAGCCAGAGGAGCAACAAGCTGATGAGGAAGACGAGGCAGAGGACCCAGACACACTGTGCCTGTATGCAGTGGAGATGGAGGCAGGGAATCCCTCCAAGTCACTTGCACAAATGGCCCGCTGCATGCTCACTTGCTTGCGTAGTGACAGCCGAATTGTCACCATTCGGCAGAGGGATGGGTCGCTACCGGTCCAGAATGGGGGCCTTTTTTACACTCCTAAGAGGGAAGACAAACTGAACTACTACAGAGACATCCTATGAAGTCAGTTGGCTGCTGCCTATCTGCACCATCGTCCATCCTCTCGGGGGTCTGACCGGGGGGCCCTCTGCACTCACGTTCCACTGCCATGGATTCTGGGGAGGCTTGGGGTGGCAGGAGCAGTACCAGCTCCATCAGCAGCAGCCTGACTCTACAGTCGCTGATAAGTAGCTTTATTCACTCGCTTACTGAAGAAACTACTTACGAGCAGCAGCAGCAGGTAGACCTGGAGCAGGACCTGAACCAGCAGGTAGTGGCATACTTGGAAGCATCCTGCCAACCCACATTGAAGATCCATTGGACAACTTGGCAGCCAAACTGGATTTGTGGCAGCAACTGGCCAAGTTTGCCCTGGAAAAGCTGTCCTGCGCGGCCAGTAGTGTGGCATCAAAGCGAGTGTTTAGTGCGGCGGGGTCCATAGTGACCCCAAGGAGAACTTGCCTGTCCAATCAAAATGTGGAAAGACTGACCTTTGTTAAGATGAATCAGGCGTAGATCAGCCCGGATTTCCACCCACCAATTCCTGATGCATCTAATTAGATCATCCATGCAGCCTCACCCAATCCTTGAAAAAGGAGGGCGGTTTCTTCTGGCTACCTGCCTCAGCTACTATTCTGATGCTGCCACCCGCCTGATGCCACACATCTGATGCCAAGTGCTCCTTATTTCACCCACATTCATCAGTGTGTACTGGTATTGCCACCCACTGACCCACTCTGTCACCGGGTCACTTTGTTGTATCCTGATGCTGCAGCTGGCATCTCCACACTATGTCCCCTTGCCACTTTGTGGTCTCCTGATGCTGTTGCTGCCATCTCCACACTTTGTCACCTTGCTTCTCTGTGGTATCCTGATGCTGCTGCTGTGTCTGCCATCTCCACACTATGTAACCTTGCCTCTCTATGGTATCCTGCTGCTGCCACCTCCGCACTATGTCACCTTGCCACTCTGTGGTATCCTGAAGCTGCAGCCACCACCTCCACACTATGTCACCTTGCCATTTTGTGGTCTCCTGATGCTGCTGCTGCCATCTCCACACTATGTCACCTTGCCATTTTGTGGTCTCCTGATGCTGCTGCTGCCATTTCCACACTATGTCACTTTGCCACTCTGTGGTATCCTGATGCTGCTGCCTCCATCTCCA
The DNA here is from genome assembly GCA_033119425.1 of Bufotes viridis. Lineage (NCBI taxonomy): Eukaryota > Metazoa > Chordata > Amphibia > Anura > Bufonidae > Bufotes > Bufotes viridis. The sequence continues at coordinate 98,107,757 of CM065592.1, read as the reverse complement.
CACTATGTCACCTTGCCATTTTATGGTCTCCTGCTGCTACTTCCATCTCCTCACTATGTCACCTTGCCATTTTGTGGTATCCTGATGCTGCTGCCACCTCCAGACTGCAGCATTGCGCTACTCTGTGGCCTCCTGATTCTAGTGCCACCTCCAGACTCTGTAATTGTGCCATTCTGTTGCTTCCTCATGCTACAGCCACCTCCACACTCGGCCATTGTGCCGCTCTGTGGTCTTCTCATGCTGCTGCCCACCTCCACACTCTGTCATTGTGCGACTCTGTGGCCTCCTCCTGGTGCTGCTGCCACCTCCAGACTCTGTCATTGTGCTGCTCTGCGGTCTCATCATACTGCTTCCAACTCCAGACCCTGTCATTCAGCCACTCTGTGGTCTCCTCATGCTGCTTCCACCTCACCACTATGTCATAGGTCCACTCTGTTGACTTTTCATACTGTTCCCACCCTCCCCACTTCATGACTGGCCCACTATTTTGGCTTTCGGCTTGGCTGATATCATCATTTATTTGACCGCTCTTCTGATCTGTCAGAAGCAAGGAAGAATGAGACGCACAACGGATCCTGTCTGTGTAGCAGCTGTAAGGCCTGTATTGTCCCATCAGAATTGGCTTATAATTTGGTAGCCAAAAGCAGGACTGGGTATAAAACATAGAAGACATGCCAATATTCCATTCACGTGACATCTCTGTTTTGGATCTACTCCTGTTTTTTTTGGCATTAGCAATACTGATGGATTATTGCGCAAATGCTGACCGAGTGAAGGTGTATGCTCAACAGACAGGATCCATTTTTTGTGTTATTGTTCTGACGGATATGAGGAAGGGCAAAATAATCAGTGACTTCAACACAAACTTACTGCTGACACCCTCTCCACTCTGTCAGGGGGGCTCTATTTGTATGAGCGTTTAATAGAACAGGTTCTGTAGACATCTATGTGGAATCAGCTGACGAGGGTGAAAAAGGACTGCGTTTCTTCTTGATGCTAAGATCTACCGGTAAGGCTGAGTTGATACTTCAGTTATTTGGTCAGTTTTGGCCCCGTGACTCCCCAAATAAGTGATGTATGCAGTGGTACTAAGAGCGACCCCTGTCAGTATTATTTCACTACCACAGCAGACTCCCTATGTGTGTTACTGCAAGGCACAGTGTTCTGAAATAGCAGTTTTTAATGCGATTTACCGCAAATAAATTCGGATCGAAGCAAATTTTTCCAGAAAATTCGGCGAACCGGCCGAATTGAATTTTTGAAAAATTCACTTATCTATTTTTATAATCTTTCCCTTCACTTGTAAATCGTTTTTTTAAGCACAATAAAGTATTTTCTAACACTGTCCCTAGTGCCTGCTAACATCTCTCCCTGCACTAAGCACACTGGAAAATGGCTGAATCCAAAATGGCTAAGGCTATTTATAGGGCTATGACATCACAAGGGTTGACTGGCTTCTGATTGGCTGCTTTCATGATATTGTGGGTGATCCCTCATTCCCAGAGTTCTTTGCTACATGTCCTAACACAAGCAGCAGCCATTTTAGGTAAAAATGCGATTCGTTACCCCAAAGCATTAGGAAATTCGGGTTCGGTGCAAATCAAATTTTTCCTGAAATTCGGATCAAATTCCACCTTGTCAACTTCGATTCACTCATCTCTAGCAGTTACCTTGCAGCACAGGACATGGGAATATATGAGTTGTCAACCAGCATATGTTACCCATGTAGAATATTCAGCTAACTCAGTAAGGGCTGAGTAGCATTGTATTGAAAAGCTTATTTCCTATCCACATAAGTGTTGTCTCCGTACAGCAAATGGCATTTATTTATGTAGAGGAAGTTAATACAAGGCATTTACTAATGTATTGTGATTATCCAGATAGCGTTCTTTGCTGGCTGGATTCATTTTTCCATTACACTATACACAGTTTGTTTCCATTGTTACATGGTGCCTGCACACTATAGAAAAAAATGCACTAGCCCAGTGGTGGGCAAACTTATTAGTCAACTGAGCCAAATATCAACAAAACAGCGATTTTATTTTTTCTGAGAGCCAATTTTTTTAAACATAACTATATATGAAGGTACATTGTTATTAACTTAAAAAGGGTATTCCTAACCATCTGAAATTACCTTTCTCAATCCTCGACACTACATCTTTCACTCCACAACGTTTCACCCTATAAGACACACATAGGTTTTAGAGGAGGACAATATGAAAAAAAAAATTTTTCATTACACCTCAGGTCAAACCACTAATCAGACCCCCAATGTTAATAAGACCTCCCTCAGATCAGATGTCAGCTCAGACCCCAAAGTAAATGACCCCCAATCAGACCTCAGATAAGAACCCCATGCCTCTCATCATCCCTATTATCATCCATGATGCCTCTTATCAACCCTATTATTATCCATGATGCCTCTCATCATCCCCATTATCATCAATGATGCCTATCATCATCCATAATGCCTCTCATATCCCCCATTGTGATTCTCATCATCCCCTTTATTATCCATGATGCCTCTCATCATCCATGATACCTCTCATACCTCCCATTATGATTCTTATCACCCCATTGCCTCAGGTCAGCCCTAAGTTTCATAAAATAAAAAGCACTTACCTCTCCTGCTCCTGGATGCCGCTGCTCCTCACCACCCTCACTCTGTGTTCCTTCTGCTGTCGGCTGTGCTGTGAACTAGCGTGCACAGCGTGACTTCACAGAGCGCCTCACACTGTGCGCAGCCCTGCACAGCCTACAGCCGAGGACCAGGAGGCGGTGAGTACAGAGCCTTCACCGCTTCCTGGTCCTCCCCCTCCTGCTGATTTTTGCCACGGCCAACGAAAATGCAATCGCACTTTACATGTGAGCCCGCACCTGGAAGAGCCAATATCGAGGGGCTAAAGAGCCACATGTGGCTCTAGAGCCACAGTTTGCTGACCACTGCACTAGCCTATGTGAGCTCCCACTGTCCTGGCCACCAGAGCGGATGGAGATTTTTCCTATAATGTGCAGACTTATCAAAAAAAACGTGACTTTTAAAATATACCTTTATTATCAAAATCAAGGGGTTATGGTACGAAAGTACCTATTAATTTAATTCTACACAAGTGATGTAACCCCCAGGAGGGGGGATAATCGGATAGTGTAGGTATGGGATAGGAGGGTGATTGAGGGGACTCCAACATATACTATCACTGCAATGCCCTAACCTACCCATAGCCCAGGGTTACCCCCTGGTGGTGGAGATCCCTGTTCCCATACCCAATTCTAGAACATCCCTGCTAAAAACCCTGCGATAGAGGGATATAACATATAAATGGTTGGATACAGATATAAAAATATTACAATTGATCGGTGTACTAAAGATGGTTAGATATGCGTTTCACCTAAAAAAAGGATCATCAGGGGGTAGATAGAGTATTAACTATCAGATGTCAATAATTTAGATACAAAAATCGATACTTCACTCCCTATCTTTAAATTGAGAGACAATGAGACCTCACTGGAATAATACTAACATCCAGCAAGAGATATGGTCAGGCCATGTCCTATAGGAGATTTTTCCTATAATGTGGAAGCACGACCACCACCGATGGATGGCAGGGTGGTCGTAACCATGGATAGCAGTGTATAATGTGATGGAAGAATGAATCAATCCAGCAATGGAAGAAACATGGATATTAACAATACTTTAGTAAGTGGCTTGTATTAACTTTCTCTACATAATAAATGCCATTTGCTGAAGTGAAACAACCCCTTTAACATAAGATTAAACATTATCTATCAATTCTATTTTTGTAGAGAGTACAGCAATTAGAAAATTTAATGTAAAAGACAGCACAAGTACAGTACAAGGCACAAAGAAAGAAAGTATCTTTCTTCATACTCAACATGTTCTTAGTCCCTGACGTGTTACTACTTCTAAATCTGGTGAAAACTGAAATTGTGTGAGGCTGAGATATTATGTCATTGCACTAGGCAGTGCTAGATGTTTGGTGTGCATCCACAAAACTGAGCGTTAAGAGAGGACGCTTTGTAGAGATGTTCAGTATAAATTAGTTAAATCACATACAGTATTTCTGACCCTGATTGGATCTGTACTCTTGCCAATGAGGTTATGTCAAAGGGCCCAGTTTGGATTTTATCGGGATGTATCGTATATCTCTAGATTTTTAACTAGATATTGTCAGGAATCAGAGAGGAAGGAAAGAGGGTGCACTCTGACTCCACCCCCAACCCCTGTCCCTGCCTACTTACACTTCCCGCCCTAGGCGATGGGGCGTAACTGGGCGATGGTCCCTTACTTTACGTAAGTGCACAGAGGAAAGATAAGAAAGGTCAACAAGCCAAAGGTCAGAACCAGGAGAAGCGGGCAGTACAAATGGAGCAGGCAAATGCAAGGTTAACAGTCAGAGCCGAGGTCAAATCCAGGAGAGCAAATACGTACAAAGGATGAGACTAAGTCTAGGTCAAAGAAAAAGCTGGAGGTCAGGAGGTCAATCAGAACAACAGCCGCAGACTAGAACCAAAGGACAAAGAAGCACTAATGTACCAGTATCACAGGCAACCTGTAGCCAGCAGGTTGCCTGTATTTATAGTGGGGAGTGAGGATCATGTGACGTGGCCAGCGTCACATGACTGACAGACAGACAAGTCGAGCACCGAGTGATCAGCTCAGCGCTCAAGGCAGACCTAGGTGCAGGGAGCCTCCAAGCTAGCAAGCTGCCCTGGGAAGCTAAGCAGCAGGTCTCCGGCTGATGGGAGACCAAGTGCACATTCGGTCCCCTGTTACAGATATATTACAAAGTTGAATTTTAAGATACTGATGCTAGACAAACACGTCTCTAAATTGTGTGTATGCACAGAAGAGTTATTAATTTACAAGTTTCATTTCTTTACACTTATTTGTTTTGGTTGGTTTTCCTATGCGAAAAATTAGTGATCTGGAATGAATATGTTAGTCTTGGCTTGAGGAAACATTGTCTTCACTAGTCTTTGTTTGCTCTGGCAGCCTCCCTTGTCCTACATCTGTTTCTCATGTTTATGCTGCAAAAACTTTTGATGGACATGTATCCTGCAAATTTGTCAATTCAAGAAGGCAGGATCGAGACCGCGCGTAGTAGCAAAGAATCAAAGAGCAGTTACTCCATCTTGTCCTTTTCCTAAGGAACCTGAGCTCTGCAGATATTTACTAGTGTTGAGCGCGAATATTCTAATAGCGAATTTTTTTACCGAATATCGGCACTTCGCTAATTTGCGAATATTTCGAATATAGCGCTATAAATTCGCTATTTCGAATATTCGTTTTTTTTTTGTTTTTTTTAGTTATATTTTTTTCTTTCCCACTTCCCAAAAGTAGTTCTTACCTGTCCTGAGGATTCCTGGCTTCCTGGCTGCTCTAGTCAGTGCCCGTTGCCGCTTCTGCCGACTTCCGTGCTCATGGAGCGTCCCCATCACCATGGGAATGTCTCCATATACTAAAATGTACTGTCGGATTTGAGGAATTACGTTAAAATCGCAATGCGATTACAACTTAGCACTGCTATCTTACATAGGCTAGAATTAACGAATATGGAATATAGCACTAGCAGTGCTAAGTTGAAATCGCAATTGCGATTACTTCAAGTTAAATTAATCGCATTGCGAATTCAACTTAGCATTGCTGCTATATTCCATATTCGTTAACTTCGTTTATTCTAGCAAGCTGACCCATTATAGACCCAGCTCTAAGTTGAAATCGCAATGCGATTAATATAACTTGAATTAATCGCATTGCGATTTCAGCGTAATTCCTCAAATCCGACAGTACATTTAGTATATGGAGACGTTCCCCATGGTGATGAGGACGCTCCATGACAGGAAGACTTATGGTTGGCTTGGTAGAATTAGCGAATAGCGAATATGGCGAATGTATTCGTTATATTTCTCAAAAGCGAAGATAGCAGTATTCTACATCTTCGTTTTAGCTACCTATTCGTCAACTTCGCTAATTCTAGCAATCAAATAGGAGGGTTGACTATAGAGACAGTTGTGTTAAATTCGCAATGCGATTTTTTTTTTTTAATAGAATAATTATATTACTTGATATAATTATTATAATTATTCTATTTATTAAAAAAATAAAATTATATAATCGCATAGCGAATTAAACACAGTTGTCTCTAATATAGTCAACCTTCCTATTTGATTGCTAGAATTAGCGAAGTTGACGTATAGGTTGCTAAAACGAAGATGGAGAATACTTCGTTATCTTCGTTTTGAGGAATATGACGAATACATTCGTCATATTCGTCATCTTCGCTATAATTCTAGATATGAAACCAATAGGAAAGTAGCCTTAAGTTAAAATCGCAATAAGCGATTATTTAAATCGCATATTAATCGCGATAACTATAATAATGACGAATATTCTTTCGAATATTCGCGAATTTCGTCGAAATCGAATATGGCACCTGCCGCTCATCACTAATATTTACTATTCAAGGGTATCCTGCAACTTGTTAAGGAAATAAAGATAGTGAAGATCCATATAATATATGACCCCTTTCGTACCAGTTCTACTCACAGGAAAAATATTGCACGGGCTTATCACAGGTTTCCTCTCATCTCCCTTGGGACGGTGATCTCTACCATTCACGGTAGCCTGCAGGTAACAAATGCTCCTACCATAGTGAGGGTCCGCAAATACAATAAAAATATTTATTTGGACATATACTTACAAACAATTTCTTTTGTAAAATCGCAATATAAAAACAGACTCCCAGCATCATTGGTTTGCCACTGGGAGTCTGTTTTTATATTGCGATTTTACAAAAGAAATTGTTAGTGAGTATATGTCCAAATAAATATTTTTATTGTATTTGCGGACCCTCACTATGGTAGGAGCATTTATTACCTGCAGGCTACTGTGAATGGGATGAGATTAGAGGAAACCTGTGATAAGCCCGTGCAATATTTTTCCCTGTGAGTAGAACTAGTACGAAAGGGATCATATACTATACGGATCTTTACTCTCTTTATTTCCTTAAAAAGTTGCAGGATACTCTTGAATAGTGGATATCTGCAGACCTCGGGTTCCTTAGGAAAAGGAGTAAACATAAACCATAACCTAGGAGAGAGACCCTGTGCCCTCACTTAAATACAGGCCAAACAGACCGGGGCTACATGTCATGGCTCCCTACTACATAGTACATGGCAATACCTCAGAAAAAACACAAATACTGAAGAGAAAGAACACCTGAGTATCAATTGCCCAAATAAATAAACTTTATTGAATACAAATATTAAAATACATGTACATAATGCACAGGAAGGTGGCAATGGAAAAGCGCCACCCTGGACTACAACGCCATCGTATACAAAGTTATTGCACAAGAACCCCTATGTAATTGTTCTGAGTGTAAACATGCGAGACTAATGATTGCCACTGCCTTGTCCGCATATCCAAGTGACCATCTCTGATCTGCACCCCTACATATGGGGACAATCATACAAGCATGGACAAAAATCAGGGGAGTAAACAGTCTTACCAAGTGACGGATGGAGCCAAGAGAGACCAGGGTGGCGCTACCCCGACGCGCGTTTCGGCGATCCTTCGTCTGGGGGTAGCGCCATTCATGTGGATCGTGGTTAAAAAACCCCCTCCCTCCAATCAGCAGAGCCGTAATCGGTGGCGTCAGCACGCATCTCTGACGTCGCGCGTCAGCTGACTCATCATGTGATCTCTCTTGCTCCGGTCATATGACCCGGCAACGGACAGAGAAACTAAGTATAAATACAATATTCAGAGCGGAGCACATCAGATACAAAACAGGATTTCACCTATATTTACCAATTATAATCACTAATATAATTACATTCATAGGAAAAGGTGACATAAATAAATAAAAACATCAACTTCATTACACCCATATGTATCTAACCCATCACATGTATCAATAATATTGCGGATATGCATGTCTAGAGGTAAGTGAGGAAGGAATGTGGGGGTGGTGAAAGTGAGGAAGGGAGAGTGCGACAGTGAGGAATGGTGCTGAGGACCGTAATGCATATCCCAATATATGATGATACATGAGAACACAAAGTGTGATAAAACTTAAAAATATAAAGCGTGAATTGATAATGATAATGACAATGATAGAAAGTATCCATGAAAAATTCATAATATAAATTCATGATAATTCATAAAAAATAAAAATAGATATAAAAATGGATATACTAAGACCCAAGGGGATGATGTGCTCAAGATCTCCCAATATGTGAACAAATTACATATAAACATATAAAGATTATATGTATATCAATTAATATGTGACATAAAATGCATATATCCAAAATATTGTATACATAGTGATGGTCCGAAGAATCATCGTTTCCATTCTACAGGGTTCCTCCGTCCTCAACTTCATGTACCAACAACCACCGAATAAACCACTATCTGCAATGATGTGTAGAGAGAAATAAATGTTAAAAAATGTACATATCATTAAAACCAACGAACCCACAGCTGTGATCCCTATGAGGGTAGAAAGGCAGAAAAACCCAATGTTTCATTAAGCCCCTGCGGACGTAAAGTCCCCAGGGTCCATATCCATCTACTCTCCATTTGTGCTAATTTTTGGGAGACCTTGCCTCCCCTCAAATCCATTTTCAAACAATCAATAGCCCTCACCTTAAGAAGATGGGGCTTGCAATCATGGAACTCTTTGAAATGCTTGGGAATAGGTTTTAAATCCTTCCAATTCTTGGTCTCTTTGGCTGCTAATATATCACGAACATGTTCCCGGACACGGACCTTCAACTCCCTGGTGGTCAAACCAACATAGATTTTAGGACATGGACATACTGCATAGTATACCACCCTTGAGCTGGAACATGTCAATGTGTGTTTGATCTTGTATGTTCTTGTCCCAGATGCATCAACAAAATCATTGCATCTCTGCATATTGGGACATGCTACACACATCCCGCATGGTTTGAAACCCCATTTGGGTCCAGTATGGGTGAGTGTACCTTGTGCAGGGATCGGATCCAGATAGCTTCTCACCAGGGTATCACGTAATGTGTTGGCTCTTCTTGCCGTCACAGCCGGTTGTGGTGGTAATATTTGTTTCAACACCGGATCTGTCAATAAAATAGGCCAATGTTTAGCCAATGTTCCATGCATTTCCTTCCACCTTGAATGGTATGTAGTCACATACCTGGTTATGTTGTCCGAGGGTTTCCCCTTCTTCGGGCCTAGTAAGTCCATTTGTTTGTTCCTCTTGGCTCTCCAATATGCTTTTTAATGGAGCGATGGCTATAGCCCCTATTTAAGAAACGTTCTTTCAATAAAGATGCTTGTCTTTCAAAGGTTTCATCGTCAGAACAAATGCGTCTGATCCTTAAAAATTGGCCTACTGGGATCGCGTTGATGGTACTCCTGGGGTGGAGAGAAGATGCATGGAGATATGCATTGACAGATGTATCTTTTCTATAGAGATCAGTCCCCAGATGTCCATCTTTCAATTTCATGATAGATACATCCAGGAAATCAATTTTTGTTTATTACAACTATATGTCAATTTGATATTCATTGTGTTGTTATTTAAAATCTCAAAGAATTGCCTCAACTCCTCCTCCGTACCCTGCCAGATCAGGAAGACGTCGTCAATGTACCGCGCCCAATAGAGGGCGCGGTCCATGACGACGTGTCCGTCTGACATGAATAGGTCCCTCTCCCACAGCCCCAGGAACAGATTGGCGTGCGCCGGCGCGCAGGCCGCCCCCATCGCTGTACCCTGGAGCTGTAGGAAGAAGGACCCATTAAAGGTGAAGAAATTATGAGTGAGGACAAACTCTAATAGCTGGATTATTAAATCTGTCATATCCTGTGGGGTGTTGTTACTTTCCAAATAAAATCGCACCGCCCTCAGACCATCCTGGTGCCTAATATTAGTGTAAAGTGACTCCACGTCACATGTCACTAGTATAATGTCATCATCAAGGCATATCCCTTGTATTTTCTGTAGGAGGTCTGAGGTGTCCCTTATATAAGAGGGCAACAACTCCACCAGGGGTTTCAAGTGATGATCTATGTACTTGCACACATTATCAATCAAACTGCCTCTGCCCGATATTATTGGCCTACCTGGTGGTACTGTGGCATGTTTATGAACTTTCGGTAGTAAATATAAGGTTACAATTGTCGGTTCCGGGATTGTAAGGGATTAAAGAAGTGTTTTGGATATAATTTGTTTCTCATATGCAGTGTTCAAAATCTTTTCCAGTTCACATCTGTATGTCAACAAAGGGTTAAAGGTTAGTTTCCTATAGCAGGTCTTATTCCTTAAATGTCTCCGTGCCTCCGCCAAGTACATTTGTCGAGGCCACACCACCAGATTACCACCTTTATCAGCTGGCTTGTATATTACATCCGACAAAGATTTTAGTTTGCGGATGCTATTTCTCTGTTGGCGTGTAAGGTTGTCTCTACATATCATCTGTGGTATTTCTTCAAAATCCTTGCTCACTAATTTAACAAATAAATCCACCGCTGTGCATAAAGACAGTGGTGGAAATTTCTGAGATTTCCTACACAAATTCTGTGGAACATCACTCCTGCTCCCTGTTTGTTCCTGTTCTATCAATAGATCCTGCAGGATCCGTAGAGCAGACTGTTCAGCCACTGTACCAAAATTTTCCAAGTCTTGATCCCTATGGTGCCACCGTTTCATCATCAAGGATCTACCAAATAAATGTAGGTCCTTGATGGCAACAAAGGGATCAAATGTGGAGCTTGGTGCAAAGGATAACCCCTTTTCTAATATTGAAATGTCAATATCAGACAGCTCATGTGTAGACAAATTAATTACCTTGAGATCTTTGTCCTTCGGTTTGAATGTCCTTTTATCTTGGGACTTCTTGTTCACAGGACCTTGTCCATCATCAAGTTTTCTTTTATCACGCCGAAATCGAGTTGTGTACCCAGAAGTGGTTTGTTGGTCATTGTTGGAGGTAGGGTGGTATACTATGCAGTATGTCCATGTCCTAAAATCTATGTTGGTTTGACCACCAGGGAGTTGAAGGTCCGTGTCCGGGAACATGTTCGTGATATATTAGCAGCCAAAGAGACCAAGAATTGGAAGGATTTAAAACCTATTCCCAAGCATTTCAAAGAGTTCCATGATTGCAAGCCCCATCTTCTTAAGGTGAGGGCTATTGATTGTTTGAAAATGGATTTGAGGGGAGGCAAGGTCTCCCAAAAATTAGCACAAATGGAGAGTAGATGGATATGGACCCTGGGGACTTTACGTCCGCAGGGACTTAATGAAACATTGGGTTTTTCTGCCTTTCTACCCTCATAGGGATCACAGCTGTGGGTTTGTTGGTTTTAATGATATGTACATTTTTTAACTTTATTTCTCTTTCTACACATCATTGCAGATAGTGGTTTATTCGGTGGTTGTTGGTACATGAAGTTGAGGACGGAGGAACCCTGTAGTAAGGAAGCGATAACTCTTCGGACCATCACTATGTATACAACATTTTGGATATATGCATTTTATGTTATTAATTGATATACATATAATCTTTATCTGTTTATATGTAATTTGTTCACATATTGGGAGATCTTGAGCACATCATCCCCTTGGGTCTTAGTATATCCATTTTTATATCTATTTTTATTTTTTATGAATTATCATGAATTTATATTATGAATTTTTCATGGATACTTTCTATTATTGTCATGATCATTATCAATTCACGTTTTATATTTTTAAGTTTCATCACACTTTGTGTTCTCATGTATCATCATATATTGGGATATGCATTACGGTCCTCAGCACCATTCCTCACTGTCGCACTCTCCCCTCCTCACTTTTACCACCCCCACATTCCTTCCTCACTCACCTCTAGACATGCATATCCGCAATATTATTGATACATGTGATGGGTTAGATACATATGGGTGTAATGAAGTTGATGTTTTTATTTATTTATGTCACCTTTTCCTATGAATGTAATTATATTAGTGATTATAATTGGTAAATATAGGTGAAATCCTGTTTTGTATTTGATGTGCTCCGTTCGGAATATTGTATTTATACTTAGTTTCTCTGTCCGTTGCCGGGTCATATGACCGGAACAAGAGAGATCACATGATGAGTCAGCTGACGCGCGACGTCAGAGATGCGTGCTGACGCCACCGATTACGGCTCTGCTGATTGGAGGGAGGGGGTTTTTTAACCACGATCCACAGGAATGGCGCTACCCCCAGACGAAGGATCGCCGAAACGCGCGTCGGGGTAGCGCCACCCTGGTCTCTCTTGGCTCCATCCGTCACTTGGTAAGACTGTTTACTCCCCTGATTTTTGTCCATGCTTGTATGATTGTCCCCATATGTAGGGGTGCAGGTCAGAGATGGTCACTTGGATATGCGGACAAGGCAGTGGCAATCATTAGTCTCGCATGTTTACACTCAGAACAATTACATAGGGGTTCTTGTGCAATAACTTTGTATACGATGGCGTTGTAGTCCAGGGTGGCGCTTTTCCATTGCCACCTTCCTGTGCATTATGTACATGTATTTTAATATTTGTATTCAATAAAGTTTATTTATTTGGGCAATTGATACTCAGGTGTTCTTTCTCTTCAGTCCTTAGGAAAAGGACAAGATGGAGTAACTCTTTCATTCTCTGCTACTCGCGCGGTCTCGATCCTGCCTTCTTGAATTGACAAGTGTGAACAGTGCCCACAACACTATAGAGACTGGCTGCGGTTTGTGCATGGAGCAGCCGTGATAACACATACAGTAATGATAAAGACCTGGGTGTGACCTTTCCTGTAGAACAACCTGAGTAATGATTTCACTCAATTTAATATTGGTAAAGTGAATGGGTAATAGTCAACAAAAGTAGCTTTTTATGACAATGAACACAAACACAGGTGGACTAGGATTTATCATAGTAAATAACAGAGCTTAACACCTTTCCTTTCTCGGTTTGTATTGTATAGAAAAGCACCCTTCCAGAAATAGTGTCACACCAGTCCATTGTATTATGGCTCAGCTCCAATTAATGTCCAAGAGAACCTGTAGACAGGTGTTATGGCATCACCCCATGTCCACCGTTCCTTTTCTTTCCCAAGTGGGCATGGATTCTACTCTGCTCACTTGTCCTCTCGCTGCCCAGCACTCTGGTGCAGCTGGTGTCATTCTCTAATCCACTGGGCTGGCCACCTGAATGCTCCTCCATTCTTCAGTCTAGAGAGTTGCAACCTGCCTTTTAGTGGTTGGTTTTCTTTTGACCATCGGGTGTGCATGTGCTCGTGCTTGGGTTCTTAATGGGCCAGTTTTGACACCCTACTTTGTCCTGGCTTATGACTAATCTTGCTAGAGTATAAAAGGCACCCTCTCCCTGTATAAAGTCACTGAACAAGAGTTTCTACTCAGTAGTTTCCTGTAAAGGTGCCATACTCGCTTGTTTAGATTTTTCATGTACCTTCTTTGACCCACGTTTCACATTTTGCCCCTTCGCTGCCATGGGTGTAGGAAGCCCCAAAAATCTGGGGGGGACAGCACTTATGGGGCCCCTGTTTCACCGCCCACCCTCAAGCCACACACACATATCTCTCCGCCCCCCCAAGTGCCAAAAATCTCTCCCCCCCCTCCTATGGGCCAGTGGGTCCAGTTTAAAAAAAAAAACAAGCATACACACACAATCCAAGACACCTGTACTTATCTCCATCCGTCACAGCGATGCGATGCAGGCCTATTCCGGCCTGTGTCCCGCGCTGTACGGCTCACAGACGGCGCGATGATGTCATTGCGCCGCCTGTACCAACATCTGATAGGCTGCCGGCCTAGTGCCGGCAGCCTATCAGAGGAGTAGGGAAGGGAGACGCCTCTCCCTCTACAGCCAACGGTATCGCTCTCCTGGGGACGGCGATACAGATGACTATGGAGATAAACGCTTCCACAATGGAAGCGTTCATCTCCCTGTGCCCCGCCACCGCCGCACATATTGCCCTGCTGCCGCTGGGGAGGATTTTTGCATACCTGTCCCCCCCGCTTCCTACGCCCGTGTTCGCTGCCTAACCTCACATCTGTCTGCTATCCGTCTTGAGCATTCTCTGCCTGTTCTGACCTTGGATTCTTTTCTGGATTCTCACAAAGTCTGCCTACCCCAGCATCAGCCTCTTAGTCACTACTATTTGCCAGTCCATTCAGTGTTATGCACCAGTGTCTCGGCTCAGACTGTGGGTCAGCTATCAAACTGAAAGAGACTGCTCCAGAAGGTAGCGGCAGCAGAGTCCAGATCCCTGTAAAGGGGCTAAAGAGTAAAGACCAGGGGACTATCCGGATAACTCCCTTCGGAGTGGCACCAAGCCAAGTCTGTTTTGTTGACACAGTGATTCCAAGGCTGCTGCCTAACAACAGAGCTCCGTCATATGTGCATATAAAAATAAGGACTGAGTATGGATGTGCAATACAGATCTTTCTGTAAGTTATAAGTGTACAGTACATTGTTGAATGCTCCTTTATTTTCTAAACTTGCAATGTTTTAATAGATGCTAAAAGCTGGTGACATACACAATTATTATAGGCAGATGTAGTGGGTGGTAAAGACTTGCAGGAGTGCCTGTCTTTGAGTAGGAAATTAAATTGACACCAAAATAGTAATTTAAGACTCAAGCACATGGCTACTACCATCATCTGTATTTAGCAGTAAGATAATAACCTACTTATATTATAAAAGCATTTTGATGTACTGTATGGTAAGTACATTAAGCTCAGCCCAGGTACTGACAATCAAACAGCAAAGAAAATTGTAGAAGTACACTTTTGTCACAGTGTTATACAGCATATTATTTATAGGTATGTAAACACATTTTTGGGTCAGTCCAGAAAAAAATGAACAAACAGTTCATGAACATTTTTGATAAATTTGATTTTATGAACCTTAACCCCTTAACCAATCATGACATACCTGTACATCAGGTGTGTTAAGTGGTAGTATGGAGCAGGCTGATCCGCTGAGCCCGCTCCATACATGGTGGGTGTCTGCTGCATAATAAAGCAGGCACCTGCTGGAAGTGACTGGGTTTGGAGATGACTCCAATCCCATTAATGTAAACCCTCAATAGAGACTATGGCATCTATGTGATTAAACAGAGGGAGTGGACTCGCTCTGTCTTCCATTCGGAACCCATGTGACAAAATTACAGTGCTCTGATCAGTTGCCATGACAGCCTGCGGCCTTGTGAAGGCTTCCAGCATAGCTACCTGCATGGAAAGCCATGCCCAAAGCTGGAGCTGATAGAAAGCCTATGAAAATCCTATAGACTGCAATAGTATAAAAAAATAAGCCCCCACACAGCACTGTAAATGGAAAAATAAAAAAGTTATGACTGTTTTTTTTTCTTTTATTATTTAAAGAGGACCTTTCATGGGTCCGAACGTTGTAAGATAACTATCTGGACATGTAGAGCGGCACCCAGGGATGTCCCTGCACTTACTATCATCCCTGGGCACCATTCTGTTCGCCCGCTGTGGCCCCTGTTACCTTCTCCTGCGCTGTATGGTAATTGCTACTATCGATAAACCAGGGAGGAATCTGCCTTGTTTCTCCCTGGGCGTTCCTTCTCCCTGGCTGTAGCGCTGTCCAATTACAGCGCAAAGCTCACAGCCTTGGAGGTTTTTTTTCTCCCAGGCTGTGAGCTCTGCACTGCGATTGGACAGTGCTACAGCAAGGGAGATGGAACGCCCAGGCGAAACAAGGTAGATTCCTCCCTGGTTTATTGATAGTAGCAATTACCATACAGTGCGGGAGAAGGTAACGGGGCAACAGCGGGCAAACGGAGAGGCGCCCAGGAATAATAGTAAGTGCAGGGACATCCCTGCGCACCGCTTTACATGTCCAGATAGTTATCTTACAATGTGTGATTTTATTTCTTTACTTCAGCAGCTTATAGAAACAAAGTGACCTTTCATTCTCTCTGAAGATTGGTATCTTGGCTACCCTAGGAGTCCCACCAATGTTTGAGTGCACCAAGATGACTGAGGACTCCACATTCCTATCTCATTGACATAGACTCTGCCACCTGTCCTACACACCCATTCGGCCTGTCTCTGGGTTGCACCAATTAGTTTTCCTGATGTGCTGCACCGCATGGGGTATATCTACTATACCTCCAACTACTGCCAACAACCAGCATTGCCACCAGGAGCTGTGTACTGTTGAACTCAGTGCTGCAAGGAGAAACAGCTGACTGGAACACAAAATGACAGGGAGGATAAAGATCAGACAACACTAACAAGGAGGACACAGGCAGGGCACAACAGTGGTGTTCACACCACTCTTTTGCAATTTTTTTCAGGATTAGAAAAAGAGCGAATTCAATACCAGATACAACAAGATGGCTGTCCAGTAGCTTCTTCTTGCCATTAGCTTATATTGTAAAAAAAAAAAAAAAAAAAGATACACACAGGGCCATGCAGTTCTTTGCATATGACCTTTGGCTATGACCTCTGTCAGCCATTGACCTAATCTTTGCCTGTTGGTTCCTCCAATTAAGATACCACAAATATCAAGGACTGTAAACTGAGAAGAAGCCTTCAGAAAAAAATCTCTGTGAAGAACTTTGGCACCACAGGTTAGACTACTTTATTGAGATCAGGGAACAGAATTCCTACAGTACATCTGCCCCCATAGCAATGTATATACTCACATCCTATGACATACGCCTGGGAAAATTGCTGGGCGGAAGCCTCCGCCTAGGAGTGTGCCAGTGTAAACAAAAAAATCCCTGCCTTGCAGGATACAGCGCAGGTCAAGGGAGAGCATTGGAGCATGAAATGCTCCAATGCTCATATCAGGGGGCCAGAGGGGTGAACATGGGGATATGTCCGGGTTCAGCTCTGAACCAGGACAATCCCTTTAATTGTGGGACTCCATAACAGCTGCTCTACCCGCTACCCTGGTAGTTAGGCCCATGCTCTCACATATTTGAATATATACATAAGCACAAATATATACAGTATAATAATTCATTGACATTAAAATTTCAGCTATAATGTCCCTTTACAATCTTGTGTGCAGTATAAAGGATGACACACATCATTTGTATATATGCTTTTGTCATTTCAAAGATGAAAGCGAACCAAATAATACAGTGCAATGTTCCTGCCAGTTATCACTTACAATGGGAGGAAGCAATTATGAAACGTATATCATGAGGACATATGTTCTGGGATGGCATGAGTTTGTAAAATCGTAGCTGGTGCCAATCAAAGTGTAATTTTATTCTGCAAATGAGTAGATAATCTGACAGCAATTTTAGCACTACATAATGTTCTTCTATATTTCCTATGCTTACTTGCATTATTTTATTTCCATCTCGCATTTACAGGGTATTGAATATAAGACAGAAAGAAACCCTGGATTCTGACATTTTAAGGATCTCTATAAAGTCGTTTTTAAAAGGCAAGTAGAGAAGTGTTAATGTGTTGCGTTTTGGCCACTGCATATTAAGTATGATTTGCTTTTAATGTTCGTGCCAAGGTGAGGTTTTGAAGAATGTTGGCATAATCTCGCTAGAATTAAATGTACTAATTGACATTTTCACTAACTTAACTTATAGCCGAATCCCCTGAAACCTTATGCCATATACAGTATTCATACATTATTCAGAGTGAAAAAGATACATTAATTTGATTATTACTGAGCAGAATTGAAGATGTCATTTTTCACTAAATGCTTTTCATTAATTTTTGACAAGTGCAGAGAGAAAGAAATTAAAAACAACCAGTATGTGCCAAATCAATGAACAGCAAATAATGTAAACCTAGTCGTAGCATAAATAAGTTTGTAATACATTATGTAATAAATAAAAGCCTTCAATAGAAGTTAAACAAAGGGAAAAGAAAGACATAAAGAAAAGAAGAAACTAAAAAAGAATAAATGGGGTGTAGTTGGGGATAGGTGAAAAAGCATAAATTAGGAGATGGGATAATACTGTATGCTGATAGAATCGGGTATTATGAGATGCTTATCTACATTTCTGCATGATCATTGATTTACACCCACGTGGTCCATGACGATCAGATTCGCCATTGTCATCCGATACTATATTTTACATTCTCATGAGATAGATGACTTTCATGACTGTCTCATCTAAGGAAGAAGCTACAGATAACTTTGAGTGTTAGGATAGTCAACCTGGCATCAAGTCAAGTAGTCTTTTTGATCAATGAAAGAGAGCCATGTACTACTGAAACGGACCCTGAAAGTCTATGGTTAAATGCAGAGAAGTTTGCAGCATGCACTATTCTTGCCCCTTTTTTGTCCTGAGACTCAAGTGTATGGGTGTGGAACAAAAAAACAAACAAACAGATCCACATGGACGTCCACACAATTTAACTAGTGTTGAGCGAATCAAACCTGACGAAGTGGAATTTCCTCGTGCTTCATGGTAACGAACCTATTTTATGTTAAATAGTGTAAAGAACAAACAAAAAAAATCATACTTACCCCCTCCATTTGCTCGTGATGGGCCATTGACCCCTCCATCTTGATTAAAGATCTCGCACGAAATCCCGTGCGCGGTGACGTTTGACAGGCCATGCAAGATCTTCAATCAAGATGGCGGCAGCTAGTCCGTCACAAGCAAATGGAAGAGGTAAGTATGACTGAATAAAAAAATAAATAAAATTACACTGTAGTATTACTATCAGATGTCGCGATCATTTATGTTCAAGGCATCTGAGGAGTACAATGACGAAGAGTGGTGCAATTGCAGCTCCCTGTCATTGCACCCACTACTTACAAAGAAATGCATTTTGTTGCGAAGTAATTAGTCACAAAGCAAATTTTTGGGTAAAATTCAGCGAAGCAGCTGAATCGAATTTTTGAACACTTTGCTCATCTCTAAACTTAACATACATCCATTTGTTCTTGTTGCAGCCATAGATTGGCATAGTTATCTGAATCAGGTCAAAGTGAACTTTCTGTAACCCTTTCAAGACCAAGCCAATTTTAATTTTTTTTTATTTTCCTTCCCGCATTCCAAGGTCCATAACTTTTTTACTTTTCTCTACACATAGCCATATAAGTGCTTATTATTTGCAGCACAAGTTGCAATTTCTAATCACCTCATTGAATATTTTATACAACGTATTGGGAAGCTGGAAAGACACTCTAAACAGAGTGGAAAAAAACACAATTCCACTATAGTTTGACAGGTTTTGTACTTCTGGCATAAATTGGGTGGCATGATCAGTGATACCAAATTTATAATTTTTTATGTTTTTTAATGTTTTAATAATGTTTTAAAAATTATTTGCATCACATTCTGCAAAACAAAGGCAATTAAAACATTTACACTTTTTTTTTGTATTACATGCTTCAATGTATGAGATAACTACTTATATATTTTGATAATTTTGGAATTTTCCCACACAGCCAGTGATGTTTATATATTTTTTGTTTATTTTGATTTGTAAAATGAGAAAAGAGGGTGATTAGAATTTTTTATTTTTTGGCTTTTTTATGTTTACACAATTTTTTACCTCCTTTTTTAGCTTTATTTTTAGCCTCCTTATAGGACTTAATCATGAGATTATGCGATTATTACCATTGCAGTCTATGGCAAAATTGCTGTGTCTCTACCAAGTGCTGCCACAGAAAGAGCTTAGGAACTTTGCTGTGGCAGCCCTGGGAAGTCTTAAAAGGCTCCTGTCTGACAAAGCAATGAACGGCTCCAGGTAAGTGACCTCTACGATGCCGTGGTCACAATTGACCATAGCATCTGAAGGGTTACATGTCTATGATCAGAGTTATCTCCGATTATGGACACTGCCAGCCGATTATGCTGCCCGCTCAGCTCCTGAGTGGGCACCATGTATAAAACATAGTATATATACTACGGATTGCACAAAGGAGTTAAATTTATATTCAGATGGCAGATGTGCTGCAGAAATTTCTTTGACTGTCCCATTTATCATGAGGCTTGCAGAAATCCTTGTACATGATGCAGAAACAACTCCATTCACATGTATGAAATTGATTTTTTGCTAGCAGAAATGTATGTAACAAACATGCCATGTGTGAATATATCCTAAGAAAACCACTTTCAGATACTCTATAACAGAGGTGTATACCTGATATAGAACATCCTGCTACAAATGGAGCAAGGAATAGCTGCAAAAGATATCTCTAATGATCTACAATTTGATACCTCTATGCAGTACATGGATTTTAGTTTAATGTTTAGTACAATGTAATTTTTTACAGACTTGTTCTGTGGTGTCAATGCATGAAAATGGAGAACTACGCCACTTTCCACTACAGGCTGTAGTAGACCACCGGGTGTTAAAGAAATGGGAAAACCTATGCTTAACCATTTTTCAAGGGACCCTTTTAACAAAAATGAATTGCAAAAGAGAAAAGTTAAAGACTATGGGCTTCATTTATCAAAATTAGTGCAAAGGAAACTGGCTTAGTGAAGATCTGAAAAATGAAAGGGAAAATCTGATTGGTTGCTATAGTTAACTGAGCCAGTATTTCCTTTGCAGCAGTTTTGATAAATATCCCCTTGTGTACACCTTTACTGGCATTTTATTATTATTGCATTGTACTCATTTTAAGCTAAAAATCATTTTTTTCAATTGGTCTTTATTAAAAATGTTGAGGCCTTTTCCATGTAAAGCTTCGATTTATCTAGTAGTAGGATGTAGATTGTCACTCTCTTCAGTCAGATAGCTGACGGAAAAAAAAATGATCAGTGATCAAAAGTCGTATGTACCACAAAAATGGTACCAATAGAAGTTAGTTTGTCCTGCAAAAAACAAGCCCTGTGGATGGAAGGATAAAAAAGTTATGGCTGTCAGAAAATGGTGATGTGAAGAAAATTTTGATTGTTTTACAAATTTGTAGAGATAAGCAGTCAGCTCTCTTGAAGACGGTAGTACTTGTATTCTGGGTTGCAGGCCCATACATCCAAGTAGAAGAAGTGGATCAGCACTAACTTTTTGATGCTAATAAATCTTCACTTTATTGCCATAAAAAGAATACAAGCAAATGTGACACGTTTTGGATAAAGAGCCATTTTCAAACAAGCTGGATTAAAAAAAAAAAAAAATGCAAAGAAGTAAAACAAAAAAAAAACTATACAAGTTCGTTATTGCCATATTCGTATTGGCCACAGAATAAGGATGACCTGTCATTTTTAGTGCACAGTGAATTCTGTGAAAAACCTTTGTGGAATTGTTTATCTTTTTTATTATTTAAACCCACCAAGAATTTTGCCCTAATGATCCCCTTAAAAAATAGAACTTATCCCGCAAAACATGAGCACTCATATGGTAGAAAATTATGTTATGGCTATTGGAATGTGGGGAGGAAAAAAAAAGGCAAAACCAAAAATGTGCATGGTACTTAAGGGGTTAAAGCTCAAATCTTATCTTATTGACAACAGTGTGGCTTAAACAGTGGTGTACCTCCAATAGAGACAGACCATGCTGCTATGGGGCCCATGGGGAACAGAGGCCTGCAGTGAACCAAAGGTCCCGCCCCCTAATTAAATTCAATACAGGCTCCAGTCCAGCTCCAGTCTAGAATCCCTATCATCAGAGGAGAAAGCTAAAGGAACTGTGATAAAGTTATGTACATCTAGTAAATGAACTACACTGTGAATGGTATAGTTCCCAGGTTAAAATGTGCATCTGCCAGGAGCTTCAATTGCATCATCATCACGGGTCCTGCACTATCTAGTAAAGGAACTTCACAAAGAATGGAGTAGTTCCAAGGCTAGAAAGGTAGAAAAGTATATCTGCCAGGACCTGTGATGGCATCATCCCAGGTCCTTCATCCCCCCAAAAACATGGAGAAGAACTACACAATGAGCTTTCCGTTGAGACTACAATTGAGTGGTCCTCCCCTTTTTTTCATTTGCCCCCCATTCCCTTTTTTTTACTCATATCTCACTCACATATAATACTGTAGACAGTTACAACCACAAGTACAGGTGAGACATTTAAATGGGGACAATGCTGCTGCCAATGGGGGAGTGGTTGTCAGGGGACAATAATGCTGGGTATTTTGTACTTCATGGTGGTATTTATTTGGCCTTGTTCGGAAGAAATTTTGTGCTGCAATGTGGTATTTATATAGCATAGGTGGTGAAAAGGGGAAAGGCGCTCATAGGGTAAAAAGTTTTGCTCAATTTATAACAAGGTGAAAATTAGTAATTATGCTCAGTCTCACCTTTTGGTGTTGTGCGATCATAGGTATAACACTAGTGTAGGTGTGTGTAGGCAAGTGGTCGGTGCTGCCAGTATAGTTCAGTCCTCGTTTGTGGAGTTGCCAGTCCTCCGGAGGAGTGATACAATAGAAGATAGGAATAAAGTGGATAATGGAGTCCACAGATTTTGATACCTCCTGGCGCGAAAACACGACCTTGGTAACTTGGAGAATGTTCTTTTTTATTTAAATAAAGGGTGACAACATGTTTTGGAGCTGCGACGCTCCTTTTTCAAGTTTCAGTCAATGGGCATCTTCTGCCGCTGTATATGCTGGTGATGTGTTCAGTATCTGGTGGAGTTCTTCCAGAGAGATGGGTTCAGCCACTTCCATGAGATCCAGGTAAGGGGCCTAGTGAAGTTTGGAAGGAAACTTGGCAACACACGCAGGTATCAGACGCTGCTATGGAGGTATTTTGAACTTTATCATGGTATATGTTGCTGTTTGGGAGGGTAAAGTATGTCATGTGAATGGGCATTTTTGTGTTCCACTTTTATTTCCTTTTTTGCATTGATGGTTTAATAGGGGTAACTAAGTAAAACTAAATTCACCTCAGCAGTGTGCATTGCGTGCCATTTTTTAAATGCAATATCACATGTGGGCTGGTGGAGTTTGTCTTCCGGGGCTGTATTATAATCCCAGTCCGGCCCTGATGGCACACGATATAACATGCACATAGTGGGAGGGCGATGAATGGGGCAAGCGGACCCAATTTAGTTTCTTGCTATATGGCCCAGTGATTTCTATGTATACCTTTGAGTTTTAATAAGTCCTGTTAGTAATTTAGAGATAAGGGTAATTAGATGACTGCACAAAGTAAAAGAGAAGTACCATTCACACAGCTAGAAAAACAGTTAACCCTTTGTGATAGAACAGCTGACTATATTTTATAAAGATCAAATGGAAAAATTATTTTTAGCTCAAAATGAGTAAAATGCAATCATAAAAAAATTGCACCCGGTGGAGTACATAGTCTTTACGATTGGCAGGTGTACATACATCTCTCCTAAGACAACAATGTATTAAAGGGGGGCAGACTGGAACCTTTCATCTTTTTGTTCATAAACTTCACTATTTCTTCATTGCTCTTTTCAGAGTGCTTACATTGCCAAAATGCAACCATAAAACTAGAGATGATAAATTCAGTTCTAAACTAATCAAATTCAACCTGAATTTTGTAAGAATTTGACTTGCATACAAATGTCAATTTTTGATGATTCGCTAATTTTGGATGGAGAGAGAGAGGGAGGGAGAATGAGAAAGAAATTCAAAAGTAAAAAAATTTAAGTGAGACTACAGAAAAAAAATAGGAGTCTTAGGTAGGAATGAGCAAACCCGTGGAAGTTTTGGGTTGCCGGGTTCGAATGAACTTCAGGTCAATGTTCGGGTTCGGGATACGAACTTGACCCCGAACCCCATTGAAGTCAATGGGGACCCGAACTTCACATTATTATTTTCCGTTATAACATGTTTATATCTGAAAATAATAGCATTCTTAAGACAGAATACAAAACAATATGGCCACTCAGGGGTTAAAAAAAACACCCTAACAACTTACCTCCTCCACTTGATCGCTCGCTTGCAGCAGCTTCTTTTATCTTCACTGAACAGGACCTGCCAAAGGACCTGCGATATGCGTGATGACGTCATCATATGAGAGAGCGCGTTACATCATCGCACACATTGCAGGTTCTTTGGCAGGTCGTGTTCAGTAAAGATAGAAGAAGCTGCTGCAGAGCGATCAAGTGGATGAGGTGAGTTGTTTGTTTTTTTAACCCCTAAATGCCCATATTGTTTAGCAGTATTAAGAATGCTATTATTTTCCAATATAACCATTAGAGATGAGCGAATTTCCTCGTGCTTCATGTCAGCGAATCGATTAATCCTGAAATTCAAACTTACCACCTCCATTCGCGCGAAGGGCAGTCAGCCTCCATCTTGCTTGAAGATCTCTGTCAAAATCCAGTGCAGCGTGAGATTACATCATCACGCACATTACGTCATCATTATGATGAATCTCACGCTGCACATGATTTTGGCCAAGATCTTCAAGCAAGATGGTGGCAGCAGGCCCGTCACGAGCAAATGGATGTGGTAAGTTTGATGTAATCTGAGGGGTACAATGATGGGGCGGTACTATCGCAGCTCCCTGTCATTGCACCCGCTACTTTCAAAAAAATGTGCTTCGTGTCGAAGTAATTCAGGTCCGGGAACCCGAACTCGCAAAGTTCGGTATGAACCCGAACTTTGAGGTTCGCTCATCCCTAGTCCTAGGAGATCTCGGAGTGTGATACATCAATTTTTCAGGGCAATTGGTTTAATGTGGATGGAATCGATTCAGTCCCAAATTTTTAGTGATTTGCTTATCTCTACATGTAGATGTGAAGACCACTGGTTATCAAGTTCAGTACTGCAAGGTGATCTTTACATTTCATACAGTCTAACAATTTTTACCAATTATTTGAAAACTGTAAAATAATTCCACTTGTCCACCTAAATTCATCCATTTCCTCTAATGGTCAAGTAGTTTTGAATAATTAAGATACTGTACAACATTGAATATAACATACTATGTGATATTAATGCACGCATTTGCCTGTGTGAAGCCCCCAAATTATATCCTTCCATTTGCATGAGTCAATCAAAAACCATCACTTTCAATCCCATTGGCCACAGAGTCTAGTCTCCTAGCAAACCTCACTGTGGTGGTCACATAGGAGCCTTAGAAAGATCAGGATATGGAGGCACCAACCACGTTGAGAAGCAGCTATCGAACATGGCTCCAGGTCTTGGACTAAGGAGGGAGCACATGTGCTTTGGGGTGGTTTCATACATGCCAGCTATAGCTTTTTATACAGTTTTTGTAGTCACAACTGAGAGTGGATAGTTCAATAAGGGGAATTATTCTATTTCCCTCTTTTTTAAACAATTTCTGGTTCTGCCTTCAAAAACTGCAAACTGCATCAAAGCATCTTCAAGTGCAGGTGGTAAAATGAAGTGATCATAATGTCTGTAAAGTGCTGTGGACTATGTCAGCGCTATATAAGTGACTAAAATACATAGAATAAATAAAACGTGTATAGAACTAGGTGTTGTGTTACATTGGTACAGGGTCATTATCAGGGTAATTAGACTTTAGAGTGATGAAACGTATTTGATTGCATTCTTCTTCACCTTTTAAAGGAATACTAAACCCAGGAAACAAGAACTAAAGTTGCCCTCCTTATATCAGTCTGTATCATTTTTGTATGATCCTTGAACAGTCTTGTTGAAATCTGGCAAAGAACACGGGTTAATCTGCTGCTGATCTGTTTCATCGTTGGCTATTTATTTATTTTTTTTGTCCTATTGACCTTGAGGAGTAAGGGGGAGATGAATAGAGAATGTTTTTATTTTTATATATTTCTCAGTTTTAATTGCAATATGAGGCAAAATAGGATCATAGAAAATTAGGAAATTGAAGAAGGAAGAGCTAGGATGTTTTTTTATTTTTGTGCATTTTCTGTGTTTAGTGTTCCTTTATGAACTTAATGCTTAAAGAGGACCTTTCTTCAATATTGCCGCATTGAAATAAATGTCCTACCTACCTTGGCGCCTTCCACTGATGTGCCCTCCTTTTTTTTTTTTTTTCAAATCGAACCCGAATAACTTTACAATTGCCCAGTTTCTTCTGCAGCCTGATAGGCAAATGAGGCAGACTTTTGTATTGGGCGGTGATTAGAGATGAGCGAACACCTGGAAGTTCGGGTTCGGGAAGTTCGGCCGAACTCCCCGAAAATGTTCAGGTTCGGGATTCGAACTCGACCCGAACCCCATTGAAGTCAATGGGGACCCGAACTTTTAGGCATTAAAAAGGCTGTAAAATAGTCCAGGAACGGGCTAGAGGGCTGCCAAAGGCAGTAAAATGTAGGTAAATCCACTGCAAACAAATGTGGATAGGGAAATAAAATAAAATAAAATAAAATAAATAAAATTAACCAATATCAATTGAAGAGAGGTCCCACTGCAAGGAATCATGCGTCATATCACCCAACACTGGAGAAGGCCACTTTCAGTTATTTTGGCCCCAGCACCCAGACAGAGAAGAGAGGTCCAACAGCAAGGAATCATGCGTCATATCACCCACCACTGGAGAAGGCCACTTTCAGTTATTTCGGACCCAGCACCCAGACAGAGGAGAGCGGTCCCACAGAAAGGAATCATGCGTCATTTCACCCACCACTGGAGAAGGCCACTTTCAGTTATTTCGGCCCAGCACCCAGACAGAGGAGAGAGGTCCCACAGCAAGGAATCATGCGTCATATCACCACCACCGGAGAAGGCCACTTTCAGCTATTTCGGCCCAGCACCCAGACAGAGGAGAGGTCCCACAGCAGAAATCATCGTCATATCACACACCACCAGAGAAGGCCACTTTCAGTTATTCGGCCCCAGCACCCAGACCGAGAATACAGGTCCCACAGCAAGGAATCATGCGTCATATCACCCACCACCTTAGAAGGCCACTTTCAGTTATTTCGGCCCCAGCACCCAGACCGAGGATACAGGTCCCACAGCAAGGAATCATGCGTCATATCACCCACCACTGGAGAAGGCCACTTTCAGTTATTTCGGACCCAGCACCCAGACAGAGGAGAGCGGTCCCACAGAAAGGAATCATGCGTCATTTCACCCACCACTGGAGAAGGCCACTTTCAGTTATTTCGGCCCAGCACCCAGACCGAGGATACAAGTCCCACAGCAAGTAATCATGCGTCATATCACCCACCACTGTAGAAGGCCACTTTCAGTTTTTTTCGGCCCCAGCACCCAGACAGAGGAGGGAGGACCCACAGCAAGGAATCATGCGTCATATCACCCACCACTGGAGAAGGCCACTTTCAGTTATTTCGGACCCAGCACCCAGACAGAGGAGAGCGGTCATACAGCAAGGAATCATGCGTCATTTCACCCATCACTGGAGAAGGCCACTTTCAGTTATTTATGCCCCACCACCCAGACAGAGGAGAGAGGTCCCACAGCAAGGAATCATGCGTCATAGCACCCACCACCGGAGAAGGCAACTTTCAGTTATTTCGGCCCCAGTACCAAGACAGAGGAGAGAGGTGACACAGCAAGGAATCATGCATCATATCACCCACCACTGGAGATGGCCACTTTCAGTTATTTCGGCCCAGCACCCAGACAGAGGAGAGAGGTCCCACAGCAAGGAATCATGCGTCATATCACCCACCACTAGAGAAGGCCACTTTCAGTTATTTCGGCCCAGCACCCAGACAGAGGAGAGAGGTCCCACAGCAAGGAATCATGCGTCATATCACACACCACCAGAGAAGGCCACTTTCAGTTATTTCGGCCCCAGCACCCAGACCGAGAATACAGGTCCCACAGCAAGGAATCATGCGTCATATCACCCACCACCTTAGAAGGCCACTTTCAGTTATTTCGGCCCCAGCACCCAGACCGAGGATACAGGTCCCACAGCAAGGAATCATGCGTCATATCAACCACCACTGGAGAAGGCCACTTTCAGTTATTTCGGACCCAGCACCCAGACAGAGGAGAGCGGTCCCACAGCAAGGAATCATGCGTCATTTCACCCACCACTGGAGAAGGCCACCTTCAGTTATTTCGGCCCAGCACCCAGACAGAGGAGAGAGGTCCCACAGCAAGGAATCATGCGTCATATCACCCACCACTGGAGAAGGTCACTTTCAGTTATTTCGGCCCCAGCACCCAGACAGAGGAGAGAAGTCCCACAGCAAGGAATCATGCGTCATGCCACGTGGACAATTTGGAGACCCAGAAGTTTAATGGGGCCGAACCATCAGTCAGTACGTGGAGGGGTGTGCAGACGTACTGTTCAACCATGTTAGTAAAATGCTGCCTCCTGCTAACACGTTTTGTATCAAGTGGTGGTGCAGTTAGCTGTGGCGTGGAGACAAAACTTTTCCACATTTCTGCCATGCTAACCCTGCCCTCAGAAGAGCTGGCCGTGATACAGCTGCGTTGGCGACCTCTTGCTCCTCCTCTAAATTCGCCTTTGGCTTCCACCTGTTCCCCTATGACATTTGGGAATGCTCTCAGTATCGCGTCTACCAGCGTGCGTTTGTACTCGCGCATCTTCCTATCACGCTCCAGTGCAGGAAGTAAGGTGGGCACATTGTCTTTGTACCGGGGATCCAGCAGCGTGGCAATCCAGTAGTCCGCACATGTTAAAATGTGGGCAACTCTGCTGTCGTTGCGCAGGCACTGCAGCATGTAGTCGCTCATGTGTGCCAGGCTCCCCAGAGGTAAGGACAAGCTGTCCTCTGTGGGAGGCGTATCGTCATCATCCTCTGTATCCCCCCAGCCACGCACCAGGGATGTGCCTGCGCTGTGCTGGGTGCCACCCCGCTGTAAACCTGCTTCATCCTCATCCTCCTCCACCTCCTCCTTATCCTCCTCGTCCTCCAGTAGTGGTCCCTGGCTGGCCACATTTGTACCTGCCCTCTGCTGTTGCAAAAAACCTCCCTCTGAGCCACTTCTAACAGACTGGCCTGAAAGTGTTGAAATTACCCCTCATCCTCCTCCTCCTGGGCCACCTCCTCTTCCATCTTCGCCCTAAGCGTTGTCTCAAGGAGACATAGAAGTGGTATTGTAACGCTGATAACGGTGTCATTGCCACTGGCCATGTTGGTGGAGTACTCGAAACAGCGCAACAGGGCACACAGATCTCGCATTGAGGCCCAATCATTGGTGGTGAAGTTGTGCTGTTCCGCAGTGCGACTAACGCATGCGTGCTGCAGCTGAAACTCCACTATGGCCTGCTGCTGCTCGCACAGTCTCTCCAGCATGTGCAAGGTGGAGTTCCACCTGGTGGGCACGTCGCATATGAGGCGGTGAGCGGGAAGGCCGAAGTTCCTCTGTAGCGCAGACAGGCGAGCAGCAGCAGGATGTGAACGCCGGAAGCGCGCACAGACGGCCCTCACTTTATGCAGCAGCTCTGACATGTCGGGGTAGTTGTGAATGAACTTCTGCACCACCAAATTCAGCACATGTGCCAGGCAAGAGATGTGCGTCAAACCGGCTGCGACGAGATTTCGCCCATTATCGCACACCACCAGGCCGGGCTTGAGGCCCACCGGCAGAAACCACTCGTCGGTCTGTTGTTCAATACCCCGCCACAACTCCTGCGCGGTGTGGGGCCTGTCCCCCAAACATATGAGTTTCAGAATGGCCTGCTGACGTTTACCCTGGGCTGTGCTGAAGTTGGTGGTGAAGGTGTGTGGCTGACTGGATGAGCTGGTGGAAGCAGAGGAGGAGGAAGCCGAGTAGGAGGAGGAGGCTTCAGGAGGCAAAAAATGATGCCTTGTGATCCTTGGCGGCGGAAGGACGTGCGCCAAGGAACTCTTCGCCTGCGGCCTAGCCGCCACTACATTTACCCAGTGTGCAGTTAGGGAGATATAGCGTCCCTGGCCGTGCTTACTGGTCCACGTATCTGTGGTTAGGTGGACCTTGCCACAGATGGCGTTGCGCAGTGCACACTTGATTTTATCGGATACTTGGTTGTGCAGGGAAGGCACGGCTGTTTTGGAGAAGTAGTGGCGGCTGGGAACAACATACTGTGGGACAGCCATGGACATCAGCTGTTTGAAGCTTTCTGTGTCCACCAGCCTGAATGACAGCATTTCAAAGGCCAGTAGTTTAGAAACGCTGGCATTCAGGCCCAGGGCTCGAGGGTGGCTAGGTGGGAATTTACGTTTTCTCTCCAAGGTTTGTGAGATGGAGAGCTGAAAGCTGCCGTGTGACATGGTGGAGATGCTTGTTGACGCAGGGGGTGTTGTCGGTGGCACATCCTCTGTTTGGTGGGCGGCAGGTGGCAACATTCCTCCCGAGTCGGAGGCAGAGGCCAAGGCAGCAGCAGAAGAGGGAGCAGGGGGAGCCACTGTGAGTTCCTTGCTTTTAAGGTGTTTACTCCACTGCAGTTCATGCTTTGAATGTAGATGCCTAGTCATGCAGGTTGTGCTAAGGTTCAGAACGTTAATGCCTTGCTTCAGGCTCTGATGGCACAGCGTGCAAACCACTCGGGTCTTGTCATCAGCACATTGTTTAAAGAAGTGCCATGCCAGGGAACTCCTTGAAGCTGCCTTTGGGGTGCTCGGTCCCTGGTGGCGGTGGCCAGTAGCAGGCAAACTCTCTTGGAGGCGGCTGTTCTGCTTTTGCCCCCTGCTCTCTCTTTTGCTACGCTGTTGGCTCGGTCTCACCACTGCCTCTTCCTCTGAACTATGAAAGTCAGTGGCACGAACTTCATTCCATGTGGGGTCTAGGACCTCATCGTCCCCTGCATCGTCTTCCACACAGTCTTCCTCCCTGACCTCCTGTTCGGTCTGCACACTGCAGAAAGACGCAGCAGTTGGCACCTGTGTTTCGTCATCATCAGAGACGTGCGGACTCCGATGAGGTGGTATACCCATGTCCTCATCATCAGGAAACATCAGTGGTTGTGCATCAGTGCATTCTATGTCTTCCACCACTGGGGAAGGGCTAGGTGGATCGCCTTGGGAAAGCCTGCCAGCAGAGTCTTCAAACAGCATAAGAGACTGCTGCATAACTTGAGGCTCAGACAGTTTCCCTGATATGCATGGGGGTGATGTGACAGACTGATGGGCTTGGTTTTCAGGTGCCACCTGTGTGCTTTCAGCAGAAGATAATGTTGTGAACATGCTGGATCCACAGTCGGCCACCCAATTGACTAGCGCCTGTACCTGCTCAGGCCTTACCATCCTTAGAACGGCATTGGGCCCCACCAAATATCGCTGTAAATTCTGGCGGGTACTGGAACCTTAGGTAGTTGGTTCACTAGGACGTGTGGCTGTGGCAGAATGGCCACGTCCTCTCCCAGCACAAGAGGGTACAACTAACACCACCACGACCGCGTCCGCGTCCCTTACTAGATGTTTTCCTCATTGTTACCGTTCACCAAGCACCACAATAAGAAAAAAATATTTGGCCCAATGTATTGATTTCAAATTCAGGCCTTTTTTTACAGGCACCTAACACTATCTGCCTATTTATTTATGTAGCGTATTAAACTAATCCAGGCACAGCAGTAACCACTGATTTAGGGGAATATCTCTTTTAGGGCTAGTATTTAGGCCCTGGATGAAAGCTATCCTTTTATGGACAGATTTACAATTGGCCTGCAACAGCTCGAAAACCAGATTCAGGGTATTGCTATTTTGGCAATTGAATTTAACCCCAGAACAAAATATATGTTTTGGTGGACACTATGAAACTTGGCCTGCAACAGCTGGGACACCAGATTCAGGGTATTGCTATTTTGGCAATTGAATTTCACCCTAGAACAAAATATATGTTTTTGCAGACACTATGAATCTTGGCCTGCAACAGCTGGGACACCAGATTCAGGGTATTGCTATTTTGGCAATTGAATTTCACCCCAGAAAAAAATATATGTTTTGGCGGACACTATTATACTTTGCCAGCCACAGCTGAAACCACTGATTTATGGTATTGCTATTTTGGCAATTGAATTTCACCCCAGAACAAAATATATGTTTTTGCGGACACTATGAATCTTGGCCTGCAACAGCTGGGACACCAAATTCAGGTTATTGCTATTTTGGCAATTGAATTTCACCCCAGAACAAAATATATGTTTTGGCGGACACTATTATACTTTGCCAGCCACAGCTGAAACCACCGATTTATGGTATTTCTATTTTGGCAATTGAATTTCACCCCAGACCAAAATATATGTTTTTGCGGACACTATGAAACTTGGCCTGCAACAGCTGGGACACCAGATTCATAGTATTGCTATTTTGGCAATTGAATTTCACCCCACAACAAAATATATGTTTTTGCGGACACTATGAATCCTGGCTAGCCACAGCTGAAACCACTGATTTATGGTATTGCTATTTTGGCAATTGAATTTCACCCCAGAACAAAATATATGTTTTGGCGGACACTATGAATCTTGGCCTGCAACAGCTGGGACACCAGATTCAGGGTATTGCTTTTTTGGCAATTGAATTTCACCCTAGACCAAAATATATGTTTTTGCGGACTCTATGAATTTTGGCCTGCAACAGCTGGGACACCAGATTCAGGGTATTGCTATTTTGGCAATTGAATTTTCCCCCAGAACAAAATATATGTTTTTTCGGACACTATGAATCTTGGCCTGCAACAGCTGGGACACCAGATTCAGGGTATTGCTATTTTGGCAATTGAATTTCACCCCAGAACAAAATATATGTTTTTGCGGACACTATGAATCCTGGCTAGCCACAACTGAAACCACTGATTTATGGTATTGCTATTTTGGCAATTGAATTTCACCCCAGAACAAAATATATGTTTTGGCAGACACTATGAATCTTGGCCTGCAACAGCTGGGACACCAGATTCAGGGTATTGCTTTTTTGGCAATTGAATTTCACCCTAGAACAAAATATATGTTTTTGCGAACTCTATGAATTTTGGCCTGCAACAGCTGGGACACCAGATTCAGGGTATTGCTATTTTGGCAATTGAATTTCCCCCCAGAACAAAATATATGTTTTTGCGGACACTATGAATCTTGGCCTGCAACAGCTGGGACACCAGATTCAGGGTATTGCTATTTTGGCAATTGAATTTCACCCCAGAACAAAATATATGTTTTTGCGGACACTATGAATCTTGGCCTGCAACAGCTGGGACACCAGATTCAGGGTATTGCTATTTTGGCAATTGAATTTCCCCCCAGAACAAAATATATGTTTTTGCGGACACTATGAATCTTGGCCTGCAACAGCTGTGACACCAGATTCAGGGTATTGCTATTTTGGCAATTGAATTTCACCCCAGAACAAAATATATGTTTTGGCGGACAGTATTATACTATGCCAGCCACAGCTGATCCACTGATTTACGGTATTGCTATTTTGGCAATTGAATTTCACCACAGAAAATAATCTATCCTTTGCCAGACAGCAGACAGCATTATAATTGGCTAGCCAAAGCTGGAACACCAGATTTAGGGGATTGGTATTTGGGCAATTGTATTTAAGCACTTAATAAAATATAGAAATTGCTATCCTGAGTTTCTAGGGGTGACAATTAGCACAGCCAAGCCCCTGATGTAGGATATAGCAAAAAAAAAAACTAGGATTGATGGATTGATGGACTTGGTGGCAGCTTGTTCTAGTGCACCACAAGTCACAAAATGGACGCCGATCACCCCAGAAAATAAGTGACAGAAAAACGCTCTGTGCAGCCTAAAAACCAGTGAGCAAGTAACTAGCAGAAGTTTAATCATTCACAGCTGTAGATCGATCCGTTCATTAGGTGCTGTTGCTGACTTTTCCCTGCCTAATCTCGCCCTCACAGAAGCTGCATCCTCTCCCTACACTAATCAGAGCAGTGTGACGTGCGGCGCTAGGTGACTCCAGCTTAAATAGAGGCTGGGTCACATGCTGCACTTGGCCAATCACAGCCATGCCATTAGTAGGCATGGCTGTGATGGGCTCTTAGGGCAAGAAGTAAAACGCTAGCTGATTGGCTGCTGTGCAGCCCTTCAAAAAGCGGGAAGTAATCGCCGAACAACGAACCCAAACTTTTTTGAAAATGTCCGGGTTCGGGTCCGTGTCCCGGACACCCCAAAATTCGGTACAAACCCGAACTATGCTCGAACTGTTCGCTCAACACTAGCGGTGACAAAGGTTTTGCCTCGGGCGTGGCAGTGCTTCTCCCAGGTTGAGAGCGCACCCAATCGCAGCACTCAGCTCTCAACCAAGAAGAAGGAGCTCAAGTTCTCGCAAGAAGAGGCAAAACCTTTGTCACCGCCCCATACAAAAGTCCGCCTCATTTGCATATCAGGCAGCAGAAGAAACAGGGCAATTATAAAGCGATTCGGGGGTCGATTTGAAAAAAAAAGGAGGGCACATCAGTGGAAGGCGCCCAGCTAGGTAGGACTTTTTTTTCAATGCCGCAATATTGATGAAAGGTCCTCTTTAAAGGGATTGTCTAACTTCATCAAATGGCATTTATTATGTAAAGAAAGTTAATACAAGGCACTTACTAATGTATTGTGATTGTCTATATTGCTTTCTTTGCTGGCTTGATTCAGTTTTCCATCCTGTTATACACTGCTTCTTTTCAGGGGTTAGGGCAACCGCTGCAGACCAGATACAAGGTTGCCAGGACTGTTGTGCATGCATGCCTATGCACACTCTCACGGTCCCTGACACTAGAGGCTTGCACTTTATCCTTTAGTGTGCACGGCCACCACTGTTGAATTGGTGTATAATGTGATGGAAAAATTAATCAAGCCAGTAAAGGAGGCAATATGGATAATTACAATACATTAGTTAGTGCCTTGTATTAACTTTCTCTACATGATAAATGCCATTTGCTGAAGTGAGAAAACCCTATAAGTGCTGCCAGGAATCTGCTCCTTATATACACTTCAATTTATAGACCATCATTTTAAATGACCTACTGTATTGAACTGATCAGCAGCTGTGCTTTAATACAAAATTGGGCTACTGGCTGAAATACGGTAGATATTTATCATCACTAAAAAAGGAAGAGTATGAAAGTGTAGATGGCACTCAAATATCTGGGTCAAATTGAATAGTATCCAATTCTATATTAGAAATAAATTTAATATATTTAGTTGCAAAAATCATAACAATGTGGATCCACACATAACACCAAATAAAACAATATTAAGAACAATCTTAAAACCACTTAATCTGTGGGATTATAACCATAGATATACGAAGTCCTCAAATCTCTATATAGTTCATATAATGTTTGGAGGTAGATTGTTTCAGAGATAAATAAATAAATAAATAAATAATGAATTCATGTGCTGAAGGTCCGATGTTTTCTGAGTCTCATACAGTCCATGCATTCATATAGAGAATTGATTAGTAGTAATATTGATCCGATACTACCCCAAATTATAGTTAATTCTCAGAGGGTCTCCCTTGTAGCCTCTGAGGGAAATTGTGAGCGTAATACACCGCCCTAGGATAACACCTATTGTTCCAATCAGATATTAGTAAGTTCAATAGCATGTGTTCTTAAGGTGTAAGAATATATTACTGTTGCCGCTCCGGCTACTTTACCGATCTTCAATCCTGATAGTATCTTCGGCACTGTATGTGCCACCGTGCGAGCTCTACTACTTACAAGCTCCGACACGTATTCTCTCTGCGGTGATCGCTCTCGGCGTTCCACGTGGCGTCCCACGTGGAGTAGATAAGGTGCTGAGCGCTCCGGTATTGAAGTGTGACGATCGTCCTGAAACTTCAATATAATGCCAATATGTCGCTGGCTCCTTCCCAAGCGCGTTTCGGGACTATACTGTCCCTTCCTCAGTGGTAGCCAGCGTACAGGATGTCTAGTTTCTTTTATCCCATATCACTTAATTGATTTATTACGTCATCAATGACGTGTTGAAGAGTGGTACCTTCTTTTTTCTCTTTTTTTCTCTTTTTTTATTTTATTTTTTACTTTATTGTGTAGGTGAGTGTCAGTAGTTGTCTCTCTTTTTTTACTTTATTGTTTATGTGGCTGTCCTCAATGACGTCTTGGAAGCGATCTCATCTTTTCTCCTTTTTCTTTCACTTTTTTACTTTATTGCATCGGTTAGTGTCAGTAGTTGTCTCTCTTTTTTTATTATTTTCTACTTTATTGTTTGTGTGGCCGTAGATGAATTTTCTCTAGAGATAGAGGGTATGTCCGTTGGATTGGTGTATATATATAAAAAATGCATATAAATAAATGTAAAGAAGTGCATATAGATAAAAATATAAAAATATAAAAATATAGAAATATAGAGATATACACATATATATACATACAAAATGATCTGAATAGAATAAAGATATATAAAAGGCAATAGACATAAAAATAAATAAAAACGAAGGATACTTCTGAAATATGTTATTAAAATTACATAGAGAACTTCATAGGGATTTCATAAAAATTATACATTTCCTAAAAACTATAACTGGGATAACCTCTAGTGGAGTCAGACGTCCGGGAGATTTATATGGTTTATATTATATGTGTTTAGTTGTGGATAATGGTGAGGTATATCTTAGACCATTGTGTCTCTTATAGTGATTTTGTGTTAGGTAAAGTGACCTAAAAGTGTGAATGGGTATGTGACCTAAAATTGTGAAAAGGGAGCCTGTATATTCAGTCATTCGTAATTGGGGGTACTCAAAGAGTGTGGGTATTCAAAAGTGTAGGTATGGATGAATCCATACCTACACTGATACTCCTCTCTGGCTCCCAATGCTGAATGACCTATTCTGAGCTCCTTTCTGATACAGGTCACATACCATTCACACTCGAGTCTTACCTAACACAAAATCATATGAAGACACAATGGTCTAGATATCGCCACCGTATCACAACTAAACACATATAATATAAACCATATAACTCGGACGTCTGATCCATCCCAGTTATGGTTCTTAGGAAATGTATAATTTTATGAAATCCTATGAGTTCTATCTATGTATTTAATAACATATTTCAGAAGTATCCTCGTTTTTATTTATTTTATGTCTGTGCACTTTTATATATCTTTATTCTATTCAGAATCATTTGTATGCTATATATATATGATAATATCTCTATATTTCTATATTTTATATTTTTATATTTTTATCTATATGCACTTCTACATTATGTTATATGCATTTTTATATATACTACCAATCAACAGTTACCTCTATCTCTAAGAAACTAAATCTCGCTCACAAACAAGTAGAAATAATAAATAAGAGAGAACTACTGACACTAACCGATACAATAAGTAAAAAAAAAGTGAAAGAAAGAAGGAACAAGATGAGATCTAAACTCATTAGAACATACAGCTAAAAGTAATAGAGACATACAAACTACTGACAGCAATACCACAATAAAAAATAAAAAAAAAGAAGAAAAGAAGAAAGAAGGTACCACTCTTCAGCACGTCATTGATGACGTAATAAATCAATTAAGTGATATGAGATAAAGAAACATAGACATCCTGCGCGCTGGCTACCACTGAGGAAGGGACAGTATAGTCCCGAAGCAGCGTTTGGGAAGGAGCCAGCGACATATTGGCATTATATTGAAGTTTCAGGACGATCGTACACTTCAGCACGGGCGCTCAGCACCTATCTACTCACGTGGGACGCACGTCGGAACGCTGAACGATCACTGCAGAGATACGTGTCGGAGCTAGTAGTAGAGCCTGCGATGGCTCTATGCAGTGCCGATACTATCAGGATTGAAGATCGAGTAGCGCGGAGCGTAGCAGTAATATATTCTTACGCCTTAGAGCACATGCTGTGAACTACTAATATCTGATTGGAACAATAGGTGTTATCTAGAGGCGGTGTATTACGCTCTGCCCTCAGAGCTACAACGGAGACCTCTGAGATTAACATAATTTGGGGTAATGTCGGATCAATATTACTACTAATCAATTCTCTATATGAATCATGGACTGTATGAGACTCAGAAAACATCGGACCTTCAGCACATGAATTCATTATTTATTTATTTATTTATCTCTGAAACATCTACCTCAAACATTATATGAACTATATAGAGATTTGAGGACTTCATATATCTATGGTTATAATCCCACAGATTAAGTGGTTTTAAGATTGTTCTTAATATTGTTTTATTTGGTGATGTGATGGTCCACATTGTACTGATTTTGCAACTAAGTATTAAGTTATTTCTAATATAGAGTGGATACTGTCAATTTGACAGATATTGAGTGCCATCTACACTTTCATACTCTTCCTTTTTTACGAATTACATCTGGACCATGGTGTAGTCCAGGGTAGAGAGAGCACCAATCTTTCGTGTCTATTGGAAGGGTGAGCCGGTTAAACCTACTTTATTTATCATCACTAGTTAAACCTATCAAATACTCCTCACATCCGTTCTACATCTATACATATGTGTTTTTTTATTTCTAGGGACAGAAAACACTGTAAGATGTTGGTATAAACAAAGTTGTACAATATAAAAATCATATTTGTACTATTGTCCTTCAAAAGAACAGTCAGAAATCTTCCTAAGGAATTACAGTTTATCCAGTACTTACCAGTTTGTAGTAAGCTTGCGTCCTTTCTCCACTGCTGTCAATGAGATCATGCTTTTGCCACCTTTCACTCACATCTCCAACCAAATCCCTTAGAGAAAGCAAGAGACATGCATCTCTAATAGTGAACACTGCTGCAGCAGGATGAGGCTAGTTTCACACTCGCTTTAAAAATGTCCAACAGGCTGTTCTGGCAGAGGCTGGGGTTTACTGTATTCGGCATGGCCGAAATAGGCCAGAGTATGGCTAAGACCCATTGACTTTAATGGGAAACGGTGTAGATCCAGCCTGTTTAGTGCCAGGATTCAGCATTAGGGCCCATTCACACGACAGTATGAATAGGTCTGCATCCGTTAAGCAATTTTGCAGAACAGGTGCAGACCCATTCATTTCAATGGGGCCTCAAAAAATGCCACTGCATGCTGTCCGCATCCGTTTCTCGGTTCTGTGACGCCACAAAAAAAGATAGAAAATGTCCTATTCTTGTCTGTTTTGCAGACAAGAATTGAAATTTCTATAATGGGCTGCCTGTTCCGTTCCGCAAATTGCGGAACGCACATGGGCGACATCCGTGTTTTTCGGATCCACAATTTGCAGACCGCAAATCATGTCATGTGAATGCGCCCTTACAAAAGCACAATTTTTTATGTGAAAGTAGCCTACATCATCAGGCAAGGTTTTTGTTCTCACAAAATGACATGCATTGAAGGCTATGTATACTTTCAGGAGCAATTTTTTTTAGGATTGCATTTTACTTATTTTGGGCTAAAGAAAAAAAATTCTATTAGTATTTATTAAAAATATTCAGCAGTTATGTTACTAAGGATTTACTCTTTTTCTAACTGTGTTAACTCTACTTTAACTTGTAGTTTGTGCCGGTTATCTAATAAACCTTAAGTGTTTATAACCATCAGCTGAGCTGCCTGAAAGAACAGAGAGAAAAATCAAAGCCTGCTACTACTGTAGAGCATCTGAGCCATGTAAAGAGAAACTGGCACTAAATCTACACTGACCAAACATATAAACGCAACACTTTCGGTTTTGCTCCCATTTTGCATGAGCTGAACTAAAAGATCTGAAACATTTTCTACATACATAAAAGACCCATTACTCTCAAATATTGTTCACAAATCTGTCTAAATCTGTGTTAGTGAGCACTTCTACTTTGCTGAGATAATCCATCCCACCTCACAGGTGTGGCATATCAAGATGTTGATTAGACAGTGTAAATATTGCACAGGTGTGCCTTAGACTGCCCACAATAAAAGACCACTCTGAAATGTGCAGTTAGATCACACAGCACAATGCCACAGATGTTGCAATGTTTGCGGGAGTGTGCAATTGGCATGCTGACTGCAGGAATATCTACCAGAGCTGTTGCCCATGCAATGAATGTTCATTTCTCTACCATAAGCTGTCTCCAAAGGCGGTTCAGAGAATTTGGCAGCACATCCAAACCAGCCTCACAACCGCAGACCACGTGTAACCAGACCAGCCAAGGACCTACACATCCAGCATGTTCACCTCCATGATCATCTGAGACCAACCACCCGGAAAGCTCCAGCAACAATCAGCTTGCATAACCAAAGAAATTCTGCACAAACTGTCAGAAACCGTCTCAGGGAAGCTCATCTGCATGCTCGTTTTCCTCATCTGGGTCTGGACCTGACTGCAGTTCGTCGTAACCAAATTGAGTGAGCATTCGATGGCGTCTGGCACGTTGGAGAGGCCTTCTGTTCACGGATGAGTCCCGGTTTTCACTGTTGAGGGCAGATGGCAGACAGCGTGTCTGGCGTTGCATTGGTGAACGGTTTGCTGATGTCAACGTTGTGGATCGAGTGGCCCATGGTGGTGGTAGGCTTATGGCATGGGCAGGCTTATGTTATGGACAACGAACACAGGTGCATTTTAACCACGTCAGCCCCCCTAGCTTAAACACCCTGCACTACACTACTTTCACCGTTTATTGCTCCGTCATGCAGCTTACCACCCAAATGAATTTTGCCTTCTTTTCTTCTCACTAATAGAGCTTTCATTTGGTGGTATTTCATTGTTGCTGACATTTTTACTTTTTTTGCTATTAATAAAAATTTAACGACATTTTTGCAAAAAAAATGACATTTTTCACTTTCTGTTGTAAATTTATTTTAAAAAAAACTACATTTCTATATAAATTTTTCTCAAAATTTATTGTTCTACATGTCTTTGATTAAAAAAAATCCAATAAGTGTATATTTATTGGTTTGGGTAAAAGTTATAGCGTTTACAAACTATGGTGCAAAAAGTGAATTTCCGCATATTGAAGCAGCTCTGACTTTCTGAGCACCTGTCATGTTTCTTCAGGTGCTAGAATGTCAGGATAGTATAAATACCCCCAAATGACACCATTTTAGAAAGAAGACACCCCAAAGTATTCGCGGAGGGGCATGGTGAGTTCATGTATAATTTAATTTTTTCACAAGTTAGCGGAATATGACACTTTTGAGGAAAAAGAAAAAAATATAAAGTTTCCATTTCTGCTAACTTCTGGCAAAAATAAAATAAAATCTCAGACGGACTCACTATGCCCTCAGTAAATACCTTGGGGTGTCTACTTTCTGAAATGGGGTCAATTGTGAGGTGTGTTTACTGTTCTGGCATTTTGGGCGGGGCTAAATTGTGAGTAGCCATGTAAAACCTAAAGTTACTCATTGGAATTTGGGCCCTTTGCGCACCCAGGCTGCAAAAAGTGTTACTCTTGTGGTATCGCCGTACTCAGGAGAAGTAGGGCAATGTGTTTTAGGGTGTATTTTTACATATACCCATGTTGGGTGAGAGAAATATCTCTGTAAATTGTCAACTTTGTATAAAAAAATTTAAAAGTTGTCGTTTACAGAGATATTTCTTCTACAAAGTATGGGTATATATAAAAATACACCCCAAAACACATTGCCCTACCTCTCCTGAGTACGGTGATACCAGAGGACCAGGTAGCAGCTATATTAGACGCTGTTAACAAAACAGCGTCTGATATACTTGTTTGATGCGATTTATTTCGCATCTACAGCCTGCCAGAGATTGATCATCGCTGGCAGGCTGCAGTACAAGTTGTGAGACGCGCGGCACTGTGAACGCGCGCGTTCACAGGAAGTTTCGCATCTCGCGAGATGACGCGCCGATGCGTCAACTCAGAACTACAGGACCGCCCGCCGGACGCATCCGTGCATTAGGGGGTCCTGTAGTGGTTAAAGATGGCATTTTGAATGCACAGAGACACTGTGACGAGATCCTGAGGCCCATTATTGTGCCATTCATCCATGACCATCACCTCATGTTGCAGCATGATAATGCATAGCCCCATATTGTAAGGATCTGTACACAATAGAAGCTAAAAACATCCCAGTTCTTGCATTGCCAGCGTACTCACCGGACATGTTACCCATTGAGCATGTTTGGAATGCTTTGGATCGGCTCATACGACAGCGCATTCCAGTTCCTGCCAATATTCAGCAGCTTCGCACAGCTATTGAAGAGGAGTGTACCAACATTTCACAGGCCACAATCAACAACCTGATCAACTCTATGCGACAGAGAAGCGGCTTTTATTGTGGGCGGTCTAAGGCACACCTGTGCAATATTTATGCTGTCTAATCAGCAGCTTGATATGCCACACCTGTGAGGTGGGATGGATTATCTTGGCAAAGGAGGAGTCTCACTAACACAGATTTAGACAGATTTGTGAACAATATTTGAGAGTAATGGGTCTTTTGTGTATGTAGAAAATGTTTCAGATCTTTGAGTTCAGCTCATGCAAAATGGGAGTAAAACCGAAAGTGTTGCATTTATATATTTTTGGTCAGTGTAATATATAAAGCTGAGTGTACAGTCGTGGCCAAAAGTTTTGAGAATTACAGAAATATTGGAAATTGGAAAAGTTGCTGCTTAAGATCATTTCAGTAATCGTCTTGTTAACTCAGGTGAGAATGTTGACGAGCACAAAACTGGAGATCATTATGTCAGGCTGATTGGGTTAAAATGGCAGACTTGACATGTTAAAAAGAGGGTGATGCTTGAAATCATTGTTCTTCTATTGTTAACCATGGTGACCTGCAAAGAAACGCGTGCAGCCATCATTGCGTTGCATAAAAATGGCTTCACAGGCAAGGACATTGTGGCTACTAAGGTTGCACCTCAATCAACAATGTATAGGATCATCAAGAACTTCAAGGAAAGAAGTTCAATTCTTGTTAGGAAGGCTTCAGGGCGTCCAAGAAAGTCCAGCAAGCGCCAGGATCGTCTCCTAAAGAGGATTCAGCTGCAGGATCGGAGTGCCACCAGTGCAAAGCTTGCTCAGGAATGGCAGCAGGCAGGTGTGAGC
Source organism: Bufotes viridis (assembly GCA_033119425.1). NCBI lineage: Eukaryota > Metazoa > Chordata > Amphibia > Anura > Bufonidae > Bufotes > Bufotes viridis. The sequence goes on along the minus strand of CM065592.1, from coordinate 98,065,000 downwards.
GCATCTGCATGCACAGTGAGGTGAAGACTTTTGGAAGATGGCCTGGTGTCAAGAAGGGCAGCAAAGAAGCCACTTCTCTCTAAAAAAACATCAGGGACAGATTGATCTTCTGCAGAAAGTATGGTGAATGGACTGCTGAGGACTGGGGCAAAGTCATATTCTCCGATGAAGCCTCTTTCCGATAGTTTGGGGCATCTGAAAAAGGCTTGTCTGGAGAAGAAAAGGTGAGCGCTACCATCAGTCCTGTGTCATGCCAACAGTAAAGAATCCTGAGACCATTCATGTGTGGGGTTGCTTCTCATCCAAGAGAGTTGGCTCACTCACAATTTTGCCCAAAAACAAAGCCATGAATTAAGAATGGTACCAAAACACCCTCCAACAGCAACTTCTTCCAACAATGCATTTTCCAGCACGATGGAGCACCGTGCCATAAGGCAAAATTGATAACTAAGTGGCTCGGGGACCAAAACATTGACATTTTGGGTCCATGGCCTGGAAACTCCACAGATCTTAATCCCATTGAGAACTTGTGGTCAATCCTCAAGAGGCGGGTGGACAAACAAAAACAAACTAATTCTGACAAACTCCAAGAAGTGATTATGAAAGAATGGGTTGCTATCAGTCAGGAATTGGCCCAGAAGTTGATTGAGAGCATGCCCAGTCGAATTGCAGAGGTCCTGAAAAAGAAGGGTCAACACTGCAAATACTGACTCTTTGCATAAATGTCATGTAATTGTCCATAAAAGCCTTTGAGGCGTATGAAGTGCGTGTAATTATATTTCACTACATCACAGAAACAACTGAAACAAAGATCTAAAAGCAGTTTAGCAGCAAACTTTGTAAAAACTAATATTTTTGTCATTCTCAAAACTTTTGGCCACGACTGGATATATGTATGTCCGCTAAATGAATCCGCACCGTCGCATTTATAATTACAAAATTTTGCACAGCCGCCTGGTTTGACTCGGGAACGTCATGTTTTGAGTGGAAATTTTAACCCCATGTTTTCCAATTATTTGCCAAAAAACAGCAACCAATCACAACACAGCTTCTATTTTGCTACAGGTCAATATGAGCTCTGATTGGTCGCTATAGGCAATGAAGGACATTCTTAGTATAAGACAGCTTATGTGTGAGTTAATATAATTTTAAATTGCGAAGCTTAGCCAATGTTGTTGTAGAGGCTGATGTAACACATGACCTTAAGTGTATACTAATTCTGTGGGGTTTTATATACTGTCAATTAAAGACAATAATGCCTTGTAAGAAAAGGAATTCAATTATATATATATATATATATATATATATATATATTGTGGGAGTCGCTCTGGTAGATAGCAGTGCGGGTGCAGTATAGAGGCAAAACGGAGTCCAGAAAGGGTAGCAAACAGTGTTTAATTCACACTTGTAGCAAATACACAGCAAACAGTCACTTGGTGTTAATTCACACCCAACAGAAAACGTGCAGCAAAACAAAATAGTCCAAAACTGGTTCCAGTCACCTGGGAGGCTTTAGGTGCAGGTTCGCACCTGGCTGTCAGTCCAGCCGCAAGACAGTCGCCGTCAGGCTTCCAGGTCGTCTGCACTCCTCCTTGCTGGGCTCTTGCTTCCAGCCCAGAGAACTTCCAAACACAAGTGAAACAGCAGCTCCAGGACAATCACACCCAGACACAGCTGCTGGCTGTGTTTTATACCCAGCCCAAAACCAGGACTGGATCGTGGGGAGCAGCCACCCACCCTACACTTTAGCTGCTCCCGGTAAGAGCCGGCCCGGATCGGCTTTGCAGCCATGCTATTTACAACTATGTCAGTAGCACTAGCTGCTGCTGACATCAACAAAATACGGCTCTTACCTCACCGAGGCTATGAACCTCGGTGACACATACCTGCCATCCACGACGGCACCCTGCACCTTACCACAATATATATATATTGATTTCTGTCTGTTCTACATCAGGTGTACGGGAAGGTTTTAGACCGGGTTTCAGCTCTCTAAGATGTACCGTTCCTGAGATATTCCCCAAAAAGCAAATATGACACCATCACATGACCCGTATTAGGCAATTTAAGCCCACAGGTCTTTCACGCATACCCCAACTGCCATACACAAGGTCACATGACTCTTATCAGCCAATAGAAGCTTGCAGGTCCTTCGGTCTAGACATACACACAGTTTTACACCAGGTTTCCGTAACAACCACTTAGCTCAATTTAAAAAAGGACCTCATGGGCACAAGGATGATGCCTGTCTCCAGTGTCATTATCTTGAAAGTGGTGTTATTTTTGGTAATGGATGCCAAAATTATTTTGTACTTGATTTTGTGTTCTCATCTTCTGCATTATGAGCAAAGAAGAAGGATGCGGGCTTTGAAGGGACGCGCTTGGGTACATCCTCTAAACTATCAGCGTTTAACTAAAGGGCATTTTGAGTTGCTATTTAGTGATTTACGCTGTTATCCTCGTTCAGAGAATTTGGCAGCACATCCAAACCAGCCTCACAACCGCAGACCACGTGTAACCAGACCAGCCAAGGACCTACACATCCAGCATGTTCACCTCCATGATCATCTGAGACCAACCACCCGGAAAGCTCCAGCAACAATCAGCTTGCATAACCAAAGAAATTCTGCACAAACTGTCAGAAACCGTCTCAGGGAAGCTCATCTGCATGCTCGTTTTCCTCATCTGGGTCTGGACCTGACTGCAGTTCGTCGTAACCGAATTGAGTGAGCATTCGATGGCGTCTGGCACATTGAAGAGGCCTTCTGTTCACAGATGAGTCCCGGTTTTCACTGTTGAGGGCAGATGGCAGACAGCGTGTCTGGCGTTGCATTGGTGAACGGTTTGCTGATGTCAACGTTGTGGATCGAGTGGCCCATGGTGGTGGTAGGCTTATGGCATGGGCAGGCTTATGTTATGGACAACGAACACAGGTGCATTTTAACCACGTCAGCCCCCTAGCTTAAACACCCTGCACTACACTACTTTCACCGTTTATTGTTCCGTCATGCAGCTTACCACCCAAATGAATTTTGCCTTCTTTTCTTCTCACTAATAGAGCTTTCATTTGGTGGTATTTCATTGTTGCTGACATTTTTACTTTTTTGCTATTAATAAAAATTTAACGACATTTTTGCAAAAAAATGACATTTTTCACTTTCTGTTGTAAATTTATTTTAAAAAAACTACATTTCTATATAAATTTTTCTCAAAATTTATTGTTCTACATGTCTTTGATTAAAAAATCCAATAAGTGTATATTTATTGGTTTGGGTAAAAGTTATAGCGTTTACAAACTATGGTGCAAAAAGTGAATTTCCGCATATTGAAGCAGCTCTGACTTTCTGAGCACCTGTCATGTTTCTTCAGGTGCTAGAATGTCAGGATAGTATAAATACTCCCAAATGACACCATTTTAGAAAGAAGACACCCCAAAGTATTCGCGGAGGGGCATGGTGAGTTCATGTATAATTTAATTTTTTCACAAGTTAGCGGAATATGACACTTTTGAGGAAAAAAGAAAAAATATAAAGTTTCCATTTCTGCTAACTTCTGGCAAAAATAAAATAAAATCTCAGACGGACTCACTATGCCCTCAGTAAATACCTTGGGGTGTCTACTTTCTGAAATGGGGTCAATTGTGGGGTGTGTTTACTGTTCTGGCATTTTGGGCGGGCTAAATTGTGAGTAGCCATGTAAAACCTAAAGTTACTCATTGGAATTTGGGCCCTTTGCGCACCCAGGCTGCAAAAAGTGTTACTCTTGTGGTATCGCCGTACTCAGGAGAAGTAGGGCAATGTGTTTTGGGGTGTATTTTTACATATACCCATGTTGGGTGAGAGAAATATCTCTGTAAATTGTCAACTTTGTATAAAAAAATTTAAAAAGTTGTCGTTTACAGAGATATTTCTTCTACAAAGTATGGGTATATATAAAAATACACCCCAAAACACATTGCCCTACCTCTCCTGAGTACGGTGATACCAGAGGACCAGGTAGCAGCTATATTAGACGCTGTTAACAAAACAGCGTCTGATATACTTGTTTGATGCGATTTATTTCGCATCTACAGCCTGCCAGAGATTGATCATCGCTGGCAGGCTGCAGTACAAGTTGTGAGACGCGCGGCACTGTGAACGCGCGCCGTTCACAGGAAGTTTCGCATCTCGCGAGATGACGCGCCGATGCGTCAACTCAGAACTACAGGACCGCCCGCCGGACGCATCCGTGCATTAGGGGGTCCTGTAGTGGTTAAAGATGGCATTTTGAATGCACAGAGACACTGTGACGAGATCCTGAGGCCCATTATTGTGCCATTCATCCATGACCATCACCTCATGTTGCAGCATGATAATGCATAGCCCCATATTGTAAGGATCTGTACACAATAGAAGCTAAAAACATCCCAGTTCTTGCATTGCCAGCGTACTCACCGGACATGTTACCCATTGAGCATGTTTGGAATGCTTTGGATCGGCTCATACGACAGCGCATTCCAGTTCCTGCCAATATTCAGCAGCTTCGCACAGCTATTGAAGAGGAGTGTACCAACATTTCACAGGCCACAATCAACAACCTGATCAACTCTATGCGACAGAGAAGCGGCTTTTATTGTGGGCGGTCTAAGGCACACCTGTGCAATATTTATGCTGTCTAATCAGCAGCTTGATATGCCACACCTGTGAGGTGGGATGGATTATCTTGGCAAAGGAGGAGTCTCACTAACACAGATTTAGACAGATTTGTGAACAATATTTGAGAGTAATGGGTCTTTTGTGTATGTAGAAAATGTTTCAGATCTTTGAGTTCAGCTCATGCAAAATGGGAGTAAAACCGAAAGTGTTGCATTTATATATTTTTGGTCAGTGTAATATATAAAGCTGAGTGTACAGTCGTGGCCAAAAGTTTTGAGAATTACAGAAATATTGGAAATTGGAAAAGTTGCTGCTTAAGATCATTTCAGTAATCGTCTTGTTAACTCAGGTGAGAATGTTGACGAGCACAAAACTGGAGATCATTATGTCAGGCTGATTGGGTTAAAATGGCAGACTTGACATGTTAAAAAGAGGGTGATGCTTGAAATCATTGTTCTTCTATTGTTAACCATGGTGACCTGCAAAGAAACGCGTGCAGCCATCATTGCGTTGCATAAAAATGGCTTCACAGGCAAGGACATTGTGGCTACTAAGGTTGCACCTCAATCAACAATGTATAGGATCATCAAGAACTTCAAGGAAAGAAGTTCAATTCTTGTTAGGAAGGCTTCAGGGCGTCCAAGAAAGTCCAGCAAGCGCCAGGATCGTCTCCTAAAGAGGATTCAGCTGCAGGATCGGAGTGCCACCAGTGCAAAGCTTGCTCAGGAATGGCAGCAGGCAGGTGTGAGCGCATCTGCATGCACAGTGAGGTGAAGACTTTTGGAAGATGGCCTGGTGTCAAGAAGGGCAGCAAAGAAGCCACTTCTCTCTAAAAAAACATCAGGGACAGATTGATCTTCTGCAGAAAGTATGGTGAATGGACTGCTGAGGACTGGGGCAAAGTCATATTCTCCGATGAAGCCTCTTTCCGATAGTTTGGGGCATCTGAAAAAGGCTTGTCTGGAGAAGAAAAGGTGAGCGCTACCATCAGTCCTGTGTCATGCCAACAGTAAAGAATCCTGAGACCATTCATGTGTGGGGTTGCTTCTCATCCAAGAGAGTTGGCTCACTCACAATTTTGCCCAAAAACAAAGCCATGAATTAAGAATGGTACCAAAACACCCTCCAACAGCAACTTCTTCCAACAATGCATTTTCCAGCACGATGGAGCACCGTGCCATAAGGCAAAATTGATAACTAAGTGGCTCGGGGACCAAAACATTGACATTTTGGGTCCATGGCCTGGAAACTCCACAGATCTTAATCCCATTGAGAACTTGTGGTCAATCCTCAAGAGGCGGGTGGACAAACAAAAACAAACTAATTCTGACAAACTCCAAGAAGTGATTATGAAAGAATGGGTTGCTATCAGTCAGGAATTGGCCCAGAAGTTGATTGAGAGCATGCCCAGTCGAATTGCAGAGGTCCTGAAAAAGAAGGGTCAACACTGCAAATACTGACTCTTTGCATAAATGTCATGTAATTGTCCATAAAAGCCTTTGAGGCGTATGAAGTGCGTGTAATTATATTTCACTACATCACAGAAACAACTGAAACAAAGATCTAAAAGCAGTTTAGCAGCAAACTTTGTAAAAACTAATATTTTTGTCATTCTCAAAACTTTTGGCCACGACTGGATATATGTATGTCCGCTAAATGAATCCGCACCGTCGCATTTATAATTACAAAATTTTGCACAGCCGCCTGGTTTGACTCGGGAACGTCATGTTTTGAGTGGAAATTTTAACCCCATGTTTTCCAATTATTTGCCAAAAAACAGCAACCAATCACAACACAGCTTCTATTTTGCTACAGGTCAATATGAGCTCTGATTGGTCGCTATAGGCAATGAAGGACATTCTTAGTATAAGACAGCTTATGTGTGAGTTAATATAATTTTAAATTGCGAAGCTTAGCCAATGTTGTTGTAGAGGCTGATGTAACACATGACCTTAAGTGTATACTAATTCTGTGGGGTTTTATATACTGTCAATTAAAGACAATAATGCCTTGTAAGAAAAGGAATTCAATTATATATATATATATATATATATATATATATATATATATTGTGGGAGTCGCTCTGGTAGATAGCAGTGCGGGTGCAGTATAGAGGCAAAACGGAGTCCAGAAAGGGTAGCAAACAGTGTTTAATTCACACTTGTAGCAAATACACAGCAAACAGTCACTTGGTGTTAATTCACACCCAACAGAAAACGTGCAGCAAAACAAAATAGTCCAAAACTGGTTCCAGTCACCTGGGAGGCTTTAGGTGCAGGTTCGCACCTGGCTGTCAGTCCAGCCGCAAGACAGTCGCCGTCAGGCTTCCAGGTCGTCTGCACTCCTCCTTGCTGGGCTCTTGCTTCCAGCCCAGAGAACTTCCAAACACAAGTGAAACAGCAGCTCCAGGACAATCACACCCAGACACAGCTGCTGGCTGTGTTTTATACCCAGCCCAAAACCAGGACTGGATCGTGGGGAGCAGCCACCCACCCTACACTTTAGCTGCTCCCGGTAAGAGCCGGCCCGGATCGGCTTTGCAGCCATGCTATTTACAACTATGTCAGTAGCACTAGCTGCTGCTGACATCAACAAAATACGGCTCTTACCTCACCGAGGCTATGAACCTCGGTGACACATACCTGCCATCCACGACGGCACCCTGCACCTTACCACAATATATATATATTGATTTCTGTCTGTTCTACATCAGGTGTACGGGAAGGTTTTAGACCGGGTTTCAGCTCTCTAAGATGTACCGTTCCTGAGATATTCCCCAAAAAGCAAATATGACACCATCACATGACCCGTATTAGGCAATTTAAGCCCACAGGTCTTTCACGCATACCCCAACTGCCATACACAAGGTCACATGACTCTTATCAGCCAATAGAAGCTTGCAGGTCCTTCGGTCTAGACATACACACAGTTTTACACCAGGTTTCCGTAACAACCACTTAGCTCAATTTAAAAAAGGACCTCATGGGCACAAGGATGATGCCTGTCTCCAGTGTCATTATCTTGAAAGTGGTGTTATTTTTGGTAATGGATGCCAAAATTATTTTGTACTTGATTTTGTGTTCTCATCTTCTGCATTATGAGCAAAGAAGAAGGATGCGGGCTTTGAAGGGACGCGCTTGGGTACATCCTCTAAACTATCAGCGTTTAACTAAAGGGCATTTTGAGTTGCTATTTAGTGATTTACGCTGTTATCCTCGTTCAGAGAATTTGGCAGCACATCCAAACCAGCCTCACAACCGCAGACCACGTGTAACCAGACCAGCCAAGGACCTACACATCCAGCATGTTCACCTCCATGATCATCTGAGACCAACCACCCGGAAAGCTCCAGCAACAATCAGCTTGCATAACCAAAGAAATTCTGCACAAACTGTCAGAAACCGTCTCAGGGAAGCTCATCTGCATGCTCGTTTTCCTCATCTGGGTCTGGACCTGACTGCAGTTCGTTGTAACCGAATTGAGTGAGCATTCGATGGCGTCTGGCACATTGAAGAGGCCTTCTGTTCACAGATGAGTCCCGGTTTTCACTGTTGAGGGCAGATGGCAGACAGCGTGTCTGGCGTTGCATTGGTGAACGGTTTGCTGATGTCAACGTTGTGGATCGAGTGGCCCATGGTGGTGGTAGGCTTATGGCATGGGCAGACTTATGTTATGGACAACGAACACAGGTGCATTTTAACCACGTCAGCCCCCCTAGCTTAAACACCCTGCACTACACTACTTTCACCGTTTATTGTTCCGTCATGCAGCTTACCACCCAAATGAATTTTGCCTTCTTTTCTTCTCACTAATAGAGCTTTCATTTGGTGGTATTTCTTTGTTGCTGACATTTTTACTTTTTTTGCTATTAATAAAAATTTAACGACATTTTTGCAAAAAAAATGACATTTTTCACTTTCTGTTGTAAATTTATTTTAAAAAAACTACATTTCTATATAAATTTTTCTCAAAATTTATTGTTCTACATGTCTTTGATTAAAAAAAATCCAATAAGTGTATATTTATTGGTTTGGGTAAAAGTTATAGCGTTTACAAACTATGGTGCAAAAAAGTGAATTTCCGCATATTGAAGCAGCTCTGACTTTCTGAGCACCTGTCATGTTTCTTCAGGTGCTAGAATGTCAGGATAGTATAAATACCCCCCAAATGACACCATTTTAGAAAGAAAACACCCCAAAGTATTCGCGGAGGGGCATGGTGAGTTCATGTATAATTTATTTTTTTCACAAGTTAGCGGAATATGACACTTTTGAGGAAAAAAGAAAAAAATATAAAGTTTCCATTTCTGCTAACTTCTGGCAAAAATAAAATAAAATCTCAGACGGACTCACTATGCCCCTCAGTAAATACCTTGGGGTGTCTACTTTCTGAAATGGGGTCAATTGTGGGGTGTGTTTACTGTTCTGGCATTTTGGGCGGGGCTAAATTGTGAGTAGCCATGTAAAACCTAAAGTTACTCATTGGAATTTGGGCCCCTTTGCGCACCCAGGCTGCAAAAAAGTGTTACTCTTGTGGTATCGCCGTACTCAGGAGAAGTAGGGCAATGTGTTTTGGGGTGTATTTTTACATATACCCATGTTGGGTGAGAGAAATATCTCTGTAAATTGTCAACTTTGTATAAAAAAATTTAAAAAGTTGTCGTTTACAGAGATATTTCTTCTACAAGTATGGGTATATATAAAATACACCCCAAACACATTGCCCTACTCTCCTGAGTACGGTGATACCAGAAGGACCAGGTAGCAGCTATATCAGACGCTGTTAACAAAACAGCGTCTGATATACTTGTTTGATGCGATTTATTTCGCATCTACAGCCTGCCAGAGATTGATCATCGCTGGCAGGCTGCAGTACAAGTTGTGAGACACGCGGCACTGTGAACGCGCGCGCGTTCACAGGAAGTTTCGCATCTCGCGAGATGACGCGCCGATGCGTCAACTCAGAACTACAGGACCGCCCGCCGGACGCATCCGTGCATTAGGGGGTCCTGTAGTGGTTAAAGATGGCATTTTGAATGCACAGAGACACTGTGACGAGATCCTGAGGCCCATTATTGTGCCATTCATCCATGACCATCACCTCATGTTGCAGCATGATAATGCATAGCCCCATATTGTAAGGATCTGTACACAATAGAAGCTAAAAACATCCCAGTTCTTGCATTGCCAGCGTACTCACCGGACATGTTACCCATTGAGCATGTTTGGAATGCTTTGGATCGGCTCATACGACAGCGCATTCCAGTTCCTGCCAATATTCAGCAGCTTCGCACAGCTATTGAAGAGGAGTGTACCAACATTTCACAGGCCACAATCAACAACCTGATCAACTCTATGCGACAGAGAAGCGGCTTTATTGTGGGCGGTCTAAGGCACACCTGTGCAATATTTATGCTGTCTAATCAGCAGCTTGATATGCCACACCTGTGAGGTGGGATGGATTATCTTGGCAAAGGAGGAGTCTCACTAACACAGATTTAGACAGATTTGTGAACAATATTTGAGAGTAATGGGTCTTTTGTGTATGTAGAAAATGTTTCAGATCTTTGAGTTCAGCTCATGCAAAATGGGAGTAAAACCGAAAGTGTTGCATTTATATATTTTTGGTCAGTGTAATATATAAAGCTGAGTGTACAGTCGTGGCCAAAAGTTTTGAGAATTACAGAAATATTGGAAATTGGAAAAGTTGCTGCTTAAGATCATTTCAGTAATCGTCTTGTTAACTCAGGTGAGAATGTTGACGAGCACAAAACTGGAGATCATTATGTCAGGCTGATTGGGTTAAAATGGCAGACTTGACATGTTAAAAAGAGGGTGATGCTTGAAATCATTGTTCTTCTATTGTTAACCATGGTGACCTGCAAAGAAACGCTGCAGCCATCATTGCGTTGCATAAAAATGGCTTCACAGGCAAGGACATTGTGGCTACTAAGGTTGCACCTCAATCAACAATGTATAGGATCATCAAGAACTTCAAGGAAAGAAGTTCAATTCTTGTTAGGAAGGCTTCAGGGCGTCCAAGAAAGTCCAGCAAGCGCCAGGATCGTCTCCTAAAGAGGATTCAGCTGCAGGATCGGAGTGCCACCAGTGCAAAGCTTGCTCAGGAATGGCAGCAGGCAGGTGTGAGCGCATCTGCATGCACAGTGAGGTGAAGACTTTTGGAAGATGGCCTGGTGTCAAGAAGGGCAGCAAAGAAGCCACTTCTCTCTAAAAACCATCAGGGACAGATTGATCTTCTGCAGAAAGTATGGTGAATGGACTGCTGAGGACTGGGGCAAAGTCATATTCTCCGATGAAGCCTCTTTCCGATAGTTTGGGGCATCTGAAAAAGGCTTGTCTGGAGAAGAAAAGGTGAGCGCTACCATCAGTCCTGTGTCATGCCAACAGTAAAGAATCCTGAGACCATTCATGTGTGGGGTTGCTTCTCATCCAAGAGAGTTGGCTCACTCACAATTTTGCCCAAAAACAAAGCCATGAATTAAGAATGGTACCAAAACACCCTCCAACAGCAACTTCTTCCAACAATGCATTTTCCAGCACGATGGAGCACCGTGCCATAAGGCAAAATTGATAACTAAGTGGCTCGGGGACCAAAACATTGACATTTTGGGTC